>CM030363.1:139507561-140152607 GCA_017893485.1 Hemerocallis citrina
GGACCTCAACATGTCCTCAAGAGTCTGGATGGCCCTCTCTGACTATCCATCAGTCTGGGGATGAAAAGCACTGTACTTCAATTTACTCCCCAAACTACTCAGAAGACTCTCCAAAAACTGAGACCTGAATCTCGTATCCCTGTCAGATACAATACTAACTGGAACCCCATGAAGTCTGAATATCTCTTGCATGTACTTCTTAGCTAGGCTCTTAGTAGACTGTCCAACACGGAAGGGAATGAAGTGAGCACTCTTCATCAATCGGTCGACAATCACCCAAATGGCATTATGACCCTTAGGACACCTCGGCAAAACGGTCACAAAATCCATAGTGATGTGTTCACACTTCCACTCCGAAATGGAAAGCGGTTGAAGAAGTCCGGTCTTCTGATGCCTGCCTTTACCTGCTGGCAGACCAAACACTGAGATACAAACCAAGCCATAGCCCTCTTCATACCAAGTCCACCAGAAATGAAGCTTCAAATCCCGATACATCTTAGTGCCTCCAGATAATAGAATAGGATGACTGTGGGGCTTCCTCAAGCAATCTCTGACAACTTCACCCTTCGGACACACAACCTGGACGACCAAAATGAAGCGATACATCAGCATGAATAACCATATCCGTTCTGGAACTAGCCTCAACTTCTGCTCTGAAACCTGCAACTCACATCACTAGCTTGCACCTCTTTGATCTGATCAACAAGGAGACGACTGAAGCTGGAGCACCAAACAACTCTGATCAGAACTCGGCAACAACACATCCAACTCCAACCTCCACATCTGCTCAACCAAATCACTCTGTTGAGTCAGGAACATAGCTGCCGGTCTTCTGCTCAAAGCATCTGGCACCAAGTTCATTTTACCAGGATGGTTTTGCAAAATGATGTTATACTCGCCATAAGCTCCACCAACGTCTTTGCCTCATGTTCAACTCCTTCTGGGTGAAGACGTACTTAGGACTTTTGTGGCCATAAAAATCTCCACTCGTCCCACTGCAAATAATGCCTCCACAGCTTCAGAGCAAAGATCACCTGCTGCTAACTTCAAGTCATGAGTCAGATAGTTCTTCACATGCGGTCTTAACTGCCTCGATGCATAAGCAACGACTCGGCCCTTCTACATCAGAACTGCTCCAAGACTCTGCCAGAAGCATCACAGTGAACTACAAATCTGCCTGAACCATCTGGAATGGTCAACACTGGCACTGACGTTAACCTATTCTTCAACTTAGCAAAAGCCTCACTGCAAGCCTCAGAACAATAGAACTTCTGATCCTTCCCTGTCATCTTAGGTCAATGGTCCTTCTATCTTCGAAAAATCTTGGACGCATTTTCGAAAATAGCCAGTTAGACCAAGGAAAATCCTCACCTATGAAAATGACTTGGGAACAGCCAATCCTTCATAACCTCAACCTTTGACGGATCCACAGAAATATCATCGCCCGAGATAATGTGTCCCTAAGAAAGTAACCATGTCGAGCCAAAACTCACACTTGTTGAGTTTTCCATAGAGCTGAATCTCCCTTAAAGTCTGCAGAACCAACTTAAGATGTTCAGCATGATCTTCCCGATTCCAAGAATACACCAGAATGTCATCAATGAAGACCACCACAAACTATCCAGGAACTGGGAAATGACCCTGTTCATAAGACTCATGAATACAGCATGCGCGTTTTGACCCTGAACGACATCACAAGATACTCATAGTGACCATATCTGGTCCTGAATACAGTCTTATATACATCACTTACTGCCTTCACCTTGACCTGATGATACCCCAGAATGAAGATCCTACTTCGAGAAAACAGCTGCTCCGCTCACTGATCAAATAAGTCATCGATCCTAGACAACGGATACCGGTTCTTCACAGCAACACTGTTCAGTTCCCGATAATCCACGCACAGTCGACGACTACCTTCCTTCTTGTTGATAAAAGGACTGGAGCCCCCATGGCGAAACACTAGGTCCTGCTGAACCCCAAATCAAGTAACTCCTGAATCTGCACCTTATGCTTTGCTAACTCAACTGGTGCCATCTTGTAGGGACTCTTCGATATTAGAGCCATACCAAGCTGAACTTCAATACCGAACTCTACATCCCTGTCAGGGGGTAAGCCAGACAACTCCTCTGGAAAAATATCCAGGAAGTCCCGCACTACTAGAGGCATAGCCTTACAGCCTAAATGCAATTCCATCGCACAAACCTCCAGATCAATTACAGTCCTCAGCTCGGCCAAGGGACATCTCCCCGGCATGGAACTCAAACTTTGTGCGAACTGGGATTCGGAATATAACTTCTTGGCACGGCAATCAATAATGGCGTGGATTCACCCAACCAATCCATACAGAGAATGACGTCGAATTCCAAATTCCCATTACAATCAGGTCGGCCTTAAAATCTGTGCTGCCAATAACCACGGGACCCTGCCTGCACTCCCGAGAACAAACAACAACACCGCCATCTGTCACAATGTTCCAAGCCTTCGACATGAAACTGCACTCCAACTGATGGCGAGCCACGAAGCGGGAAGAGACAAAGGAATGGGTTGCCCCGGAATCAAAGAGAATAAAAGCAGGAAAAGAGCAAACAAGGACAACACCTAAGATAGAATCAAAATCAAGAGGAAAGGAATTGATGATCAAGGGTGAGGGAAATACAATGTAGAAAGATAAAATGAAAGAATAATGCAAGAGAAATGAAAAGAAGCAAAAGGGAAACAACAAAACAGCAAAGCAATAAAAGTAAAATATACATGCAACAACACCCTCTGCTGTCTCGGTATCAGCAACAGTCAGGTTGAAAGCTTGATCTCTCCTGGGGGCAGCGGTCCTCTGACCGACAATCTAGCACTGAGGAGGAAGCGATGTCCTGACTGGACCACGAGCTGGGGTTACCTGCTGAACTGGACCCCTGGCTGGCAGAGCCATCTGCTGCTGCCGCGGACAATACTGGACCGTATGATCAGGAGCACCACAACCAAAAAATGACAATTTGCACGCCTGCAGTCCTTGCGCTCATGCCCAGGAAGTCGGCAAAAGTCGCAAAAACTAACCCTCTGAGGACCCGGAGAAGAGTAAAGAGCTGCCCTGACCAAATGGGTTGGGACAAGCCTCCGAATTGGCCCACCAGAAGGCCTAGCAACCACAGAGTGTAGAACAGTCCGCTGGGGAGGAGCCAACCCATCACAAGCGTGCTCTTGAGCTCGAGCTACCTCAAGAGCCTCAGCATAAGTACGCAAGTGAAGGGAGACGAGCTGCACCCGACTCTCTCGCTCAAGTCCCAATGTGAATCTACGAGCCATGTCCTCTTTGTTCACCACAAGAATGGCTGCGAAGCGGCTAAGTCTGGTAAATTCTACTGCATAATTATCCACAGACCTGGAGTCCTGTTTTCCAAGAAAGTCTCATGTTACAACATTGCATGGACAATATGTAACAAAATTCCAAAATAGAATAATGACCAACCTATTTCAGGGCCAGAAACTGTTGAACCATTTCAACTCGAGTGCTGCTAGGGAAGAACTTCTCCAAGAAGCTCCTAGTGAACGTGGCCCAAGTAATAGGTCGTTCGAGCCTTTCGGACTCAGACCTCCACCAAATGTGAGCCAAGTCCACCAACTAGATGGCTATCACATCCACTCTATCAGCATCGGCAACTCTTGCTGCCAAAAGCAACTGCTCAGTCCGGATTAACCACTGTTCGGCCTCCAAAGGCATCTCAGTGCCGGAGAATCTGTTAGGATGCAGCCTTATTAAATCTGTGACTGTACCCAGACAGGGCAAAAGAGCTGTCTGCATAGGCATAGTGGGAGGTAGAACCCAGGAAGCTTCCAAGGCAGCCATCATAAGGTCACTGTGGTTTTGCTACATATTGATCAACCGTTCCAACACATTGGTAATGGCCTCAAGCCCGGGCTGATCTTCCTGAAGATGAGAAGTAGAACCTCTACGAGCCATGTTCTGCACAAGAATCAAAACAGTTAGCATCCAGATCAAAGTTGATTATAATTCATTCATGTATGCATGGTCAGTGCACTGTTGAGCCAATCCCAGATCAAGCCTAAACTTGTCTAACATGTCAGTCAAACTAATACATTAGCCAAACTTGGTGCTCTGATACCACTAAAAACCTTGTTACGCCCCGCTTCCCAAAAAGAAATACGGAATACGGATACGTGACTAAGTCCAGCAAATGATTTTCATCATCCATAAGCTGTCAGAATCTTTACAACAAGCACAAGTATAAATAAGAGATATACAAGAGAAATAGTTAACCACGCATGCATAACTGAATCAATATAGTCAACATGATTACTTGAAACAAGAAATAAGAATACTGAATTTCAAATAATCATGTCTGGAACAAAACACAAATCTGGGACACAAAGTCCAATACAAAATAATCCATGTAACCAAGTGCAATTATTCAAGATAAGCAATTAGAAATAAATAGATATAGCAAAAGTTGCAGCCAACTAGAACCGCAGATCACCTACTTCATCGGCCAGCTGATCACCATAATCTACAATTTAACAACTTGCAGGGAAAAGGAAAGAGAAACAAAATGCCCGTTAATGCAAGTTACGAGCCGCTTGTAGTGCAGGCAACAAGTACAGAAAGAAACAAGTAGATAAGAATAGAGTAACAACGGAAGCAAGTATAGCATGGAACGGATGTAACAACAAAGTAGAGGAACTAACCAAATCAAGAACAGAAACAACTAGCATGGCAAGATGAACGGATGTAAGTGGCATGTAACAAGTGTCAAGTAAACAAGTGTCATGAATCAAGTATTATGCACAAGTAACAAGTGTCAAGTGATCATGTTGTTTTCAAGTCTTGTATCTAGTCCTCTCTAGGTAGCACTTCATGCGCCCCAGGTTTTTACCACATGGTTGCTACATTCAAACGATTTCATTTTAGATTTCATAGTGGACCATAGAGAATAGTGTACTCAGAGACAAGTATCAAGTAATCAAGTATCAAGTATTAAGCCTCAAGTATTAAGTATCAAACCTCAAGTATCAAGTATCAAGTAATCACGTAAGATCTATAGATCCCCTTTCGAGTACACGTTTCTGTATTTTCCACTATTAGATCTTTTCCTTTAAACCCCGACTTAGTTTCTTCTTATTATTATTATTCAAGCAAGCATGGATGTGCAAAAACAAGTCAAAAAACATGGAGAGGAAACAAGGAACAAGTACAAGTTGAACAAAGGACACAAACGGGTGAAGGAAGACTCAAAATAGACTAATACAACAAAAATTATAGTTCAGTACAGCAAGACAGTACTGCACCAAATCTGGGATTTCCGTTGCTACGGACATGCAAATCTGGATCTGTCAGAAAATCTGGAAAATAGACTTCCGGCCGAATCCAGCAACTATATATAAGTCATATGGTATTTCACAAAAAACAAGACTCAAAACAGATTTGTATCCAGAAAATATGTTCAGCAAGAAATCAGAAGTTTCTATTCTTAAACAGGAAAACGACATAAAAACTTACTGATTAAATCCACAAAAAATCCAGGGTATTCCATAGTATGTTTAGTAACAGAAAATAAAGTTTCATAATTTTCCAACATAGATAGAGTAGTCAAGAAAATCAGGAAGTATCAAGATACAGAAAGTTTGTAAATCTGGAATCATAAACACAGCAGTACTAAAACAACGATATCTTACAAAATGTAAGTCAAAATCCAGATCCGTCAAAAGGGTGATAAAATAGATACAGTAGGCTACAATTCATATTCACAAAGTTTTTATAAACAGTAAATAGAATCAGGTCGAAATTATGTTTCTTTACTGAACAGCACAAAAATTCTGTATGTATAATAGTTGTTTGCAAGTATAGAATAGTTTGTAAAAGTTATCAATTAAATCCACAAAAATTTGGGGTTGATCCCAATCAAGTCTAGTTTTAATCAGAAAATATTGGATCAAAATATTATCTTTAACATCAATAGAAAAATAATTAACCATACAGAATTCATATAAAACAGAATCTAGAATTTTAAACACATCTGTAGTAAAACAGCAATAACTTTCAACTAATAAATCGAAACTAAGATTTGTCAGAAATTATGAAAAGTAGACAGAACTCTCTATAATTCATATTCACAATTAATTTTCATATACTGACCTTAATAGGGTCTAAAATACTGAACAAAAATAGGGTAACAACAAAAACAGAAATTCTCTTTATGCATAAAATCAACTAGTTTATGTGAAACACATCCAAATCATAACAAAATATGAAATATAGTCTACTAGATGTCCAGGCAATATGGTATAAGGTATTCCAAAAGTCTACAACAAGTTATACCACTACTAACACACCAAGCATACGAGATCATACAACACCTCATAAGTCACGAACAACATGCATGTATACATCGAGAACCTATTATATCTAAGTTTTTTCATGTCATGTGTGTAACGAGACGACTACGGATGGATCAACAACTAGAGGAAAGATCAAACAAGAGATTCATGGGGATAGATCTTGAAGTAACTATACTACAGGCAGTATTTAGTACTTGTATTACACAAAGAAAAGAATATAAGTTACTTGCCTGAGAGACGACGACGGGAACGACACAAAAGGGAATAACGGGAACGGATTCCCGGGCAACAAACTCAACGAACGAATGAACCCACGAGCACAACGAACTACGAGCACAACTCACGAACAACGTACTACGAGCACAACTCACGAACAATGAACTACGAGCACAACTCACGAACCAACACACGCCCACAAGAGAGAGAGGAGGGCAATGGCATGGGAGAATGGCGACGGCAGTGGGACAACGCGGTGCTGTTGCTGCTGCAGTCTCGGCTGAAGGCAGGAGGGGACTGCGGAGGGGAAGCAGTCGTTGGCCTTGGGGTACATCTCTACTATTTTACCATATACTGTACCGTTACTGATTACCGTTTACTGTTTACTGTTGCAGAGTACATTACCCTGTAGGATCCACCACGATTGTCGAAACGTTCACTTGACTGTTATGCACCTGAACCTGTGGTATGGGACACAGGATTGCGGCATTAGATAGATTAATAAAAGACAGATAAATAAGATTGACACTAAGCATAGACACTTGCATTTTGATCATTGTTTATCGTTTATCTATCATTGATTATTGAATATTGATTACCGATCATTGCATTATTGTTTACTGTTTATCGATCATTGTATCATCGACTATTGTTTACCGACCTTTGCTTTCTTGATCATGTTATCGCCAATTATTTATTGACTCTGATATCGTTCAAATTTCTTGTTCTTGATATATCGCTCTTTTATTGTTTAACCGCTTGCCACTACTTGTGGTCCGTAGCTTGCTCTAGCGGGTACCCATCATCTTTCTTTTGAGTTAATGTTTATACAACTATAGATGATGGGATACTGAAGGATCTTAACATACTGTTATTGTATTGCATATTCTTGGGCTATATTGTAAGTTCTTGTATCCCATATATTAGTTATTGTATTGTAATCTTGTTCATGTGATTATTATTATTGTATTGTCGAGCTTACTGGTACTGTACAACATATGGATGATATGAGTTAGTATACTTATATCATTCGTTGGGCTTCAGTTTCGTCCCCGTGTTATCGTATAACGGGAAGCAGGGCATGACATACATAGTGTTGATAGCATGAGTATGCATTCCAAGGTGGATATTTTGGGTGTATGTCTTGTATACTTGAGTTCAATGTGAAGAGAAACTGATGAAGCAAGAAGATGTTGAAGTGTCGCATGAGAAGAAGAAGCAAACATCAACAGCTAATGTGCAGGAACACATTGACAGTCGACCGTTGATGCCCTCTAACTTGGGGTCGGGCACCGACAGCGACAGATGGGTTCGGGTTCAGGTTCTGGTTCGGGTTTGGGTGATCTGTTTGAGTCCATCTTCTACTCCAAGTTAGATCGTACGGTTCCTATGGTGTTGCTTTCCCTTCAGGATATATCAGATGACTATTGTATGAAGACCACAACCTATGTTTTTCTATATCTCTATATATTATTGTATTAGTCTCATTTGAGAGGTAAAGGAGAGTACTTCATTGTAAAGAGCAATAGATATAGTTTCCAATTGTAAACAATATATTATCTTCCAGTGAGACATAAGAAATAGATAGGTTCTTTGTGAGAGTGTTGTATTTTATATAGTTGAATAATATTTGCTTTATTTTCTCCTCGGATTTCTCCTAGGATTAGGCATAGCCAAACCAGAACAAATATTGTGTACTTAGTTTAGTCTATTTATCTGATTGTTCATTAGATCGATTGTTGCTAAACTTGCTAGCGAATTTCTAAGAAGTCCTACATCCCTAATAGAAACCATAAAAAATCAATCAAAGAGGTTTGTTTAGCTACTGTATCAGCACTCACTGTGCCTTCACGAAACACATTGTACGATTGCACTAGAGAGACCTCTCATGAGTTGCCTGATATATTGAGAAGTAGGATATCGTCCTGACCAAGTTGGCAGCCAGACCATATGGGATCTGATCTCACTTGTGGGGCCCATAAAAACATATTTATTTGTTACACTTGCTATGGAAATCCTATGGTTAGATTGGGCATATGATTTTATGCGATTAGTGGGAGGGGAACCTTCCGATCCGATCTTCTCTTCTCAAAGTACGGCATCCATACCTCGTTAATTGGGTTTTTTTTTTTTTTTTTTTTTTTTTTTTTTTTTTTTTTTTTTTTGCAACTAGTGGAATTCGAATTTCCGACCTCCTGCTCACTCACGAAAAGACTTACCACGAACTATATTGACACTTGCATTTCATTTTTTTATTGAGATGATAACATTACATGTAATACATGTAGAGGCTGTGAATTCTACACCACAACCGAACTTTCTATTGAGTTATAAGAAGATCATCCGAACAATGGCTCAAAGGATCAAATCTATTATAGAGTGAATTAAATTTGAAACTGAAGGTTTTCTCTATCCGGGGCCGACTATTCCAAATCCTCTTTACGAGACTCCAAACTTGATACCGTATTTGTACATTAATGGATTTTACCATTGAAGATTATAGAAGATCCAAACAAGATTGATTTACACCCTTATACAAGAGTTTCAAGAGAAGTCTTAAAAACATTTTGTTTTTCCTTCTTTCTGTTTTGCTTGAAATAGGAGTTCATAGTTGCAAGAGGTTTTGAGCTTTTGATAGTTTGTATGTCGAGTGAGGCATAGCACATCCATCCATCTCTTAAACGTCACACTACTAACATAGGCTTATCTTCAAGATGAGCACCAACAGCTTCTCAACACGATTACAATCTGTCAAAATTAATAACCCCAAAGGAAAATGGTGGGAGCAAAATATTATGCAGTACTATGAATTTATAAATCATACCACCACCACCGCTATTCACTAGTATAACTCAAAACAATTTAACGAAAAAGGCATCTTAAAATACAAATTTATAAGAATATAATAGATAAGTCGCATTGCTAATCCATATTTGCACAGCTCTAGTAAGAATGTAAAAGCATACGGAGAAGTGAGAAGAGTTGCAGCAGATTCAACTAGAGCTGCCTGCCTTCTCCTTTGCCTTCTCTTTTGCCTTCTCAATCAGAGGCTTGAGCTGCTTCTGCTCTGCGAGAAGCTTCAGAAAGTTGAAAAGGAACGGAATGTAATTGTGCTTCCTCCTAATATTTTCCGTTCTCCACTTCTTGAACTTTTCTTCTTCCATCAATATCTTCTCAGTCACATTATCGATCTCAGATCTCACCTGGGCAAGTGCTAACATATCCTCATCATTCTGTTGTTGCTGCAGGAGCATCTCACTTTTCCTCTGTAGCTCTTTGAGCTCAGCAGTGTAGACCTCTTTTCTGTTCTTTATAACCGCCATGAGATTAAACCTAATCTCATTCTGAGAGTAGCGTTCAATGCGTTTCTGTATCACTGGTTGCACCAATTGAAGCCAACCCGAGTCTCCTGGCCCACCCGGGCATTTGCCAATGATAATGGGTCCCTGCTGCAGCCCATCTAGCTCATAAAGAACCCCATCTACTGGTATATAGCTTATAAAGTGATAGGCATCGTCATCCTTGGTTGCAAACTTTTGCTCTTCAGGGACAAAAGGCTCAGGTCTTGCAAAGCTGTTGTGAGCAGTCCGAATGGCTTCACTGTTATTGATGGCCAAACCTCTCAAATCTGACGGGAAGTTTCTAGTAAATTCTTTCAGATTCGACAGCTCCGGGCCTATATCAACTTCTGGGCAGTTCAGTAGAATAGAAAGAATGGCTTGGGTCGCGCAAGCATTGTTGATAACCTGTAATGTAACAAATTAACTAACAGAAGAGCGCAAGAGACACAGCATCAAATGTACGGCACCAAGTAATGCTATGCTAACCTGGTTAGCAAAGAATAGGTTAGGGTTTGAGTCATCGATCACAACATGATCATCTTTTTCACCTGCTTGCCATTTGAAGAGGAAGATCAACCCATATACTGGCCTGCGAGAGTATGCAGCACTGGTTCAGATGGACAGAAAGAAGAAAAGAAAATGAAAAGAAAAAAAAAACCCAGTGATATTCAGAAAGATACTAACCAGAGACTGTTCAGGGAATCAAGGTCTAGTGAGTACAATTCCTCTACCTGTTGTATAAACATAGGACACTGAGTTCACATATTGTATTGTGCAAATCAAGGAAACAGATAGAAATGAAAAAAGTACCGCAATCCATCACAAAACTCAAGATTCCCTAATGGCAGCTAATAGGAAGTAACGAGTTTGGAGGGAAACATGTTTTTTTATTAAAATTGAACCATGCTGAGGTATACCCTATATGTATAAGTGTATAACATATTCGAAAATAGACAAAAATATACTTCTCATATATAAACTATAGCATAATTAAGCATGTATGCTTGCCCAACTTGAATATAACCATCTTGTAATTTTTATTTAATTTTAAAATGCACCTTCATTAGGAGAGTAAATGGTAGCATATGCCGCATACCTACTCTTTTCTTTTCATATGAGAGACTATGATGAGGACATCAGTTCAAGACGATTTGGGCACTTCTATCTGCGCAGACATCGTCTAGGATGGTTATTTTATTAGTCCACTTATTTTTTATTTCAGCATTTTTAGTTGTTTTAGCATATGTAATAATTTTGCTATTTGCACCATTTATTTTTTGCATTTTGCATATTTGTATTGAGATTTTGTTTTGAGCTTATATAAGCATTCAAACTAACAAAAAATTAATGCTTTGATTGACTAAAAAATATTGTGATTGAGTTTTTCGCTCTTCATTCATCTCTTGTGTGTGAGACCCTAAGATAATACGTGAATTTGTGAGAAACCCTAACTACACACCCCTACCCCCCATCTCACAGCCGCCATTCTCTCTTCTTTCCTCTTTTCTCTTCTTCTCGAAGCCCCCAAACCCCCTCTTCACCGTCGTTATCAACCCCAAACACAACCCCATCGACGAGACCCGCTTCCCCACCGTCGTTGCCCCCCCTTAACCGTCGTCGTTGTCAACCCAACCCCCCCCCCCCCCACCATCACCATCACCATCTCGACCACCTTTGCTGCCTCTCCCTCACCATCGATCAACCCTCTCAACCCCTCCATCACCACCCGACACAGGCCCCCACTCCAAATCCCCAAATCCAACTCCAAATCCGAAACCCTAAATTCCTAAATTTTCAATTCAAAATCCTAAACCCTAATCCTCAAATTCAATTCAGATCCTAAACCCTAATTCCCATATCCAATTCAATTCCTAACCTAATCTTCGTATCAAGAGAATAATTTGCGGAGTACAATGCTATTGATTGCGACGATTGTCATCTTCTTCCTTCATCCGTGGCGACTCGTTCATCGAACCCCGGTAACTTCTTTCTATTCTTCCATTATTTGTGTTATTGCCTTTCGTCTCTAGATTATTATCTGAATTTACTGTCGTCCACAAATATTGAGTGTGTGCTTCTACTTGCCTAATAGCGTACGAATCACTATTGAATATTCTACTTGTTAAGAAAGCTTGAGGTATAATCATTGAATCTTAGGCTTGATATTTAATTGGGATTGTTCTCATTCAATTTCTTGAAAATTCATCATATCAATCACTAGTTTTAATTTCTAACTTAATCAACACTATATGTGTTGGTAAACTTAATCTTTTAATATTCTTGGAAATTCTCTACCTAGGGTTAAGTTTACATCAGTCTAAGCACGTGGGTCTGTCTAGCCTTCATCCATTAGATAAATTACAACATAATTAGGGAATGTGCATTTACACTTTAAACAAAAGATAATACACGGAGTTCAACTCTTATTAATTTCTGAAAATGCTGCTTCATTAGGAGAGTAAATGATAGTATGAACCAACCTACTCTCAAATTAACTATAGCATAATCAGGGCATGTGTATTTAGTATTTACACAGTCAAATAAAATATAATGCATATATTTGTACTTATATTTAATTTTGAAATGCTGCTTCACAAGGAGTACAAACTTTTCATTTATAATTATCGATACACCGAATGTATAAAATATTCATGAACAACCACTCCTGTTGCCAACATATATTTAGATAATAACATTCTTTGGGTGTTAAATAATAAGAGTAACTATTCGGTATATTGAGGTAATTAAGGATGTGTATGAAGGGGCAACAACCACAATTAGAACAACCACAAAAGAGACCAACAATTTTCCTATTACAGTAAGTTTACACCAAGGTTCGGCTTAAAGCCCCTACCTCTTTACTTTGGTTATGCATAAATTGATGCGAGAACTACAAGATGAGGTGCCTTGGTGTATGCTTTTTGCCGATGACATCGTTTTAGTTGACGAGACTAGAGCAGGAGTCAATGCTAAATTAGAACTGTTGAGAGAAACTTTGCAAGCTAGAGGCTTTAAAATAAGCAGAACTAAAACAGAGTATATGGAGTGTAATTTTAGTGATATTCGAAACACAACTGAGGAAGTAGTGAAGCTTGATGGCCAAGAGATATCTAAGAGAGACCGTTTCCGATATTTAGGCTCGATTATACAAAGAGATGGGGAGATTTGTGAAGATGTTACACATAGGATCCAAGCAGGGTGGCTTAAATGGAAAAGTGCCGGTGGTGTTTTGTGTGACAAACGTATACCTTTAAAGTCGAAGAAAAATTTTTATAGGACGGTTGTTAGACCAGAAATGATGTATGGAGCTGGGTGTTGGGCAACAAAGAAACAATATGTCCAAAAAATGAGTATAGCGGAGATGAGGATGCTAAGATGGATGTGTGGTAAAACAAGAAATGATAGAATTAGAAACGAGCATATACGAGATATGCTAAAGGTAGCTCTAATTCAAGATAAATTAAGAGAGAATCGCCTAAGGTGATTTGGACATGTCACACGTAGACCTAGTAGTGCCCCCGTTAGAAAGAGTAATTTGATAAATATTGAGGGTAGAGTTAGGGGTAGAGGAAGACCTAAACTAATTTGGATGAAAACGGTAAAAAAATATCTGATAGCTTGTGACCTTACAGAAGATATTACACTAAACCGAGCAGAATGGAAAACCAGGATTCATGTAGCCGACCCCAACTAGTTGGGAAAAAAGCTTTGTTGTTGTTGTTATTGTTGTTGTTGTTGTTGTAACATATTTTGGGCATGTGAATTTGCATATGTAAATAAAAGAAATTACAAGAGTTGAACGTTATGTAAATTTGAAATGCTGCTTCACTAGGACATAAAATGATATTGAAAACTGGGACCACCTACTGTTTCCTTTCCTTCTTTTGTCTCTAGGGTTAGGGTTTGAGTGTATAAATAAAACTTTCGAGGGAAATTAAATATAGGTGTATTCATGTAATATACTTCTTTTTTGTTGCACAAAATTATCTTTTTAATGTTAAGAGATAAACCAAACAACGAAAGTGAAAGAGCAGAAGTTGGTTTAAAAAAATAAAATTTAAATGCACATTGCAGGGTCATTAATTGATAATAAAGAAAAGCATATCAAAATGAAGAGGGGGAAACAAACTTACTTGAACACCTTTTACTTGCATCTGTTGTATAAGTTCAGTAAAAACTCCTGGAATGTCAAACAGATGAATTAGCTAAAGCATGTTGCTAGTTGTATATAAACAACAAACTTTTGGATGAAAGAGTGAAGAAATTCAATTGAATATCTTACGCAAAACACTAAAGACTATTTTTCTTCTTACAAGTAAAATCCTTTTATTCATATAAATAGATGTCATTAACTCACATTTGATGCATAACTAAAAAATCTAAACAAACTTGTGTGCTGATAACCTAGAACAAACATGCTCTTAACACCAATAATCAGTCAATTGCAAGATTACAGCCTTGATTATTGGAAAATTCTCCAATTTGATGCCAGCCCAGAAGGTATTGCCAAATTCTGCTTCGAGAAAAGCATGTTCATACAAATATCTTCCTTTGAAATGTTCAAAAGGTCTCTGGTTTTCTTAAATAATCCAAAACATGGATTTAACTTTGAGCTGAGACCAATAAAGATTCGTTGTAGCATACCGCTGATCGCTGACTGGGTCCTTCCCTCTCTCCTCTCTACTTTTTCTTTTAGTGAGTGAATGGTGCGGAGGTAGGGGACTTTAAATACTCAGTTAAGTGTGTAATATGGAGACAACTAAAACCTTAAAACTCTCACTTAGGTGGTGTTTGGTATGAGGATTGAAGTATTCCAGGAATCATTCCCAGGAATGTGATGGGGAACGAGTATTCCTAGGAATACTACATTACTGAGTTTGGAATATCACATTTCCCTTGTAGGAATCTACCTAAGCAGTTAAAATTAGTTTTCGGAACTAATCGGTCTAGGAGTGGTTAATGAATAGTTTGTTAATCGGAAAATAATCGGGGATTGAATCGGAAAAATCATATATATATATATGATTTTTTTTGATAAAAAATGATATAACCTATCTGAAGTATATGATCAAGAGGATCTTAAATTTTGAAAGACAAGTTAACACGTAAAATATCAAATTTAATGTCACTAATTAAGTAAACATACCTTTAAACTAAGATTTAACACAATCAAAATATAAATAAATAGTAAACAATCCAAACCCATCTTCATATTTATAATTCACATTAAATGTTACATCCACACCCATCTACATATTCATAATTCACGTTTAATGTCACATACCAAAAGAACTAAATATAAATAAACATTTCTAGTTTTCCACCTATTGTCATGTTTAATACCAAAACACAAAAGACCAAAAAAAGTGAAACAAACCTAGAACCGGTTTAAGGATTAACCGATTATCGGCCGATTACCGATTTAAATGGCGATTATTCCCGATAAAACCGCTACCGATAGAAATATTATAAATCATAAGAAAATTAATCACATTAGGCCCGATTAGCAATTAATCACCGATTTAAACTACTTAGGAATCTACTAATCTCACATGTTAATTTTTCCAAATACCCTAGTAACCCTACAATTAATGGTGAGTTGGCGAAGTGAGAGAGGCGAAAGGGAGAGGTGGGCATTTGTGAAGGTGGAGGTGGATGGTATAGGCAGATGGTGGAGGCAACAATGGTGGGTTGACGATGGTGGCGGTGGTGGGTGGTGGTGATGGTGGTGGTAGTATATGGTGAAGGTAGCGTTTGTGATCATGGCTGCAGTGGTGGCGGTAACTATGGTGGTGGTAGTGGAGACCGCAAAGGTAGAAGGGGTGGTGGTGGTGGCGATGGCAGCGGCAGTGGGTGGCTGCTGTTGGCATCAAGTGAACATCAGCTAAACACTATCTAGACGCTTCCCAATATGAATAAGATCGTAGATGACACACAACTCTAAATCAAGAGCTATACAAATAGACCAGACTTCACAGTTCACAACCAGCTACCAGATGCTGACATTCTAATACTTGGCTCCAAGTTCCTGGGCTAGCCAACAATAAGCAAGAGAGGAATATGTCTTGCCATATGAATGAACTTTTAGTTGACAGTGAAGTGAATAAAACTTTCATCATGGCAATTGAGTTTAAATTAATGCAATAGAGGATGAACATAACAGCCTACACTAGATGAAAGTAAATGACAGATTGCTATTGGAAATTGCATCCATCTCTCTCAAACGAGATAGGCAGCCACCAGCCATGTCAGCCATCCAATTTACGCACCTACAAAACAAGATGAAAAGATACTACTCGGACAAGAAATTTCTTTGGTAATGGTACCAAAATGCATGGGACTCATCTCCTTGGATGGACATACCCTAGACAAGATTACTGTAATTGATAATTAATCTACATGGAACCTATCCTATAGATTCTTCTAAAAATTCAAGGTTTGGAGATCTCTGATGATGCAACAAGTGATTGTAAAATGAATGATTCTTCAATAAGCCAAAATTAGACCACATGAATAAAGGTTAAAATTTCTTTAAAATCACTTGGTTTTCTTCGAATTTCAAAGAATATAGGAATGGTAAGCATACTGAGCCAGTGCACACTCCGAACATAAATACTTTTGTGAAGTCAATATATACAATACTCTTACTAATCTTAAGCAAAAGATAAAATTTCTAGCCGTACAAACACTGAAACAAATATAAAATCCTTAGTATGTAGACTAAGTAACTTTCCTGATAGTCAGTCGTAACAATTGAAATTCTTCTTACTCACTAATATCTATTGTAGTCTTCTCCATAGAATATTTTAATTATAATATGATATGCTTATATTTATTAGTGTAAATAAAAGCAGAATTAAGGATCCTGAAATGATGTATGTGATCCTAATAGTTATTTTGAATTTTGAGTAAGATTAAAAAAAATCAACCTTGATAATACTCTAGACGTCTCACTAGTGGAAAATGTCATTTACTTAATCTCCGATACTTTCAGATTTCAAGAAATATACAACAGCAAATATTTCACATATGTTTCATACTCAAATAAGTGTGTTTCTACTGTGACCTAAACAAGTGAAGTTTTAGATACGAGATAGGTGTTAGCGAGAAATGATGCATCATCTAATTCAGTGTCCAAAAAGACAGAAATTATTTATTGCATATGTGGTATGCACCAACAAATGGGAGCCCAAAAGCTATTTTGAAGCACATGTAATTACGCAACGTTAAATTCCCTATATGTTGATACAGTTCCATGAACTAGATCTGGCTGCATGTTTTATTGCGTATCAGTCCCAAGTATCACATATGTATCACATGTCAGTCCCTGGGAAATCTCTTTCTTCTATGGGTTTAAATGCAAAAAGACAGGGTCTTTTGTAATAACCCCCTTCCACAGTTGAACTTTCTTCTTCCTCTTCTTATAAACGGTGCGAGTTGTATGAAGGGAGGACTATGATGAATGAGATATGAATTAATTCTCTTATTTCCTTATTTACTTTTTTCCTTTACTTGTTTCCCACTTTTACTTTTGTTCTTTGTTCTTGTGAGATTGATTTTTGTTGCAAAGAATCATGGCGGTGTTATTGCGATCCATTCCCGACTGTGATTCAATCCCTGTAGCTCCTGGACTTGCATCAATGGTATCAGAGCCAAACCCCCCATCGACGACGATAGAGCCAATTGGAAGCTCAACGATCCTCGAATCTAGATCGGGCTATCGATCTGGATTCGGATCACCGAGCGCCACGATAAGAGGATCTACTCCTCGGAGTATTGAACCTCAATAGTCGACCGATTTGGAAAAGAGGATGGATATGATGGAGATGTCGATGAGGAACCTGACCACTATTGTTCACAAGCAATTCAATGGAGTTCAACACCAAATTCAAGCGCAATTTGATGAGATTCTGAGCCTATTACGGGGGTTGGAATCCCATCTCTACTACTGGGAGCCCGAGTTCGCCATCTACTCTGCCCCTTCGCACTTCACATGGGGAAGTGATAGCTTCAATCACTATTCACGACTTCCTACAACAACAGCAAGCCCACCATATGTTCGACGAAATCCCTAAGAGAAACAGGAGGTGAATTCATCAAACCTCAGCCATATTTTCAACCACTCACCAGGTGTTCGACCAAATGCTTCTTCAATTCCACCATACTATTGCAATTCTCAGAATGTTCCTAGTGTTGATGCTGTTGAGGAAGGTGAGAATGTTGATGAAGGTGAAGATGATATTACCTACAATAAGTGACAACATTGATCCCTCTTTAACTCCTTCGACTACTAGCGCTGCGACAGGCTTGGCCTGCAGTGGTGTCTTCTACTCCGACAGCAGCAATAGCTACCCTTGTTGCACCTGCAGCAGCTCCTGCATCAGCAACTAAAACTCCTCCAACCGTCTCACATGCACCAGCATTTGCAGGTGGTGAAGCAGATATGTATCGCCAAACAATAGTAAAACTTGTTGTTCGAAATAACTTGGAACAGGCTATCCAATAAGTTCTTGACATGGGACTGGCAAGAGAAAGGACATCTGGGGTGTTACCAAAGCTAGATCTTATGTACAAGAGAGCAAATACAATTGGTATTCTTGAAGGAAGACCTTATCAACTGCAGCACCCTTGGGTTGAAAATGTGCTGGAGTTAGTTCCTATTGCTGCAGACTCTTCAGGTGAAGCTCCTCCGAGTGCTGTTCAACCTCTCTACATATTTGTAATTATAAGGTACCATGTTTTTGATCCCGGAGGAGAAGACGAGGCTACTTGGGCAAATACAGGTAATGATTTAGAAGAAGACTTTTTTCTCCCTGAACATGTAGTTGAGGAGCACACACCAAGCCTTCCAAAGAAAGAAGATCTTGCAATTGTGGAAGAGGGAGTTCCTTTAAAAGAGGTTGTCGACTTATCTCTGATTGATTTACCTAATCTAACAAGGGTCGCAGTAGAGGAGCAGTCCGAGAGCATTGTTGATGATATTGAAACCATGGTGCGCTCATATGTTGAGAAGCCTAACTGCATTATATTGGCAATTACGCCTGCCAATCAAGATATTGCTACATTTGGTGCCTTTTTAAATATTGGGATGGCATCTCTTCGGCTTGTACAAAGAGGAAGAGATCCCCATGAGGGCCCTGTACCTCATCTTAACTCTCGATGGTGCATGTTTTTGTCAATTACAACATTATCAAATGATGATATTATTGATGAAGAACTTGAAGTGGAATATATAAAGACTATTCAGTTCCAAAGTGAAATTTTGGTCCTACATAATTGTTTATATGATATGAAAGAACAGAAGATCTTTTCAGATAAATGTCACAGGTACTTAGAGTGATCCAAGTGCAAAGAGAAACATATGTCGATGCTATATCATGAGATTGAAGACCAAAAGACTTCCATTTCAAAAGCTCAGGATGATATTTTTCATTTAAGTCTTGAGAAATCAGTTATTCTCTCCCTTTTTGTGCAGTTTGGAGCAGAAGCAGCGGAGTTGAAGCTACGGAGGAATAGTCTTGAGCAAGAATCTAAAACATGACTTGAAGAATTATTGATTTTGAATGAACAAATTGAAATGGGGAAGAATCTGTTGGTACAAAAAGACTTCCATTTCAAAAGCTCAGGATGATATTTTTCATTTAAGTCTTGAGAAATCAGTTATTCTCTCCCTTTTTGTGCAGTTTGGAGCAGAAGCAGCGGAGTTGAAGCTACGGAGGAATAGTCTTGAGCAAGAATCTAAAACATGACTTGAAGAATTATTGCTTTTGAATGAACAAATTGAAATGGGGAAGAATCTGTTGGTACAAAAAGACTGCAAGTTGTTCCACGCCAACCATAAGCTTCAAGCTATGCGAGACAAACACTCAGCTAAATGGAAATATTGAAAGCCTTTTGATGGATATCAATGAGGCTAAGGTGCAAAGAAAAGGGAGATTAATAACCTTAAGCTATTGGAGTATCATACATACAGGGATAATGAGATTGTAGTTCTTTGTCAAGCTAATGATACATTGAATCAATCTACTAGAGAATTAGTATGGAGAAATGCAAGAGCTTAAAGATAAGGAGGTGCAGCAATTGAAGCCGTTACATATTTCGAAGCATCATCAGTCAGGGCCTAGAAATGGTATATCACAAAAATACAAGATGCTTATATGAGCTTTTCATCAAACTTTACAACTGCGACAAAGTAGAATTACGTCCTTGTGGTTTTACCAATTGTGGAAATAGCTGTTATGCAATTACGATGCTCCAGTTCTTGGTTTTTTCTCAGCCACTGACTTCATATCTTCTTCAGGGACACCATTCTAAAATGTGCTCGAGGAGGGATTAGTGTTTTCCATGTGAGTTTGCAGGCCTTATTGTGAAAGCAAAACAAGGACAGTCTCCTTTATCCCCTATTGGTATGCTCTCTCACATGCACAGCATTGGGAGTAATCTTCGTCCAGGAAGACAAAAAGATGCCCATGGATTTCTAAGGTATGCCATTGACACCATCCAGTCTGTTTGTCTAAGGGAAACTGGGGATTATGACAGAGATTATGCAGAAGAAGACTCGCAAATTATGAGACAGAAGCGAAGCCTAAAGCCAGAACTTGGAGAACCATTGATCTTAAGGTGTCAGCCTTGTAAGGTTCCATTGACTGGTCTTCTCTTGCCATAAAAAATTTCACCTGTCGAGTATTTTTTCTCGAGTATTTTTTCTTGTGGCCAAGTCTCCCAGCTATACTTTAGTGCACGGATACATATACTTATGAAGGAAGTGGCCTTAAGGCTACTGCTGCACAACAAGTGGCAGGGTTTCAATTATGCTTTGCGGCAAAAACTTGGCATGGTAGTTTCTTGGGTATGATTATCTTTGGTGCCAGTGAGGTGAGCAGAAATGTGGATTTGGGAATGGGTCTTCAAAATTCTGAGTGTCAGCACTTCATCTTTCATCCAGGAGGAAGATTCATAGGAAAAGAATATTGGAAATTATCACATGGTTGGAGATGTTTTTGGGATGAAGCTCTTAGTGTTGAAGAATGTCCTCACATTGACCATGAGGTCAAGGTCAAATTAAGGGGAAAGGATTGATACAGTTTCATGAACTATATCTGGCTGCAAGTTTTATTGTGTACTAGTCCCAAGTATCACATATCAGTCCCTGGGGAAATCTCTTTCTTCGATGGGTTTAAATGCATAAAGACAGGGTCTTTTGTAATAATCCCCTTCCACGGTTGAACTTTCTTCTTCCTCTTCTTATAAACGGCGTGAGTTGTATGAAGGGAGGATTATGATGAATGAGATATGAATTAATTCTCTTATTCCTTATTTCCTTTTCTTTCGTTTACTTGTTTCCCACTTTTACTTTTGTTCTTTGTTCTTGTGAGATTGATTTTTGTTGCAGAGAATCATGGCGGTGTTATTGCGATCCATTCCCAACTGTGATTCAATCCCTGTAGCTCATGGACTTGCATCATATGTGCCCCCATATGTTGTAATGCAAACCAATTCTACTAGTTGCTCTATGTGTTTATTTAATTATAATTATGTCGATGTTACTTTGACTTTGTCCCCCCGTCCAGAAAAATAAATAAATCTGATTTTTCAAAACCCACTTGCAGCCACATATGTGGTATATGAAGTATGCGGCAAGGTATCACATATGTTAGGGTCGCCGGAGGTCAACCCATCACCGGACATTACCGGAGGACCACCTGGGAGGTCGCCATCCCACCGGAGCTGAGTGGAAGCTGCTTATGTGAGAAGATGAAGTAGGAATTGGGTGTATCTGATGTATCAGGGTTTTACATATAGAGCACATAATATTTGAATGTTTTAAATAGGAAAAGGGCGGTAGGGGAAAGGTGCGCTACGCGCGTAATTCCCGTTTTGTCGTGTAGCGTAACCGATTCATCCTCTCCCTCCTTATATGAGCTGTATTTCCTTTCAGATTTTTTCAATGAAATTGATACTAAATCTCTTCTTCCATCTTCAATCTCTTCCATCTCCTATCCTCTAACCTTCTCCACTAGCTAATGGCGCTATCCCGATCAGTTCGCAATCAGAATCCTGACAATTTGGTATCAGAGCCGAACGGCTCCGAGGGCGATGGGCGCAGCACCGCCATGGAGGGAGATGTGGCGAATTTGAAAAGCCAGATGGCGGAGGCACAGTTACATAATGGGTTCCTTGTTGAGAGGGTGGAATCGATAGCGACCAACATCGGGGAGAGGTTCTCGTCGGTTGAAGCAAGGATGGAAGGTCTAATGGGAATGATGCAGCAGACCCAAGCCGGACTCTCCAGTCTACCTCTACTTCCTAATCCACACCTCCAAACGCCACATCGAGAGGTAAATCGTCCTCACTCAAATCTCAATCATTCCTCAGGGTTCGGCAATGGAGAGCAGGGGTTTAAGACTCCATTTAAGGTGGAGTTTCCTATATTCCAAGAAGGTGACCCAACGGAGTGGATTTGTGGAATCGAGCAGTTTCTAGAGTTTTATGAGGTGCCGGAGGGGCAAAAGCTGAAGTACGCCGCGCTGAATTTGAGGGGTAAAGCCGCCCAGTGGTATCGTCGACACCTGAAACCCAAACTCCATGAAGTAACTTGGTCGAGCTTTCTTGAAGAGCTGATTACCAGGTTTGGGCCAACTGAGTTCCAAGATTACGAAGGAATACTCTCGAAACTACAACAAAAAGGGGAACTAGAACTATACATCCAAGAGTTTGATCGGCTCTCCAATTTCGTTACAGATTGGACTGAATCCCACTACCTGAGTACCTTCATTAGCGGACTCAGGGATGAGATCCATTTGGATGTGAGATCTCAACGACCCAAAAGTATTAACGAAGCGGTGGGATTAGCTAGAGGATATGAAGAAAAAATTGCTTGTTTAAGGAAGAATTTCCGCAACTCATACCCTGCCAGAACCAACCCTATTTCCATTCTCAATAACCCCAACCCCACTCGACTCTCAACTCAGCCCTCTCCCACTCCCTCAGCAACTAACTTGTTCCCAAAGAGGTTGAATTACCAAGAAATGAAGGAAAGAAGAGCCAAGGGTATGTGTTTTAATTGCGATGAGAAATACGTCCAAGGTCACCTGTGCAAAGGGCAGAAGTTCTACAACCTTGATCGATGGGAAGAAGAGTTAAGTGAAGAAGCAAACTATGAAGCTATTCAGATGGAAGATTTTCCTCAGCTGATAGTTTCCAACTTGATACAACCACCACCTTCACACCAAACACCTCCTCTCAACTCCGTTCATCCTGAAATATCCCTCCATGCTCTCGTAGGCTCTCAATTGTATCCTCAAACTATGAGAGTGGTTGGAAAGATTAATGGTAGAGAAGTAAACATACTGATTGATACGGGTTCAGAAGTAAACATACTGATTGATACAGGTTCAACTCATAATTAATTGGATCCCTTGACAGCGGAGAAGGCCAATCTTCCAGCCCTGAAGGAGCCAAGGTATAGAGTAACCGTTGCTAATGGGGAAACTATGTATAGTGAGGGAAAAGTGACAAACATGAGCTTCATGGTTCAAGGGGTAAACCTCCAAGCTGAGTTACTACTGCTTCCCTTAGGACCAGCTCAGATGGTATTAGGAGCACACTGGTTGAGAACACTTGGCCCCGTCACAATGGATTCAACCAAATGACCATGGATTTTGCTGTGGAGGGTCAAGTGAAGAGGTTGCAGGGCATCATTCACACTCAATTGCAGTGTATGGAGGTAGAAGAATTGATTAAGTGGGGAAAATACTCTTGTCAAGCATTCTTGATTCAGGTTGAAGAAGCCTCTGAAGAGAGGATATAGTTTGGTGCTAGTGATCAGATGAGTGAGGAAGAAGAACAACTCCAACAGATACTAGGAGGGTTCCCAGATGTATTCTCAGAGCAAATTTCCCTTCCCCCACATAGAGAGGTGGATCACCAGATACCAGTGTTAGAAGGGTCCAAGCCCGTATGCCTCAAACCCTATAAACAACCCCACTTCTACAAGAAGGAGATTGAGAAGCAAATAGAAGAAATGCTCACATCTGGATTGATTCGACCCAGCAATAGTCCCTATGCCTCACCAATCATACTCGTAAGGAAAGGAGATGGAAGTTGGTGGCTATGTGTGGACTATCGAGCCCTCAACAACCAAACTATTAAAGCCAAATTCCCAATACCCCTTATAGATGATCTACTGGATGAATTGCATGGAGCAAGATACTTTTCTAAGATTGATCTAAGGGCTGGTTATCACCAGATCAGAATAAAAGAGAGTGATATTCCAAAAACAGCTTTTAGAACACACCATGGCCATTTCGAATTCATAGTAATGCCCTTTGGCTTAACTAATGCACCAGCTACCTTCCAGGGCCTCATGAATGAAGTCTTCAAGGAATACTTGCGCAAATTTGTTCTAGTGTTCTTCGACGACATCCTAATCTACAGTCCTACTTGGGAAAGTCACCTTGCACATGTAACAACTACTTTGACAGTGTTGAGAGCTAATAAACTGGTGGCGAAGCTGAGCAAGTGTGCATTTGGCCAACTGTCGGTGAAGTATTTGGGTCATGTGATTAGTGAGAATGGGATCTCAGTTGATTCCAGCAAAATCGATGTAGTGGGAAATTGGCCAGAGCCAAAAACTGTGAAAGAATTAAGAGGATTCCTTGGTCTAACTGGTTACTATCGCAAATTCGTCAAAGACTATGGAGGAATTGCCCAACCCCTCACTCAGTTGCTTAAGAAGAATGCTTTCAAGTGGTCGACTGCAACAGCTACTGCGTTCGCAGCACTCAAGCAAGCTATGACTACCACCCCTGTTCTCAAAGCTCCCGACTTCTCCAAACCATTTGTAGTTGAAACTGATGCATCGCAGCTTGGTATAGGAGCTGCTCTCCTTCAGGAATCTCATCTGATGGCTTACATGAGCAAGGGTCTCAAGGGAAGGAATTTGGCTTTGTCCACCTACGAAAAGGAAGTCCTAGCGATCCTACAAGCTGTAAAACAATGGCGACAGTACTTACTTGGCAACACCTTCACCATTAGAACAGATCAACAAAGTATCAAATATATCTTGGATCAGAGGATCAATACTGAATTTCAAGAGAAGTGGCTCTGGAAGTTAATGGGGTTAACCTTCAATGTGGAATATAAGAAAGGAGTTGATAACGGTGTGGCAGATGGATTGTCAAGAAAGAGAGATGTGCAAGAGAGCTATTCAGCGATAACTTTTGTGATTCCGCAATGGCTAGAAGAAGTGAAAGGGATGGTTGCGCAGGATCCCTATTTCAATGAATTGCAAAAGAAATTGTTAGAAGGGAAGTTGGACTCCAGTTTATTCAAAAACTTGGGGGGAATTTGGTATCACAAAGGCAGGATCTTAATCAGCCCCACTGCGGAGTTGAGGAAGACCATTTTCTTTGATCACCATGCCTCTAGTGAAGGAGGTCATTCGGGCTTCCACAAGACCCTGCAGAGAGTGAAGAGAGCTTTCACTTGGGAGGGAATTAGTAGGGATATCAAGCAAATGATCAAGGAGTGCTTAAGTTGCCAGCAAAACAAGCATGAAACCATACTTCCCATTGGTCTCTTACAGCCCTTACAAATCCCCAACATGATATGGGAGGATCTGTCGATGGATTTCATTGAGGGTCTTCCCAAGAGTGGAAACAAGAATGTGATCATGGTAGTAGTGGATCGCCTTTCTAAATACGCTCATTTTATAGCCCTCACACACCCTTACACTTTCCAAACAGTGGCTCAAGCATTTGTGGAGAATGTGTATAAGCTACATGGTATGCCCAAGTCCATTGTCAGCGATCGAGATCCCATCTTCCTTAGTAAGTTTTGGAAAGAGTTCTTCAATCGACAGAATTGCAAACTACACCACTCTACAGCATACCACCCCCAAAGCGACGGCCAAACGAAGATAGTTAATACAGCCTTGGAAATGTATCTCCGGTGCTTTTGTGGCCAAAAACCTGCAGATTGGAGTAACTGGTTAGCGTGGGCGAAGTTTTGGTATAATACTAGCTGGCATGTCTCAACGAACATTACACCATTTGAAGGTGTATATGGAAGACCCCCTCCTTCATTGCTGCATTATGTAAGCGGAACATCAAGTTTACCCATTGTTGAAGAGGCTCTCATGTCCGGGGATGCAATCATCAAGCTGCTGAAGGACAACATCCACATGGCTCAAGAATGCATGAAGCGTTTTGCAGATAAAAGAAGAAGTGAGCGTGAGTTTTCCGTGGGAGATCTGGTTTTCCTCCGATTGCAACCATATCGACAAACTTCCGTGAGATACCCATCACCACAAAAGCTGTCCATAAGGTTCTTTGGGCCTTATAAAGTTGTAGAAAGAGTGGGTTCTGTAGCCTACCGCCTTGAATTGCCTCCCACAGCTTCAATCCACCCAGTTTTTCATGTCTCGAAGTTGAAGAAATGCTATGGAACCCATACCGTTGATGTTGCTCCGGGACTACCCCATTGGTGGGTCGATAGTCGTGCTATTGATGAGCCAGAGCTGGTGTTGGAAAGGAGAATGTATCGGAAAAACAACAGGGCAGGCGTCCAACTGCTGATCAAGTGGAAGAACTTAGGGTATAAGCACACATCGTGGATGGACACTGATGAATTCCGCGATAAATTCCCAACCTTCGAGCTTGGGACAAGCTCGCTGCTAAGGGGGGAGGAATTGTTAGGGTCGCCGGAGGTCAACCCATCACCGGACATTACCGGAGGACCACCAGGGAGGTCGCCATCCCACCGGAGCTGAGTGGAAGCTGCTTATGTGAGAAGATGAAGTAGGAATTGGGTGTATCTGATGTATCAGGGTTCTACATATAGAGCACGTAATATTTGAATGTATTAAATAGGAAAAGGGCGGTAGGGGAAAGGTGCGCTACGCGCGTAATTCCCGTTTTGTCGCGTAGCGTAACCGATTCATCCCCTCCCTCCTTATATGAGTTGTATTTCCTTTCAGATTTTTTCAATGAAATTGATACTAAATCTCTTCTTCCATCTTCTATCTCTTCCATCTCCTATCCTCTAACCTTCTCCACTAGCTAATGGCGCGATCCCGATCAGTTCGCGATCAGAATCCTGACAACATATCACCGCATATCGCTTCTCTAACATTGATCTAATTCAACAACTTATAATAGGAACAACAAAAAATCCTTAAAATTTGAGAAACTCGCCAGGGTCCGACTCAATAGTGCACCAAGACATGCTGGGAAAACTCTGGAGAAAAGAAGAAAAAAAAGGTTCATAAGCTTCAATTCGCGCAATACAATCAAGTAATATCGCACCAAACACTTTGCAAGATTCCCAAATAACAATCACATTACATTATTAAAGAACTCCCTTTATATCAAATGAAATACAAACTAAGCAAATCCATTAAATTATAATCAGTCAAAAATTATAAGTAATCAGCATACAGACTAGAGAGAGGGAAATGGACATTACCTTATTAGCTGAAACAGGGAAGAGAAGAGGAAACGAAAATCGAGAAAACGAAGTCGAGGACGGGACGTGAGGACGAAGCCGACGTTTCGTTTAAGTTTGATGCCCTAAAATTTGGGGGTTTTGGTTTCGGAAGGGGTTGGTTTGGGATGGGGAACGAGTTGGGGGAACGTGCGAAGCATGTGTTAGTAAAAAAAATTAAAATAAAAACTCTGATGTAAACGTACGGTATGTGTTAATTAAAAAAAATTTAAATAAAAAAATATGTTTTACATGCATTGCACATGTCAGTTAAAAAATATTTTAAGTTAAAAATGGGAGAGTTGGAGTTGCACGTGCAACGTACAGGTTTGTTTGTTGACAAATTACAACTCCAACTCTCTCATTATATATAGAGATCTCTAATTCTCTAATACTAGTAATTTACATGTGTGATGCACGTTTTAATAATTAAAAAAAAAAAAAAAAACTCTGACGTAAGGAGGATTTGAACCGGAAACCTCATTTATATTAGTTATGTACGTGCGTTGCACATGTTGGTAGAATGACAAAATGACAAATGACACTGATATGGCTAAAAATATGGTTAAATCGGAACCGTGAATCTTAAAGCTCGGGGGTAAAATGGTAATTTCACCTACAAACGGGTCTGAAAATGAGAACTGGGCCTTTTTCTAGGGATGGCAAATGGGCCGGGTCAACCGGTGACCCGCCCGTTGAACCCGGCCCGTGAAACGGTTTGGCGGGTTCGGGTCGAACCCGGTGAACAGTAACGGGTCGATCCGGGTCATCAAAAACGCGAATCCAACCCATTAAACCCGGCCCGCGAACCCGTTTAAAATAGCCCAACCCGCCGCCAACCCGCGGGTCAGCGGCCCGTTGGGGGGGGGGGGGGGGGCACTGTTCAATAGAGAGCCGTTTGGCTCTCTCTTGACCTTTTTTTTTTGTTTTTTTTGGTTTTTTTGGTTTTTTGTTGTATTTTTAGCCTATAAATACCAGTCAAAATCCCATTAAAAATTCACACCTTACTCTCTTACTCTCTCTACTATTATAAATCATTTCTAAGGAATTTTTCAACAATTGAAGTATTCAGCAAGCAAATCTTCAACAAGGCATATACATGATCAATTTTCGATCGTATCGAAATCAAAATTCAACGTCTTTAACTCTTCAACTCTCGTCCAACTCCAAGTGATCAAGTCGTCAATTCTCCTTCAAGCTCTCCTCAACTCTTCAATTTCCGGAATCGCTTATTTCTAGTTCTACTTCTATTCTTATTTTCACGGTTTTCTTAATATACACGTATCCACGATGAACGGTATCAATATTTCATACCTCTCTCGTAATTTTACTTTTGTGTTGTAGTTATACTTATTGTTGGTTTTGAAGTGTTTAGATTCTGATTTTCAAGTGTTTAGATTTTGAAGTGCTTATTTCTAGTTATACTTATTATTAAATGTAGTTATTAAAAGAGAGATGAACAAGATAGAGATTCTGATTTTCAAGTGTTTAGATTTTGAAGTGCTTACCAACAATTGGGATGAGGAGCAGAGAAAAGTCATGCCTTCAGCTCCCCTTGATATATTGAAGCTCCAAAAAAAAAAATCGCGAAAATGAGAGAGTGGAGAAGGTGGAGGGATTTATTTATTCAATTGTCTATACTACTATTTTCTACTACTATATATCTTGAGAGTTAGACATGTTTACCTCAATTTGCGGGCCGGCGCTGGTGAGGAGTTCGATGGGTGGTGATGGCGAGGAGATCGACGGGCGGCGGAGGAGATTTGGGTGGGTTTTGGGGTAGGGAGGGTTAGAGTTTGTGGATTTGGGGGAGATGTGGTAGAAGAAATGTATTTTTTTGTGTTTTTTTAAATTTTGCAATTGTTGTGGGTTGCACGTGTTAATTCCTACTTTTACTCTCCTTTCTCTATTTCAAAATAGAGAAAGGAGAGATGGGGTAGACCTATTAGCTTAAGATATATAATAATAATAATAATAATAATAATACAAGTTCAAGTGTTTAGAATATGAAAGGCCAAGAGGTAATCAATGGAGAATTAATGAGAGATTAAGAGTTTAGAATAAAAAAGGCCAAGAGGTTGTTGTACACATTTTTATCACTATACTCACATTTTCTTCAAACAGAAGAGAATATATATATATATATATATATATATATATATATATATATATATATATATATATATAGAGAGAGAGAGAGAGAGAGAGAGAGAGAGAGAGAGAGAGAGAGAGAGAGAGAGAGAGAGAGAGAGAGAGAGAGAGATATCTTCGGTTGCACACTACTTTGGTGAGCACTCCGTGAACACTCACGAAATAGAGACCTTATGAAAAATCTGAACTGCTCATATTGTTCTATATGCCTAAGATAGCCTAACAATAAAAAATCAATTAATTTAAAATTCATTTGTCCATGAATTACGTCATCACAAAATTGTATGGCTGAAAATTCTAACAGCATGATGGATGGGCAAATGAACTTCAAATTACTTGATTTTTTATTGTTAGGCTATCTAGGCATATAGAACAATATGAGCGGTTCAGATTTTTCATAAGGTCTTTATTTTATGAGTGCTCACCAAAAGTAGTGTGCAACCGAAGGGGACTCTATATAGATCTCTTTGCACAGACCCGTGCAAACGGCATTGCTGGCCATTGGATCAAGTTCAATCGAGCCCGCCCATCATCCCCATCTCACTTAAGTTGTGAGGGGTAATTTGGAAATTTCGTCCCAAATAACTCTTCGACTCATTCACTCTCTCACTCACTCCCAAATTTGAACATAAAACAACGGTCTAGGATGTTTGAAAACAACGGTCTAGGTTGTAAAAAGTACAAACCTAAACCATTGTTTAAAACAACGACCTTTTATAACCTAGGCCGTTGTTCTTGTTGGGAACAACGGCCTAGGCTATAAAATGTCGTTGTTTCAAACAACCTAGGTCGTTGTTTGGAACAACGGCCTATGTTCATTCAACGAATTGTCTGAAACAATGACGTTCTATAACTTAGGTCGTTGTTTCCAAACAACGACCTAGGCTATAAAAGCCGCTATTTCAAACAACAAACAACGGCCTAGGTTCATTCAACGGGCGGAGCTCGATCACGGCCTTTGGATCAAGATTCAATGGCCAGCACTACCGTTTGCAATGGAACATTGCTTTTATATATATATATATATATATATATATATATATATATAGAGAGAGAGAGAGAGAGAGAGAGAGAGAGAGAGAGTAAGTCTATTAAGAGCTGAGAAACTGAAATCCTTATCGGGAGCTGGAGATCTCAGCCATCCGATCGATCTTGATCGCGATCGGGCGGTTGAGATCGATAGCCGCTTATCTTCAGAAAAGAGCAGGGGTAAAGGGATAAAATCATTCCCCCTATCTCTTATCTTCTCATGCTCTCCTCTCTCCCGCTCTCTATCTTCATCCCGCTTTCTATCGAAACCCTAATCCCTCTCTTATCTTCTCATGCTCTCTCTCCCGCTCTCGATCTTCGTCCCGCTATCTTCGAAACCCTAATCCCTATCTCTTCTCTTCTCACGCTCTCTCTCCCGATCTCTGTCTTCGTCCAGCTCTCTTCGAAAAAATTTCACTCTTTCTCCTCCTTGAATCTCAAAACCAGCTCCTAATCTCAAAATTCTCTCTTCGAATCCAATCGAATATTGATCGAATCTCATGCTCTCATTCTAGAGTCTTCCAGATCCATAACGATGGACTTCATGAAGGTCTTCGATCAGACCGTTCGCGAGATGTAAGCATTTTCAGTTACCGAATTGTAATTCCTCGTTTTTTTATTCAGATCTTATTTGTTTGTGTTTTTTTTGTTTTTTTTTGTTTTTTTTTTTTTGGGTAGAAAAAGGGAGGTGAATCTTAAAGCTCTACTGAAAGTACTGGAGATCGAGCAAAAGGTGAGAATCTTGACTTTGAATTATTCAGTTATTAGTGTAGATCTTTCTTAGATCTTTTATTTTCCCTTTTTTTCTCGTTTCGATTTTGTGTTGTGTGTGTGTGTGTGTGTGATTTTTTTTTAATAAAAAAATAGTGATTTGGGTTGATTTTGATATGGGTTTTGTGTAAATTGCAGAGGATGAGGGTTGTACGATTGCAGATGGAACGGGGGAGCTGATGGTGGAGCTTGTGATGTGGAAGATTGCAGCGAAGTCTTTGCTGTGGTTTGGATTGGGGACCATGTTTTTCTTGGCTTCTTGTTTGTCAAAGGATGTTAATTTCAGGTACTAATTAACGTTGTAAATTTTAGATTTTTTTTTACCCAGTTGAGATTTTTTAAGCATTCTTATGGAAAGTCATTATATTGAAGGAATCCTTAATTTTAGATTCAAGAATACTAGTAAATCCCTTTTGGGGAAGAAATGTGCATAAACTCGCGAAAAATGCCTTGAACTTTTCTAGTCTTGATGGATATATTGGGTTAATGTAATTGATAGCTAGAACGACCATTTTGATATTTATCTTTCGAAAATTGGATACTTGGATTGTGTTTGAAATCTTCATTTTGGGTCAATGCAGCATGATATCAGCAATTTCTCATTTGGGTCTGTTGGTACTAGGACTGACATTCTTCTATGATTCTGTTCCTCAGAGGTACCTAAACTGTTTCCTTGTCTCTCTCTATTATCGCGGTCTTTTCTTGAATTACTCAAGTCATGATGATGTTTTGTACAGGCGGCAGCTTAAACCTAGAGGGGAAACTTTTTAGTTAATTGAAGAGAGCATCCTCGGAGCTGCTTAACTAATATTGCCAGTAGCTAATGCTGCTCTGGCTAAGAGCCAGGAGGTTTTTTCAGGCGAACCCTTGATGACTCTCAAACTGATCATCTACTTAATGCATTACTTAGTTTTCAGAATACTTGTTGAAACTCTATTTTCTATCTTCAATCTCAGGTGGCGCCTGTTCTCGTCTTCATGGCCAAATATGGGCACCTGATAACCCCATGGAGGCTTTTCTCTACTGGTAATGCGCCGAAGAATCTCTTTTGATCGATGACCCATTTTCATGTGTTATGGCTTACAAATATATCTCGCTATCTGCAGGATTTTTTCTAAGTTTCACTATTCCCAAGCTCTATACTTGTTACTCAGACCACATTCATAAGAAGGGTAATTTGATATCATTCCTTAGATAATAATGTGAATGCTCACTGTGACTTTCTACTAACCAATTGTTGTTATTAATGTATATATACAGTTGAGGATATGAGGAGTTATGTGTGGGAAGCATGGAAATCCTACCCTCAAAAGAAATTTGTCGCGGCTACTGCAACCACCATGATGTGGAATTTGTTCAGTTTGAAGATGCGCTTCTTTGCAGGTACTTCTTCTATCTGTTAATTACAACCCTCTGCCCCCGTTGTCGAATCCGTCTTCGGAGAGGAAGCCTTGCCCCCCTAGGAAATTTAACCATGTTCAATAAGTTTTACGGAACATACCACATACGTACTTGCAGTTTTTCCGAACATACTACATAAATTTTGTTCTGAGCCTACAAAATTTAACCATGTTCAACATACACTCTCCAGGAACATGCCATATACGTACTTGCATTTTTCTATTTGATGAATCATTTTGTGCAGGAATTCAAGAGGAAAAACAAGAAGGTCGTTAGCGAAGAACCAGAGATACCTTCAGAACAGTCTCCGACAAATGGAATTCTTTATTGTGTAACCAATGTATGGACTGTAATGAAAATAGTTGAAACAAAATTTGATGTGTCATGCTCTGTCTCTGTTTGTATCATGTTTGTTCTGGGATAACAAAATTGGATACTTCATGATGTGTTTCTGTTTGTTCTGAGAATACAAAATTTGATACTTCATGCTCTATCTGTGTTAGTTCTGAGCTTACAAAATTTGATACTTCATGCTCTGTCTCTGATTGTTCTGAGCTTACAAAATTTGGATACTTCATGTTGTGTCTCTGTTTGTCCTGAGCTAACAAATTTTGATACTTCATGATGTGTATCTGTTTGTCCTGAAAAGTCAGAAATTCTTACTTCATGCTCTGTTTGTGTTAGTTCTGAGCTTACAAAATTTGATACTTCGTGCTGTGTATCATGTTTGTTCTGAGCTTACAAAATTTGATACTTCATACTGTGTTTCTGTTTGTTCTGAGCTAACAAAATTGGATACTTCATGATGTGTTTCTGTTTGTTCTGAGAATACAAAATTTGATACTTCATGCTCTGTCTGTGTTAGTTCTGAGCTTACAAAATTTGATACTTCATTCTCTGTCTCTGATTGTTCTGAGCTTACAAAATTTTATACTTCATGCCCTGTCTCTGATTGTTCTGAGCTTACAAAATTTGATACTTCATGCTCTCTCTCTGATTGTTCTGAGCTGACAAAATTTGATACTTCATGCTCTGTCTCTGATTGTTCTTAGCTGACAAAATTTGATACTTCATGCTCTGTCTCTGATTGTTCTGAGCTTACAAGCTTCTACTACTTCATGCAGTGTTTCTGTTTGTTCTTGATATGGCTAAAAATGGGGTTTAATCGGAACCGTCCAAATCAGGCACGAATCTTGATGCCCAGGGGTAAAACGGTAATTTCACCTACCAATGGGTCTAAAGCGGGTACTGGTTCTCCTCCATGAAAACCCGCTAACCCGCAAATGGATCCACCTCGACCGGGTGCGGGTTTCAACCAGCAGAAAGCCCGATCCAGAGGGATAGAATTAGGGTTCCTGGTTAAATCCTAATCAACGGCCCTGATTCATGTCTATCCTTCCACTGGGAATTAGGGATTGCATTCATAATCTGTTTACAAGGAGAATATTCTTTATCAGATCACGGGGATTACATTCCTAATCCATTCCCTAAGATGCCTATAAATACCCCCCATCCATCTCCATTAAGAGGTAATCAATCTTTTGCCAGTTTTTACGCTCTTTCATAATCTTCCCTGATTACTGACTTGAGCGTCGGAGGGTGCGTCGCCGGGAACAACCCCGGTGTCTCGCACTTTTTGCAGGTGTACGGCAGGAGTCAGCGTCAAACTCCGACGGAACGGGTATACATGTTTGCTATTCAGTTTTCCTAAGAATCCACAAATACTATCTGTTTGCCCCCACACCAAATTTAGCGGCAACAGATTGGCGCCGTCTGTGGGAAACTAACGAATAGCAACCTCCCCTCTTCCCGTTGGACAGATCTTCTCCAGCCATGCCTCCTAGGAAAGTCAGATCCAGAAGGTCCAACCGAGGACCCAACCCCGATCAGCAACAAGAAGTTCCCCCCCAGCCCGCTCAACAGCAGGGTCAACTTCTTCCTCAAGCGGAGGACCCACTCCAACAGGGCCCGCATGCTCCTCAGAACCAACAACCTCCTAAGGGTCCCAATCCGCAGAAGCAGCCTCTCCATCCGGACCACGTCTCCATCCACAACGCCTCTTCGGACTCTATGGCCTCTCACCATCCCCGAGCTTCCGATCACCACAACACCGTCTTCAATCGGTAGAAGGATGAGGATCTTCGCCGCCATATGGATGAAAAGCAGGCCCGAGAGGGAACCTCCAGCCAACACTGTCCGGATGAGCGGTCTCTTCACCGCCGAGAATACAGAAGGTCCCCTACCCGAAGGGGGCGGAGAGAGTCCCCCGAGCATTACAGAAGAAGGCCACACTCTCCTGCAGGTCGGCAACAGCCTAGGAACGATGAGGCACCCATCACCCGTGCCGAGTTCCAGCAGTTCCAAGCGACCGTCCTACAAGCTCTCAATCTCCGTCCCAACACCAATGCACCCAAGATCCCCTCTCCCCCTCTGGTCCGAAGTCCTCGCCGACGGTCCCCATCTCCTCCTCCAGCTCCCAGCAACTCCCGGCATGTGCAAAGTTCTCGCCGCTCCAGGAGCTACCGTCGTCGTAGCCCCCGCTCTCCCTCGTACGAAGACGAGTCTAGAGGCTCGGGTGATTACCGTCGAAGGGACGATGCTGTGTACCGCCGTCTCCATGAGATGGAGAGGCGCTTGGGTCAGTTAGACCGAGAAGAAGAACTTAGAGGAAGGACTCTTCGTCCTAGCAGACCTCCTTTTTCCCGAACCATAATGGATGCACCTGTACTAATCGGCTTCAAGCCTCCTCAATTTGAGACCTACTTCGGGGAGACTGACCCCGTCGATCACATCGAGAGCTTCAAGACCCTAATGCTCATCCATCAAGCTTCCGATGCTCTGCTCTGTAAAACCTTCCCCGCAACTCTCAAGGGTCCGGCTCGAGAATGGTACTCTCGCCTCGCCCCATCCTCAATATTCTCCTTCGAGCAATTCGAGACCCTCTTCGTCACCCATTTTGTAAGTAGCCGTAGAACTGAGAAGACCAGCATCTCGCTACAGTACCTCCATCAGAAGAAGGGTGAGAAGTTGAGAGACTATGTGAAGAGGTTCACAGCTGAAGACAGGTCCATAGCATCCCTCGACCAGTCGGTCGCTGCAGCAGCATTTCAATCCAATGTCCTCTATTCCAACCTCCGCTCCTCCCTCGCCAAGAAGCCCCCACAAAACTTCTCTGACCTCCTCTTCCGAAGTGAAAAGTACATTCGGGCCGAAGAAGCCGAGCACCGCCCCAACTTGGAGGGGTCTTCCTCCGGGTTCAAGAGAAAAGGAACAGAAGAGGAAGGAGCCAAGAAGCTCCAGAAGGATAATGCCGGCCAGCGCCGATCTCCCCCCAGATTCGAAAAATTTACTCCCCTTAACGCCAACATCTCCACAATTCTCATGGAAGTTGAGAAGGAGGGGGTGATACCTCCTGCACCAAAGATGAACACCCCTGGCAAGAAGAGGGATAAAGAGAAGTGGTGCCGTTATCATTGGGACCACGGCCACGACACCAACGATTGTCGAGCCTTGAAGAATGAGATAGAAGCCCTCATCCAGAGGGGGCAGCTGACCAGATTTGTGAGAAAGGACCGAGCCGACCTTCCTCCCCCGCCTCGGGGGGCTAATAAGCGTCCAGAACGTGGTGAAATGCCCGACTTCGAAGAGGAGCGTGTCCTACACCTCATTCATGGGGGCCCAATGGGGGGCTCCTCGAACTCCTCTCGAAAGGCATTTATAAGAGAGGTCAATTCGGTTCGCGCCACCCCTCCTCCCAAAGGCCTCGGAGTGCCCGTCACATTCTGAGACGAAGATCTTGAAGGTGTCCACACCCCTCATTGTGACGCACTCGTCATCAGTCTCCACATGGAGAACTTAAAAGTGGAGAGGATCCTAGTGGACAATGGCAGCTCCGTTAACATCCTCTTCCTCGCCGCTTTTAAAGGCCTAAAGCTCTCCCGAGACAGACTCAAGCCCGCCGACTACACGCTCCATGGGTTCACGGGAGTGCCAATGACTATTGAAGGGGTGATCACCCTCGACGTAACCGCTGGCAAAACTCCTACTACCCGAACGGAGTCGATGGACTTCATGGTCGTAGATGTCCCCGCAGCCTACAATGTCATTCTGGGTCGGCCCGGTCTGGTCGCCCTTGAAGCCGTCCCTTCCGCCTATCACCTCAAAATGAAGTTTCCCACTCGGGTCAGAGTAGGGGAAGTAAAAGGCAATCAGGAAACGGCCCGCAAGTGCTACATGACCTCTACACTCGATCCCGTCCTCTCCTTAGAAACTCTGGAAATCCCCCAAGATGCTGCCCGACCGACGTCCGAGCCGGTGGATGAATTGGAGGAAGTGCTCTTCTCTGAGCAGGATCCAACTCGCAAGTTCTTTGTTAGCAAGACCCTCCCGTCCGCCCTATGCTCGGACATTGTACAGTGCATCCGAAGGAACCGAGACCTCTTCGCTTGGTCAGCCGCAGACATGCCCGGAATTTCCGAAGAGCTCTTAGTCCACCACCTCAGCGTTGTTCCGGGGTCCAAACCGGTTTAACAGAAGAGGCGCGAGTTCGCCCCCGAGCGCCAACTAGCCATAAAAGAGGAGGTGGACAAGCTCTTGAAGGCCCTGTTCATACAAGAGGTGAACTATCCCGAGTGGTTGTCGAATGTAGTCATGGTGAAGAAGTCTAACGGGACTTGGAGGATTTGTATCGATTTCACCGATCTCAACAAGGCTTGTCCCAAAGATCCCTTCCCTCTTCCGAGTATTGACACTTTGATTGATGCCACCTCGGGACATGAACTCCTCAGCTTCATGGACGCCTTCTCAGGCGACAACCAGATCCGGATGTTCCCCCCGGATATCCCGAAGACATCATTTGTGACCGATCAGGGCCTCTATTACTACAGGGTTATGCCCTTCGGTCTGAAGAACACATGAGCCACATACCAATGCCTCGTCAACAAGGTTTTCCAAGCTCAAATCGGCCGTAATATGGAAGTATATGTTGACGACATGCTTGTAAAAAGCATCCGAGGTCCCGATCATGTAACCGACCTCCAAGAGGCGTTTGATGTTCTGAGAAAGCACAACATGAGACTCAATCCGAACAAGTGTGCGTTCGGAGTCTCGTCAGAGAAGTTCCTCGGCTTCATGGTCAGCCAATGGGGAATTGAAGCTAACCCTGAGAAGATCAAGGCCATACTAGACATGGTACCTCCCAAGAATGTTAAAGAAGTTCAGAGGTTAACAGGCTGCTTGGCCGCCATAGGGCGTTTTCTCTCAAAGTCCAGAGAGAAATGCCTCCCCTTCTTCAAGGCCCTCAGGGGGGCTAAAGGTTTTGAATGGGGACAACAGCAACAGGAGTCCTTCGACCAGCTCAAGGCTTACCTCGTCAATCCTCCTCTCCTCAGCAAACCAATTCCTGGAGAACCCCTCTACCTTTACCTGGCAGCCTCCGAACAGACTCTCAGTGCCGTTTTAGTAAAGGAAGAAGACCGGGCTCAAAAGCCCATTTACTATGTGAGCAAAGTACTTCGGGATGCCGAACTCCGCTACCCGAAGATAGAAAAGATGGCTTATGCCCTGGTGATGGCCGCGAGAAAGCTTCGCCCGTACTTTCAGTCCCATTCGGTGATCGTTCTTACCGACCAACCGCTGAAGCAAGTGCTCCATAAGCCGGAGACCTCCGGTCGTCTTATGAAGTGGTCTATCGAGCTGAGCTAGCACGATATAACTTATCAACCTCGAACCGCGATCAAAGCTCAGGCCTTAGCAGAATTCATAGTTGAAAGTACCATCCTCGAGTCCAGCCAAACAGTGAAGGGACCGCCCGTCTGGTCGGTTTATGTGGACAGATCCTCCTGCAATGAGGGAAGCGGGGCATGGGTCATTCTGGCAGGACCAGATGATTTCATCCTCCAATACTCCCTCCGTATCAACTTCAAAGCCTCTAACAACGAAGCAGAATACGAGGCACTCATAGCCGGCCTTGGAATAGCTCGCAACGCAGGGGCGCAACGCCTGATCTTTAGCGACTCTCAGCTAGTCGTGAACCAGGTCCTCGGCGAATATGAAGCACGTGATGACTGGATGGTTAAATACTTAGCCAAGGTCAAGAGCCTCATGACACTGTTTGAAGAAGCCTTCATCCAACGCATACCCTAGGAAGAAAATGCTCAAGCTGACGCCCTCTCCAAACTAGCCTCTTCCTCCCTTCAAGGTCTCGAGCAGACCGTCTTGATAAAGGTCCTTCTGAAGCCAAGTATAGAGGACGAAACTCCCGACTCTATGGAGTCGCTGCCTGTCCTGCTCGAAGACAACTGGATGAAACCCCTCGTCGAATTCTTAAGGGATGGACTCCTCCCCGAGGATCCCAAGGAAGCTCGAAGAGTGAGAACCCGAGCTGAGCGTTACACACTAATCAGAGATATCCTATATAAACGCTCCTTCACACAGGTAGACGGCCGGCCTTACCTGAGATGCCTCTCCCCCGGGCAAGCCGACTACGCCCAACAAGAACTTCATGAGGGCATCAGCGGGGCACATTCGGGGTCCAGAGCTCTAGCGCGCAAAGTGTTGAATTACGGATATTTCTGGCCCACTCTCCTACGAGACGCCGAACGGCACGTTCGGCAATGCAGCTCCTGTCAGAAGTACTCCGACATCCGATGCCTCCCACAAGCTCCACTCACTTCCCTATCAAGTCCGATCCCCTTTGCAATGTGGGGGATGGATTTACTAGGACATTTCCACCAGCTCCCGGACAGTTCAAATTCTTAGTCGTGGCGATCGACTACTTTTCAAAATGGATAGAGGCCGAGCCCTTGGCCACGATCACCGAGAACAAGGTTGTTCAGTTCTTTTGGAAGAGCGTGATCTGCCGATTCGGCATCCCTCGGGTCCTGATAACAGACAACGGAACCCAGTTCACCGGGCTGCCTTCCGATCTCTATGCGAAGACCTTGCCATCCAACACAGGTTCTCCTCCGTCTCACATCCCCAGTCAAATGGCCGAGCCGAAAATGCTAACCGACAGATCCTCTCCGGCATTAAGAAGAGGTTGGATAAATGTTCCAAAGGCTTATGGGTCGATCAGCTTCCCAACGTGCTTTGGAACTACCACACCACAAAACGGACCCCCACAGGAGAGAGCCCATTCAATCTCACCTATGGGTCCGAAGCCATCATCCCCTAGAAGTCGGAATACCCTCTCCTCGTCTAATAGCTTATGAAGAAGAGCAAAATGCCGGAGAGCTCAGAGCAAATCTAGACCTGATAGATGAGATCAAAGAAAGAGCGGCCATTCGTCAACAAAGCTACCGAAGAAGGATCGAGTTGGCATACAACAAGAGAGTCCGCCCCACGGACCTCAAAGAAGGGGACCTGGTCCTCAGAAAGTTGGCCATCTTCTTTCCTGGTCAAAAGAGTAAACTCGCTCCAAATTGGGAGGGACCTTACAAGATCGTCAAAGAAGTTCGGCCCGGCACATACAGACTAGAAGACCTCGAAGGCAGGGAGATTCCTAGGACATGGAATGCCGACCATCTCTTAAAATACCAAGAGAGAGCACCAACGCCTCTCTAAGTATTTCGAGATGTCGAACCGTTCCTCTCCTATTACTTGTAATGATTTTCTTTTATTTTTTCTCTTGTAATAACGGCTAGTAACTTTAGAAGCAGCCAACTATTAATCATTAATAAAGAAAGTTTTTTCATACTTTACTATTGTTTACATCTCTCTGCTTTCACTCTTCACTCTAACGATGGTTCGGAGTCCAACACTTGGCTCGATTCTCCTTCGCAAGTTCGCTCCTAAGTGAACTAGAGGTAGTTCGCCATTCGGAATTGCTCCCACAACCGTTGAACTAATCTAATGATGGTTCGGAGTCCAACACTTGGCTCGATTCTACTTCGCAAGTTCGCTTCTAAGCGAGCTAGAAGTAGTTCGCCATTCGGAATTGCTCCCATAATCGTTGAACTAATCTAACGATGGTTCGGAGTCCAACACTTAGCTCGATTCTACTTCGCAAGTTCGCTTCTAAGCGAGCTAGAAGTAGTTCACCATTCAGAATTGCTCCCACAACCGTTGAACTAATCTAACGATGGTTTGGAGTCCAACACTTGGCTCGATTCTACTTCGCAAGTTCGCTTCTAAGCGAGCTAGAAGTAGTTCGCCATTCGGAATTGCTCCCACAACCGTTGAACTAATCTAACGATGGTTCGGAGTCCAACACTTGGCTTGATTCTACTTCGCAAGTTCACTTCTAAGAGACCTAGAAGTAGTTCGCCATTCGGAATTGCCCCCACAACCGTTGAACTAATCTAACGATGGTTCGGAGTCCAACACTTGGCTCGATTCTACTTCGCAAGTTCGCTCCTAAGTGAACTAGAGGTAGTTCGCCATTCGGAATTGCTCCCACAACCGTTGAACTAATCTAACGATGGTTCGGAGTCCAACACTTGGCTCGATTCTACTTCGCAAGTTCGCTTCTAAGCGAGCTAGAAGTAGTTCGCCATTCGGAATTGCTCCCACAACCGTTGAACTAATCTATGGTTCGGAGTCCAACACTTAGCTCGATTCTACTTCGCAAGTTCGCTTCTAAGCGAGCTAGAAGTAGTTCGCCATTCGGAATTGCTCCCACAACCGTTGAACAACTCTAACGATGGTTCGGAGTCCAACACTTGGCTCGATTTTACTTCGCAAGTTCGCCTCTAAGTGAGCTAGAAGTAGCTCACCATTCGGAATCGCTTCCACAACCGTCGAACCACTCTAACAAGGGTCCGGAGTCCAACACTTGGCTCAAACGCGCCCTGAACAAGCAAAAGGCCGACCCAGGGACCTCGGCACGATGAACACAGTCACAAACAAAACTACTACACAGAGCTACAAAAAACATGCAAGTTCGAGAAAGAAATATTATTAATAATTGGGATGCAGTATAAAGCGACTCTTCCGTACAGCAAGATTACAAGGCCTTAAAGAGCAAAAATTACAATGCCGACCCTCTACACTTGGACTAAATACAAAGGTGTCAAAAATGATCATCAATGCCTCCGTGGCGCAGGGATGTTCCTCTTCAAGGACACTCGAGGTCGACGACGTTTGCCTCCGGAGCCCGACCCCAAACCAGCGAATTGGGACGTGTCCTCGGCACTACTCCTAGCTGCCGCACTGACGAATGCCCCGCTCGACGAAATGGCCACCGAGCTTTGCGCATCCCCCGGGCTAGGATGGCCGAGGGGCGGACAGGTTGCCATCTCGTAAAACGTGATGCCCCGATCACTCTCCGCGGGAGTACACAAAGTGCTCCTCACATTGATCGGCCCCGAGCGCGGTTTGAGACGAGCCACCTCCGCCTCCAGCTCTGAGATCCGGTCACGCAATGAGTCATCTTTGACATTGACCTCGCAGCGAGGAGGTATCGCGAAGCTCGGGACTCCGGAGCGACTCGCGATAAGATGGCGAAGGTGGGTGACTTCGATACTCTTGTCTACCGTGGCTCTCTTCAGGGTGTCAACCTCGGCCGTCAGTTCGTCCCGTTCGGTCGTCAGTTTGGCCACCTCGGCTGTCAGTCCCTCTCCCTCTGTCCGAAGCTCCGTCTCTACAGTTTGCAGGTGGCAGATCTCAGAAAGCAGATCGTCCCTCTCCGCTGTTATTTTGGATAAGGTGTGGCGAATGCACTTGATCCGAAGGCCGTAGCTATATGCGGTCGGCGAACCCTCGTCCTCTCCTAAGGGGGTCATCTCAGCGATCCTCCTCTCCAGACGCCGGATCTCGATGTCTCGCCGACCTAGGACGAGTTGAAGATAGTTTTGCTCGCTTTCAGCTCGGCGCAATCCCAGCTCGACTTCATAGAGCTGCTCTCGGTACCTCGCCAAGCACAGCCTCGTCGCCCCTAAGCCAGCCTCGGCCCGAGCGTTGTCATCCGAGCGAGTGGGTTCGACGTCTTGAGTTACCACCACGAGCTGAAAAGAAGTTGAGACAAACAACAAAATTTCAAACATTGCCGAAGTCCAACACTTTCAAGAATTGGTGAGAAAAGACAGAAAGACACAGAGGCGAATCCAAAAAGATATAGTTTTTCATTCATAACAAAAAAGCGGTGGCCAGTCCGCGATTAAGCGTTACAAAAAAGAAAGAAAAAAGAAGAAAAAACGAGCAGAGTCAGGGCGCGACCTCTTTCCCAGGGCGGCGAGCGTGAGTGGGGGTTGACGTCCCTGAAGGAGGCACCACCGCCAGCGGGGTAACCGCGGAGCTTGGGACCTCGCCGGTGACTTCGACTTCAGTCTTGGCTTCGTCCTCCCCTTCTTCTTCTTCCCCCTCTGATTCGGGGTCGAAGCCCTCGACGTGGCCTGGGAACAGTCTCCATCCCGAGCAGTCCACGTTGGGGTACATCTTCGTCACCCGGGCGATGGCTTCGGCATAAGCTTTGGCCATGTTTTGGGCGAGAAAACCTTGCGCCTTCGCCAGGGTCGCGTCCTTTGCCGCCTTCACCGCCGCCGCCTTGGCCTCTTCAGCTTTGGCCAATTGTTTGGCCGCCTCCTCCTTCTGGCAAAGAAGGTCGCTCTCCAGCTTCGCGACTTGGGCCTCGAGCAACTCGACCCTCGCCGCCTTCCCTTCGAACTCGACCCTGACCTTGTCGAGCTCGTTCCCCATCCGAGCTTTCTCTTTCCGAGCCTGGTCGGACTCCTGCTTCAGCTCCTTCTCCAGAGCTGCCAGCCTCTCGGTGAGGTGTCCAAAATGGACAATGATCTGCGACGAGGAAAGAAGAACCAAAAGAGTTAGAAGAATTATAGCTAAAAAAATTCAATGACGGCAAAAATCCAATACTTACCGAAACGGCCAAGCGAGCGATCTCGATGACGTCGTCACCTTCTTGCCCGGCCTCCATGGCGGTGCGATCCTTCGGCATCGCCAGATGCTTGACGGCCTGTATGCTCGCCAAGGAATTGCCGAGGAATCCATCATGCTTCCGAACTTGCCAGTCCGGAATATGGATCCTCCTGTGCTCCTCGGTCAGGAGCTCCTCGGCCGCTACTGACAGCGGCGGCGTCGTCATCCTGAGGGCTGCGGTGATGGGGAACTCGCCGACCGCATTCGATGCCGAGGCGCCGCCACCGGCAACGACCGGGCTACTGAGGGTCTCCGTCTCCTCGATCGTCTCCGTGACCCTCGGAATCTTTGGGGTCGGCAACTTGGTGGCCACCCTCTTGCCCTTCTTCGGCGCCTTACTGGCGAGGCTGCCCTCAAAGCTAGCACCACGTCGTAGTCCATCACCTAAAGACAAAGTTCGTTAGCGCTATACAACTCGTGCAAAATAAAAGATGAAAAACAAAGCATAAAAGAAGCCGCGTACTGGGATCTACGCGGCAGAGCCCTCCCTTGAACAAGACGTCCTCGGTCAGCTCCTTCCAATCGTACTTCGGCCGATCGAGAAGTGTCCGGACTGCCTCTTCTTCTTCAGGACGAAGCTTGGGCAGCGCCCTCGCCCTCTTCGACACCCCTTCCACCCAACCGGAGGGGATCGGCCAGGCCTCCGGACTCCGCACTATCAAGAACTTTTCACGCCAGTGCTTGATGGAGTCGGGGCATATGACGAGCCTGCCGCCATGCCTTGGAGCCAAATAGTATCGGTACTCCGACTTATTCCCTTGGTGTAGTCGATAGATTGTCCGAAGCACGTTCAGCTCCGGCTCGATCCCAGCAGCTTGGCAGTGAAGTACGAAGCCGTTTATGACTCTCCATGCGTTCGGCATGAGTTGGATGGGGCTGACCCCGAACCAACTCAGGAGGAGGATAGTGAACGGATGGAGAGGTAGTCGAGCCCCGGCGATAAAGGCGTCAACCGGCCAGCAACACATGGTCACTGGCAGCGGCGAGTTGGCCCTAACCCCGGGACCCGGCAGCATAAGCTCGTACTCTTCCGGGATCTGGAAATAGTCCCAGATCACTCCCAAGTCCTCTTCGCGAAGGATAGACACTGTCTCGTCCGCCTCCGTCGTCTCCCTCACTGCATTCTCCTCGAAGGACCTCCCCCTCCCGTGAACAATTCGCTCGGCTTGATCCTCCGGAAGCTCCCGAACTCTGTGAAGCCCAGTCAGCTGCCCCGACAATCTTCCGAACTCCCCCATATGCTTCGGATCCTCCACAATCGAATCTTTGCCGAACACCTTCTTGCCCTTGTTTGGAGTACGATCTTCGACAACTTCAAGGGAGGGCTCGGACCAAGAGGTCGACTCGGAGACATAAGCCAGAGACATAGTTTATGAAGTAAACTGATTAAAAGTTACCTTAAAAGATTAGCTGCCGGAAACTTCACCAGAAAACGAACGTCGACCACCGGAAACACTCGCTTAGCACAAAAGATCGCCTGAGCAAAAGAGAAGAGAAGTGAAAAATGAGAGGGGGGTGAGGTTTTATAGAGAGAGGCGCGCCAAACGAGGTTAATGGGCCTGTACTATCGGCCCATTCACACTAAACGACAAAAGCGACCTCAATCGTCGCCTTGTTTACCACGCCAAGCCATACACCGCATTAATTACTGTCCCATCTGACAAAAGCTCAGGGGTCACAGCACTAAATGAGCATCTCATCCGTCAGAGCTGTCAGAAGTTCAGAAGCCATCACATTTAATGACTGCCACGTCTGCCAGCTGCGCAGAAGCCACCAACTCCGCAGTGCATCCTATGCCAAAAATGCCAAGTCCTGGGCTTCGGCACCAGCTGCCGAGCGCTCTTGACACCAACCCTGTTACAGGGAAAAGTTGGAGTTCGGCACCAGCTGCCGAGCGTTCTTGACATCGACCCTGTTACAGGGAAAAATTGGGGTTCGGCACCAGCTGCCGAGCGCTCTTGACACCGACCCCGTTACGGGGAAAAATTGGGGTTCGGCACCAGCTGTCGAGCGCTCTTGACACCGACCCTGTTATAGGAGGGAAATTGGGGTTCGGCACCAACTGCCGAGCGCTCTTGACACCGACCCTATTGCAGGGAAAAGTTGGAGTTCGGCACCAGCTGCCGAGCGCTCTTGACACCGACCCCGTTACAGGGAGAAATTGGACCTCGGCACCAGCTGCCGAGCGTTCTTAACACCGACCCTGTTACGGGGAAAAATTGGGGTTCGGCACTAGATGCCGAGTGCTCTTGACACCGACCCTGTTATAGGGGAAAAATTGGGGTTCGGCACCAGCTGCCGAGTGCTCTTGGCACCGACCCTGTTATAGGGAAAAAATTGGGGTTCGGCACCAGCTGCCGAGCGCTCTTGACACTGACCCTGTTATAGGGGAAAAATTGGGGTTCGGCACCAGCTGCCGAGCGCTCTCGATACCGACCCTATTACATGGAAAGATTGGACTTCGGACCTCGCCGAACTCCCTCTCAGCACTCACAACCCAGCCGAGGTCCCTCCCCTCTTCGGAAAAAGGTGTCGAACCATCTACAGACCTCGGCCTCCTGGGCAGCGAGCGCTAGAAAGGTTCGGAAGTGTGAAACAAGCATGTAGGCCACACAACGAAGGAAAACGGCCGAGCCGTCCACCAAGAGATCGCGAAAAAATAATTAAAAATTAGGGAAATTAAGGAAGAACTCCTGGAAAGCAATCGTAGAAGTGGGGAAGCATTTTCTAGTCCCCAAACAAGCGATTATTGCCAAGAACAATCTTCTAAGACCCCCGAACGACGAATTGACACTTCGCAAAGTTAAAAGGATATTCCTACAAGAACACCACACGACCATAAGAGCTCAGGAGCGACTCAGAGTTCAATCCACTTGAAAAATCACCACACTACCTCTTTCAAGATTCAAAACCTTCCATTTGGGCTCCGATACAACTCCACTGGCCATTAAAACAGTAGAACTACTCCTCAAAGGCTGATCGAACTCAGTCTTTAGGAGTGGGGGGCTCGTGATATGGCTAAAAATGGAGTTTAATCGGAACCATCCAAATTAGGCACGAATCTTGATGCCCAGGGGTAAAACGGTAATTTCACCTACCAATGGGTCTGAAGCGGGTACTGGTTCTCCTCCACGAAAACCCGCTAACCCGCAAACGGATCCACCTCGACCGGGTGTGGGTTTCAACCAGCAGAAAGCCCGATCCAGATGGATAGAATTAGGGTTCCTGGTTAAATCCTAATCAACGGCCCTGATTCATGCCTATCCTTCCATTGGGAATTAGGGATTACATTCCTAATCTGTTTACAAGGAGAATATTCCTTATCAGATCACGGGGATTACATTTCTAATCCAGTCCCTAAGACGCCTATAAATACCCCCATCCATCTCCATTAAGAGGTAATCAATCTTTTGCCAGTTTTTACGCTCTTTCATAATCTTCCCTGATTACTGACTTGAGCGTCGGAGGGTGCGTCGCCGGGAACACCCCCGGTGTCTCACACTTTTTGCAGGTGTACGGCAGGAGTCAACGTCAAACTCCGACGGAACGGATATACAGGTTTGCTATTCAGTTTTCCTAAGAATCCACAAATACTATCTGTTTGCCCCCACACCAAATTTAGCGGCAATAGTTCTGAATTTCCAAATTTTGATACCAAAACAACCATAGAATTTCGATCATGACACCAAAACAATAATGAACTAAATATGCACCAAGAAAATTTTCGATCATCATTGAATTGTAAGGTAATACAATGTTCTTGACGTCTGACAATATTACAAAAAACTTACTTAACAAAAACTTTACAACGTAATACTATGTTCAATAACGCACAGGTACATCATAAACTTTACAAATGCTGAAAGTATACAGCTTTTTGTTGCTCCTAATATATAGTTTTTTATACAGTGTCAACAAAAATCAGAAATTTTTTTACTCCAAATATAGCTCATGTGTCGAGTTGTCCAATATTCAATAGCTCCAAGAAGCACTTCTTACTGAAATCAACCTGAAATCAAAATTAAACATAGCTCATTAAACCTGGAAAAGACAAAATAATTAAAAAATATAGTCGGCTCAGAACACAAAATATCATTCAGCAAATATAGTAGGCTCAGAAGAACAGAACATTTACATCATAAACTGTTTCGAAGTAGCAGAAAATGGGAAACAGATAATGGTGTATCTGGTGTTGTTCGTTCAACCACAAATGGGAAACATGTAATGAAGTATCAAATGTTTGTAAGCTCATAACAAATAGAGACAGAGCATGAAGTGTCAAAGTTTGTAAGCTCAGAACTAACACAAACATAGCATGAAGTATCAAATTTTGACTTCTCAGGACAAACAGAAACAGATCATGAAGTATCAAAATTTGTTAGCTCAGATCAATCAGAGACACGGCATGAAGTATCAAATTTTGTATTCTCAGAACAATCAGTGACAGAGTATGAAGTATCAGATTTTGTAAGCTCAGAACTAACACAAACAGTGCATGAGGTATCAAATTTTGTATTCTCAGGACAAACAGAAACACATCATGAAGTATCCAAATTTGTTAGCTCAGAACAAACAGAAACACAGCATGAAGTATCAAATTTTGTAAGCTTAAAACAATCAGAGACAGAGCATGAAGTGTCAAAGTTTGTAAGCTCAGAACAACAGACACTGAATATATAGACTAAAAAAAACCAGTAGGCTCAGAACACACTATTCATAACTAGGGCTGTATTGGGGTGCCGCGCCAACTAGGATGTGATAGATATATAATCAGGAATAAATACAACAAGCTTGAAATAATTATTCAGATCATATAGTGTTTTGCATCATTGCCTACACCAACAAACCGAAGCAGAGAATCAAACACCAAAAGGCTTAAATGAGTACCCAACACATACGCATCCAACGTCAGTTACCAACAAAAATATAGATTCTGTTTGTTCTGAGCAATACAAAATTTGATACTTCATGTTCTGTTTATGTTGTTTGGAGCTTATCATCAACTGTCTTATATATATAGAGTAAGTTTATTAAGAGCTGGGAAGCTGAAATCCTTATCGGGAGCTGGAGATCTCAGCCATCCGATCGATCTTGATCGCGATCGGACGGCTGAGATCGATAGCCGCTTATCTTCAGAAAATATCAGGGGTAAAAGGGGTAAAATTGAATTCCCCTCTATCTCTTATCTTCTCATGCTCTCCTCTCTCCCGCTCTCTATCTATCGAGACCCTAATCCCAGCTCTTATCTTCAAAAAACCGGTAGGCTCAGAACACACTATTCATAACTAGGGCTGCATTGGGGTGCCGCGCCAACTAGGATATGATAGATATATAATCAAGAATAAATACAACAAGTTTGAAATAATTATTCAGATCATATAGTGTTTTGCATCACTGCCTACACCAACACACCGAATGAGAGAATCAAACATCAAAATGCTTAAATGAGTATCCAACACATACGTATCCAGCGTCAGTTACAAAAATTATACTGATACTATCAATCATTGTGTGTCATCGGTGCCCAAAAATTTGATGAATTGAGCTAGTCTCAAATCACATAAATGTAAGGTAAGATTTGAGGGCATTGGGCATTCAAACACCTTTATGTTCATCTCTTCACCATCTACTCTCCGGCTCATACCCCAAGCTTTATTCAGCTTCAAAACAATAATTATCATGGCACACAACCAAATACGCTTCAAAACAATAATTTCAGTGCCCAAAAATTTTGTAACCAACTTATATCAAAATCAATCTCATCATTGCCTACACACAAAACCAAATGAAAATGTAAGAAATTAAACAGAAATCATAAAAGCATTTATGAGAATCAAACACTTCCCTCCGGAATCTGAGAGAGGCAGAACCCAATGAGCCGAGAAATCGAAACCCCTTATCGCGGTTTGGGTTTTCCGTCAGAGAGAGAGAGGAGATAGGGATTGATCGATTATACCCCTTTTACCACTCAACAGAACTGAAGAAAAGTGGCTGGAGATTTCGTTGATCGTGGAGTTAGCTACTAGCTCTTAGCCAGAGCAACATTAGCTACTGGCAATATTAGTTAAGCAGCTCCGAGGATGCTCTCTTCAGTTAACTGAAAAGTTTCCCCTCTAGGTTTAAGCTGCCGCCTGTACAAAACATAATCATGACTTGAGTAATTCAAGAAAAGATCGCGATAATAGAGAGAGACAAGGAAACAGTTCACGTACCTCTGAGGAACAGAATCATAGAAGAATGTCAGTCCTAGTACCAACAGACCCAAATGAGAAATTGCTGATATCATGCTGCATTGACCCAAAATGAAGATTTCAAACACAATACAAGTATCCAATTTTCGAAAGATAAATATCAAAATGGTCGTTCTAGCTATCAATTACATTAACCCAATATATCCATCAAGACTAGAAAAGTTCAAGACATTTTTCGCGAGTTTATGCACATTTCTTCCCCAAAAGGGATTTACTAGTATTCTTGAATCTAAAATTAAGGATTCCTTCAATATAATGACTTTCCATAAGAATGCTTAAAAAATCTCAACTGGGTAAAAAAAATCTAAAATTTACAACGTTAATTAGTACCTGAAATTAACATCCTTTGACAAACAAGATGCCAAGAAAAACATGGTCCCCAATCCAATCCACAGCGAAGACTTCGCTGCAATCTTCCACATCACAAGCTCCACCATCAGCTCTCCCATTCCATCTGCAATCCTACAGCCCTCATCCTCTGCAATTTACACAAAACCCATATCAAAATCAACCCAAATCACTATTTTTTTTATTAAAAAAAAATCACACACACACACACACAACACAAAATCGAAACGAGAAAAAAAAGGAAAATAAAAGATCTAAGAAAGATCTACACTAATAACTGAATAATTCAAAGTCAAGATTCTCACCTTTTGCTCGATCTCCGGTACTTTCAGTAGAGCTTTAAGATTCACCTCCCTTTTTCTACCCAAAAAAAAACAAAAAAAAAACAAAAAAAAAAAAAAATGCAAACAAATAAGATCTGAATAAAAAACGAGGAATTACAATTCGGTAACTGAAAATGCTCACATCTCGCGAACGGTCTGATCGAAGACCTTCATGAAGTCCATCGTTACGGATCTGGAAGACTCTAGAATGAGAGAATGAGATTCGATCAATATTCGATAGGATTCGAAGAGAGAATTTTGAGATTAGGAGCTGGTTTTGAGATTCAAGGAGGAGAAAGAGTGAAATTTTTCGAAGAGAGCTGGACGAAGACAGAGATCGGGAGAGAGAGCGTGAGAAGAGAAGAGATAGGGATTAGGGTTTCGAAGATAGCGGGACAAAAATCGAGAGCGGGAGAGAGAGCGTGAGAAGATAAGAGAGGGATTAGGGTTTCGATAGAGAGCGGGATGAAAATAGAGAGCGGGAGAGAGGAGAGCGTGAGAAGATAAGAGATAGGGGGAATGATTTTACCCCTTTACCCCTGCTCTTTTCTGAAGATAAGCGGCTATCGATCTCAGCCGTCCGATCGCGATCAAGATCGATCGGATGGCTGAGATCTCCAGCTCCCGATAAGAATTTCAGCTTCCCAGCTCTTAATAGACTTACTATATATATATATATATATATATATATATATAGTGCTAGTGCTATAGGTGTTGTTTGGTTATCAAGTTCAAAATTAGTAGAGTTTGGCTTAGATATTAGTCTTGGTTAAGGTAACCTCTTTTATGGATGTGGGCGATGCTACATGAACAATGCTACATTACCTTGTGAATATAACTTCGTGAGCATAACATTATCCTATTAACATTATTTATCGTATATATTTGATGTGGTTTGTTTCTGGGAGACGTGTGGATGCACCAGGTGAGAGTTCTTACTCGATTTGTATTTGAAGGAAGAAGCTCCTGGTCAGACGACCCTCGGCTGGCCGAACGGTACCGGTGACAGGCTGGAGTGAGGCGAGGCTGGATGCTCGGCTCGGATCAGGGGGTTCGGATCCAAGTTCTCATGTACCTACAGATGGTCTAGAAACACCGGGGTTGGTCCCGGTGGCAGACCCTCCGACGATCTAGTTAGTCTCTGAGAGAGAGTAGTAGTAACCAGGGTTTTGTGGAAGAAAGATTGATTACCTGCAGACAGGGGGGAGGGTCTGGTATTTATAGGGGAAGCCAATCGGGTCCAGACCCGTTTGGGGCTGGGTCCGGACCCGGTTACCCGAGTGGCTGAAGCGGTGGAAAGCCGGGCGGTATAGGGCTGACGTGGCAGACGCCGGAGCGGTTTCCTGGCTGTCGTGGCAGAGCTCCGGGCGGTTTTCCGGCGCTGACGTGGGAAATTTGAAGGATCAGAAGGAGCACGCATCCTGAGGGGATCCAGTGGCCCAGGATGGGCCACATTATTCCTGACCCATATCACAAGCCCCACGCTCCTGTAGGGCTAGGTGATCCAGCCGTGTAGGAGTGACTCTTTGCCTCTAGGGGAAGAGCAGATGTTGGGGTAAGAAGTAGGGTCTGTTGTTTCCCGAAGAGGCCAGGGGGTAGGAAGAAGGGACCCTTCGTTGGATTCCGAGTGGGAGGTCAAGTTTAGGAGAGAGGAGAGCCAAAGCGACGGTTGGCGAGGTTTTGGGTCGGCAGACGAGCCCCGAAGCACGGTGGACGAGCTCCAAGGGTCAGTAGACGAGCCCTAGGACTCGGTGGACGAGCTTCCGAGGGTCGGCGGACGAGCCCTAAGACTTGGTGGACGAGCTTACGTGGGTCGGCAGACGAGCCCTAGGACTCCTTGGACGAGCTTCCCAGGGTTGGAGGGGGTCCCCTTGCTAGTTGGAAGAGCGAGGTGACGCCGAGATCTCATTGGGGGCTCGTTTTGTTCTGAGGGCCAAGGGTCGGCAGCCGAGCTCAAGGGGTCAATAGCCGAGCTCTTCGCTAGTTGGAAGAGCGAGGAGGAGGTGAGGTTGTCTTTTGGGTCTCCATTTCTTCGAGCATAAGGGGTCGGCAGACGAGCTCCTCGCTAGTTGGAAGAGCGAGGAGGAGACGAGGTCTTCTTTGGGAGCTCGGTTCGTCGAGCGCCATGGGTCGGCAGACGAGCTTTTTGGGCAAGAGGAGGGCTTAAAGGGGCTCGTGATTCCATCCGAGCTCCGAACCTTTGTGATAAGGGGAGGGCTGATGGGGCTCGCGATTATATCCAAGCTCCGAGCCCCTCCTAACACCCGAGGGCATTTGGGGCTCGGGGTACTATCCGAGCGCCGAGCCCCTTTTGAACCAGGGAGTGCATTTGGGGTTCGGGATGCCATCCGAGCTCCGAGCCCACTGAAATAGAGGAGGGTTGTTGGGGCTCGCAGTTTTATCCGAGCGTCGACCCTTCTGTGAGATAGAAGAGGAATTATTGGCTCGCGATGCTATCCGAGCTCCGAGCCCCCACCGATAAAGAAGAAGGTGGTATGGTTCGTGGCTTCATCCGAGCGTCGACCCATCTGTGAGATAGAAGAGGAATTAGTGGCTCGCGGCGCCATCCGAGCTCCGAGCCGGAACTGAGAAAATACAAGGCGGTATGGCTCGCGGTTTCATCCGAGCGTCGACCCTTCTGTGAGATAGAAGAGAAATTAGTGGCTCGCGGCGCCATCCGAGCTCCGAGCCGGAACTGAGAAAATACAAGGTGGTATGGTTCGCAGTATCATCCGAGCGTCGGCTCGCGTTGCTATCCGAGCTCCGAGCCCCCACCGAGAAAGAAGAAGGTGGTATGGTTCGTGGCTTCATCCGAGCGTCGACCCATCTGTGAGATAGGAGAGGAATTAGTGGCTCGCGGCGCCATCCGAGCTCCGAGCCGGAACTGAGAAAATACAAGGAGGTATGGCTCGCGGTATCATCCAAGCGTCGACCCTTCTGTGAAATAGAAGAGGAATTATCGGCTCGCGATGCTATCCGAGCGTCGATCCTTCCGTGAGATAGAAGAGGAATTATTGGCTCGCGGTGCCATCCGAGCTCCGAGCCGGAGCTGAGAAAATACAAGGCGGTATGGCTCGCGGTATCATCTGAGCGTCAACCCTTCTGTGAGATAGAAGAGGAATTATCGGCTCGCGATGCTATCCGAGCTCCGAGCCCCCACCGAGAAAGAAGGTGGTATGGCTCGCGGTTTCATCCGAGCGTCGACCCTTCTGTGAGATAGAAGAGGAATTAGTGGCTCGCGGTGCCATCCGAGCTCCGAGCTGGAACTGAGAAAATACAAGGCGGTACGGCTCGCGGTATCATCCGAGTGTCGACCCTTCTGTGAGATAGAAGAGGAATTATCGGCTCGCGATGCTATCCGAGCTCCGAGCCCCCACCAAGAAAGAAGAAGGTGGTATGGCTCGCGGTTTCATCCGAGCGTCGACCCTTCTGTGAGATAGAAGAGGAATTATTGGCTCGCGGCGCTATCCGAGCTCCGAGCCCCCACCGAGCGTCGACCCTTCTGTGAATATAGAAGGGGAATTACTAGCTCGCGCTTCCATCCGAGCGTCGACCCTTCTGTGAAAATAGAAGGGGAGTGTATTGGCTTGCGCTTCTATCCGAGTGTCGACCCTTCTGACTTGTCGAAAAAAGCATTCTTGGAGAGAAAAAGGTGGAGGGTAGTGGGGTAATTTCACGATTATTGCTGACGTTATGGGCGCAAAGATCAAAGCGCTCCCCTATCTTGGTAGCCGTTGGATCTTGTCAATTAAGATCCAACGGCCAGATCTTTTTTTTTCGAAAATCGAGGAGTTGTTTTTCTCTTTAAAACCCTATCCCCCTCCCTCATTTCTTCATCTTCATTTTATTACTCACTTTTCACTTTTCAACAAGAGCGGGTATCTTACTTGCCGTCGGCAGATTTTCCGGTGATCGTAACTTTCTATGCTCCAGGTTAGTATTTTTCTCTTAGTAATGTCGCGAACTCAGTCCGGATCCGAGGCTAGCTCGTCAGGTCGTTCTGCGGAGGAATCAGAGCAGGAAACGTCCTCGTCCCTGAGCAAGTACAAGGTGAAGGAAGAGGTTCTTACCGACCCTGGTTCAGACGGTGGTGACGATGATGTCTTTGTGGTGTCCCCGTTGAGGTCCAGAAGACCGGGGAAGGAGCCCATGGAAGAGGGTGACGAGGAGGAAGAGGATGAGGGGGACAGCGAGGATGAGGACGAGAAGGAACCAGATCAGGAGATGGATGATGATGAAGAGGAGGGGGACGAAGATGAGCAGGTCGCCGGGGGTGACGAGGAAGATGAGGGAGACGAGGAGGAGGAGGTCGATGAACGGGAGGCTGGTCAGAGCATAGCTAGGGGGCCGACTGGGGTCGGAGAAGATCTTCCTCCACTACCCCCTTTGTCGACGCCGTCCCCCGAGCGTAAGGCTCGCCCTCGTCGGAAGAAGAAAGCCATGACAATTCCGCACAGTCCTTCCTCGCCCGACGAGTACGCACTGAGATCGGGTCTTGATGTTCCCCTGGTCACCTTCAGGAATCCAGTATCAATTCGTATGTACCCTGACGACGTTAAGGACATCCAACCGATCCCTCCCGTGTCGGGCGAAGACACTCGGGTGAAGATTCGTGCGGACGGTATCCCCAGTAACTTGAAGCCAGAGTATCTCAATGTTTTGTGGCTTGCCTACTTCATTCCACACGAGTATGAGCTCCTCCTTCCAAGCCTCGGTATCCGCCCTACCACAGTTCTGGCCCCGGGCTACTGCATGTTCCCTGAGGACGCCTTCCTCTCGGGACTGAGATTGCCCCTGCACCCTTTTGTGAAGAGGGTCTTGAACTGGGCGGGACTGTGCCCTATGCAGTACGGTCCGAACTCTTGGAAGCATTTTGTTTGCTTTATTCTGAAATGCCAAGAGAAGGGGGTGAAGCCGAGATTGACGTACTTCCGGGCCATCTTTGGAATTGGTTCGCTCGGAGATCTGGAGGGGATCTTCTACTTCTCACCGAGGCCGCACAAGAAGGTGATGCACGGACATCCGGATTCGATAAAGGGGTGGAGGGGCAAGTACTTTGTGGTTCGGACCGACGGGTCTTGGGAGATCCTGACCCAGTGGAGCTTCGTAAAGCCGAGACACAAGCCTCCGAAGAAGAGCGACTTGTCGGCCAAGGAGTGGGAGAAGGTGGAGGCGATAGTGGGGGGTCATAGCATCGCATGGCCTCGAGTGACCGAGATTCACCTCGCGAGGGCCGGACTGAGTCCCGCCGACCCTAGTATGTTTCTTTCCACATTTGTTCATCTTTCAGCCTTCGTGTTAACGTTAGCTCCTCTCTTATCTTTTTGCAGAGATGTCGACACAACAGGCGAATGCCAGCTCGCCGTGGCTGAGAAGGCGAGGGTGGAGAAGAAGAAGGAGGAGCAAGAGCGATAGCGGCTGAGAGGAAGAAGCTGGCCGCCCAGGCTGCGCAGGCCGGAGGGTCCTCCCAGGCGCCTGCCTCGGGGGCCGAGGGGCAATCCCCGGCGAAGAAGCAAAAGAAGCACCACTCGCACCACTCACACCACTCCCACTCGTCGAGATCGGCTCGAGACGCTGCGGGCAGCTCGGGCAAGACCGTGGAAACCCCGGAAAAAGGGCTCCCCCCGATACGACCGAGTGCCGCGGAGATGGTGGGGAGGATGGGTATGATGCCCTTTGCTCCTGACTGGTCGATTGTGAAGGGGGATTCTATTCTCGACGGGCCCGTATCGATGGAGTTCGTCTCGAAGGCCATCACCGAGCGCGATGGGATGGCCTTGGCGGTGCAGACGGCCGACCAGGCCTATATGCGGTGGGCCCAGGCACACCTCTCGGTAAGTCGGTTCAGCTCTGCTTTTTGACTTAGCTTGGAACTATTATTAATTTTGATCTCTCTTCAAACAGGCGATGCTCCACGGCCAGCACTTCCACAAGTGCCTGGAGAGGGAGATACTCCTTGAGAGGAAAAATGCGGAGAAGTAACTTCGGGAGCTAAATAAGGTCACGGATGATCTGAAAGTGGCCCGGACCCAAGTGCTCGTTCACGAGGCCCAGATAGAGTCGCTCTGCAACATCCATAAGCAGGACCGAGAGGATCTTTTGGCGAAGGTCGCGCCCGAGGCGGAGAAGGGGAAGAAAGCCCTGGCGGATATGGAGGTGGTTTTGGGGGAGACCGTGATGACGACGCAGGACGAGGCGTACGAACAGGCCAAGTCCCACTTTAGGGAGATCTACCCCGAGCAGAACGTCGACCACCTCTGCTACGGATGGCGTGCGGATTTGCCTCTGACCTCTGGCGGTGATGAGACGGGGGGAGCCCAGGGCGATGACGAGGTGCAACCCGACCCCCAAGAATAGATAGTTGTTTTTGTTCTTTTTGTTTTTGATGTAAATGCCTAGAGCGGACTGGCCACCGCGGCTTTTGTATCAAACTTTTGAAAGAAATGAAATATACTTTTTGGGCCGACCCTTCAAGACTAGTGTTTTTTGTGATATTTGTTTTTATCTTTTGGTAGACGCGTAGGACTCGGAACGCCGACCCCGTTTTGGCTCACCAACGAAAGCTGGCTCGGGACCGAGAGGCTGCCAAGAATTATTTTCTGAACAAGTCAAGGGAGCTCGGCCTAGAGGTGGCCCGTTTGAAGAAAGTCATAGCCGACCGGGACTGGTGGGTAATCGAGACGGACTGGTTTGCCTCGGATGCCTCTAGCGGGCACTCGGCTTCGGAGTCTTTTCTTCGTGAGACCGTTGTGGAGAAGGAATTGGAAGTTCGCCGGCTGAAGCTCATGTTGGGTGCGGGTTTGATTGAAGAGGCGAGCAACTCTACCCCGGGGCGGTCGCTGCCGTTTTCATTGGTCGAGGCCCAGCCGAATGATGCGGGAAGCTTGGTGGTGGGAGTGTCTTCCCTGGTCGGCCCCACCGGGTGCGATAGGAGCCCTGAATTTGAGTTTCCTGGCGAGTGCGAGTGAGTTGTGAGCCTTCTTTTTCTTTGTATTTGTACCGACGTTCATTGAGTTGTAAGCAATGAGTAATGAATAAGAATCTTTGATTTTTAACGCTCTGATCACCTCGATTGTTAGGGACGGTTGCCGGGCTAGTTGCGCAGGGGTCGGCTCCAAGGTGGCCCATTACAACGGGGGCGATGGTGGCGACGGTTAGCTTTTCGATAAGCGATGACTGTTGACGTTTCGCATTCCCATGAGTATTTATGGCGACGTTTTGCCTTCCGCCGTTTTGCATTCCCAGACGCAATAAATGAGGGCCTCAGGGGGCTATATAATCCCCCACTCCCCTCGTTGGTTGTCAGGCAGTGAGCCATCTGACTCGGGTGCCTGCCAAAGGCGGGCGCCCGGAGAATATAATGTTTCCGAGTACTCCGGATCAGAGGCACACCGATCACCCTCGGACTATTCGGGGTTCAGGCCGTTAAGGCTGTGAGACCCCGGGTGGTTCGTTGGTGAGCGGTGTGCCGATCGATCGGTTCGGGGGGTCGGGAGGAGCCGAAGCGTGGGGGCTCTTCTGCCGTCCGGGAATAATTCGGGGTTTTGGGCTCGTAAGAGCCGTAAATCCCGAGTTGTTCGGGGGCGAGAGGAGGGTCAGCTGAACAGCTCGAAGGCTCGGAGCGTTTTTTCCGGGACGGAGAGAGCAGCGGGTCGATGTCCCCCCTGCCATCCTTGAACAATTCGGGGTTTAGGCCGGTCAAGGCCGTAAAACCCCGGGTTGTTCGTGGGTGAGAGGGTGGTCAATAATTCGACACAAGGCTCGGGGCGTCTGCCGAAGGCGGACGCTCTAAACCTTAATAAAATTTTGTCAACACTGGGTCGGGACCGAGCATGGTGCTTCGGTTCGTCGAGCCCCCATGCTTGTGAGAACCATTTGCAAGAGTGTCGAGGTCTCCACCGAGCATCAAGGTCGTGGTACCTTGAATAAGGCACTCGCCTTGCTCGGGGTTGATGCCGAGCTCCTGCACATGTTCTCAGGGAGAGACGGTGTGGGCGTGGCTGGCGGATGTTGCCTCGGACATAGGTTGATGGGCTTCAAGGAGCCCAAACCGAGCGAGGGACGGGTGCCGAGCCCCCATACCGGTGAGAAAGGCAACTGCAGGCGTAGCAGAGGGTCGCCGCCGAGCGTCAAAGTCACGGTGCCTTGGAGAGGGCACCCGCCTTGCTCGGGGTCGACGCCGAGCTCCTTCACATGTTCTCAGGGAGAGACGGTGCGGGCGTGGCTGGCAGATGTCACCCCGTACATAGGTTGATGGGCTTCAAGGAGCCCAAATCGAGCAAGGGACAGGTGCCGAGCCCCCATACCGGTGAGAAAGGCAACTGCAGGCATAGCAGAGGGTCGCCGCCGAGCATCAAGGTCGCGGTGCCATGGAGAAGGCACCTGCCTTGCTCGGGGTCGACGCCGAGCTCCTGCACATGTTCTCGGGGAGAGACGGTGCGGGCGTGGCTGGCGGATGTCGCCTCGTACATAGGTTGATGGGCTTCAAGGAGCCCAAACCGAGCGAGGGACGGGTGCCGAGCCCCCATACCGGTGAGAAAGGCAACTGCAGGCATAGCAGAGGGTTGCCACCGAGAGTCAAGGTCACGGTGCCTTGGAGAAGGCACCCACCTTGCTCGGGGTCGATGCCGAGCTCCTGCACATGTTCTCGGGTGGAGACGGTGAGGGCGTGGTTGAAATAGAGTTGTTTGATTGGATGCACGTTATCAGAAAACCAATCAGACCAAGCCGTCCGAGCACCGAACCCTAAGCTTGTAAGGGAAGTTGTTTGGGCTAGGGCTGTTATCTGAGCGCCGAACCCTAAGCTTGTAAGGGAAGCTGTTTGGGCTCGCGCTGTTATCCGAGCGCCGAACCCTAAGCTTGTAAAGAAATCTGTTTGGGCTCGCGCTGTTATCCGAGCGCCAAACCCTAAGTTTGTAAGGGAAGCTGTTTGGGCTCGGGCTGTTATCCGAGTGCCGAACCCTAAGCTTGTAAGGGAAGCTCTTTGGGCTCGCGCTGTTATCCGAGCGCCGAACCCTAAGCTTGTAAGGGAAGCTGTTTGGGCTTGGGCTGTTATCCGGGCGCCGAACCCTAAGCTTGTAAGGAAGCTGTTTGGGCTCGGGCTGTTATCCGAGTGCCGAACCCAAAGCTTGTAAGGGAAGCTCTTTGGGCTCGCGCTGTTATCCGAGCGCCGAACCCTAAGCTTTGTAAGGGAAGCTCTTTGGGCTCGTGCTGTTATCCGAGCGCCAAACCCTAAGCTTGTAAGGGAAGCTGTTTGGGCTCGGGCTGTTATCCGAGCGCCGAACCCTAAGCTTGTAAGGGAAGCTCTTTGGGCTCGCGCTGTTATCCGAGCGCTGAACCCTAAGCTTGTAAGGGAAGCTGTTTGGGCTCGGGCTGTTATCCGAGCGCCGAACCCTAAGCTTGTAAGAGAAGCTCTTTGGGCTCGCACTGTTATCCGAGTGCCGATCTCGAGACATTTTCTTTATTTGTTACAAAATACGAAGCCGTGGGCTTGTTTTAAGAAGGCTGCCATATTTACAATATATTTAAACCTTACAAAACACTAGGCACGACGTGCCGATTACAATCATGATATTTTACATGGAGGCTACTCTCCTCCTAGGAATTTGATTAGGTGCTCCGCGTTCCAGGGCCTCTTGATGGGCTTGCCTTCGGCACTGGTCAGTCGGTACGTGCCGGGGCGCACGACTTCAGATACTTTATACGGGCCCTCCCAATTTGGTGCCAACTTTCTCTTCTGGCCGGGATTTGATACCGCCAGCTTTCGGAGGACAAGATCTCCGAGTTTGATGTCAGTTGGGCGTACCTTCTTGTTGTAGAACCTCTTGATCCTTTGCTGATAGATACTTCTTCTAATGGCCGACTTCTCCCTGACCTCGTAATTGAGGTCCAGGTCGGCTCGTAGCTGTAAAGAGTTACTTGCCTCGTCAAAGGCCATCATCCGGGGAGAGGGGATCCCTATTTCCAAGGGAATGACGGCCTCTGCGCCGTATGTCAGATTGAAGGGTGACTCCCCTGTCGGGATCCTCTTCGTCGTTCGGTGGGCCCAGAGAACACTTGGCAGTTCGTCGACCCATAACCCCTTAGAGGAATTATCGAGTCGCTTCTTGAGTCCATCGAGGATCTGACGGTTCGCGTTCTCCGCCTGCCCATTGGACTGGGGATGACATACTGAGGAGAAGCGCTGCTGGATCCCGAGGTCTTTGCAGAACTTGCGGAAATGCTTACCTGCGAATTGGGTCCCATTATCTGTGACGAGCACTTGAGGGATCCCAAACCGACATACGATGTGCTTCCAGAAAAATTGTTGAGTCTGTTGCTCGGTGATCGTTGCTAATGGCTCTGCCTCGATCCATTTTGTGAAGTAGTCGATCGCCACAATGAGAAACTTTCGTTGCCCTGTTGCCTTTGGAAAGGGGCCTACCAGATCCATCCCCCACATTGCAAAGGGGGTCGGACTGGCCATGGACCGGAGGTTTGATTGCGGAGCCCTTTTGATGGGCGAGAACCTTTGACAGGGACCACATTTCTTGACAAGGGTTAGGGCTTCTTGCAACATGGTGGGCCAGTAGTACCCGTGATTCAAAGCCTTCCGCGCAAGCGAGCGGCTTCCCATGTGGCATCCACCGATCCCCTCGTGTAGCTCCTTGAGAGCATATTTGGCTTCATCTGGAGTGAGGCAGCGGAGATAGGGTCGGCCATCCGAAGTTGTGTAGGACCTTTTGAAGAGTGTTGAGTTGATCATTGTGAATCTTTCTGCTCGGGCCCTGATCCGTCTTGCCTCAGCTCGGTCTTTGGGGAGCTCTCCCTTGACGAGAAATCGCCTAATAAGAGTGGTCCAGTCGTCGGGGGGAGCTCCGTCTTCAATACACAGGACCTCCCGGATGTCGATGCTTGGTTTCAACATGACTTCGATCAGGATTGTGCGGTCGAGACCTTCGAAGGATGAGGAAGCCAGCTTTGACAGGGCGTCAGCCTGGACATTCTGCTCCCGGGGGATCCTCAAAACAACTGACTCGTCGAAGGATGTCAGTAGGCGTTGAACTACAGCTCGATACCGGACCATTCGATCGTCACGGGCCTCGTACTCCCCGGTGATCTGGTTGACCACGAGCTGGGAGTCGCTAAAAGCCCTGATTTGTCTGGCGCCGGCCTGATGAGCCAGGGTGAGCCCAACGATCATGGCCTCGTACTCGGCCTCGTTGTTGGAGGCCGGGAAGTTGAGGCGGAGGCAGTACTGGAGAAGAAAACCATCTGGGCCTCGCAGAATAATGCCAGCTCCGCTACCCGCCTCGCAGGAGGAGCCATCGACGTAAACTTCCCACGTCTGGTCGGCCTCCTTGCTCGCGGGATGCTCGGAGATGGTGCATTCCGTGATGAATTCTGTGAGGGCCTGCCCCTTGATGGCTGTCCTGGGTTGATAGCCAATGTCATACTGGTTGAGCTCAATCGACCATTTGACGAGTCGACCCGAGTTCTCCGGCTTGTAGAGCACGGCCTTCAGAGGTTGGTCTGTCAGTACTTGGACTGAATGAGATTGAAAGTATGGACGGAGTTTTCGCGAGGCCATGACCAAGGCGTACGCTACTTTCTCCATCCGAGAGTATCTGGTCTCGGTGTCGAGCAGGACCTTGCTGACATAGTATAGAGGCTTCTGTGATCCCTCTTCCTCCCGAACGAGAACGGCGCTGAGTACCTTCTCCGAGGCCGACAGGTAGAGCCCGAGTGGCTCTCCCGGTTCGGGCTTGCTGAGGAGGGGAGGGTTTGTGAGGTACTTCTTCAATTGGGCGAAGGCCTCTTGCTGTTGGGTACCCCACTCGAACCCTCCGGTGCCGCGCTGGGCTTTGAAGAACGGAAGAGACGTCTCTCCAGACTTGGAGAGGAAACGGCCGATGGCTGCTAGCCTTCCCGTCAGCCGCTGGACCTCTTTGATGTTCCTGGGAGGGGCCATGTCTATTATGGCTCGGATCTTTTTGGGGTTCGCCTCGATGCCTCGCTGGCTGACAATGAAGCCAAGAAACTTTCCCAAGGAGACGCCGAAAGCGCACTTGGCCGGATTGAGCCTCTTGTTATGGGTTAGAAGGACCCAAAAGGCCTCCTCTAGATCGGCGACGTGATCCTCCCCCCGCTGGCTCTTGACGAACATGTCGTCAACGTACATCTCCATATTGCGTCCGATTTGCTCCTTGAAGACCCGGTTGACGAGCCTCTGATAAGTGGCACCGGCGTTCTTCAGCCCGAAGGGCATGACCCTGTAACAGTATAGCCCCTGGTCTGTGATGAAGGACGTCTTGGCGATGTCGGGAGGGAACATGCGGATCTGGTTGTAGCCTGAGAAGGCATCCATGAAGGATAGAAGCTCGTGACCCGATGTTGCATCGATAAGAGCATCGATTCTGGGGAGGGGGAATGGATCTTTAGGGCACGCCTTGTTGAGGTCCGTAAAATCTATACAGATCCTCCAGCTTCCGCTCGCCTTCTTGACCATGACGACGTTCGCCAGCCACTCGGGGTAGCTGACTTCTTGGATGAAGCGTGCGGTCAGGAGCTTATCGACTTTCGCATTTACCGCCTTCTGTCGCTCCGGAGCGAACTTACGTCGCTTTTGGACAACCGGCTTCGACTCGGGGATCACGCTGAGTTTGTGCATGATGAGATCCTCGGAGATACCGGGCATGTCAGAAGGCTTCCAGGCGAAGAGGTCGACATTGCGGCGAATGCAGGTGATGAGGGCGGACTTAAGGTGAGGGGTGAGGGAGTGACTTACTCGAAATTGCTTCGACGGATTCCCTGTCTCGAACGAGACATCTTCCAGCTCGTCTGCCGACTCGGGCTCTGGCTGGGTCCTCTGGGGCTGCATCTCGATGGCGTCGAGGGGAAACACGCCACTCCCGATTGCTGTCATGTAGCATGAGAGAGCGGCTTCCTGGTTCCCCCGGACTACTCCTACTCCGGTATTGGTAGGGAACTTCATCTTCTGGTGATAGGCCGAGGGGACAGCCTGGAGGGAGCAGAGGCCCGGGCGACCGAGTATTGCATTGTAGGCTGCCTTGACGTTTACCACCATAAAGTCCATGGACTCGGTTCTTCGATTTGGGGTCGTACCTGCCGTGACGTCTAGTGTGACGATCCCCTCAATTGTTACAGGGACGCCCGAGAACCCGTGCAAGGTGTACCCCGCTGGCTTTAGCTTGTCGCGGGAGAGCTTTAGGTTCTCGAAGGCTTCGAGAAATAGAATGTTGACCGAGCTCCCGTTGTCCACAAGGATTCGCCGAGCGTCAAAATTGGCCATGCTGAGGTTGATGACGAGGGCATCGCAATGAGGGAGCCGCACCCCCTCCAGATCTTCCCCCTAGAGGGAGACAAGGAGTTGCTGGATCTGAGGAGGGAGAGGACCTTGGATGGCGTTAACATCCTGGATAAATGCCTTGCGGGAAGTGTTGGACTCCCCTCCCATGGGCCCCCCATGGACGCAGTGTAATATGGCTTGGCCCTCAGGCTCATCAAGCTCCTGCTCTCGCTCGAGGAGCTGCCGGGGAGTTTGAGGAGGTGGAGTCCTCCTGTTCCTCGTGTCCCTCTGTCCCCGAGCTTCCTCTCGCTTGTACTCCCGGAGGTACCCTCGCTGAATAAGGGCCTCGATCTCGTCTTTCAGGGCACTGCAGTGATCCGTGTCGTGCCCGTTGTCTCGGTGGAAGCGGCAGTAGAACCGCTGATCCCTTTTCTTGCTGGTATTGTTGGACGGACGAGGAGGGTACCGGACGAGGTCCCTGTCCTCGATCGCCAAGAGAATGAAGGACACATTTTGGGTTAGCAGGGTATACCTCTCGAAGCGAGGGACCGGTGGGACCTTCTTCATGGCGCCCGCGTCCCTTGGAGCCTTCTTTGATGGCTCGACTTCTTCGGCCTTCCACTTTCCCTTGCCGGGGGCCTCCCTGGACTCTTCTGGGTTTAGGGCCTCTTCCGCCCTGATGTACTTCTCGACCCTGTTGAGGAGGTCGGGAAAATCGACGGGGGGTTTCTTTGCCAGAGAGGCTTTCAGCTGTCCATGACGGACGTTGTGCCGAAATGCTGCGGAGGCGACGCCAGGATCGAGGGAGGAGACCGACCTCGCCTCTGCGGTGAACCTCCGGACGAACACTCTGAGCGACTCCCCTTCCGTCTGCCTGAGTCCAAGTAAAGAAGCACTTGTCCTCTCGGCCTTCCGGCTGGTGACAAAGTGGGCAAGGAAATTGCCCTCCAGCTGGTCGAAGGAGTAAATGGAGCTGGGGATTAGCTTGGAGAACCATTCACGAGCCGGACCCCGGAGGGTGGCAGGGAAGGCTCGGCACAGCAGTGGATCCGAAGCGCTGTGAATCATCATCAGGGTTTTGAAACCCTCCATGTGATCAGCAGGATCTCCCTCGCCGTCATAGGTCTCGAACTGAGGTGGTCGGAAATTTCGGGGTATTTCCGCTTGGAGGATGAGGGCGGAGAAAGGAGGTCGGACAGGTCTGTACCCCTGAGCCGCTCCAGGACCGCCGTCGCCTATGTGGTCGAGGCAATCCTCCATTTCTTGGAGGCGCCTTAGGAGATCGCCATCGTACTCTGGTGGGATCGTCGATGGGCGGGACACGCTGGCCTCGGCGTTTGACCCGGTTTGAGAATGGCGGACATCCTCCTTGTTGGGGGCCCCTCGGAGGGCCCCCAGGATTTCCTTCCGGAAGTCCTGGAACTCCTGGTGAGTGACTGGGGCTCCCTCGACCCGGTTCGGTCGAGCCGAAGGTTGCCGTCCGACGCGGCTGAGCGCTGGCCTCCGCCCTTGAGACGGTGGTTTTGGATGGTTCGGGGCCGAGTTGGAAGCGGTCCTTCCCCTGCTGCGGCTAACCTGTCGGTTTATGATTACCCCTCGTAAGTTGGGCTGGCTGGACGGGAGGCACTCGGCTGGGGTCCTTGACGGGGAGCCCCGTGATTGGAGGCGTGTGCTTCGGCGGCGGCACCCGGCGAGGGCAAGTCCTGCCGAGGTGCGGAGGTAGCAGCCTTCTTGGCTTTGGGGGCCATAAGAGCTCGGCTGTCGAGGTACCTTGATGATCGGGCTCGGGTCGGCTTCTGAAGTAGCTTTCCCACAGACGATGCCAACCTGATGCGGTTTGTTTCTGGGAGACGTGTGGATGCACCAGGTGTGAGTTCTTACTCGATTTGTATTTGAAGGAAGAAGCTCCTGATCAGACGACCCTCAGCTGGCCGAACGGTACCGGTGACAGGCTGGAGTGAGGCGAGGCTGGATGCTCGGCTCAGATCAGGGGGCTCGGATCCGAGGTCTCGTGTACCTGCAGATGGTCTAGAAACACCGGGGTTGGTCCCGGTGGCAGACCCTCCGACGATCTAATTAGTCTCTGAGAGAGAGTAGTAGTAACTAGGGTTTTGTGGAAGAAAGATTGATTACCTGTAGACAGGGGGAGGGTCTGGTATTTATAGGGGAAGCCAATCGGGTCCAGACCCGGTTACCCGAGTGGCTGAAGCGGTGGAAAGCCGGGCGGTATAGGGCTGACGTGGCAGACGCCGGAGCAGTTTCCGGGCTGTCGTGGCAGAGCTCCGGGCGGTTTTCCGGCGCTGACATGGCAGATCTGAAGGATCAGAAAGAGCGCGCATCCTGAGGGGATCCAGTGGCCCAGGATGGACCACGTTATTCCTGACCCATATCAATATTGAATAAAATATATCACTACACTAATCTTTGTACTATCCAATTATAAGTCTACTATAAAGAGAAAAAGTAAAATAAAATGAAAATCATGTAACACTTTCTAATTTGATTGTGTAACCTTTTCACTAGGAAGCGAAATGTCAGAAGTTTAAACTCCACTTGCACCATAAAATTTTCTGTTATATCTTTCTTCTAATATTATAATGGGAGAAAGCTTTAGTGTCATTTGTGAATCTATCAATGCGTGTATTATACGTGCATAATTTTTGATGTAAACGGATAGAGTCTAACGACTCCAGCCACAACAAAAATATATTATAAAAGAAAGCGTGCATTACAGGGTTTTACAAGCTGTAAAACAAAATAACAGACAGAACAAAACCATACAATGCAGAGAAAAAATAAAGACCACAACTCAACAGACCCAACAGGCGCAATAAAGGAACAAAAGACGCGACTAAGGAACTGAGATAGGAGCAGAGGGACAGCAGACGGCAGCACGCAGCTCGAGCTCTATCAGGCGTCGGCACCCAGAGAAGCTCGAAACGCCAACCTTGATAATCGGCCGGCCGTCAAACTGTGAAAACTGAGGGAGCGGGAAAGCACCGACAGCCTCCAGAGGCCGCAGCCAACAGGGATGCAATCCGCATCAAGGATAACTCGGAGCACTCACACTAGCCACCCCCAAAATGAAGACAGACGAGCCGCCCCCAGCCAGGGACGCTACCCCGTCGACTGATGGCCCGAAAGGAGGCAAGTGCACCTAGCTCCTCCGGACCAAACAAAGCCACCAAAGAGAGGGGGGGATGAGAAGGGAACACAAATAGTAAAACCATCAGTAGGGAAACAGACAACTAGAAAAACCAAACATCAAAAGCAGGGTCGCACGAAACCACCGCTAAAAAACACACCCGAATACAACAACCAAACGAGTCATGCATCTTGCAATCACAAAAAAGGACCGCAAACACACAGCAGCCTGTAGGGACCACAGAGCCCAGCACAAGCGTCAGCCACAAAGACAGAAAGCATAAGAGAGAGAAACTCTATACCATAAGCACAGACTAGAAAAGTATAATTACATCAGACAGAGACAATAAAACAGCCAGCCGAGCTATCAAAACATAGGGAAAGAATCCCTCAAAAATAAAAACCCACAACCAAAAATTCAGCTGATCGGGAAAAGAGCAACTGTTCCGACAGAGCCAACCAACAGCCCAAGCAACATGAACACAAAAGGCAACCTCTAGGGTGCTCCATCAAGCAACACCAGAGCAAAATCAAAAAGCCTGGGTGCAAAAGATACCATCGGAAACCAGCACGATGGAATGCCAGGCCCCTCAACCAACCTGCGATAGAACAATCTATAAGCTCACAGTCAAGAAGAAGACCAATAAAGCAATAAACTGTAAAGTACACGATAAGAGTCATGTAAACGACACCCATAATAGAACTCTCCGTCGATGCGATAAGCATGCAAAGACCCAAAATAAAGGAAAAGGGAATGCATTAATCGAAAGGGCAATCGTGGAGGAACGAAGGGAGCATAAACTACGGAAGCTTTCCAACCCAAAAAACCAAGAAAAAATGAGAACCGAAAGGTTCCCAGAATTCATAAAGCATTCAGACTGTGAAGAACACGATGAGCGTCGTGTAACCGATACCCGTAAAAGAGATTATATGTGCATAATTAATATAAAGAAGGTCTCAGGTTCGAGTCCTCACTACATCAGATTTTTTGTTTTAAATTTTTTAATACAGTAAATGTGCATCATACGTGTAAATACAATCTATCTATATATCTATCAATAATATAATATATAATAACTATAATAATGGAAGAGTTAGAGTTGTAAATCTACATACTTACGTGTAATGCACATGCAACTCTAACTCCCATTATAGTCTTCACATTTACCTTTAAAAATATATAATCATATTTATTAAGAAATACATTGCACGTGTAAAATCAGAATTTTTACTTTAAATTTTTTGGAAAAAAAAATAATACGTGCATCGCACGTGTATATTAATAGTATATCTCTACTATTTTAATGGGAGAGTTGGGTTGTCATTTGTAGACAAACAAAATTGTGAATTGTCCGTGCATAACTAATATAAAGGAGACCTCAGGTTCGAAGTCAAACTATGCCGGAGTTTTTAGGCGCATTGCAACTATAAATTACTATATTTAAATATAAGGTAAGCGTAGGTATGTGTATTTATTTAATGTTTTGTTACTCTGCTTGAGAGGCGCTTTGGGGCCTTGTCTGTGCTGTGTTTGATCTAGTTATCTTCGGATCTCTTTTTGTTTGTAATTACTGTTCTACTCTTATCTCTATGTGGATGATCTTCTTTAGCTTGTATGGCTTTTTGTTCTGGTTATGGCTGAGGGTATTTTTTGGAGCATCTCCGAACTACATTGTGGTGTATTGACTCTCTTGCTTTAAAGCTGCTTTGCAGTCGATCTGTGGCTGTGTCTGCGCAGCTCATTTGCCTGGTTGATTTTGACACTGTTGTGTTGGTATTTACTGGTAGTATTCCCCTTTGCTTCTGTTTTACTTTTGCAATTCCTTGTGTAGGGATCGAACCTGGGCGGTGAGGTTTCGCAGATGTTATGCTGCCCCTCTTTTTTATGCACATTTGGTCTCCATATCAGTTGGGTGTCGTATCAGGTCCGAGCGTCGATTGCTGTCTTCCCCTCTGAGCTTGCTATCAGCTTCGCCTGCTTCCTCGGATGTTTCCGGTTTTGCCAGCCAGCATCGTTCCGTTTTTGTTTCTGGCTCTTTTATTTCTTGTGCATACTTTAGAATTATACTCGCTTGTTATTGTACTCCTTTTGTTTGTTTTACTTCTTGTAAAACAGTGTACTGTCTGTAAACTTTTTGCATATATATATATTTTCGGTGTGGCTGGAGTTGCGAGACTATCCGTTTTCATCAAAAAAAAAAGGTAAGAGTAGGTATGTGTGGCTCTGTACTTGTACCCAAAAAAATTGAATTGCAGTATTCTACGATAAAAGAGGGTCATGTTTCAGTTTTTTTTTTATGTAAACGGATAGAGTCTAAAGACTCAAAAAGAGTAAATTTTACTAAACTCACCACCTCAGTGTTGGCCCATTACTAACAAACCCACCTTTTGCTTTTATGTTCATCAATAAACACACATTCGTTATCCCCCGTTGATCACATAACACATTCTGTCTTTTTGGTATCACGTGATGCCGCGTGGGTGTATTTTTAAAACAATTTATTCCTAAATACTCCTAGCCCCTCCTAATGACTATTTAAATATTTGGTTAAATGGTTAATACTAAGTTAATTTAAATTCTTTTATTTATATGGGTTTCATGGAGAGATGAGGATTTTAGCCTTTTAATTGATGATACATTTGTTAATTCTGGTGGGTGGGCCTACAACATATACTAATGGATTAATAGTAACTCGTAGGTAGATTTTTTCAGTACTGAAAAAAGGTGGCTTTATTATTGATGAACATAAAAAAAAAGGGTTTATTCGTTGATAAGAGCATGTAGGCGTTCAATCTCACATTTTGGGTATTTAACTTACAAAAATAGAAATTTTGAATTTAAGTTGTAGTCGTTTTAATATAAAATTTGGGTTCTTTTTTTTAAAAATCGACGAACGATAGATGATGTATTGTCCCCAACAGAAAAATCGTTTTAAAATTGTGTCGGACGATAAACAATTTTCCGTCTGTGGTTTTTTTTAATAAAATTAAATCTTAATTAACTCTTAATTTAATCTTAAATAAATCTTAATTAAGTTTCAATTAAAACCTAATATATATCCATAATAATTTTTATAGGCCTACTTTTAAAGAATTTTTTCTTCACTTTTTTTGGATAAATTGGGATCAGAAGAGAGATCATCTCCCGTTCGAGATTTTCTTTTAAATTTAAATTTCGATCGGTTCGATTTAAAAAAAATGGTCGGACAGAACATCATTTCTCGTCCGATATTTAAAATATATATATAAAAAAGCGACGAAAGATGATCTTTTGTTCGATTTTTTTTATAAATATGAACGGACGAAAGATCATCATTCGCGGCTATACTTTCCATATTCTTATATCTTCTACCAAATATAGCCGACAACTGTTTTCCTAAAATCCAAAATTTGGTATATAGCCAATGACTACATCACTTGTGTGTGTAAAAAATCTATTTTTAGCCGACGAGGGTAGATGCTCTAAGAGCATCCATAGTCGTATGCTATTTATGCATAAAATGTATTTTATAGCAAACGACCACCTGCAGTCGTTTGCTATTTATGCATTTTATGCATAAATAGCGACAGTAGATTGCTATAAATGAGAGTGGATTTGAGAGAAATGCATATTATACAGGACACAACTTCACTTTCCGTCCCACGAAAAAAATTTATTTTTTAATTCTCTGACGCAACTTTACTTTTTGTCTCTCACCCAAAAAATTAATAAAACGTAATTAAAAAAAAAAAAAATCCTCCCCCCCATCGGAACTTCACTTTTCGTCCAGTGGGGGCCATTAATTTTTTTTATTTTTTATTTTCAACTAAAAATTAATTATAAATATTTAAAAATTTGAAAAAAATTCAAAAAACCGTTGGACGGAACTTCACTTTCCGTCTGTCACTTTTCTGATTTTTTTTCCATTCCGACGCAACTTCACTTTCCGTCTAACATTAAAAAATCAATTAAGTAATTCGTTTGCCCTTCCGACGCAACTTCAAAGTCCGTCTAGCATTTTTTCATCTTAAATTGTTATAAAATGACATTGGGCTACTGTAGCAAATGCTAGAAATGGTATATGTAAATATGCATTTTGTGATTTTTTGACAATCGACCGACTGTGGATGCTCTAATGGGCTAAAAGTGGGGTGGTAGGTTTGGTGAATCTTAGGCCCATAAAATCCCCATTCCCACTGATGGATTGGGCCCGTTTAACAATAATTCACGGATCCGGATCTTTTTCAAAAGTTGGACCCGTTCCTCCACTAATAAATTATCTTTGTTTTTTTTAACCTGAGATTAGACGAAGAGTAAGGAGGAGGAAGAAGAAGAAGAAGAAGAATGGAAGCGCTTGATATACCCAAGTGCTGTCGGCAACCTACGAGTAGGAGCCGCAAAGGTATTTATCTCCCTTCTTCTCTTGGAATTTGTGATTCAATCTCATCGTAATTACTGCCAATTTTCCCAATTCTTGAGAGAGTTGAGGAATCTTTTTTCTCGGGGATTCTCGCGTGTTTGATTTCTCACCGAAAAACTAAAATTGGGTCCAAATTTCTTTCTGATCTTGTCAGAAATTTGATTGAACATTGTATGAGGACTGGAAAAGAAATCTCTATTCCTTGAATTAGACTCTGAAGTAATATATTAGTCTCATATAGTTTAATGGAAACCTTTTTGGAGATGAGTAGTTGTTCTAGTTGACTGACGAATATGGAAAACAAACTTTTGAAGGCGTTTAAGGCGAATTGACCTTTTTTTTTTTTTTTTTTTTCCCCTTTCCCGCATTACCTTAGTTGGTGTAGATATTGCATTCTATGGATGGCCTTAGAAGTAAAGAAGTACAGCACGGCATCTTTGTGAACACTTTAAGCTATACAGGTTGGCTTGAGTATCTTCTCTGGTGCCCAGTTTGATTACCCTATAATATCTTGAAATTTTCATGCTTTGTTCAATTAGAGAAGCTGTTATTGATCTCTTTTCGAGACAAGGTTATGTGGTAGTGGCAAAGATTTCATTCTGAACTTGAATATGGCCAAAGGTTATGAGAGAATAAAGTATGCAGTGTTTTAGAGAAAACCTAGTTGCTTTTGATGGATTTCGTGGATAGTCATTTTCTGAGAGAACAGAAGATTTACAACCTATATCGGGGATCAGCTGAAGTTAGCCGAAATTTTGGCTGACATATCCTAAATAATGTAGCTCATGTAGGTTTTTGAATTGATTTAACTTTTGGGTATGATTACCCACTCAAAATAAAACTATTACTTATCTTAAAAGCAGCACAGGAGGGGTGAAAAGTGCATCCAAAAAAAATAGAAAAAAAGAAAAAACACCAAGCCACATATGAAACGATTATGAAACATCAACATTTAATTACTTTGCTTAAATGTTTATTGTTCTTTCATTTTGTTTTGAATTAGCTTCTTTGTGATGACTTTTATTTCTATAATCGATGTTTTTCGTTTATCTTTCAATTCGCTATGCTACATTTTAATTCATTCGTATTTATGTTGTGCATCATTGATTCATTGTATATAATTAATGTACTAATGCGTATTGCATTCATTTTTTTCATTTAGTTTCATACCTTTTGTGTTATTTATATGATAATTGTGAAAATGAACTGTATATAAATGATATGTAGATCATATTTAGGATATATTTTACTATCGTATATAACAACTTGACATGTATTAGATATCCTAATATATCCCAATATGTACAAAAATTCCTAGGCTGATACGACACCGATATCCGACATTTAAAACCTTGTTGTCCCTTGGCTGTAATTTTCTCTTAGCTATTTCTTTTATGTTACAGAGTCTCTATCCTTAATGTTATATGTGATAACCTAATTTTTTATTTTTCTCTTTTGGGGACAAAAGAAACGTCAATAATTAAAAATAATAAATTTATGTAAAAAAATCCATATTGACAAAATTTATACATTTTAACTGAAAAAAGTATATTTGTGTTTGGATGGAAAATTGTATATCTTAACCAAAAAAGGCATCTTAAAAGAGGAGTAATTTCGTCCAAAAATCGTACAGTTTGCACACTGTAAAGTCCTGAACCCACATGGTAAGTTTCCTGGGTTCCCCACTTCTCTCACCGTGTCATAATTGGCTATGGATTTTATGTTTATGTCTATTTCTTGATTTTCTCTGTAGTAATGACTTCTATAATCATATCTCATTTGTTGTGGGAAGACTTTTTAAGCTTTATTTTCCAGATTGACTTCTGTCAATTTGGATTTTTATGCAACTAATTTTTATTAGAAGTTTCAAGGAGAGCTCAAGAAGAGACAATCATCAATTTATTTAGAATAGCGGAGCTCTAACTAGCACTTAACTTGCCATCAACTTTTGCCTTATTCTTATAGTAAATGTTCAGAAATTCATGACTCTTTCTTTTACCTACAGATTCTGAATTTGAGGTCTCAGGCGGCAAGGACGAGTCTTCCAGCTCTCCAATAAATAAACTGGAAGGAGGCACTGAAGAACATGTTTCTAGGTACAGTGAAGTCCAACCAGATGCTTCTCTTTTTCCAAGCTGTGATTCGTGGAAAAGACCAGAGGAAGGAAGTGTATTGAACTCCAATCAGTTACCAGTTTCTGAAGTACAACCAGTTCATACAGATGATTCTCCAGATTCCTGCAAGAACAGGTTTGGTTTGTGTATTATGAAATTATGTATTGACAGGGATCACTGTGGATGTTTTCCTTACTGGTAACACATCAGATATGCAGCAAATGCCCCAACTCATGCATTGGGTGACTGCCCATAATTTTCTTTTACACTGTTAGGTATCAGGTTATGGATTCATACCCTTAGGTTATTTCCCATAGAAATCAGCATAACTTTATGATGAATACCCAAATAAAATCTCAGCACTTCCAAAATCTCTCAATGTGAATTTATGTGCAAGTTGACTTGCCATTAGATGCCACCATGTATTATCATTATTATTTATTTATACTTATCATATTATAAATGCAGGACTGCAGTACCCAGTTTAAACAATCATGTGACTACCCACTCTTCTGAAGTACCATTACCCTCCACTCCTGATAATTCAAGGCCATTAGCTACAGGAAATGCTGATGTTAGGTTCCCTCCAGGATTTATTGTCTGGGCTAAGACTGTTGACCATGAATGGTGGCCTGCAGAAGTATGTTAGTTTTACAATTTCCTCATTGTTTATCTGAATTAATTCTCATGCTTGTCTCTTTGTTTAGGCATGTGCTTGAGTATTTTTCATAAGCATTATATTGACTGAATATCTTTTTCAGGTTGTGGATAAAACTGTTGACGGAGAGTGTGTTGGCAGTCAGCATGCTGGACATGTTCCAGTGAAGCTTATAGGAAATGATTGCCAGTAAGCACCCATATATCTGGTTCAGATTATGAAATCTCATATATGTCATTTTTCTTAAAAGAAATTTGTTTATTATTCAGTTTGGGGTATGCAAATGATTTTTAACTTTATTTTCGGGAACTAAACATTATTTATTTCACTTTTCAGGGCATGGCTTGATCCAGTAAATCTGTCACAGTTTAATCATGTGAGTTATATTACTTTAAACCCCTTTAACTAGTTAAGCTGATTAGAATTGGTGAAGCAGCAGACTTTAAATGTTTCAGTACTCAAATAATTGCCTTAACATATGTATTATGTTTTCTTGTTTGGAGATCATTACAACCAAGCCTTAGTGGTGTAGTGTGGTCCTTCATTGGCTAAGTTTTTTAGAGATGGACAATTTATTTTGGCTTGTTTCTTTCAAATATGAGTTCATATCAACTGAAATTCCTAATTATCAGCGCACATGATTTTTAATGCAGTTATGAAAAGAGAATGGTCACTTTTCATATATAGAAAATGATAGTTAAGAAAAAATTTCCCAATAATTCATTGAATTTTCTAAAAAGAAATTTTATGGATGCCATTTAAAGTGCTTCTTAGAAGAGATGTGGATAATGAAGTAGCATTTGGGAGCAGCTCTTGATTTTTGGTTTGATCAGATCTTTTGTAGTGGAGAGTAAACTACATAGATGATATAATATATGAAAGACTAATAAATATGTGTAACTGTAGGTTGTCCTTCATAGAGTACCAATGCTTCCTAGCCGCTACCATTGTGGAGTTGAATGGTTAGACAGTTAGAAGGAGTTTGGAGTCTCTTCTAAACTTACTCCGATAATGTGTGATAATACCAATAAGTAGTACCATTTAGATCCCTCTGATCTAGCCAAGCAGGAGCTAATTAAGCAGATTGATGTTGAAGTCTTCTGCACTCATGCCTGTGTACTTATACCATTTCTCTTCATTCTGTGCCTTCTGAGTTCAATGTGCATAATTCTTCGCCACACTGCAGATGAAGGCCTAATTACATTGTTGTTTTTGGAATTCACTCTTCTTGTTTCAGTATATGTTGTAAAATAGTCAAGTGGTTTAGAGGTCTCTAGCCCATGCTTCAAGTGGTTGAAGAAATGAACAATTTTTCTATGGTAGACGTCATGATGCATGGGTACCCCCCCCCCCACAAATGCCTTATTTTTTTAGTACACACGTCTTATGGCAAACACAATGATGAACTGTGTGGATCATATATGGTGGCTTTACATGAGGGGAATTTCCTCCTTCAGATATGAGGCTCCTTTGTTCATATATATGCACAGTAAAGATTGAAACCATACTGAATTCCTTTCTCCCAGAGAATATTCAGGCCCAATACGTTGTTGTATTGCTGCAGATATTTCTCTTTCTAACCACACAATTACTGGTTCCCCTATTATGATTCCCGATATAAGGGTAAAAATGGGACCGAATCTATCATTCATTTTGCAAAATGATGCTTTAGTCTCATTTATCAAGGTATTGGATAATACAATTAATTCACAATCTTTAGGTATCCAATTCTTACGGAAATTACAACTCTTTGTTTTTTGTTTGCCAAGAAGTTGCAAAAGTTCCGAGTTATCAGTTTCCGAGACTAGCTATTTATATTTTTTTCAGACCGTCTGTTTATAGTAAAGATGAGTCATGAGATAAGCTCTCATATTCTAACTTGATAGATTAGCACCTGATAGTCTCAGGTCATTGTTCTGTTTAAGCAAGACAGTTTTTACTTTGGAAAGATTAATATTTGTTTTAATATCATTAAAATTGTAGTCTAGGTCAAGAAATTACTTCATGAATGGCAAATGCCCCAACTGATAAGTTGACTTGTTTTTTGTATGTGGACATTGTATGTCTCTTCAAATTTGACATTATGAAGTGCTGATGGGGGTTTTCTGGTTTATTTATTATTGGACGGAGGAGGGTATGAGAGATGAAATGGCTCACCTAGGCTCCCGTATTACTGTGATATATTTATGCAATTATGATTAGTTTCACTCCATGAATGAAAACTTATTAAACAATGCCATCCTGCAATTTGCAAATGTTAAATCTAGAATTCTACTCCAGTAGGAGTATTTCTTGTACGTGCATCTGACATATCTTTCTTTCTCTACTGATGGTTAGTGGTATGAGGAGAGGAGCAAAAATCCTTCAAAAGAATTCCAAGATGCTCTGAAGCAGGTAACTAGATGTGATTGTTACAACGGTACTCCTACTAATCGCATAACAATTCAAAGAAAACATGGTCTCAGTTTTAGGTGCTATATCTTTCATTTTATTTCACAGGCCTTGAGAAAACATATACATACACGCCCTCCAGTATCGCCAGGTACTGGTCAGCTGAAGAGCTCAACTCGCCAGATAGTACTAGCTCTTGGTACTTTCTTTTCACTTTTTTCTTTGCTGTGTCATATTATGCTAATCAATTGACAGCATTAATGGAATCATCTCAATATCCATAGCATACTATCTTATTATTCTTCGAATTGTTTCTCAGATGCATGGAACAGTCCCAGTTCAAGTAGAACGAAGTATGATTCTATCAACGAAGGGAGGGCTAGAAGTAGAACAAAGGAGGACCCTATCAACAAATGGAAAGCGAGAAGTAGAACAGAGGATGACTCTATCGATGAAGGGAGGGCTAAAAGAAAGAGGAAACAAAAACTACATTTTGATGCAAGTGTATTAAATATTTTAGAAGATTTCTTGTTTTAGTGTTATAAGGTTTTTGCATTAATGTCACAGTGATATAACAGCATGGTTCCTTTTCAGGAGCTAAAAGTTGAAGAGAAACCAATCAGAAAACTGCGGCGTCTCAAGATAATGCGTAGCCTCGGGCTTATAGCTCCTGTTGGATCACCTTTTACTCTCTCACATGGTAAAAGTGCTTGTTAGAAGAAATGTGGACAAGGAAATAGCATTTGAAAGCAGAACAGCTCTTTCATTTTTTTTGGTTTGCTCAGAATTTTTTGTTGTGGAGAATTAACTACAAACATGCTATAATTTATACATAAGAGAGACAAATTAATCTCTACTACTATAATGGGAGAAGGCCTTAGTGTAATTTGTCCTTAACCCAACCCGTACAACACACGTACTGGTAGATATTTTTTGGCCCTTTTCATTCCCCCAATTTTCTCCACCTGCACAGCACGTGTATAATACTAGTATGTATAATAGGTGAAAGGTTTGGAAACAACTTAGTGTGAAAAACAAAGTAAAATTAAAGATCTTTGGTTGCTGTGTTAGCTGATGGCTCCAAAGCCGGGACATGAGAGATCAAGTTGGAGATGAACCCAAATTGTATTGCTTATAATTTGAAATCAGGTTATCAATGTATTGTGCCTTTTTTCTTTTCTCGTTTCATGTGTATATGTAAGTACCTATTTTGTTATAATCCACATTTTTTTATAAAACTAATATGTAAGTGGGGCAACAGTCAATGGTGCATTGTATATGGAAGTGTTTATGACATGTAGATCATACAAATCTCTTGTATGTGGGCAATGTATCAGTAAATATGCAAATGCCAATTGCTAAGTGAAATTTGGAATTTCACCAAATCGATAAAAAACTGTGGGCTATATAGCCCACGGTTTTTGATCGCTTCCGTGAAAATCTGTAATTCACTGTCAGAGTTAGTAGGGTACAGTACATAGTTTTCGGTCATTTTTGCGAAATTCTATATTTCACAATTATGGCCAAGTTTTGTTGTATATAGTCCATAGTTTTCGGCCATTTGTGTAAAATTATGTATTTCACTGTTTTGGTCAGATTTAGTAGGCTATAGTGTACAGTTTTCGGTCATTTATGTGAAATTTTGTATTTCACTATTTTGGCCAGATTTGACGGGTCCACATTTTTCAGCCATTTTTTGTAAAATTTCGCATTTCATTGTTTTAGCCAGATTTTGTGGGGGTATAGTCACTGTTTTCACCAGGTTTTGTGGGCTATAATCTTAGGGATGACAATGGGGGGAGGGTACGAGGTTTATCCTTGCCCTACCCTAAGGTCCAAATAATTTACCATTATCCTAACAGATAATTTAGAAAATTACCATATCCTGCCTTTACGGGTAAAATGGTGAAACAATTAATATAACTTTTTTAACAAATCAAGTTATAGAACAAAAATTGTAAATAAAAATTATTATATTCCTTTGTAATTCAATTTTTATTTAAGTTAATTACGTAGAAAGTCATGTAATCGTTACCTTTACACTTTATACTTAATTTACATATCGTATATAAATGAGTCTGTAACATATGTTTAAATGAGTAAAATGGTAAAATGGTAGGTATATATGTTTACATTTACCATTATCCTACCAAAATTTTAAAACAGGTATAAAAATCTACCCTTAACCTACCCGCGGGTAAAAAAAGTATACCCATACCGTTACCCTTAGGGTAATTGGGTAAGGGTAGATGGGTTTACCCTTCCCCATTGCCACCCATATATAGTCCATAGTTTTCGACCATTTTCATGAAATCCGTATTTAAGTGTTTTGGACAGATTTTGTGGGCTACAGTCTACTTTTTTTGGCAATTTTGCTAAATCCTGTTTTTCACTGTTTTGACAAGATTTACTGGGCTAGTCCATTTTTTTTTTACCATTTTTGCGAAATTCGAGGAATCCTTTTTTCGCTATATTTTGTGAGCTAGTTTTTGGTCGTTTTCGCCAAATTCTATATTTCACTATTTTTGCTAGATTTTGTGAGCTATTTTCTACAATTTGTAGCTGTTTTAGCAAAATTTTGTATTTCACCGTTTTGGCGGATTTTGTTGGTTAATAGTTCACCGTTTTTGCAAAATTTAGTATTTCATTGTTTCGACCATATTTTGGGGCTATAGTCTCCAGTTTTGGGCCGTTGTTGCAAAACTTCGTATTTCATTATTTTTGCCAGATTTTGTGGGCTGCAGTCAACAATTTCGGCTATTTTAGCAAAATTCCATATTTCACTATCTTTTCCAAATTTTGTGGCTAGTCTACAGTGCACGTAAGAGTAGGATATGTTGCCACATTGTAGATGAATACAAGAGAGACTGTCGCAAGTTGTTGAATCAGAAGAAAACTTCTGGATAGGTATCCTACATTCAAACTGAATTCTTTATTGTTAAAGAATCTCTTTCTAATTGCTTTGGAACAATTAGGAGATTCTCTGGAAGAAATACATGGTTCTGCTTCTGGTGGCAACATGCTATTGGATGGAGATCATTGCTAGTATTGCTAGTGCCACTGAATCAGGTGATAACTTAGACTGTATTATTGTCTCAAGTTTTATAGATGTGTATTCTAAATGATTTCTTGATTTAGATAGTTCTTTTCATATTTGCTCCGAGATGAAGATGGTTTCTACTTATAAGTCTACAGGTGATCGTTGTGTAAGAACAGTGGTTGGTGAGGTTTGTGAAGTAATGGGTAAGGGAACAATCGAGTTGGGGTACACTATAGAGAATGACATACATATTTCTTTGTTGAAACAAAATCTTGTATCCTTGGGAACTCTAGAAGCACGGGGCTGTAGGTACACAACTGAAGGTGGAGTACTAACAATTAAGGAAGGTCTTTGTACGGTGCTGAAGGGAAAGAGGAGTAGTAACAATTAGGGAAGGTTGTCGTAAGGTGATGAAGGGAAAGATGGGTGTTCAGTATAACCTCTACAAGCTTTGTGGGAACGAGAAATCTTGGCCAAATATTTCTAAAGCCCAGTGTTCCTAAAGCATTATCTAGTATGTCATCACTAGAATCATTGAAGCAAGACCACAACGTTTGAATATCGTTGAGAGGTGGAGAGTGCCTCAGGGTAGGTAGAGTTCGTGCAGAGGGCGGGGTATGCCCTTGAGGGGGCATATTATGTGAGAAATAAAAGTGGAGATAGCAGAAGAAGCCAGTGAACCGGGTTCATTTACAAGAGGAGAATGAAAGAGTCTAGAAGCAATTAGTCACACAAGTATGGATACATGAGTATGCAATCCAAGTTGGAGATTTTTGGGTTTATGTCTTGCATACTATGGTTTGATGTGAAGAGAAAACGATGAAGCGAGAAGTGGTTCGAAGCGTCGTTGGAAGAAGAAGAAGTGTTGTGCATGTTGTGCATGTATCGAGTGTCATTTGACAGTTGACTCTCTGTTTTGGATGCGTCCATTACACTGAAATGAACCTTAGAGTAATCGACCGACGACGGCTGTAGCTGCAAACGGGTCGGGTATGGCTCATTTGTTTTGAGCCCATCTTTCTTGCCAGGTTAGATCGTATGGTTCTTATCATGTAGCTTTCTCTTCAGGGTATATCGGTTGTCTATTATATCAAGACTATAACATAGGGTTTCTCTATATCTCTATATACGTTGTAACAGCCTTCTTTGAGAGGTAAGAGTGTGTAAAGAGCTATAGTGAGAAAAGTACATCATTGAGAGTTCTCTATTGTAAATAACAGATTATCTTCCAATGAGGTATGAGAGATACATAGGTTCTTGGTGAGAGTGTTATATTTCATGCATCTTCTATAGTGAATAATATCTCTGTTATTTCTCAATCAGATTAGGGTTCATCCAAACTGGGACAAATTGTGTGCTTTGTGTGTTTGATTTGATATACTATTTCTTGATGATTGTAGTGGCCGATTATCGCGAACTCATCAGCGAAATTCCTAACAAATTGCCTATAGTTTTATGCTTCTATTAGTTAGCTACTCTATGTGCTTCTATTGGATGGTATAATAGTGATGTACTGCTCATAGTGTATTGCTGGAGGTGCATAGTTTGGCTTGGTGTGTTAGTTCATTGGAGTTGTTGTACATATTCATATTCAAACCTAGTGCAACACACGGTGGAGAGAGCCTAACCATCACATTGAAGTGTTGTGTTGGGTACGGGTCAGGAATGGGTTTGGTTGGGTAGGGTTGGGTTCGGGCGGGTTAGAAGCAATATCAAAACCTGACCCAACTATTTTGTCGATAAAATTTTCAAACCCATATGGGTTTGGGTTGCAATAGTATTAACCCATACGCAAAGTTTTTAAGGTTGGGTAGGGCAGGTTCAGGTCAAACCCAACCCGATTGACAAGCCTAGGCTATATAGTCCATAGTTTTCGAGCAATTTCACAATATTCTATATTTCACCGTTTTGGTCACATTCTGTGGATATTGTCCATAGTTTGTGGTCAATTTAATGAAATTTCATATTTCACTGTTTTGACTAAATTTTGTAGGCTATAGTGCTTACTTTTAAGCCGTTTTCATGAAATTTTGTATATCATTGTTTTGGCCAAAATTTGTGGGCTATTGTCTACTATTTTGCAGTCATTTTTGCAAAATTCTAGATTTCACTGTTTTAGCCAGGTTTTGTAGACTGAAGTCTATAGTTTTTGGCCGTTTTTGTGAAATTTCGTATTTCACTATTTTGGCCAAGTTTTGTGTTTTCAGTCATTTTCGTGAAATTCTGTATTTCACTGTTTTTGCCTAATTTTATGGGTTATTGTATTTTTTTTTGGATATTTTCACAAAATTCTGTATTTCTCCATTTTGGCAAAGTTTAGTGGGATATAGTGCACAATGTTTTGCTTTTTCGTGAAATTCATTATTTCATTCTTTTGGCCATATTTTTTGAGCTATGCCCATAGTTTTCGGCAATCTATGTGAAATTCCATATTTCATAGTTGTGGCCAGATTTATTTGACTATAGTCCATAATTTTCGGTTGTTTTACTAAAATTCAGTATTTCATTACTTTGACCACACCTTGTGTGCGTCCACAATTTTCAGTTAGTTACGCAAAATTCTATCTCATTGTTTGGTCAGATTTAGTGAGATTTTGAATTTTACTATTTTGGTCAGATTTTGTGGGGATATAGTCCACCATTTTACGACAGATTTGGTGAAATTCTGCATTTCATTGTTTTAGCCAGAATTTATGCGCTATAGTTCTTGAGAATTGGCCGGGTCTAGCCCATTCATCGAAAGACGTTTTTACAAGATCCCTATCTACAACAATTTTCACTTTGGGTTCTGGCGAACAAATAATCATTAAGTCTTCCTCTTTCCGGAATTCCACCATTTTGGACTGATTTGGTGAAAATTTTGAATTTCACTTTTTTTTGCCAAATTTTGTGAGAAGTTCACCATTTTTTGATGATTTGGCAAAATTCCGAAGTTTACTATTTTGGCTAGATTTTGTATATCCTTTGTCCTAATTGTAGGCTTGTAGCAGATACATGATTTATGCTGAGATGAGTACCCTTTGAAAGTATACAGAATATGGAGCATTGAGCAAGATAACACAAGATACATTCATACATGAGTAATACTAATTGTACTACTCTTTGTTTACTACTTTTGTACTACTACACTCATAGATATGGAGCCTGCAAACAATTATTGCAAGGTAATTTTATATGGGCTCCACTAGCGGTGGCAACAGGTCCGGGCCAGCCCGCAGCCCACCTGGCTCGACTCACCGGGGCTTGAGTCCGGACAGGTCCGACTATTTGGTGGTCCGAGTCGTTACCGAACCAGCTCGACTGTGGGGCTAGTTCGGGCTGCAAAAATGGGGGAAAAACCCAATGTGGCCAAACGATAACTTTGCCCTTTTTTGTTATTTTTTTTTTGAAAATTTTTATTAATTTTTTTTAACAATAATTATTGATGGGCTATCTTGGTGGGCCCCTCCCTCCATATATATATATATATATATATATAGTCAGTTTATTATGAGCTAGTGAGCTGAGATCCTTATCGTGAGTTGGAGATCTCAGCCATTTGATTTCGACCGCAAAGTCCAGATTCTCTCTGCCCATCTCACTTGAGATGCTATGTTAGTGAGGGGCAAATAGGAGATTTTACATTTCATCTCCTCTCTTTCTTTCTTTCTTTCTTTCTTTCTTTCTTCTCTTTTCTTCTCTACATTTCTTTCTTTCTCATACATCCAAATCCACTCCCCAAATCATCCCTGACTTTTAAAAAAACCTAGCGAAATCCCGATCTCCAATTGTCACACCTCGATTCCCAAAATAAGGGAATACGAGCACCTAACAAAGTCCAGCGAATGATTTCCATCATTCATAAGCTGTAATATTCAACTCAACAATATCCAATACAATTCCAGCCACACAAGCTATAACGAAATCACAAAACATAAATAATTCATGAAATATCTCAAAAATAAACAACAACTGGAAGAAACAAACTTCGTGTCATCAAAGCCCAAAATACAAAGTATGGTAATAACAACAATGCTAGAATTTAAAATAGCATAGACGAGACAATTATTGTAGGTCAATAATTCGGCTCCAATTCCTTGAAGGTTTGCTCACCAAGTCCTTCGGGCAATTCTTCATGTGTACCTGCGAGTTCATGGTCTAGAGTGAGCTCATGGTCTAGAGTGGGGAAAATGTCCGTTAAAGAAAGTCACGGATAGGAAGCAGTACAAGCAAGAAACTATAAAACAGGACATGTAAATATCAAGGAACAAGGAACTAGAACTATATCAATTGTCAATGAAAATGTCTATAACAAGGCAATATCTATAATCAACAATTTAGCAATTAACAATAACAATAAAACAAGAATCAAGACGAGTAACAACAACCAAGATTAATGCAAGTGTCGATCCTAGGTCTATCATGATTTATTACCCTATCTAATGCACGTAATACTGTGTCCCATACCACAGGTTCAGTGCATACAAGCAAGTGAACGTTTAGACTACAGTGGTGAACTCTACAGATCATGTACTCGGCACGGTAACAATAACGAGAATCCAAAATCCATGATCCATAACGAGAATTTATCCATAATACGATACAAGATAACGATAACAATATAGAGAAACACAGGCCCCTCATCCGAGTACAGTCTCCGATTGTTCAATACTAAGTCGACCATTATTACCCTGGCTTATTATTAATTTATTAACATGAAATATGAATGTGCAATCAATGGAACAAGTATCAAGAAATGATATCAACATGGTATCAAAGACTATGCAATGGATGGTATGCAGTGCAATGCAAGATTTAAACAAATTTACAATTAATCATGAAGATTGCAAATTCTGGACAGCAAGATGTTGCGGTACAGAAGTCGACTTTCCCACTTCTATGGGGAAGAGAATCAGGTCCCGTTAGAGATTTTAGAAACTAGAATCTCTTCCGGTTCCAACGCATATTCACACAATACATTATAATCACAGTAACTAGGTGGATTGTTCTATTCTTTACTAGTTTTATGTTCAGGCAGCATGTTAGGATCAAATTCTTGTATATAAAAGTTGGGTGTAAAATCATTTAAAAATCTTATAGAAATCATAATTTAGTATCTAGTAGTGTTTAGCAACAGCACAATTAGTCTCAAGTCTAAATTCTTAATTTAACATACTGTTTCAATTAATTTAACAACGTGATGTATATTTAAACTGTATTCTGGAATTCAGACGTTACTCAACGAGATTTTGAATATCTCGCAATCCATAAGTTAGATTGCAAAATTGTCAGATAGTTTGAGTTCCAGACACACAGGGCTACAATTCTTCTTTAATAAGTTTTATTTTTTATCAACTGTAACATAGTCAAAAGTTTGGTTCTTTACAGAACTAGTGATCTGGCAGCGGTCTAAAATCATATTCTTCTATGCATAACGAGTCTAGAAAATCATTAATTAATCTTGTAAAAACATTAAGTGACTCCTAATCATGTCTAGTAGCAACCTGATTAATACCAAGTTCTAACTCCACTGTTATCCTATTATTTTAATTAACAATTCATGTTGATATGCTAGTAAACGACAATATGGAAATTAAAACCTACAAGTGTTAGAAATGTTATAACTTGCAATTTATAAATCGGAATTTAGATCCGTAAATCGGACTGTAGGGAGGAGTGTGGAAATGGCAGGTAGCAGGGTGGAGTTGCGCTCGGGGCTGTCAGTGGTCGAGACAGGGGTAAGCAACGACAAGCGCGCAAAGGTGAAGGATGATGGTGGTTGCGGTGGATAGCGAGGCCTCGGTGAAGTCGCGATTGACGGTGGAAGCGAGCGGCGGTGCAGCTGGCAAGGAGGATATGCGACAGCAATGACGAGTTGGCTGGAGGTTGGAGATGATGATGATGATGATGATGATGATGATGAGGGCTTCGAGTTAGTGTAGCGGTGCTGACGATGCTATGGTGAAGAGCAGTGAGGGACGTTGGGATGGTGGCGAAGGTGCGAGGTGGTTTCGACAGCAACAGGATGGAGAACGGTGGCGGAGTGCGGCGGGGGGGGGGGGGGGGGTAGAGGTGGTCGAGAGTGTTGAGGTGGCTGCAACGAGGAGGGGCAGCAAGGTGGTGGAGGAGCAATGGCGGGGTAGTGAAGGATGGCGATGGAGGTAAGGGTGATCGAAGGGTGTCGGCGATGAGGCTTGGGTTTTGGAAACGGGGGAGAGGAAGAAGATGAGAGAAGGTTGTTGTAGATGAGGAGATTAATTAGGGTTAATTAATAAATTAAGGGATGATTAACGAGGGGGATTAGCTAGTTAATTGAGAGATCATGGGGGTTTAGTTAGAATTTAGAGGAATGAAGTAGTGGTTAGGCAGTAAATTAGGGGATTATGGGAATATTGGGGGAGATGAACATGGAGGGTGTTTGAGATGTTGGGCAATTGGCAAATTAGGGAAAATTGGATTAGCGGGTTTGGGTCCGAGTTAATGGGTATGGGTTAATGGGTTCGGGTTTAGAATTCATAAGAAATGGGCTTGAGTTTAAATATGAATAAATAGGAATGGGATACTGGGTTGGGCTCAAAATCAAATCAATTAGTGGGTTATTACCAAGACACATAGAAAATGAAATAGAGTGCACAAGAATCTCACGGTTCAACAACTGAAAATAATATTGATTGAAAGAATACAATTGGATTGAAGATGAATGACAAAATTTTATTATTAAAATAAACAGACTACATGAATGTGAAGAGAAAATAATTACAAAAAAGAAAATCCAAAAAAATCGGAAACAACGGTTACAAATTCTACCCACCTTACAAGAAGAATTTCGTCCTCGAAATTCATTCAAGCGGGTCGTAAGGAAACCCCGAGAAAAGAGAAAAAAAACTACTCGAAGAGATGAGGGAACTTCCTCCGGATCTCCTCTTCAAGTTCCCAAGTCAACTCACCGGGCGAGTGAGGATTCCATGAGACCCAAACATGCTTAATGACCTTATTCTTCAGGACTGTCTCACTCTTGTCTAGAATAGAGATCGGTCAAATCTCGCATGATAGGTCTGGCCACACTGACAACTCCGAGTAGTCAATCACATGACTGTCGTCCTTGATGTACTTCCTGAGCTGGGAGGCATGGAACACATCATGGACTCCAGATAAGGCCGTGGCAATGTGAGCCGATAAGCTACCTTGACCACTCGCACAATATCAAATCGACCGATGGATCGGGGACTTAGCTTACCCCCATCACCAAAGCGGATAACACCTCGCCATGGTGACACTCTGAGGAACACATGGTCACCTGCCACAAACTCTAAAGGCCTCCGGTGACAATCAACCCACTTCTTCTGCCTGTCCTGAGCTACCTGCAAATGCTTCCTGATCTGAGCCACTATGTCAACTGTCCTGGTGATCAACTTAGACCCCAAAAGTTACCTCTCGCCGATGTCATTTCAATAGACTGGTGATCGATATTAGCAACCATAGAGTGCCTCGTACGAGGCTGCCTTGAGACTTGCTTGGTAGCTGTTGTTGTACGAGAACTCAACCAAGTGCAGATGATCCTCCTACGAACCTCCAAACTAAAGAATACAAGACCTCAACATGTTCTCCAGTGTCTGAATTGTCCTGTCAGATTGCCCGTCTGTCTATGGGTGGAGCGCAGTGCTGAAGTTCAACTTACTTCCCAGACTTCTCTGAAGACTCTCCCAAAAATAAGATCCGAACCTCGTATCTCTATCCGATACATTGCTGACAGGAACTCCATGCAATCTCACAACATCCTGCATGTACTCAACCATGCTCTCCGTAGACTGGTCCACTTTGAACAAAATGAAATGAGCACTCTTCGTCAACCGGTCTATAGTTACCCAAATGGCATTATGGCCCTAGGGATTCTTTGGAAATGCTATCACAAAATTCATAGAAATGTTCTCCCATTTCCACTCTGGAATTGGGAGAGGCTGAAGGAGTCTAGCGGTCCTCTAATGTTCCGCCTTCACTTGCTGGCAGACCAAACATTGGGACACAAATCTTGCCACTGATCTCTTCATATCGTACCACCAAAACTTCTGCTTCAGATCCTTGTACATTTTAGTGCCTCCAGGATGAATAGAGTATGGTGAGCAATAGGCTTCTTTAAGTATCTTCTGCCTGACTTCCCCCTTCGGTACACATAATCTGGTGCCAAAACGAAGCGATCCATCTGAATGAATGACCAAGTTGCTCCTTAGGCTTGCTTCTACTTCACTTCGGAAATCCTGCAACTGCGGATCACCTGCTTGGGCTTCCTTTATCTGCTCTACCCATGAAGACTGCAGTTGCAACATCATACACTGCTATGCTGAACCGGGAAAAATCACATTCAATTCCAGTCTTCTCATATCCTCCAATACTTCCTTCTGTTGAGTGAGGAACATAAAGCTGGTTTCTTGCTCAAGGCGTCGGGCACCAAATTCACTTTACCTGGGTGGTACTGCAAGTTGATTTCATAATCTGCCATTAGCTCTAACCATCTCCTCTGCCTTATGTTCAGCTCCTTCTACGTGAACACGTACTTGAGACTCTTATGATCCGTGAAGATCTCAATTCTATCCCCAAGCAAGTAATGTCTCCAGAACTTCAAGACGAAGATTATGGCTGCAAGTTCAAGATCATGCATAAGGTAGTTCTTCTCATGAGGCCTCAACTGCCTAGATGCATAAGCGACAACTTTACCATGCTGCATCAAACTACTCCTAACCCTCTGCCTGAAGCATCACAGTTGTTGCCGCTAAATTTGGTGTGGGGGCAAACAGATAGAACTTGTGGATTCTTGGGGGGAAACTGAATAGAAAAACCTGTGTACCTGTTCCGTCGGGCCTCGATCGTCGTTCCCGCCGTGCACCTGCAAAAAGTGCGAGACACCGGGGTTGTTCCCGGCGACGCACCCTCCGACGCTCAAGTCAGTAATCTGGCAGACTATGAAAGAGCGTAAAAACTGGCGAAAGATTGATTACCCCTTAATGGAGATGGATGAGGGGTATTTATAGGCGTCTCAGGGAATAGATTAGGCATGTAATTCCCGTGTATACAGATAAGGAATGTGATCCCTAATCCCCAGTGAAAGGATAGACACGAATCAGGGCCGTTGATTAATATTAATCAGAAACCCTAATTCTATCCCTTCTGGACCGGGTTTGCTGCGGGTTGAAACCCGCACCCAGTTGAGGTGGATCCGTTTGCGGGTAAGAGGGTCTTTGGGGAAGATAACCGGCACCCGCTTCAGAACCGTCAGCAGGTGAAATTACCGTTTTACCCCTAAGCTTCAAGATTCGTGCCCCATCTGGACGGTTCCGATTTAACCCCATTTTCAGCCATATCACGAGCCCCCCACTCCTAAAGACTGAGTTTGATCAGCCTTTGAGGAGTAGTTTGACTGTTTTAATGGCTAGCGGAGTTGTGTCGGAGTCCGAATGGAGGGTTTTGAATCTTGAAGGGGGTAGTAAGGTATTTTTTGAAGTTACAATCTGTTCTCAAGCATCTCTGAATGTCCGACGGTCTTTATCTATTTTTTTGGATTATTTATTTAATTTTGCGATGTGTTAACCAGTCGTTCGGGGGCCTTCACAATACATTCTAGGCAATAATTGTTCGTTCAGGGGTTCGAAAATATCACCCCGAATTTATAATTATTTTCTAGAATTTCCAGTGAATTTTCCCGAATTTTTAGTAATTTTTTTCGCAATTTTTAAATAAATAAAACGATTAAAATAAATAAAAACTGATTTTTAATACTTATTTATGACGTGGCGTCATCAGAGCCCTTGATCGGAGCGGAGCGCGATTTTCGGAGAGATCGTGTGGTCCCTGTTCTTCGGCTCGTTTTTTCGCCGCATGTGAGGTTCGGTACCCCGGCTCGGAGGGTCGGTGCCTCGGTTCGGATGACCAGTGCCTCGGCTCGACGGTTCCGAGGTACGTGGCATCATCTGAGCCGTCCATCTCAGTGCGGATCCCCGTAAAGCGTTATCTTGTCGTTTAGTGGACGTGGCCAAATCTGGACCGTCCATCATGGCGAGCGCGCTTTTTCACAAGATCCAACGGCTGATATGGGTCGGAGCGATTTTTTACCATATACGAGGGTCGGTACCCCGGTACCCCGGCTCGGAGGGTCGGTTCCTCGGTTCGTTGGGTCGGTGCTTCGGTTCGTTGGGTTGGTGCTTTGGCTCGACGGTTCCGAGGTACGTGGCATCATCTGAGCCGTCCATCTCAGCGCGGATCCCCGTAGAACGTCATCTCGTCGTTTAGTGGACGTGGCCAAATCTGGACCGTCCATCATGGCGAGCGCGCTTTTTCACAAGATCCAACGGCTGATATGGGTCGGAGTGATTTTTTGCCATATACGAGGGTCGGTACCCCGGTACCCCGGCTCGGAGGGTCGGTGCCTCGGTTCGTTGGGTCGGTGCTTCAGCTTGACGGTTCCGAGGTACTAAGTTGGGCATTTTGGAGGAAGAGCCTCGTGAGGGCTCCCCTTCTCGGCGCGTAGTGGCTCGGTGGCTCGGCTGAGCTGTTCGGTAGCTCGGCTGGGCGAGCCAATGGCTGGCGGCAAGGAGAGATGCGTGGCTGGATCTAGGCGGTCCATCTTGGCGCGCATCTCGAGGATGGGGTTCAGATCACGAGAAAACGCTATCTTGTCGTTTTGTGGGCGTGGCACGATCTGAACCGTCCATCAGATTCTGTCGCGAATTTTAAGGAGATCCGACGGTGACTTCGCCTCGGAGCGATTTTTTGCCATATACGAGGGTCGGTACCCCGGTATCTCGGCTCGGCGCATCGGTGCCTCGGTTCGTTGGGTCGGTGCTTCGGCTCGACGGTTCCGAGGTACTAAGTTGGGCGTTTTGGAGGAAGAGCCTCGTGAGGGCTCCCCTTCTCGGCGCGTAGTGGCTCGATGGCTCGGCTGAGCTGTTCGGTAGCTCGGCTGGGCGAGCTAATGGCTGGCAGCAAGGAGGGACGCGTGGCTGGATCTGGGCGGTCCATCTTGGCGCGCATCTCGAGGACGGGGTTCAGATCACGAGAAAACGCTATCTTGTCGTTTTGTGGACGTGGCACGATCTGAACCGTCCATCAGATTCTGTCGCGAACTTTAAGGAGATCCGACGGTAACCTCGCCTCGGAGCGATTTTTTGCCATATACGAGGGTCGGTACCCCGGTATCTCGGCTCGGCGCATCGGGGCTGATTGGCCGAGGTACTAAGTTGTGTGTTTTGGAGGAAGTACCTAGTGAGGGCTCCCCTCCTTGGCGCTTAGTGGCTCGGTGGCTCGGCTGAGCTGTTCGGTAGCTCGGCTGGGCGAGCCGATGGCAGGCAGCAAGGAGAGACGCGTGGCTGGATCTGGGCGGTCCATCATGGCGCGCATCTCGAGGATGGGGTTCAGATCACGAGAAAACGCTATCTTGTCATTTTGCGGACGTGGCACGATCTGAACCGTCCATCCGATTCTGTCGCGAATTTTAAGGAGATCCGGCGGTGACTTCGCCTCGGAGCGATTTTTTGCCATATACGAGGGTCGGTACCCCGGTATCTCGGCTCGGCGCATCAGGGCTGTTTGGCCGAGGCGTGTTTTGGAGGAAGTACCTAGTGAGGGCTCCCCTCCTTGGCGCTTAGTGGCTCGGTGGCTCGGCTGAGCTGTTCGGTAGCTCGGCTGGGCGAGCCGATGGCAGGCAGCAAGGAGAGACGCGTGGCTGGATCTGGGCGGTCCATCATGGCGCGCATCTCGAGGATGGGGTTCAGATCACGAGAAAATGCTATCTTGTCGTTTTGTGGACGTGGCACGATCTAAACCGTCCATCAGATTCTGTCGCGATCTTTAAGGAGATCCGACGGTGACTTCGCCTCGGAGCGATTTTTTGCCATATACGAGGGTCGGTACCCCGGTATCTCGGCTCGGCCGAGCGGTTTGTTCTAAAGGGTGGCCGTGGTTCGGTTGTCTAGCCGGGGCGTCTTTTCTCGTAGGTGGCCGAGACGTTGACTTGGTATTCTGAAGAGTCTCTCGCTTTGAGTAAGCTTCGTATCTTTTCCGCCTGTCGCTTTGGCTCCCTAGTGGGCTTTTTGCGTTTCCCAAGGAGGCCCAACTTGCTAGGGGTTAAAAGCTTTCACCCTTACTCTCAAAGCTCATTTCCCACTTTTTACTCAAGTTTTTTACTTTCGATCTCTAAGTTTTCTGCTAGCGGCGATTTTCTCTCTAAGGCGTTTCCGTTAGCTGTCGCGTGGGCCAGGCGATTTCCGGCGAGAGCGCTCTGACCATGGACGTCACTTCAAAAGGTCAGTTTACTTAGTCTGAACAATTTTTCTAGAGATGTCTCGAGTAGACTCGGGGAGTGGGGCCTCGTCTTCGGGCGATGAGAGTGCCGAGGAGAGGAGGAGGTCGGAGATTAGGAGGAAGGGTAAGCAAGCTGCTGAACCGTCTGTAGTCGAGACGAAGAAGGGGAAGAAGAAGAGGAGGGTGGAGGCCCAATCCCCCATAGTGGAGGTGATTGTGGAGAATCCGAAGCAAGCACCCGAGATAGGTCAGTATCCTTCCGTCCTGTCCGGTCATTCGGGTGTCAGGCAGTACCAGGGCGACTTGCTGGAGAAGGCGATCTATGGGAAGTCTAAGATCGTCGAAGAACCTAACCCGGCCCTTGCCACCGAAGCCGATGAGCTTATCACGTTGGTATCCGAGGAGGACCTACTCCGGGTTAGAAGGGCTTTCGCTATCCCTCCGGAGTACAAACTGATTCTCCCAGGTCCTGGGATACGTGCGAATTCCAAGCTACCGTCTTCGGACATGTTCATGTTCGACGTTGACTCCTTTCATGCCGGGTTACGTTTCCCTCTGCACCCATTCATCCTCGAGATCCTCGGCTGGTATTGCCTCGCGCCGACCCAGTTCATGCCGAACACATGGCGCCATGTGAACGCCTTTATGCTTCAGTGCCACCGAGCCGAGGTGCAGCCGGATCTCACGGTCTTCCGAGGAATGTATCGAGTAAACCGGCAGCACAAGACGGAGTATCGATACTACTTGGGGCCGAGGAAGGGTGTCAAGATTGTAGAAAACCCTGACTCGATTAAGGGTTGGAAGGAAAAGTATTTTATAGTAAGGGGCGAGGCGATTAGGCCCATTCCGACCCGTTGGAAGGTGGAGGTGCCGAATTTCGCACGCGTCGACCCTGTTTTGTCTGATGCCGAGGAAGAGGTGGCGAGGAAGATAATGGCCCTTCCGATACTGAGTTAGAGGGATTTGACGGAGGAGGTGTTGTTTGGGTACGGCCTAAGCTCCATCGACCCGAGTATGCTCCTGACATCTCGTTTTTCATTTTTCTTCTAAGTTTTTGGTTCGTGCTGCTAACTCGTCTTTTTTTTTTGGTGGCTCGTTGCAGAAGCAATGAAGATTGACTTCAACTCCATGATGGCCGATAGGTCTAAGTTGGCCGGGGGGAAGAAGAGGAAGCGGGCGGCCGCGACCGTCTCGTCGACCCCGGCACCTGCCGTTGCCTCGACCATCTCTCCGCCCCCTCCGGCCGTGGAGGTGCCCTCGGAAGTTGTCGTCGCTGAGGAGCCCCCGTCTTCTTCGGTCCCTGGCGTGATCGAGGGGACCTTTGACGTGAACGCGGCGCTGTCGATCGAGGCACCACCGCTAACCCAGGCCGCCGAAGAGATTCTGACAGAACAGCACAAGCAGCTGTTCGTGCCGAATTGGCGAGTGAAGAACCATGACGGGTTCCTCGGCAATTCGCAGATGTCCGTGCAGGTCGTCAAACACTTGGCGACCCCGAAGGACAGGGCCGTGCTGAGGGCGGGGACGGTCGGCGACGACACCTATGAAGTCGCTCGGTCACTCGTTTCGGTAAGTGTATTGCAAATTTCTTTAAGTCTTCAACTCGGCTTGTGCATTACTGATTGTTGTCTCTGTAGGCCACTTGCCACTTCGGCCACCTCCTCGAGACATTTGCCGAGCAGGAGAAGGAGCTGAGGTCCGCCAGTGACAAGGACAGGTTGGCGAGGGTCAGGGCGGTCAAAGAACTTGAGGCCGAGCAGAGGCGGGCTGAGGCCTTGGAAGTCCGGGTCGCGGATCTTGGGTCGGACTTGGAGAAGGCTAAGGAGCGGCTCGACGCGGAGTCTGCCAAGGCCGCCAAGGCCGCCGAGGACTTAGCTGCGGCGCTGAAGTCCTTGGCCGAAGAGAGGGCGGAGAAGGAGGCCCTGGTGACGAAGATCCGGACCGAGGTGGAGAAGGAGGTCGAGGAAGAGGCGAAGAAGCACATGGCCGAAAACATGGAGAAGTCCTATCAGATGGCCCTCGACCACGTTCAGGAACGTGTCCCCGGCTTCAAGCGGGTCGGCTACCAATTGTTTCCAACGCCGACCTCGGACGATAAAGGGGAGGAAGGCGAAGATGACGATGCCGAAGGCGAAGGCGAGGGAGGTCGGGATGGAGAGACTGTGGCGGACGGCCAGGTCAAGGGACCCTCCGCCAAAGCACCCGTGGCCGACGTGGCGACGAAGGTGGACCCTTGATCCCCTCACTAAGTTTTTGTAGTTTTTTTTTGTTCCGATCGTTGTAATGCCTTTTGCGGACTGGCCACCGCCTTTCAATGAATGAAAAGTATTTTGACTCCGGAATTTGTCTAAGTGTTTGGCTCGGTAGTGTGGTATTTCAATGCTATCTCTTTCTTATTTCAGATTGCCGAGCCGACTCGTAACACCTCGGCTGAACAGCGCCGAGCCGAGTTGTTTAAGCGATCCCGGGAGGTTCACCTGACGAGGAGAATACTTCATAACTTGGAGATTAGGCATAGCGATGCTCTAGTTGAACTGCACCACCTACGGATAGTCGAGGCCGAGCTATCTGCTAGGGAAGAGGAACTGGCTCGAGTTTCAGCCGAACGGGATGGCTTAGCGAGGAAGGTGGAAGAGCTGCAGAGGGTGACTGTCGACAAGAGTATCAAAGTGACCCACTTGCGTCGCGTTATCTCCGACAGCGCCGAATACCCCGGTTCGGCGAAACTTCCTCGGTTTAAGGTGATAGTGAAGGATGACACTTTGAAGGATCGCATCGTCGAACTGGAGGAAGAAGTTGCTCGACTCAAGCCTCAGCCGGTGAGGGCTAACGTCCGGAGCACCTCGTGCACCCGCGAAGAGATCGAGCGAGGGATCACGTTCTATCAAGCGGCGAGCCGGACTCCTATTGTAGGAAGGTCAGCCGCCGATGCCCAAAGCGGTGTGGCGGTGTCTTCAAGCGGTGCTTCGGTAGGAGCAACCGTCAGGGTTAGTGGTGAGGAGGCGTCTCGGTTCGTCGGCCTGGATTCGAGCTCGGAGGTCAAGAGGCGTCGACCCAGAGTGTCTCTAAAGCGGAGCATTCCCCTTCCTCGGAAGTAGCGGACGGGTCGTGTCTTTGTATTGTAACCTACTTGCAAGTTTTTGTTGTTGTAATCCGCTTTGTAACTTTATCCAACTTGTTAATGGAATTGGAGTTGTTTTATCCGAACTATCCTCGGCTGTCTCCTTATTTGCGCAATTGTTGTGTCAACCAGAGTAGGCTTGAGACGAACTACGGGGTTGGTGTTCGCTTCGCTGAACTCCTTGGCCCCGAACTTTCCTTTTTGCTGCGCTTCTGAGCCATAGGCTTGGTCTGGCTGTTAAGGCGTAGTTGCTTCTCGACTGCGCCCACGTGGCCTGATCAGGGACGTCTGATGTTTGCACGGATCCCGAGACGGGTCCAGTTCCCAAGAAAACACTATCTTGTCGTTTTGTGGACACGTGGCTGAATGAGATCCGCTCATCACGCCCTAGCGCACTTTCTGAGACGATCTGACGGTGGCTTCGCCTCGGAGTGATTTTTTGCCATATACGAGGGTCGGTACCCCGGTATCTCGGCTCGGCGCGTGAGGGCTGTGATTTGCACCTAATTCCGGCCCGACTGAGGGTGAGTCGGAAAGATTGGGTCGAGGCGACGGCTTCTCGACTGCGCCCACGTGGCCTTATCAGGGCCGTCTGATGTTTGCACGGATCTCGAGGCGGGTCCAGTTCCCAAGAAAACACTATCTTGTCGTTTTGTGGACACGTGGCTAAATGAGATCCGCTCATCACGCCCTAGCGCACTTTCTGAGATGATCTGACGGTGGCTTCGCCTCAGAGTGATTTTTTGCCATATACGAGGGTCGGTACCCCGGTACCTCGGCTCGGCGCGTGAGGGCTGTGATTTGCACCTAATTCCGGCCCGACTGAGGTGAGTCGGAAAGATTGGGTCGAGGCGTCGGAGAGATCTGATCGGTAGATTAGTTTAAGGGATGCAGGAGCAGTTTCGAATGGCGAGCTACCTCTAGTCCGCTTGGGAGCGAGCTTGTGAAGCAGAATCGAGCCAAGTGTTGGACTTCGATCCATTCAACGGCTGCAGGAGCAATTTCGAACGGCGATCTACTTCCGGCTCGTCTATAGGCGAGCCGAGGAAGAAGTGTCGAGCCGAGTGCTGGACTCCGAACCATCGTGTGGATAGTTTAAGGGATGCAGGAGCAGTTTCGAATGGCGAGCTACTTCTAGTCCGCTTAGGAGCGAGCTTGCGAAGCAGAATCGAGCCAAGTGTTGGACTCCGATCCATTCAACGGCTGCAGGAGCAATTTCGAACGGCGATCTACTTCCGGCTCGTCTATAGACGAGTCGAGGAGGAAGAGTCGAGCCGAGTGCTGGACTCCGAACCATCGTGTGGGTAGTTTAAGGGATGCAGGAGCAATTTCGAAGGGCGAGCTACTTCTAGTCCGCTTAGGAGCGAACTTGCGAAGCAGAATCGAGCCAAGTGTTGGACTCCGATCCATTCAACGGCTGCAGGAGCAATTTCGAACGGCGATCTACTCCCGGCTCGTCTATAGACGGGCCGAGGAGGAAGAGTCGAGCCGAGTGCTGGACTCCGAACCATCGTGTGGTTAGAGAATTAAAGGTGGAGGTATGCGATAGTAAAAATATAAAAAACTTTATTTATTAATATCTAATGGTCGGCTGCTTCTAAAGTTGCTAGCCGTTATTACAATGAAAAAAGAACAAAGGAAAAATTACTACTAGTAGCAGGAGAGGAGTGGTCCGACATCTCGAGTTACTTAGATAGGCGTAGCTGCCTTCTCTTGGTATTTCAAAAGATGGTCGGCGTTCCAAGTCCTGGGAATTTCTCTGCCTTCAAGATCTTCTAGCTTGTACGCACCGGGGCGGATCACTTTGGAGATTTTGTATGGTCCCTCCCAATTTGGGGCCAGTTTGCTTTTCTGTCCGGGGAACGAGATGGCCAATTTTCGGAGGACCTGATCCCCCTCTTTGAGGTCTGTTGGGCGGACCCGTTTGTTGTAGGCGAGTTCGATTCTTCTCCGGTAACTTTGCTGCCGTATGGCCGCTCTTTCCCGGATTTCGTCTATCAAGTCTAGGCTTGCTCTGAGTTCTCTGGCATTCTGTTCTTCTTCAAAAGCTACCAAACGAGGAGAGGGTATCCCAACTTCTAGCGGGATGAGGGCCTCGGACCCATAGGTGAGATTAAACGGACTCTCGCCTGTCGGGGTCCGCTTCGTGGTGCGGTAATTCCATAACACATTGGGCAGCTGATCGACCCACAAGCCCTTGGAGCACTTGTCCAGCCTCTTCTTGATGCCGGAGAGGATCTGTTGGTTGGCATTCTCGGCCTGGCCATTTGACTGGGGATGAGAGACAGAGGAGAAGCGGTGTTGTATGACCAGGTCTTCACATAAGGCTCGGAAGGCAGCCCCAGCGAACTGCGTGCCGTTATCTGTAACTATGACCCGAGGAACGCCGAATCGGCAGATTACATTTTTCCAAAAGAATTGAACAACTCTATGCTCGGTGATTGTAGCCAGGGGCTCGGCCTCTATCCATTTCGTGAAATAGTCGACTGCCACTACTAGGAACTTTAATTGTCCGGGGGCTGGTGGAAATGGCCCCAGTAAATCCATCCCCCACATTGCGAAGGGGATCGGACTTGATAGGGAGGAGAGTGGTGCTTGTGGAAGGCGTCGGATGTCGGAATACTTCTGGCAGGAGGTGCATTGCCGAACGTGTCGTTCGGCGTCCCGTAGGAGAGTGGGCCAGTAATACCCGTAGTTCAACACTTTGCGCGCTAAGGCTCTGCTGCCGGAGTGGGCTCCGCCGATGCCCTCATGGAGTTCATGCAAGGCGTAGTCGGCTTGTCCGGGGGAGAGGCACCTTAGGTAGGGCCGGCCATCCACCTGGGTGAAGGAGCGCTTATATAGAATGCCTACGACCAATATGTAACGCTCGGCTCGGGTCCTTATCCTTTGGGCTTCCTTCGGATCCTGGGGGAGGAGTCTGTCTCTTAAAAACTCGACGAGGGGCTTCATCCAATTGTCTTCGAGGAGGACTGGCAGTGTTTCGACGGAGTTGAGAGCCTCGTCCTCTATGCTCGGCTTTAGGAGGACTTCTATCAGAACAGTTTGTTCGAGGCCTTGAAGGGATGAGGAAGCTAATTTGGACAGGGCGTCGGCCTGGGCATTTTCTTCTCTGGGGATTCTTCGGATGAGGGCCTCCTCGAAGAGCGCCATGAGGCTCTTTACTTTTGCCAAGTACTTTACCATCCTGTCATCACGGGCTTCATATTCGCCGAGGACCTGGTTGACGACCAACTGAGAGTCGCTGAAGATCCGCAGGCGTCGCGCCCCTGCATTTCGGGCCATTCCAAGGCCGGCTATGAGTGCCTCGTATTCGGCTTCGTTGTTCGAGGCTTTGAAGTTTATACGGAGGGAATATTGGAGGACAAAGTCGTCTGGGCCCGCGAGGATGACCCCTGCCCCGCTTCCCTCATTGCAAGAGGATCCATCGACATAGACCGACCAGATAGGCGGTCCCTTCATTGTTTGCTCGGAGTCGGGGATAGTTGTTTCAACTATGAATTCGGCCAGCACCTGCGCCTTGATCGCGGTCCGAGGCTGGTAAGTTATATCGTGTTGGCTCAGCTCGATCGACCACTTCATGAGGCGGCCGGAAGTCTCTGACTTGTGAAGGATCTGTTTCAGCGGCTGGTCGGTAAGGACGACCATCGAATGGGACTGGAAGTAGGGCCGAAGTTTTCTCGCAGCCATTATCAGGGCGTAGGCTATTTTCTCAATTTTCGGGTACCGGAGCTCGGCGTCCCGGAGCACTTTGCTGACGTAGTAAATGGGCTTCTGAGTTCTTTCTTCTTCTCTGACTAGGACCGCACTAAGCGTCTGTTCGGAAGCTGCCAAGTAGAGGTAGAGTGGTTCGCCCGGTATGGGTTTGCTGAGAAGAGGTGGGTTGACGAGGTAAGCCTTAAGCTGGTCGAAGGAGTCTTGTTGTTGCTGCCCCCATTCGAATCCTTTAGCCCCCCTGAGGGCTTTGAAGAACGGGAGGCACTTCTCCCCGGACTTCGACAGAAAGCGCCCAATGGCGGCTAGGCGACCAGTCAATCTTTGAACTTCCTTGACATTTCTAGGGGGGCCATGTCCAATATGGCCTTGATCTTTTCCGGGTTTGCCTCTATTCCTCGTTGGCTAACCATGAAGCCGAGGAACTTCCCTGATGAGACGCCGAACGCACACTTGTTCGGGTTGAGTCTCATATTGTGCTTTCTCAAAACATCAAATGCTTCTTGGAGGTCGGCCACATGATCAATGCCTCGGATGCTTTTCACAAGCATGTCATCCACGTACACTTCCATGTTCCGGCCAATCTGGGCCTGGAATACTTTGTTGACGAGGCGTTGGTACGTTGCCCCCGCATTCTTTAGGCCGAATGGCATGACCCTGTAGCAATAAAGGCCTTGATCGGTTACAAAGGATGTCTTAGGGATATCCGGGGGGAACATTCTTATCTGATTGTAACCCGAGAAAGCGTCCATGAAGCTGAGGAGCTCATGTCCCGAGGTTGCGTCAATCAGAGTGTCGATGCTCGGCAGAGGGAAGGGATCTTTGGGGCAGGCCTTGTTGAGGTCGGTGAAATCAATACAAATTCTCCATGTCCCGTTGGACTTCTTCACCATTACTACGTTTGACAACCACTCAGGATAGTTTACCTCCTGTATGAATCGGGCCTTCAACAGTTTGTCTACCTCTTCTTTGATAGCGAGCTGACGCTCGGGGGCGAACTTGCGCCTCTTCTGCTGAACCGGTTTGGACCCCGGATCAACACTCAGGCGGTGGACCAAGAGTTCTTCGGAGATACCGGGCATGTCTGCAGCTGACCATGCGAAGAGGTCTTGGTTGGCCCGGATGCACTTTACGATGTCCGAGTATAGGGCCGACGGGAGGGTCTTGCTAACGAAGAACTTGTGGGTCGGCTCTTGCTCCGAGAAGAGTACCTCCTCCAATTCGTCCACCGGCTCGGAGGTCGGCCGAGCCGCGTCTTGAGGAATTTCCAGTGTTTCTAATGAGAGAACGGGCCCGAGAGTGGAGGTCATATAACACTTGCGGGCCTGCTCCTGATTGCCTCTCACTTCCCCTACGCCGGCCCGGGTGGGGAATTTTATTTTGAGATGATAGGCAGAAGGGACGGCTTCAAGGGCGGCTAGGCCGGGCCGACCCAAAATGACGTTGTAGGCTGCTGGGATATCTACGACCATGAAATCCATCGACTCCGTGCGGGTAGTAGGAGTTTTGCCGGCTGTGACATCGAGGGTGATTACCCCTTCAATCGTCACCGGCACTCCCGTGAACCCATGGAGCGTGTAGCCGGCGGGCTTGAGTCTGTCTCGGGAGAGCTTCAGCCCCTTGAAGGCGTCGAGAAAGAGGATATTAACGGAGCTACCATTATCCACTAAGATTCTCTCGACTTTGAAATTGGCCATGTGAAGACTGATGACGAGTGCGTCACAATGAGGGGTGCGGACACCCTCGAGATCTTCGTCAGAGAAGGTGACGGGCACTCCGAGGCCTTTGGGAGGAGGGGTGGTTCGGACCGAGTTCACTTCTCTGATAAAGGCTTTCCGAGAGGAGTTCGAGGAGCCCCCCATTGGACCCCCATGGATGAGGTGGAGGACTCGCTCTTCCTCAAAGTCTGGCGTCTCTTCTCGTTCCAGACGCTTGTTAGCCCCCCGAGGCTGGGGAGGAAGCTCGGGTTGGTCCTTTCTCACGAATTTTGCCAACTGCCCCCTCTGGATGAGGGCTTCGATCTCGTTTCTGAGTGCACGGCAGTCGTTGGTGTCGTGCCCATGGTCCCGGTGATAGCGGCACCATTTTTCTTTATCTCTTCTCTTGGCGGGGGTGTTCATCTTCGGAGCAGGAGGCAAGACCCCTTCTTTTTCGACTTCCATGAAAATGGCGGAGATGTTAGTGGTGAGGGGAGTAAACTTCTCAAATCTAGGGGGAGGTCGGCGCTGGCCAGCATTATCCTTCTGGAGCTTCTTTGCTCCTTCTTCTTCCGTTCCCTTTCTCTTAAACCCGGAGGCAGTCCCTTCCCAGTTGGGTTGTTGCTCGGCCTCTTCAGCTCGGATGTACTTTTCAGTGCGGAGGAGAAGGTCAGAAAAGTCATGTGGTGGTTTTTTGGCGAGGGAGGAGCGGAGGTTGGAATTGAGGATATTGGATTGGAACGCCGCGGTAGCGACCGATTGGTCGAGGGATGCGATGGTTCTGGCTTCAGCTGTGAACCTCTTCACGTAGTCCCTCAATTTCTCCCCCTTCTGTTGACGGAGGTGCAATAGTGAGATGCTGGTCTTCTCGGCCCTTCGGCTGCTGACAAAATGGGTGATGAACAGGGTTTCGAACTGCTCAAAGGAGAATATCGAGGCTGGGGCAAGGCAAGAGTACCATTCTCGAGCTGGGCCTTTGAGAGTTGCAGGGAATGTTTTGCAGAGGAGGGCATCGGAAGCTTGATGGAGGAGCATCAAAGTCTTAAAGCTTTCGATGTGGTCAACTGGATCGGTCTCCCCAGTGTAGTTCTCGAACTGGGGAGGTTTGAAACCGAACGGCACAGGGGCATCTACTATGGTCCGGGAGAATGGGGGTCGGCTAGGACGTAGGGTCCTCCCCCTAAGCTCCTCTTCTCGGTTGATTTGACCCAAGAGTTTTTCCACCTCGTTTAGACGGCGGTTCATGGTGTCATCTCTCCGACGGTAATCTGCCGGGCCACGGGACTCGTCTTCGAATGAGGGGGAGCGAGGGCTGCGGCGAGGGTAACTTCGAGAACGACGAGGACTTGGGGTGCGCCTGGAATTGGTAGGAGCGGGTCGAGGAGAAGGGGACCGTCGGCGAGGGCTTCGGACCGGAGGAGGGGATGGGAGCTTCGGCTCAATAGGATTCTGACGGAGGTTGAGGGCCTGCAGGACGGTCGCTTGGAACTGCTGGAACTCGGCACGGGTGATTGGTGCCTCATTGTTCCTCGGCTGCTGCCGACCTGCGGGAGAGTACCTCCTTCGGTAATGATCGGGGGAGTCCTTCCTCCCTCTTCGGATGGGGGACCTCCTGTACTCTCGGCGACGGGGGGATCGCTCTTGCTGGCGGGAGGCTTCCCCCCAAGCCCGCTTTTCATCCAGATGACGACGAAGGTCATCATCTTCCGGGCGTTTGGAAGGGGCATTGTGGCGACCAGAGGCTCGGGGATGATGGGAGGCCATGGAGGCACTGGAGGCGTTGTGGATGGAGAGGTTCTCTTGGTGAAGAGGCTATTTCTGAGGGTTAGGACCCTTTGGATCAGGAGGTGGAGGGTTCCTTTGGAGCGGCTCTTCCATGGTAGGGGGGAGTTGCCCTTGTTGCTGAGCGGGATCAGGAAGGACTTCTTGCTGGTCAGGGTTGGGCACTCGATTAGACCCTCTTGACCTAACTTTGCGAGGCGGCATGGCTGGAGAAAACCTGTTTACCGGGAAGAGGAGAGGTCTCTATTCGTTAGTTTCCCACAGACGGCGCCAATCTGTTGCCGCTAAATTTGGTGTGGGGGCAAACAGATAGAACTTGTGGATTCTTGGGGGGAAACTGAATAGAAAAACCTGTGTACCTGTTCCGTCGGGCCTCGATCGTCGTTCCCGCCGTGCACCTGCAAAAAGTGCGAGACACCGGGGTTGTTCCCGGCGACGCACCCTCCGACGCTCAAGTCAGTAATCTGGCAGACTATGAAAGAGCGTAAAAACTGGCGAAAGATTGATTACCCCTGAATGGAGATGGATGGGGGGTATTTATAGGCGTCTCAGGGAACAGATTAGGCATGTAATTCCCGTGTATACAGATAAGGAATGTGATCCCTAATCCCCAGTGAAAGGATAGACACGAATCAGGGCCGTTGATTAATATTAATCAGAAACCCTAATTCTATCCCTTCTGGACCGGGTTTGCTGCGGGTTGAAACCCGCACCCAGTTGAGGTGGATCCGTTTGCGGGTAAGAGGGTCTTTGGGGAAGATAACCGGTACCCGCTTCAGACCCGTCAGCAGGTGAAATTACCGTTTTACCCCTGAGCTTCAAGATTCGTGCCCCATCTGGACGGTTCCGATTTAACCCCATTTTCAGCCATATCAACAGTGGATCATAAAACCTCATGAACTGTCTGGTATAGTCAGCACCGTGTTGATGTCAACCGATTCTTTTGTTCCACGAAGGCTTCATCACAGACAAACTTCAATTCTTTCCTCATCAAATTGGTTATGGGCCCAACGATCCTTGAGAAATCTTGACCGAACTTCTGATAATACTCTACCAATCTGAGGAAACTGCACTTCTGATGCAAACTTTGGTACTGGATAATCCTTGACTGCAGTAATCTTCGACGAATCAACTGAGATCCCATTGCCCGAGATGATATGACCCAGAAAAGCAACACGGTGAAACCAGAACTCACACTTACTGAGCTTCCCATAGAGTTGATTCTCCCTCAAAGTCTGCAAGACAACCTTCAAGTGCTCTGCATGGTCCTCCTTGTTTCGAGAGTACACTAGGATGTCGTCGATGAAGACCACAACAAACTTGTCCAAGAACGTCGAGAACACCCTGTTCATCAGACTCATGAATACCGCTGGTGCATTAATAACTCCAAAAGGCATTACTAAGAACTCGCATTGTCCATATCTCGTGCGGAATGTTGTCTTCTGAATATCCTCAATCTTTACTTTCACCTAATGATAACCAGAGCGAAGATCCAACTTCGAGAAAACTGAAGCACCTCCCAGCTGATCGAACAGATCATCGATCCTTGGTAGCGGATACCAGTTCTTCACAGTGACATTGTTCAGCTCTCGGTAGTCGATGCAGAGCCTGCGACTATCATCCTTCTTATTGACGAACAACACCGGGGCTCCCCAAGGCGAAACACTTGGCCTGATGAAACCCCTGTCCAACAACTCCTGGATTTGCACCTTCAGTTCTGCCAACTCAATTGGTGCCATCCGATAGACTCTTGGAGATTGGTGTCGTTCCCGTGTGAACTTCAATCCCGAACTCAACATCTCGGTCTGGCAGCAACCCGAGCTATTCTTCTGGAAAAACATCCAAAAAATCCTGCACAACCATGGGTGCAATGTCACCATCAGTGTGCATTGACTCCATCACACAAGCCTTCTGGTCCGACGGTGACTCACCTACAAGAAATTCGAACTCCCGGTGATCTGAGAGCCTGAATATTACATTCTTCTCTCGACAATCAATCATGGCATGGATAACTCCCAGCCAATCCATCCTAAGGATAACATCAAATCCAGAGTTGGGGATCACAATAAGGTCGGCCGTGAATTCCATGCCCATAATCAACAAAGGGATCTACTTGCACAACTTGAAACAGATGATGACGCCTCCACCTGTGGCAACATTCCAAGCTGCCAGCAGGACGTCGCTTGCCAAATGGTGCTATCCACAAAGCAGGAAGAAACAAAGAAGTGAGTAGCACCGGAGTCAAACAAAACATAGGTACGAAAAAAATGAATTCATACAAAAAGGAATCAGTGAATGTGGATGAATGGAAGGGACGAAAGAAAATAAGAAATGAAGGAACTGAATATGAAGAGACCAAAAAGCGGATTGAATAAGATTAGTACCTAGATATACATCGGTTATTACATGTTTATGTGATCAACGTGGTGCGCACATTATTGAGTTAACCTCGCTCGAGCCAAACCTGGCTCTTATACCACTTAAAAACTTGTCACGCCTCGTGTCCCAAAATACGGGAATACGAGCATGTAAGAATGGCCCAGTGAATGATTTTCATCATTTATAAGCTGTAATATTCAACTCAACAATATGCAATACAATTACAACCACGCATACTATAATGAAATCACATAACATAAATAATCCATGAAATGTCTCAAAAATAACCAACAATTGGAAGAAACAAACTTCGGGTCATCAAAGCCCAAAATACAAAGTATGGTAATAACAACAATGTTGTAATTTAAAATAGCATAGACAAGACAATTATTGTAGGCTAATAATTCGGCTCCAATTCCCAGAATGTTTGCTCACCAAGTCCTTTGGGCAATTCTTCCTGTGTACCTGCGAGCTCATGGTCTAGAGTGAGGGAAATGTCCGTTAGAGCAAGTCACGGACAGCAAGTAGTACAAGCAAGGAATAATAAAAGAGGACATGCAAATATCAAGGAACAAGGAACTAGAACTATATCAATTGTCAATGAAAATGTCGATAACAAGGCAATATCTATAATCAATAATTTAACAATTAATAATAACAATAAAACAAGAATCAAGACGATAATAATAACCAAGATTAATGCAAGTGTCGATCCTAGGTGTATCATGTTTTATTACCATATCTAATGCACGTAATACTATGTCACATACCACAGGTTCGGTGCATACAAGCAAGTGAGCATTTAGACTACAGTGGTGAACTCTATAGATCATGTACTCGGCTCGATAACAATAACGAGAATCCAAAATCCATGATCCATAACGAGAATTTATCCACAATACGATACAAGATAACGATAACAATATAGAGAAACACAGGCCCCTCATCCGAGTACAGTCTCCGATTGTTCACTACTAAGTCGACCATTATTATCCTGGCTTATTATTAATTTATTAACATGAAATATGAATGTGCAATCAACGTAACAAGTATCAAGAAATGATATCAACATGGTATCAATGACTATGCAATGGATGGTATGCAGTGCAATGCAAGATTTAAACAAATTTACAATTAATCATGAAGATTGCAAATTCTGGACAGCAAGATGTTGCGGTACAGAAGTCGACTTTCCCACTTCTATGGGGAAGAGAATCAGGTCCCGTCAGAGATTTTAGAAACTAGAATCTCTTCCGGTTCCAACGCATATTCACACAATACATTATAATCACAGTAACTAGGTGGATTGTTCTATTCTTTACTAGTTTTATGTTCAGGCAGCATGTTAGGATCAAATTCTTGTATATAAAAGTTGGGTGTAAAATCATTTAAAAATCTTATAGAAATCATAATTTAGTATCTAGTAGTGTTTAGCAACAGCACAATTAGTCTCAAGTCTAAATTCTTAATTTAACATACTGTTTCAATTAATTTAACAAGGTGATGTATTTTTAGACTGTATTTTGAAATTCAGACGTTACTCCAGGAGAATCTAAATTTCTCGCAATCTGTAAGTTGGATTACAAAATTGTCAGATATTCTAAGTTCCAGACACACAGGGCTACAATTCTTCTTTTATAAGTTTTATTTTATATTAACTTTAATAGGGTCAAAAGTTTGGTTCTTTACTGAACTAGTGTTCTAGCAGCGGTCTAAGGTCATATTCTTCTATGCATAACGAGTCTAGAAAATCATTAATTAATCTTGTGAAAACATTAATGTCACTCCTAATCATTTCTACTAGCAACCGGGTTAATACCAAGTTCTAACTCCGCTGTTATCCTATTATATTAATTAACAATTCATGTCGATATGCTAGTAAACGACAATCTGGAAATTAAAATCTAGCAGTGTTAAAAATGTTCTAACTTGCAATTTATAAATCGGAATTTAGATCCGTAAAAAGTTCTAGAAAATAGATTCAGAAGGCTATGGTTTTCATTTATAAAGATAAATCAAATTCTAAGCAACAGGGTTAAACATTCACCACAATACAGACTAAACAACAAGATAACAACATGATAATTTAACAATCGAGATATATAACACGCATATTCTATCATGAGAGATTACAAGCATTCGTGTCCAGTTATCGGGTGTGATTCTACGGTTAACAAGGTAGAAACTCGTCGTTTCTACGTTCTAGAATTTGATGAACAACAGTCATACCAATCCAATTCATGCAATCAAATATACTAGACTAACTTATTCTTCTACTTTGTACGGTGTAGATGAATGTGACAACGGTAACATGGTTTAGATTAGATTCAAAGATATAGCACGAAAAGAGAACTACTACTTGGTTTCGCCGATGAATTCGTAGTAGTTTCTTTGAAGGGTTTCAAGCAATTATGATACGATAATGAAATAGAAATACTTGCGGAGATCAAACAATTTCTTGAACAAAAACAATGAATTAGTTTAAGAGAGACTTGCCTTTTACGCGACGATTCCGAATATAAAAGAATAACGGGAACGAGAGTCCCGACGGCAACACACGGCGGCGCAACGACGAGCTAGGAACGGCGTACAAGCAAGGACAACGGCAAAAACAGTAAGAGACAGCATCGGAAACACAAGAGACAGCGACAACTCAGCTCAAGCGGCAACCAACAGCAAGAGGTAGCAAGGGTGACGGCAGCAAGGGTGTTCGGCTATGCGGCGACAAGGATGATCAGCTACAGTAATGGTGGTGCTGTAGTGGGACTGCGGGTGTGCGGTAGGCAGCGGTAAGGGTGGTGAGTGCAGTCGAGGCTGCATATGCGCGATGTAGATGGCGGGTCAGTGGAGACGAGGATGAGGTGTTGGCGGCGAGGGTGATGAGTGTAGTGGTGGAGGCGATGGCGACGAGTGCAGGGTGTCGACGGTGGAGATAGGGCATCGAGGGACTGCGGTGAGGAGTGCGAAAATGGTAGGCAGCAGGGTGGAGTTGCTGTCACATCTCGCTTTCCAAAAAGAATATGGAATACGGATACATGACACAAGTCCAGCAAATGGCTTTCACCATTCATAACCTGTAAGGATCTTTACAACATGTACAAGGATAAACAAGAGATATACAAGAGAAATAATCAACCACGCATGAATAAATGAATTAATATAACCAACAAGATTATTGAAAACAAGAATACTTAATCTTCAAATAACCAAGTCTGGAACAAAACACAAATTTGGGACAAAATGCCCAATACAAGATAATCCATGTAGCAATTATATTTATTCAAAAACAACAAGAAACAAATTGTAGCAAGAACTCCAGTCAACTAGAATGTTTGGTCACCTACTCCTAGGGCTGCAAACGAATCGGCTATTCGCGAGCTATTCGGCTCGAGCTCGGTCAAAGCTCGGCTCGAACCGAGCTCGAGCTTGATTTTTTTTTTTAGGCTAAGCTCGCGAGCTATTCGGCTCGAATATGGTCAAAGCTCGATCAAAGCTCGGCTCGAACCGAGCTCGAGCCGAGCTCGAGCTCAAAATTGAGCTCGTTTCGTAAACGAGCCGAGCTTGAGCCTTAAGGTATTCGGCTCGGCTCGGCTCGATTGCAGCCCTACCTACTCCCTCGAGCAGCTAGTCACCAAAGTCTGCAAGTTACGAATTGTAGGAAGAGAAAAGAGAAACAAAATGTCCATCAATGCAAGTTACGGACCGCTTGTAGTGCAGGCAACAAGTACAAGGAAACAGATAGACAGGTTTAGAGTAATAGCGGAAACAAGTACAGAAGTAAGCATGGAAGGACTGTGACAGCAAAATAGGGCAACAAAATCAAATAGCATGACAAGATGATCGAGTCCAAGTGGCATGTAGCAAGTGTCAAGTAGCACGCAAACATGTAACAAGTTTCAAGTAGCATATACAAGTATCAGGAATGTCCTATCTAGGTAGCACTTCATGCATCCCAAATTTTTACCACATGGTTGCTACATTCAAACAAGTTGCATTTTAGATTTCATAGTGGATCATAGAGGGCAGTGTACTCAGGTACAAGTATCAAGTAATCATGTGTCAAGTATCAAGTATCAAGTATCAAGTGTCAGTTGTCAAGTGTCAAGTGTCAAGTGTTAAGTAATCATGTGTCAAGTATCAAGTATCAAGTGTTACGTAGGATTCTATGGACCCTCTTCTGAGTACACATTTCTGTATTTTTCACTACTAGATCTTTCCCTTTAACCCGGCTTGGTTCTTGTTATTATTATTAAAGCAAGTATGAACGTGCACAACAAGACAAGAAAACATGGTAAGATAACAAGGGACAAGTTCATGTTGGATAAAGGACACGAATGAGTGACAAAACAACTCATCAAAGGCTAGAACAACGAAACTTTCAGTTCTGGATAGTAAGACACTATTGTACCAAATCTGATATTTCCGTTACCACAAGAATACCAAACCTGGATCCGTCAGAAAATCCAGAAAATAGACTCTCGGCCAAATCCAGCACGTATATATAAGTCATATAATAACCACAGAAACAGGGCTCAAAATAGAATTATATACAGAAATCATGTTCAGCCAGAAAACACAAGGTTGTACTCATAAGCATGAAAATGACATAAAAACTTACTAATTAAATCTAAGAAAAATCTGGTGTATCCCCTAGTATGTCTAGTATCAGTAAATAAAATTTTATAATATTCCAATTCAGATAGCATAGCCAAGTAAATTTGGAAAACAACAAGATACAGCAAGTTTATGAATCTAGAACTTTAGACACAGCAATACTAAAACAGCGATAGATTACAAAGTATAACTCGAAATCCAAATCCGTCAAAAGGGCCGAAAAATAGATACAATAGGATACATTTTATTTTCACAAAGTTTTAATCAACAGCAACTAGAATGAGATTGAAAATATGGTTCTTTACTGAACAACATGCAGTAGTTTGTTTACAAGCATAGAATAGTTTATAAATGACATTAAATAAATCTCCAAAAATTTGGGGTTAATCCCAGTCAAGTCTAGTCATAATAAGAAAAATATTAGATCCAAATATTATTTTTAACATCAGTATTAAAATGAATAACTATACAGAAATCACATAAAATAAAATCTGGAATTTTTAACACATCTGTAGCAAAACAGCAGCAACTCATACCTCATAAATCAAAACTGAGATCTGTCAAAAAATCTGAAAAATAGACAACAGGGTCTACGATTTATATTCACAAATTAATTTAATTAACTGATCTCAACAGGGTCTAAAATACTGAAACAAAACAAGGAAACAGCAAAACAGAAACTCTTATGCATTAAATCAAATAGTTCATATGCAACAAATCCAAATTATAACAAAACACAAAACATGGTATAATAGATGCCCAAAACAATATGGTATGGGTCTTAAACAAGTCTACCACAAGATACTACAACTAACACATCAAGCATGCAACGAGTGTACAACATATCATGGAATCACGAGGCAACATACATACATGCATCAAGAATCAAATTAGGTCTAAATTAATTTCATGTCGTGTGTGTAATAAATATGATGACGGATCGAAACAACGGATGGATCAACAAATAGGGTTAAGATCTACAAGAGTTTTCCATGATAATGAATCTAGAAACAAAAGTGACACTAGAGGCAGTATTTTGTAATTGTATATACAACAAAAATAATACAAGTTACTTGCCTTATATAGTCGATGAATCTGACGAGAGAAGATGAGAATAACGGAAATAGATTCCCGACAACGAACACAATAGCACGAACAGATCTCAAACAAGATAATCACGAACAACACGAACACGAACCCAATACTCGAGATCAACCACGTGCACACAAAAGAGAGGGGCAGCCGGGGGTGTGCACTGCGATGGGAGATTGACAGCGAATGACAGCGCAAAGGAGAAGCGACGGCAATGGCAAACAGGGTCGATGTCGGAGGGGATAGGCCGAGATAGGGGTGCGCTGGCAAGGGCGATCGCGAGCTGTCGCCAACGACGGGGTCATGGCAGGGGATCGGGATGTAGGGTAGGGAAGAGAGATGAGGGAGAGAGATTAGGGTTAGGGTTTCGGAGATAGCAATTGTAGATAAGAGTAACAAAATTTTTTGGTGACTATAATGAGAGATTTTGGCAAGTAGGGACTTGGAGAATCAAGAGAAGATGGGGGAGACGTGATTTGCTTGTTAGAAGAAAGAGAGCGTAAAGAAATATGTGGGGAAGACTGGGTCAAAGAAGAGGGTATTGAGTAGCAGGTTAGGATCTAATAGGACGGATAGAAGGGTTCAAATAGGGTAAAATGGGTAGAAACAAGATCCGATAAGGCAAAATCAAATAAATAGCAATTAGGCCATGAAATGCAATAGATCGGAAATAATAAATCATCCAGAAATAGAATAATTGGCAGAAAAATAAATCACAAAGAGTCAAATCACAGCTGACAAACAATAGATGAAAATATATAGGGAAAGAAAAACAAATACACGGTTCAGAAAAGAGAAAGAGTACAAACAGATAGGATGCATTGGAAGAAAAGAAATACATTACAAAATACAGAAAATGGGATACAGGAGTTATAGTTGCGCTCGGGGCTATTGGTGGTCGAGACCGGGGTGCGCGGCGACAAGCACAGCTGTAACGCCCCGCCCCAATACTCGGACAATTTTAATATTTATAGAATACAAATTAGATACTATGTAGTACAACTGCCCACCACAGGCTGCCTCTCAAAAGGTGGCTAACCGGATTGGTGACTCTTGATCATTGGCTAATAGTATTTATACTCAAATTAATTTTTGTGAACCTCCCATGTGGGACTAAATTTCTCAATCTCAATCTCAAATTCTCAAATCCGCGCAGACCAGTCGACTGCTAATCCAACCAGTCGACTGTTCGCTGCCAGATCTGGGGTATTACATACACCCCCCTTAGAAATCAGCGTCCTCGCTGAGTACAGGACACACATCTAGTATAGGACCGCCCTTTCTAGCCGATGTAGTATAGTCCTCTATCCCGGAGATCGGTCACTCTCAACACCGCAGATCGGATACCTGGCTATCAATCACTATCTGTGATTCTCAACACCGCAGAGTATACCCGACCCCGGAGATCAATGACTCTCAGTACCGCAGATCATACTGACCTCTACTACACCCGGTGTCGAAAGTCGGCTCTGATACCATTTGTAACGCCCCGTCCTAATACTCAGACAATTTTAATATTTTTAGAATACAAATTAGATACTATGTAGTACAACTGCCCACCACAGGCTGCCTCTCAAAAGGTGGTTAACCGGATTGGTGACTCTTGATCATTGGCTAATAGTATTTATACTCGAATTAATTTTTGTGAACCTCCCATGTGGGACTAAATTTCTCAATCTCAATCTCAAATTCTCAAATCCACGCAGACCAGTCGACTGCTAATCCAACCAGTCGACTGTTCGCTGCCAGATCTGGGGTATTACATAATTTGTAACGCCCCGCCCCAATACTCAGACAATTTTAATATTTTCAGAATACAAATTAGATACTATGTAGTACAACTGCCTACCACAGGCTGCCTCTCAAAAGGTGGTTAACCAATTAGGTGACTCTTGATCATTGGCTAATTATATTTATACTCAAATTAGTTTTTGTGCACCTCCCATGTGGGACTAAATTTCTCAAATCCTTCTCAAATTCCTCAAATCCCGTGTACGCAGACCAGTCGACTGAACAATCGATCAGTCGACTGTTCGCTGCAAATCTGGGGTATTACAGCAGCAAAGGTGAAGGATGATGGAGATTGCGGCGGATAGTGAGGCCTCGGTGAAGTCGCAGTTGACGGTGGTGGAAGCGAGCGGTGGCGCAGCAGGCAAGGAGGAGATGCAACAACAATGGCGAGGTGGCTGGAGGCTAGAGATGATGATGATGAGGTGTAACACCCAGTACAACCAGTACTTAAGCGGGTATATATATATAATATTATATAGAACTATTATATAGAAATATTATATATATATATATATATATATATATATATATATATATATATATATATATATATAATAAAACACAAAGAAAGCTATCAAGTGGCTCTCCTTCAATTCCCACCAAAATCAAAGGTCCAGATCTAACCCCACAAAACACATTTTTCTCCCAAAAATTTCCCCCCAAAACTCAAATTCAAATCTCCCAAAACAACTTCTTTATTTATTTGATTATTTCTCTCCCTCCCTCCCTCTCTCTCTCTCTCTCTTTCTCTCTCTCTCTATATATATGGAAACATGGACTTTTATACCCCAATTCATAATTATTTTTCAACATATACTAATGAAAACATGGACTTTTATTTACAAATAATTATTGTCATACTATTCAAACTTGAGCTATATAATTATTGATTTACTTTTTACAAGGCTTTTTATATGTTGTATCGTTCTGAAGACGTGTCGTAGGCACGTGGCCACAGGCAAATCTAGTATATATATATATATATATATATATATATATATATATATATATATATATATATATATATATATATATATATATATATATATAAAATAAAACACAAAGAAAGCTATCAAGTGGCTCTCCTTCAATTCCTCTAAAAATCAAAGGCCCAGATCTAATCTTACAAAACATATTTTCCCCCCAAAAGTTTTCCCCAAACTCAAATTCAAATCCCCACCCAAAACAACTCCTACATTTATTTAATTATTTTTTTTCTCTTTCTCTCTCTCCTTGCCTCCTCTATTCAAAAAATTAAGAAAATAAAAATTTTAAAAAAAATTTAAATTTTTTTTTAAAAACTAAAAAAAAAAATTAAAATTTAAAAACTTTAAAAATAGTTCAAAAAAATCATATAATATGTTTTTTGTTCTATGTTTGCTACTTCAATTAATTTTCTAGACCTTCAAAACTATTTTATATGATCAAACAAGTTGCACCGTACCGAAGACGTGCCGTAGGTACGTGTCAACGGGCAAACCTAGTATATATATAAAATAAAGAGATGAGTTGTTGGTTGGTTGGCCTATAGAAGAATCCTATAGGTCTTGGATTAAATTAATTGATGATGGAGCCTGTAGGAGTGAATTATGGGGCTTATGAAATGGGAATTAAATGAGAGTGTGAATGCATGCATTTGGGTGACGTGGATGCATAGGGATTTATTCCCATACCGAATGTGAAAGAAGAGAGAGTGTGTGTATATAGGATTCCATATGATAAAGGAGTACCTATAGGGTATACCCACCTTTTGATGGTGCCTGTGGTGGGTGTGGTTAGAATTTTGTGTTCGTTCTTTCGTGTGCATGCACGTGTAGCCGCGTGCGCAGCTAATCCGGGCTCGGGGCTTTACAAATGGTATCAGAGCCAACTTTCGACACCGATTGTGGGTCAGAGTGGGTTAGAGGTACACCTGGCTAAGGACCGTACGCTGGTAGAGACCGGGGGTAGTACACTAGCAGGGTACTCCACTCCACATCGACTAGAAAGGCGGTCCTGTATTAGCTTGCAGGTCCCGGGCTCAGTGAGGACGCTGAGTTCTTAAGGAGGTGTGTGTGTAACACCCCGTATATATATATATATATACATACATACTAGGTATGCCCGTGGGCACGTGCCTACGGCACGTATTCGGAAATGCATATAAATTTATTTAGAGTTATTCACTATACCTATTTAACAATTATTTGTTAAATTGTTTCAGTTTTTTAGTTATTTCATCTTTATTGCCCTTAAATTTCTCAATATTGACTTATCCAATTCTCCAAAAACCTAGCTATTTTTCAAGAAATGAGAGCACATCCATTAAAAATATGCACCATGATAGGAAAAAAAATTATAAGTGTAAACAAATACAGCCACCTTTCTAATGCAACCATCTTCTCTATACAGCCATCGTTTGAAATTTTATTGTTTCCTAATTGTTTCCTACGGCACGTCATCGCGAAGAATGATTAATTAATTAATTAAGTTACTTAGTAAAAATTTCGACAGTCTCCACTAAAATTTTACAGGAAGTTTGATATTAGCCAAGATATTAGCGAAGATATAAAATAGTCTCCTCTAAAATTTTCATATTAGCCAAGATCCAAAATAAAAAACCAAGATTTCATTTGAAAACGTAATATATTTTTAGAATTGTAATAAAAATTTCTACAGAATCTCCCCTTAAATATTAGCCTTTTTAGAGCAATTCCTTACGGAATTCTGCTCACAAATAAAAAAATTAACATCACAGGCAGTCAATATGAATCCTCCCCAGGCCAATCCAAGCAACATCACTTAGGCATCATATATATAGGGCTCGGGGGGGGGGGGGGGGGGGGGGGGGATCTCCATATGTCTAAAGATACAAAATAAAAACCAATATATCGTTTGAAAACATAATAGATTTTAGGAAATTTAGTAAAAATTTTGACAGAGTCTCCCTTAAAATATTAGTCCTTTACAGCAATTCCTTACGAAATTCTGCTAACAATTAAAAATATAACATCACAAGCAATAAATATCAATCCTCCCCAGGCCAAACCAAGCAACATCACATAGGCATCATATATATAAGGCTCTGGAGAAAAAAATCATAATATGATGCAAGATACAAAATAAAAACCATAAATTCGTTTGAAAACGTAATGGTTTTTTAGAAAAACCTTTGAAGAATCTTTGAAAAACCAAACGCAGAACCCAATACTCCACAACTTTGCGGGTACGGGTATTAAGATAAATATATTATATCATCATCATATACAGATACTTACATCATCTCCCGAAATACTAAATATTACAACTATTACATTCTCCACCAAAATATACGCCAACCAACCGAATGACCAAAAAAAAGTATACAGGGTTGTAGGAAAACACAATGCTTCGAGTCTTCAATATGGGACCAAACAGTGAGCCTAAACAAACAGTAAGAAATTTGAAACAAATAGTAAGAGTTTACAATAATCAATCAAAACAATGATAATTAAAAAACAAATAGTAAGAGTTTTGAAACAAATAGTTTTTTTGATCTAATATGAAAGAGATATAGATGTCCAAAAAAAGAGATACTTATATCAACATATATATAGTGATGTCATCCATTGCTGTTGCTTAATTCTGATGAAGGAATTGATCGGTATATAAAGGTGGGGAAATAACTTACAATGGCACGTTTATTCAAGATTACTTTAACAAACCAATCAATTACTTACAAACCATTCAATTACTTTGACGTTCTAATTACTGACTTGGAGTTTAACTGTATCGAACTCAAACTATCAGTATCGAACACAAATTAAAATTAACAATTTCTTTAACTTGCAATTAAAATTCCTCCATCACTTCAATTCCAAAGTATTCTTTTAGATTCGCATACAACAACATCCAACAACAGAGAAACGTAGTAAAGTTTTATGCAGGCCGGCTCAAATAATGAGAGCCTCTCGGGATGCAATTGTTATTAAAAATGAATAGTATCTGTTAGATTATAGAAAGGCTATACGCTTGATTGCACTAACTATAATGGAGAATGGAACAATTAACAGTAATAGTTGTTGTAAAGGTTTAGTGTCTCAACAGCAATCATGTCACAAACACAGAAGTACAAATGTTTCAAACTGTTAAGAATAACATGTATGGAATAGAAGTACAAAAGTTGAGAAGGTTGCTTGCATTGTATAGAACATAAAGATGAGAATTACCTGAATATATAGAAAGAAACAGAAACTCAACTCAAATCAAACACAACTCAACCACAACTCAAATCAACTAGAAAAATGAGATTTACCCAACAAATCAACGACAACTCAAATCGAATCCTAAAACTCTTACAATATATCGTAACTAAGAGTTGGATAACACATACAATCTAACAGTACCGTAACTAAGAGATGGATAACACTTACAGTCCTAAAACCCAGAATTATAACTACACTCCTAATCTGAATGTAACAGTGCCTACATGAAAAATTATAACTACAATTCACCTAAATTACCTAGGTTTCTGATTTTTAGTTATCAAACTACCCATCAAACACAAACCCGATTTATAGGATTTCATTTCAGGTCAAGGAGATCCATGCTAAGGAAAAGGAAAGGACCAAACAAATTGTTTACAAGTGAAATTAACCATCTTCAGCACTTACAATTGAAAAAACTGAGCACATCATCCCCCGAAGTTAAACCCCAAATTGGCATGAGAAACATGTCCGAATTCGATGAGGAACCACTACAATCAGACACAAAATAATTTGACAAACAAAATATATGATTCACAAAAGAATTTAACTTCACCACTATAAATGAAGAAGTAATTTGAAATTCATGCTTTATGTTGCTCTTGTAAAGAACGATGGTGGTCCTTAGATACACCTAACCATCCACCTCTTTCAATTTTTTTTAAAAATTTTATTTTATCCATTTTGGCTCATTATTTCATTCTTTTAGAGCAAAAGAGAAAGTTATTTGGTCGCTTATAGTATAAGAAACTGTATGACTATCTAAGAATATTAAGTCAGTTTGTGCTTAAACTTGAAAATTTAAATTTATAAGGAAAGTATATCTTTATCATAACTGCGAATATGTGATACAATTTAAATCAACAAATGCCTGTAAATATCAAGTTATATTTTATAGAGTTGTCGAATCGCCATATCGACATATGGATCAATAATTCCATATAGACATTTGGATCAATAATCGTCATTTCGAAATTTGGGTCAATATCGACATTTGGAAAAAATAACGATTTTGAATTTGGAGAAGATCATGCTCATCGTAAATTACATTGTTTGGTGGATCTAATAATAATAGTCTTCAATAAACAGAATTAATTATATGAACCCACATTGATCCATAGGAATCTTTTGCATGACCATGTTAAGTTCTAAAATGTATCAAAAAAGAAAGCAAAGAAGAACTTTAAGCAACATATATTTTTAGCATAATATTTTCCACAAAGTCATGACAATCTTCATATATTTTGAAGAATCTCTATGCAGAGAACACATGAAAACCTATATCGTTTTTTTTTTTCTTCTGAATAAAGGCTACGTCGTAGTCTAATCTCGAATCTAAAATCTCTCTTTATAAGATTTCTTACTATCTGAACTACAACTTGGAGACGTACATCGGAGTTGGATTTGTCCCTGCCTATGCTTTGCCTCCTATATGATATTTTCCCTTTTGTATTCCCTTCCTTTCTTTTTTTGGCTATAAATGAAGAGAACAAAGAAATCTAACAACATCTAACACAAACCCAACAAACAAACAAACCATCAGCTACTTGTTCAAATGCACCAATTCTAACTAAAAATTCTAACAGTTCTAACTAAAATTCTAACTACAATTTACCTAAAATCCAATCTACAATGCACCTAAAAATCCAATCTTTAGATGAGAATTGTAACTAACCCATCTAACACAAACCCAACAAAACCAATGCAGTATACCTGAGATCGATGGTGAGATCGATGGTGAGGACGGTGGTCGGGAGAAGAGGGACGACGGTGAGATCGATGGTGGAATCAGGGATGAGGTCGGTGGTCGAGAGAGTGAGAGAGTGCTTGCACAAAGATGCATAGATCACAATATTCCTTTCGTGCACTCGTTCATCATAGTTCTAGCAGAAAAGGATACTTTAATGAACGAAAAAGTTGAACAAAAAAAATCAAAAAATGCATAGAGCTCGACTCTAATCCAAAAGACTGGAAGATTGACCAGATTTTATGATCAGGTGTCAACTTTGGTTTCCTCGGTGTATGACTTGGTTCAAGAATCCCATCAAATTAGAAAGGAAATTGAAGAAAAAGAATGAAACCCAGAAAGGAGAAAGAAGGTCAAAAACCAAAATATTTGTAAAGTTTTTTTTAAAGGAACTTCAACATAGTTTTACAATAAGAGCTGCATTAATCTACAACACTAACCACACCTTCAAAGTAATTTCAAACAGAATACTGCATAAACTGAACTTTTAAATACAAACAAATAAACAACTACACAACCTACCCTACAGGTGGTGTTGAAGCAGGAGCAGACAACTGAAGCAAAGTTAGAAGAAAAAGAAAGAATGGAAACCTATTTCTTTCCCAAAAAAAAAGTCATCTAGAAATTTAAGATAGTAGTAACCTGAAAGAAAACATTTAAAGGCTTTTACCACCAATGACGAAAGATGCTTTAACAGGATATCACTAACTCTACACACACTAGAATAGGTAAAGAGTTGACAAATTCCCCAAGCAACTTAGTCATGAGATTCTCTTGAGCAAGGTTTAGGGTATTCCAGCGACCCAGTGAGTAAATTACTTTTTACTTATTTCTCCAAGTTTGAATTTTGAATATTTGCAGTCAGTTTAAGGCACACAAATAATTAGGATACCTAAAGTTTACAGTATCCTCCTTAAAAAGAAAATTTCCCATGATTTTTAAGCAATATGAATGACCCTATAGTAGTCAAAAAACTGAGTTGCAACCGATAATAGTTCTAAGTGAAAACTTGCAACTGTCACAGTTTGCTGATCAACGACAATGACTTTTGCAATAGGCTTGTGAAATTAAGTGAACAGATACTGTATACTATAAATTCAACTATTCAAGTATTGGAAACTCAGTTCCAACTGCTTTTTGAAAGCAATGTAGCAAATGCTTTTAGCACAAAGATGCATAGAACTATGATGAGCGCAGTGCACGAAAGATCCCGAGTGAGGTAGGTGGTCTAGTTAAAGTAGAAGAGAGAGAGAGAGAGATTAGGAACTAAAGTGAACAAAAATGTGTAGGAAATAATTAAGAGAAGAAACTAACCCGAGCCTCTCAATTGGATCACAACCAAGATCAATGATACAAATTGGACAACAATCAACCTCGTCATCAACCTCTATCAACTTCCTGCAAATTGCATATGCAAAGCTCGTTATTGCCAATTTATGGACAAAATGGTAAAACTACCAAAATCCCAAATAACTGCAAAAAATAAAATACTAATGATACATAATTTCTTTGACTATCAACGAACAATTGCAAGGCATGGGAAAAGAACATGGATAAGTGACTGTTCACTATTAATGTAGAAAACTGGTCCAAACTGAAAAGTGGAATAAAATGATCTTCACCATTCATCTAAGCTACGACATGAGAAACTCTTGAAGAAGGCAAAGAATGTGAAACGGGTATAATTTCATCAAAAACTTCTTCATTGAACACAGATTTGAAATAATGTGAGAAGGCTTTTATTAACAACTCAACCACAACTCAATTCAACCAACTCAACCACAAAGATGAGATTCACCACATCTCAATTCAACTCAACCACAAAGATGAGTTTTACAGCAACAACAATCAACTCAACCACAACTCAATTCAACCACAAAGATGAGATTCACCCAAAAAATCAACCACAACTCAAATGGCCACAAATCAACCACAACTCAAATGGGAATTCCTGAATTTCACTTCATCTAACTCAAACTATGCTAGAATCGACACTTCAAAATGGATCCTGTCCTCGTCTCAGAGACGTATCTGACACTGATAATTGCCTGACACTTGCTCACTATATACCCACTACCCAACACACAAATATGTGTCCAAGTCAAAAGTTGACCCTAATGGTGTGCCCAAGCCATATTGGTGAAGTGTTTTTACAATTATTATCATATGCGAATTGTAATTGGGAGAGGGAGACAATGGAGGTGTGATTAGAGATGACTATGAGGTATTAATCCAAATAAGATATATGTAAATACTTCTAAGGCTGAGATATGCTGATAAAAGATCAGTGTCAAAAGTATTAAACTAAATTCTTGCTGAGATATGCCAAGTCCTTTTGAATTATTTGAATTATTTCATATACTTTTGAATTATTTGAATTATTTCAGCTCAAACATTAGAACAAAAAATAGGATTATAAAATTATTTCAAAGAGTTTTAATGATGATAAGAATCTAAAAAATGTGTGCAAGAGCAACAATCTCCCTTGAACCAACACTTCAAAATGGATCATGTACTCGCTCGCTCACTATGTACCGAACATGCAAATCTGAGTCTAAGTAAAAACTTTACCTAAGTGGTGTTCCGAAGACAATGGAGGTGTGATTAGTGAAGTGTCCTAACAAATCTTATTTGAATTGTTATTTGTGATTTGATGGGAGAGGGTTTGGGAGTGAGGAGTAACTTAGAATTAGGAGATATCATTTCTCAAGGTAGGAGATGACTATGGGTATATGTAGCACTATAGAGTAATGGGTACAAAATACGAACATAATATTAACTACTATGATCTATCTTCTAGAATTATATATAACTGATAAGATGAAAATGTAGGAAAATCACTTACCACAACTTGATCTTCTTGTTGTTAGCTAGTGACTTACTTCAACTTGACCAATTTTCTCGTATTAAGTGAACTGGAATATATTTACACTCAAAAAGAGGTAAAGAAAATGGAGCTCACAGTTGTTTAAGGTTGGGCATTTTCCCTAAGAAGTCCTGAATAGCTCCTCCTAAGCTGTTGTTGTGCAAATCTCTATAATGTACATGAAATTCGAAGAGAAGTTAATAAAAGATACAATACACATATAAATTCTTGTTTTTTGCTTACATTGTTTCGAAAGCAGTCAATGAGCTGAAGTCAGGAAGTTCTCCAGAAAGTCCACATCCACTTAGATACCTGTAAAGCCATGAATTCTGTCTTCAAAATTTAGCTCGTGCAATGCACAAATTTTTGACCTTTGCATGCAAGAGATAAGAGTGATTACAGTGAGGTGATTCGAGGGCTATCTTCAAAGCAACAACCCACTCAATCCCAAGTGTAATCTAGTGGGAGGCAAGGATCACCCTGCCAATTTTGGAGAACATCAAATTAAGTCCGCTTGCATTCCTGGATGGATGAATGCGGGATGGATGAATGCAAGAACATCAAACCTAGTTTGAGTACAAATTAGGGGTCATTTTGAAAAAGGGCTAAACCCAATTTTGTAACATGGATGAATGCGAGATGGGTTTCCTCTAATGTTAATCAACATAAAGAAAAGAAGAAGAAAAAAGGAGAGAAATTTGAGGGACCTTGGGGAGTGCATGAGGGCGAGTTTGAGAGGGCCGGAGTTGAGGTCGGCCCACCGGAGAGTGCAGACGTTGACGATCAACCCGAGGCTTTGGGGACGTCGCAATGGAGCTGAAGAACTCATCTGAATGTCGCCATCTCCTAGTCTTGATCTTCAATGACGATGTGAGAGTGAGAGGGGAGTTTTGTGATAATGGGTCGGTGGTGGTAGAGAAGTGCGAGAGAGGTGCGAGAGAGGGGGGGTTGGGAAGGGAGGGGAGAGAGAGAGACAGTGAGAAAAAGAGAGAAGGGGGCACGGTGAATTTTTTGGAAGAGAGAGAGGGGGGGATTGGAATTTGAGTTTTGGATTTGAAATTTTGGGCGGAAAAATATGTTTTGTGAGAATCAATCTGGGCCATTCATTTTAGGGGAGATTGAAGGAGAGCCGCTTGATAGCTTTCTTTGTAATTTATTACATAGATAAATAATAAAGAGACGAGTTGTTGGTTGGTTGGCCTATAGAAGAATCCTATAGGGATTGGATTAAATTAATTGAACTATGGGGCTTATGAAATGGGAATTAAATGAGAGTGTGCATGCATGCATTTGGGTGACGTGGATGCATGGGGATTTAATCCCATACCGAATGTGAGAGAAGAGAGTGTGTGAATATAGGATTCCATATGATAAAGGAGTACCTATAGGGTATACCCACATTTTGATGGTACTTGTGGTGGGCGTGACTAGAATATTGTGTTCGTTCTTTCGCGTGTGCGCACGTGTAACCGCATGCGCAGCTGAGCCGGGCTCAGAACGTTACATGAGGGCTTCGAGTTGGTGCAGCGGTGCTGACGGTGCTGCAGTGAAGAGCAGCGAGAGACGTCGGGATGGTGGTGGAGGTGAGAGGTGGTTTCAACATCAACAAAATGGAGAGCGGTGGCGGAGTGGGGGGGGGGGGTTGAGGTGGTCGAGAGGGTGTCAGGGTGACAGCGACAAGGAGGGGCAGCAAGGTGGTGGAGGAGCAATGGCGGGGTAGTGAAGGATGGCAAAGGTGGTGAGGGTGATCGGAGGGTAGTGGTGAAGAGGCTTGGGTTTTGGGAACGGGGTAGAGTAAGAAGATGAGAGAGGGATGTTGTAGATGAGGGGAATAATTAGGGTTAATTAATAAATTAATGGATGATTAAGGAGGGGGATTAGTAGGTTAATTGAGATATTATGAAGGTTTAGTTAGGATTTATAGAAATGAGGTAGTGGTTAGGCAGTAAATTAGGGGATCATGAAGATATTGGGGGAGATGGATGTGGAGGGGGTTGGAGATGCTGGACAATTAGCAGATTAGGAGAAATTGGATTAGCAAGTTTTGGTATGGGTTAACGGGTTTGGGTTAATGGGTTTGAGTTTAGAATTCAATAGGAAATGCACGTGGGTTTAAATATGATTAAATCCTGGGGGTTGGGCTCAAAATCAATCAATTAGTGGGTTAATACCAAGACACAAAGAAAATGAAATAGAGTGAACAAGAATCTCAGGGTTCAATAATTGAAAATAATACTGATTGAAACAATACAATTGGATTGAAGATAAATGACAAATTTTATTATTAAAATAAATAGAGATTACAGGAATGTGAAGCGAGAAGAATTATAAAAAAGAAAATTCGAAAAAATTGGAAACATGGTTACACCAATGCCCCCCCAAATCCCGACACTAACCTCCTCTCACTCTCTCAGCCCTCTCACAGCCCCCTCACACGCCCGTTCTCCTCCCTCAATGCCATTCGACACCTCCAAATCCACCCCCGACTTTCTCGGCTTCTTCCCAAACCCTAGCCACAAATACTGACCCCAAATTCGCGGGTAGCTCCACCTTCCGCCCCATTACTCGACTCCTCTCTCGACGCCCCCAACGCATCAAAAGCTCCTTCCCTACTTCTCGACTTCAACCCCAGACCATCCCCCGATGGTTAGAAGAGTGCATGGAGTTCACACTCATAGGAAGTGCTTGATTCTCATTCATTTTAAATTTACCCCATGCCCTTTTTTTGTGTTGTTCTAGGCAATGATGATTGTTGATTCTCACTCATTTAAGCTCAGTCATTAACCTCACCACAGAAGTGTTGTCAAGAATATACATAGCTTCATAGCCCAATCATATGTCTAAGATGCTCGTTGGTTTCATATATAACATCCCCCCAATTCGCCTTCCCTATATTTGTTGCGGTTTGTTTTTGGGAGGCGTGTGGATGCACCAGGTGTGAGTTCTTACTTGATTTGTATTGGAGGAAGCTCCTATGCAGGCGGCCCTCGACCGGGCGAACAGTACAGAGGTAGGTGGTGTTGAGGTGGAGACTAGATGCTCGGCTCGGATCGGGGGGCTCGGATCCGAGGTCTCGTGTACCTGCAGACGGTCTCGGAACACCGGGGTTGGTCCCGGTGGTAGACCCTCCGACGATCTAGTCAGTCACTGAGAGAGAGTAACAGTAACTAGGGTTTTGGTGGGAAAAGATCGATCACTGAAAAAGGAGTAGGGGTCTGGTATTTAAGATGCCAACCGGGTCTGGACCCGTTTGGGGCCGGGTCTAGACCCGGTTACCCGTGGGGCTGAAGCGGTGGAAACCCGGGCGGTATAGGGCTGACGTGGCAAAGGCCCGGACGGTTTTCGGGCTGACGTGACAGAGGCCCGGGCGGTATTCCGGTGCTGACGTGGTGGATCTGAATGATCTGAAGGCACGCGCATTTTGAGGGGATCCTGTGGCCCAGGAGGGGCCACGTCATCCAACCCATATCACAAGCCCCACAGTCCTGGAGGGCTGGGTGAACCAGCCGTGTAGGTGGTTCTTTGCCTCTGTAGGAAGAGCATGGTGGAGGGTGCGGTGAGAAAGTAGGATCTACTACTTCTAGAAGAGGCCAGGGGTTAGCAGGAAGGGATCCCTCATCGGAGGTCGCGCAGGATGCCGTGTAGAGGGGTTGGAGTGATGCTTGCTGAATCATAGGGTCGGCAGATGAGCCCTTGGTCGGCAGACGAGCCCCTCGCTAGTTGGAAGAGCAAGGGGATGCCAATGTCTTTTGGGGCGGAGATCGGCTCGCCGAGCATAGAGGGTTGGTAGGCGAGCGTTGAGGGACGGCAGACGACCCCCTCGCTAGTTGGAAGAGCGAAGGGATGCCAATGCCTGTTGGGTTGGAGATCGGCTCGTCGAGCACAGAGGGTCGGTAGGCGAGCATTGAGGGTCGGCAGACGACCCCTTCGCTAGTTGGAAGAGCGAGGGGATGCCAACGCCTTTTGGGTTGGAGATCGGCTCGCCGAGCATAGAGGGTCGGTAGGCGAGCGTTGAGGGTCGGCAGACGACCCCCTCGCTAGTTGGAAGAGCGAGGGGACGCCAATGCCTGTTGGGTTAGAGATCGACTTGCCGAGCACAGAAGGTCGGTTGGCGAGCGTCGAGGGTCGGCAAGCGACCCCCTCGCTAGTTGGAAGAGCGAGGGGACGCCAATGCCTGTTGGGTCGGAAATCGGCTTGTCGAGCATAGAGGGTCGGTAGGCGAGCGTTGGGGGTCGGCAGACGACCCCCTCGCTAGTTGGAAGAGCGAGGGGACGCCAACGCCTGTTGGGCTGGAAATCGGCTCGTCAAGCATAAAGGGTCGGTAGGCAAGCATTGAGGGTCGGCAGACGACCCCCTCGCTAGTTGGAAGAGCGAGGGGATGCCAACGCCTGTTAGGTTGGAGATCGGCTCGCCGAGCACAGAGGGTCGGTAGGCAAGCGTTGAGGGTCGGCAGACGACCCCTTCGCTAGTTGGAAGAGAGAGGGGACGCCAACGCCTGTTGGGTTGGAAATCGGCTCGCCGAGCATAGAAGGTCGGTCGGCGAGCATCGAGGGTCGGCAGACGACCCCCTCGCTAGTTGGAAGAGCGAGGGGACGCCAACGCCTGTTGGGTTGGAGATCGGCTCGCCGAGCATAGAAGGTCGGTCGGCGAGCCCCTCGCTTGAGGAGAACTTTTTAGGGCTCGCGATTTTATCCGAGCTCCGAGCCTCCTGGGAATAGAGGAGGGCTGTAGGGGCTCACGGTGTCATCCGAGCTCCGAGCCCCTGGTGAATAGGGGAGGGCTGTAGGGGCTCGTGGTGTCATCCGAGCTCTGATCCCCTTGTGAATAGGGGAGCGCTTCTGGGGCTCGCGGTGACATCCGAAGTCCGAGCCCTCCTATAAAATAGAAGAGAAATTGTGGCTCGCAGTGCCATCCGAGCGTCAAGCCTTCTGTGGAGTAGAAGGGGAATTGTGGCTCGCGATGGGATCCGAGCGTCGACCCTCCTGTAAAAATAGGAGAGGAATTGTGGCTCACGGTGCCATCCGAGTGTCGACCCTTCCGTGGAGTAGAAGAGGAATTGTGGCTCGCGGTGCCATCCGAGCGTCAACCCTGCTGTGGAGTAGAAGGGGAATTGTGGCTTGCGGTGCCATCCGAGCGTCGAGCCTCCTGTGTAATAGAAGAGAAATTGTGGCTCGCAGTGCCATCCGAGCATCGAGCCTTCTGTGGAGTAGAAGGGGAATTGTGGCTCGCGGTGCCATCCGAGCGTCGACCCTCCTGTAAAAATAGGAGAGAAATTGTGGCTCGCGATGCCATCCGAGCGTCGAGCCTTCTTTGGAGTAGAAGGGGAATTGTGGCTCGCGATGCCATCCGAGCGTCAACTCTCCTGTAAAAATAGGAGAGGAATTGTGGCTCGCGGTGCCATCCGAGCATCGACCCTCCTGTAAAAATAGGAGAGAAATTGTGGCTCGCGGTGCCATCCAAGTATCGAGCTTCATTGACTTGTCGAAAAAGTCCGCTGTGTGGGGAAGAAAAACCTGGGGGTAGTTTGGGTAATTCCACGCCCAATGCTGACGTCAGGAGCACAAGGATCGAAGCGTCTCCAGATCTTAGCGGACGTTAGATCTTGATGGTTAAGATCCAACGGCCAGATCTTAATTGCGAAAATCGAGGAGTCGCTTTCTTCTTATAAATCCCCTTCCCCCTCTTCACTTTCTCTTCTTCATTTCTTTACTCTCACTCTCCACTATTTCAAGAATAGGGTTTTACCTGCCGTCGGCGACTTTTTCCGGTGATCGTTCGGTAAACTTTTCAGGTTAGTATTCTCTGTTTTGTAATGTCGCGCGTTCAGTCCGGATCCGAGGCCAGCTCGTTGGGCCGCTCCGCAAAGGAGTCCGAGTCCGAGACGTCCTCGTCTTTTAGCAAGTATAAGGTGAAGCAGGAGGTCCTGACAGACCCTGGGTCGGCTAGTAGTGACAACGTAGTCTTCATAGTGTCGCCACTGAGATCCCGAAGGCCGGGGAAGGAGCCTGTAGGCGAGGGCGAAGAGCAGGAGGAAGAGGATGAGGAGAATCAGGAGGATCAGGGCACCGAGGGCGAAGAGGAGGAGGGAGAGGACGAGGAGGACCAGGGCGACGAAGGCGAAGAGGAGAGGGAGGATGAGGATCAGGAGGATCCGGATACTGATGATGAGGATGAGGAGGATGAGGGCGCTGTTGATGATGAGGATGAGGACGTTGAAGAGGGTGCGGGCCAAGGCACAGCGAGAAGGTCGGTCGGGGATGACCTTCCACCTCTCCCACCCCTGTCGACGCCGTCTCTCGAGAGGAAGACTCGTCCTCGACGGGAGAAGCGGAAGCTAACTATCCCAGACAGTCCTCCTCCGCAAGATGAATATGCACCCAGGCCGGGGCTCGAGTTCCCCCCAGTCTCCTTCAAAAATCCGAGGTCGATCCGGACGTATCCTGATGATATCAAGGACATCGACCCCATCCCTCCCGTGCCAGGTGAAGAGGGCCGGGTGAAGATTCGGATGGACAGCATCCCGTGCATCTTGAGGGCAGACTATCTCCACATTCTGAGGGCCTCTTATTTCATCCCGCGGGAGTTCGAAGTCTTCATCCCGAGCCCAGGCATTTGGCCAACTACGGTCCTGGCGTCGGGCTATTGTATGTTTCCCGAGGATGCCTTCGCCTCGGGCCTGAGGCTGCCTCTGCATCCCTTTGTTAAGAGGGTCTTGAATTGGGCGAAACTATGTCCCATGCAGTACGACCAGAACTCTTGGAAGCGCTTGATCTGTTTTATTCTGAGGTGCCAAGAGAAGGAGGTGAAGCCGAGGTTGACGTACTTCCGAGCCATACTAGGGATTAGTTCGCTCGGAGATCAGAAGGGATTTTCTACTTCTCACCCAGGATGCACAAGAAGATCATGCACGGCCATTCGGATTCTATCAAAGGGTGGAAAGAGAAGTATTTTGTGGTGCGGAGCGAGAAGGCTTGGGGAATACCGACCCAGTGGAGTTTCTTCAAGCCGTACCATAAACCTCCGAAGTGAAGTGACTTGACAGCAAAGGAGTGGAAGCGAGAGAGAAGATAGTTAGGGGGCACAGTATTGTGTGGCCCCGAGTGACCGAGCTACACCTCGCCCGGGCCGAACTGAGCCCTGCCGACCCTAGTATGCTTCGTTCTGAATTTTTCATCTTTCTGCCTTCATGTTAACTTTAGCCTCTTTTTTCTTTCTTGCAGAGATGACTTCCGAACAAGTAGACGATAGGTGAGCCTTGCTGGCCGTCGCCGCAAAGACGAAGGCGGATATGCAGAAGAAGAAGAAAGCGGAGCAGGAGAAGCTGGCCGCTCAGGCCGGGGGGTCCGCCAAGGTGTCGGACCCGGTAGCCGAGGAGCCTTCTCAGGCAAAGAAGGCCAAGAAGCATCACCACCCCCCATGCCGAGGGTGCCCCGGGAAGCAGGGGCCAGTTCGGGAAAAACTGTTGATGCCCCGGGGAAGAGGCTTCCCCCGCCATGCCCCACCGCCGAGCAGATGGTGGGACAACAGGGACTGCGGCCCTTCGCCCCCGATTGGTCGATCGTGCAGGGGGACAGTCTGCTCGACGGGCCTGTGGCGGTTGAGTTCGTCACGAAGGCCGGCACCGAGCGTGACTTCATGGCGCTGGCGTCGTAGACGGCCGATCAGGCCTTCATGCGCTGGTCCCAAGCGCATATTTCGGTGAGTTAATTCGGCACCCTTTCCCCTGGTTTTAACTTGGTGAAATTTTTCTGATCTTTTTCCCCTCGGACAGGCGATGCTCCATGGTCAGCACTTCCAAAAGTGCTTGGAGAAGGAGATCTATATCGAGAGGAGGAACGGGGAGAAGTACCTCCGCGAGCTGAACAAGGCTACGGACGATCTGAAAGAGGCTCAGACTATGGTGACCATCCACGAGGCCCAGATAGCCTCGCTCTCCGACATCCACAAGGCGGACGTGGATCGTCTCAAGGAGAAGATTGAGGAGGAGGCGGAGAAGAGGCGGAAGGCCCTGAAGAGGATGGAGGCGGCCTCGGCAGAAGCTCTGATTATAGCGCAGGACGAGGCGTATGAGCAAGCCAAGGCGCACTTCAGGCAGATCTACCCCGAGCAGAGCATGGACCACCTCTACTATGGTTGGGAGGCGAACCTTCCGCCGACCCCGGTGGGCGACGAAGCGGGGGGCGTCCAGGCCAAAGATGAGGTGCCACCCCCCTCAAGAATAGACTAGTTTTTTCTTTTTGTTTTTTGATGTAAATGCCTCGAGCGGACTGGCCACCGCGGCTTTTGTATCAATTTTTTGAAAGAAATGAAATATACTTTTTTGGGCTGAGGCTTTGTGACTTGAGCATTTTTCTAGCTTTCCTTGTGATGGTTTGTTTCTTCTTGTCCTTGGATAGACGCACGAGACCTTGGGAGCCGGCCCAGTTTCTGCCGAGGTATCCTGGGTCCAAGCAGGGAAGGAGACATTGGATGTGGCTCTGGCTCACCAGCGAAAACAGGCTCGTGATCGAGTGGCCGTTGTAAATTATTTCACCAACAAGTCTAGGGAACTCAGTCTGGAGGTGGCTCATCTGAAGAAAGTTATAGCCGATCGGGACTGGTGGGTAATCGAGACAGACTGGTCCATCTCGGATGCCTCGAGCGAGCGGTCAACCTCGGAGTCTTTCCTTCGCGAGGCTGTGATTGAGAAAGAGCTGGAGATCCAAAGGCTGAAGTTGGTGTTGGGCGCGGGCCTGATCGAGGAGGCAAGCAACTCCACACCGGGGCGGTCTCCGACGTTTTTATTTGAAGCAGCCCAGCCAGGTGATGCAGGGAGCTCGGTGGGAGGAGTCTCTACCCAGGTCGGTCCGGCCGAGCGTGAGAGGAGCCCTGAACGAAGTGCCGAGTTTGAGTTTTCAAGCCGAGTGTGAGTGAACAGCAAGTTGTTCGTTGTATTTGTACCGACTTTCATTGAGTTGTAAGCAATGAGTAATAATAAAAACATTCGATTTTCTGAAATTTGATTGTCTCGATCGCCGAAGGTGGATGCCGTGCTTGCTGCGAAGGGTCGCCGACGAGGTGACTTGGTGCAACGGGCGCATATGCAGCGGCGTATCGCCTGTTGATAAGTCATTAATGGCGACGTTTCGCCTTCCCATGAACATTTATGGCGACGTTTCGCCTTCCGCCGTTTCACATTCCCAGAGGCAATAATTGCACCCCTTAGGGGGCTATATAATCTCCACTCTCCCCAAGCTGGTTGTCAAGGAGTGAGTGGCTAATCAGTCGCTTGACTTTGGATGCCTGCCGAGGGCGGGCGCCCCGAACATAATCTTTTTCCGAGGCCTCCAGATTGGAGGCACACCAATCACCCTCAAACAATTCGGCGTTCGGGCCTTGAAGGCCGAAGAACCCCGGGGGGTTCGTTGGTGAGTGGTGGGCCGACCGATCGGTTCGGGGGCTCGGAGAGAACCGAGGTCGGTGGCGTTCCTGTCGTCCTCGAACAATTCGGGGTTTTGGCCTCGTAAAGAACTGTAAACCACGGGTTGTTCGTGGGCGAGAGGAGGGTCAACGAAGGGTCTCGGAGCGAGGAGAGCCGAGGGTCGGTGGCCCTCCTGCCGTCCTTGAACAATTTGGGATTTGGGCTTGTGAAAGCAGTAAATCCCGGGTTGTTCGCGGGCGAGAGGAGGGTCAAACAACCGACCCGAAGCTCGGGGCATCTGCCGAGGGTGGACGCTCTAAAACTTAATAAAAATTTTGTTGAAACAGAAATGGTTGTAGGTCATAGCCGAGCGTATTGGTCTAGCGGCTTCGAAGAAAGCCTCGGCCCTGCTCTGGTTTTAACGACGAGGCACCATTTGTTGTTGGGGAGATGGCGAGGGCGTGGCAGCGGTCATTACCTCGCGCATAGGCTGGTGGGCTCGAAGAAGCCCGAAACCATGCGAGGTGTAGTTACCGAGTCCCCACACCGGGGAGAAAGCCAGTAACGGGTATAGCTGAGGGTCGTTGCCGAGCGTTAAGGTCGGGGGACTTTGGGAGAAAGCCTCCACCTTGCTCGAGGTCGACGCCGAGCTCCCGAACTTGTTCTCAGGAGAGACGGTACGGGTGTAGCTGGCGGTTGCCACCTCGCGCATAGGTTGATGGGCTTGAAGAAGTCCAAACCATGCGAAGGACAGGTGCCGAGCCCCCACACCAGGGAGAAAACCAGTAACAGGCGTAGCCACGGGCCGTCGCCGAGCGTTAAGGTCGGGGGGCTTTGGGAGAAAGCCTCCGCCTTGCTCGAGGTCAGCGCCGAGCTCCCGAACTTGTTCTCAGGAGAGACAGTACGGGTGTAACAGGTGGTTGCCACCTCACGCATAGGTTGATGGGCTTGAAGAAGTCCAAACCATGCGAGGGACAGGTGCCGAGCCCCCACACCGGGGAGAAAGCCAGAAACGGGCATAGCCACGGGCCGTTGCCGAGCGTTAAGGTCGGGGGGCTTTGGGAGAAAGCCTCCGCCTTGCTCGAGGTCGGTGCTGAGCTCCCGAACTTGTTCTCAGGAGAGACGGTACAGGTGTAGCTGGCAGTTGTCGCCTCGCGCATAGGTTGATGGGCTTGAAGAAGCCCAAACCATGCGAGGGACAGGTGCCGAGCCCCCACACCGGGGAGAAAGCCAGTAACGGGCATAGCCACGGGCCATCGCCGAGCGTTAAGGTCGGGGGGCTTTGGGAGAAAGCCTCCGCCTTGCTCGAGGTCGGCACCGAGCTTCCGAACTTGTTCTCAGGAGAGACGGTATGGGTGTAGCTGGCGGTTGCCGCCTCGTGCATAGGTTGATGGGCTTGAAAAAGTCCAAACCATGCGAGGGACAGGTGCCGAGCCCCCACACCGGGGAGAAAGCCAGTAATGGGCGTAGTCACGGGCCGTCGCCGAGCGTTAAGGTCGAGGGGCTTTGGGAGAAAGCCTCCGCCTTACTCGAGGTCGGCACCGAGCTCCCGAACTTGTTCTCAGGAGAGACGGTATGGGTGTAGCTGGCAGTTGCCGCCTTGTGCATAGGTTGATGGGCTTGAAGAAGTCCAAACCATGCGAGGGACAGGTGTCGAGCCCCCACACCGGGGAGAAAGCCAGTAACGGGCGTAGCCACGGGCCGTCGCCGAGCGTTAAGGTCGGGGGGCTTTGAGAGAAAGCCTCCGCCTTTCTCGAGATCGGCGCCGAGCTCCCGAACTTGTTCTCAGGAGAGAGATGCAAGAGAAGCTTTTCTGGCTTGTGCTGCTATCCAAGTGCCGAGCCTGAAGCTTGTAAGAAAAGGTTTTCTGGCTCGCGGTGCTATCCGAGCGCCGAACCCCAAGCTTGTAAGAGAAGCTTTTCTGGCTCGCACTATTATCCGAGCACCGAGCCCGAGACGTCTTTTATTGAGAGCAAAATACGAAGCCACAAACTTGTTTTAAGAAAGTTGGCATATTTACATCATACTGGATTTTTACCAAAAACAAGGCACAACGTGCCGACTACATTAATGATAATTTACATGGAAGCTAATCTCCTCCTAGGAACTTGATAAGGTGCTCCGCATTCCAGGGCCTCTTGATGGCCTTGCCCTCGGGGTTGGTCAGGCGGTACGTCCCTGGGCGCACGACCTCCGATACTCTGTAAGGGCCCACCCAATTGGGGGCTAATTTCCGTTTCTGGCCGAGATTGGATACCGCCAGTTTTCGGAGGACGAGGTCTCCGAGTTCGATGTCGGTGGGATGCACCTTCCTATTGTAGAACTTCTCAATCCTTTGTTGGTAGATGCTTTTTCTAATGGCGGACTTCTCCCTGACCTCGTTTATGAGGTCCAGGTCGGCTAGCAGCTGTTTGGAGTTAGCTGCCTCGTCGAAAGCCATGATTCGAGGTGAAGGGATCTCGATCTCCAAGGGAATGACGGCCTCCGCGCCGTATGTCAAATTGAAAGGGGATTCTCCCGTGGGAATTCTCTTTATTGTCCGGTGGGTCCAGAGAACGCTTGGCAACTCGTCGATCCATAACCCCTTAGAAGAGTTATCGAGTTGTTTCTTGAGGCCGTCGAGGATTTGGCAGTTCGCGTTCTCGGCCTGACCGTTGGACTGGAGGTGGCATACTGAGGAGAAGCGCTGCCGGATCCCGAGATCTTCGCAGAACTTGCAGAAATGCTTACCCGCGAATTGAGTCCCATTGTCTGTGATGAGCACCTGCGAAATCCCAAACCGACAGACGATGTGTTTCCAGAAAAACTGCTGGGTCTGTGGCTCGGTGATCGTTGCTAATGGCTCAGCCTCGATCCACTTAGTGAAGTAGTCGATCGCCATAATGAGGAACTTTCGTTGGCCCGTTGCTTTTGGAAATGGGCCCACCAGATCCATCCCCCACATTGCAAAGGGGGTCGGACTGGCCATTGACCGGTGGTTTGCCTGAGGAGCCCTTTTCACGGGGAGAACCGCTGACAGGGGCCGCACCTTTTAACTAGGGCAAGGGCGTCTTGCAGCATAGTGGGCCAGTAGTACCCGTGATTTAATGCCTTCCGCGCTAGCGAATGGCTTCCCATGTGGCATCCTCCGATCCGCTCGTGCAGCTCCTTGAGGGCGTACTTGGCTTTGTCTGGGGTTAAGCAGCGGTGGTAGGGTCTGCCATCCATTATTGTATAGGACCTTTCGAAGAGGGTGGCATCGATGACCGCAAATCTTTCAGATCGGACCCTGATCCGCCTCGCTTCAGCTCGATCTTCGGGGAGCTCTCCCTTGACTAGAAATTTTATGATATGAGTGGTCCAGTCGTTGGGAGGGGCTTCGTCTTCGATGCACAGAACCTCCAAGAAGTCTGTACTTGGCTTCAACAGTACTTCAATCAGGACCGTGCGGTTGAGGCCTTCAAAGGATGATGAAGCCAACTTTGACAGGGCGTCGGCCTGGGCGTTCAGCTCCCGGGGGATCCTCAAGACAGCCGATTCGTCGAAGGACGTTAATAGGCATTGGACCACGGCCAGGTACCTGATCATTCGATCATCACGGGCCTCATATTTCCCGGTGATCTAGTTGACCACCAGCTGAGAGTCGCTAAAAGCCCTGATCTATCTAGCACCGGCCTGGTGAGCCAGGTTGAGCCCGGCGATCATGGCCTCGTACTCAGCCTCGTTGTTAGAGATCGGGAAGTTGAGGCGGAGACAGTATTGAAGGAGGAAACCATCTGGACCCTGGAGAATGATGCCTGCACCACTTCCTGCTTCGCAAGAGGAGCCATCGACGTAAACTTCCCACGTCTGGTCGGCTTTCTTGCTCGCGGGTTGCTCGGAGATGGTGCATTCTGTGATGAATTTGGCAAGGGCCTGCCCTTTGATGGCCATTCTTGGTTGATAGCCGATGTCGTACTGGCTGAGTTCGATCGACCATTTGACTAGTCGACCGGAGCTCTCAGGCTTATAGAGCACAGCCTTCAGGGGTTGATCTATGAGTACCTGGACCGAATGCGCCTGAAAGTAAGGACGGAGCTTTTGCGCGGCCATGACCAAGGCATATGCTACTTTCTCCATCCTGGAATACCTGGTCTCGATGTCGAGCAGGACCTTGCTTACATAGTACAGGGGCTTTTGGATCCCTTCCTCTTCTCGAACGAGGACGACGCTGAGCACGTTCTCCGAAGCGGATAGGTAGAGCCAGAGTGGCTCCCCTGGTTCGGACTTGCTGAGGAGAGGAGGGTTGGCGAGGTACTCCTTTAACTGGGCGAAGGCCTCTTGCTGCTGAGTACCCCACTCGAACCCTCCGGTGCCGCGCAGTGCCTTGAAGAACGGAAGAGACTTCTCTCCAGACTTGGAGAGAAAATGGCCGATGGCCGCCAGTCTCCCTGTCAGCCTCTAGACTTCTTTGACGTTCCTGGGAGGGGCCATGTCTATTATGGCCTAAATTTTTTTGGGGTTCGCCTCGATGCCGCGCTGGCTGACGATGAACCCTAAGAACTTCCCCGAGGAGACGCCGAAGGAACACTTCGCCGGGTTGAGCCTCATGTTGTGGGTTCGAAGGACCCAAAGGCCTCTTCCAGGTCGGCGACGTGGTCCTGTCCTCGCTGACTTTTGACGAGCATGTCGTTGACGTATACCTCCATGTTACATCCGATTTGATCTTTAAAGACTCGGTTGACGAGCCTCTGGTAGGTGGCACCGGCGTTCTTCAGCCCGAAGGGCATAACCCGGTAGCAGTACAGTTCCCGGTCTGTGACGAAGGACGTCTTGGCAATGTCGGAAGGAAACATCCGGATCTGGTTATAGCCCGAGAAGGCATCCATAAAGGATAAGAGCTCGTGGCCCGAGGTGGCATCGATCGGGGCATCAATGCTGGGGAGAGGGAACGGATCCTTGGGGCATGCCTTGTTGAGGTCGGTGAAATCTATGCAGATCCTCCAACTCCTGCTCGCCTTCTTGACCATGACGATGTTCGCCAGCCACTCAGGGTAGCTGACCTCTTGTATGAAACGCGCGGACAAGAGCTTGTCCACTTCCGCGTTTACTGCTTGCTGTCGCTCCGGAGCGAACTTGCGCTGCTTTTGGACAACTGGTTTCGACCCGGGGATCACGCTGAGTTTGTGCATGATGAGGTTCTCGGAGATCCCGGGCATGTCAGAGGGCTTCCAGGCGAAGAGATCGACATTGCGGCGAATGCAGCCGATCAGGGCGCTCTTGAGGTCAGACGCGAGGGAGAAGCTTACTCGGAAGTGCTTCGATGCATCCCCTATCTCGAACGAGACATCTTCTAGCTTGTCCGCCGGCTCTGGTTCTGGCTGGGTCCTTTCGGGCTCCAGCTCGGCGGCATCGAGGGGAAATACACCGCTCCCGATCGCCGTCATGTAGCACGAACGGGCTGCTTCTTGATTTCCTCAGACAACTCCGACACCAGTGTTAGTAGGAAATTTCATTTTCTGGTGGTAGGCCGAGGGAACCGCCTGGAGGGAGCAGAGCCCCGGACGGCCGAGTATGGCGTTGTAGGCTGCCTTGACATTCACAACCATGAAGTCCATGGACTGGGTCCTTCTGTTCGGGGTCGTGCCTGCCGTGACGTCTAGGGTGACGATCCCCTCTATTGTCACGGGGACGCCGGAGAATCCGTGCAAGGTGTATCCGGCCGGCTTTATCTTTTCGCGGGAGAGCTTCAAGTTCTCGAATGCCCCTAGGAATAGAGTGTTGTGTAATGCCCTGATTTTTCATTTAATGAAAAATTATTTTATTTTGCACGTAGTGTGCACGTGCAATATTTTTGGTAAATATTTTCAGCATGATGAGTATAGATTTTTAAATATGTGCTTTTTAATTATTTGTTACAAAGCATTCTTTCAATTAGACAAAAAGCCTTTTTCTTAAAGCCCAAAATTTAATACATTTACTTTATTTTAAAATTGTTATTTGGGCCCATCAACTAAAGCCCATGAGTTAATTTATTTTTAAATACAACTTGTAATGTAGAATACAATTTAAAGTTTATTTTTATATAAAATTTAATGTACAATTTTTGGACCTAGTTGCTTGCACGTGCATTGCACGTACACGTGCAAAATGCACATGTTGAGTAGGCCGGATTGCATCTTTTGGAGGGAATGGGAAAATTTTGAGTGGGATCATGGTGGAGTGGTTACTTGATCATGGGTAGTTAGTGTAGCTCCTCCTTAGATCTAAGCCATTTGTTCCTAACTCCCACTTCAATCTTAGCCATCCATTTTCCTAGATTTTTAGTATAAATACCCCCCCCCCCCCCCCCCCCCCCCCCCCCCCCCCCTCCCTAGCCTAGTTATTCTTGTGCTAATTAATCCCTCCAACCTATAGTCTAAAATACAATTTCCTAGTAGTTAGTAAGTGAGTTAAAGATTGAGAGTTTGTATGGGGATTGTGCTTGCATCATCAAGAAGGGGAGAGGTCGGTTACCATCAAGGAGCTCTCGGTTGGTGTGCTTAGAGGCTTGTGTGCGGATGCTCAAGGAGGAGGATCGCTCTCGTTTGCAAGGACATTGTTTAGGGAGTGTTGCTAGTTGTTTTCTCTCCAATTAAGGTGGGTAAATTTTCTATATTTCTAAATAGGAATACATGCTAGATTGGAATGGAAAAATGATGCATGAAAAAGATTAATAAGAGTACACATTTAAATTGGAGGATTGATCTATAAATTGATTGGAATGTGGGTGTGCAATTGTATGTGATTTGATTAGTAAAAGTCTAAATTTTGTGTGAATTAATTATGGCCATGGATTGTTGAAGAAAGTTTCATTTTCTACTTCATGAATTATAGACACAAAAGTTAGTAGATTAACAATGCTACATTATGTGTTTAATTGAATCTTTGTGTTGCATTGAAATAAATGGATTAAGATATAAATTTGTATGCTTAGTAAATGATTAAAAACAGGAAATATGGAGATTGCTAATAAAGAGGTTTGAGATATTAATTGTTAAGAAATGTCGAAAAAGAAAGAAATGTGGTAGTGATAGTTTACAATTCGAATTAATTGCATGAAAAATATGTTTTAATTGTTGAAAAAATTATTTTTCATAATGGGGTATAATTTATGATGATATTAGTCAATCTGGACATTTACAGTAGAATTTTATATAAAAAAAACAAAGTGAAATGAGAGATTGTTGAACACCGAAATATTTACTAAACAGAGAGGATAGATCTAACTAGACCACGGGTTGAAATATGACAACTTGAGTGCAAGTAGCCAGATGGCTAGGGCGCGCGGCTGTGTTCTCTTGAGTCGCTGGTTCGAATCCCCTTAGCACCATACTGTTTATATTTTTTGAAAAAGCATAAATACTACAACCGAGAGTATTTAAAGCTCTCAACCCCGCTTTATATCGATTGGCACACTCGGCCTAGTGGCCAGAGCGTGTGGCTTGCTTCTTGGTGGTTGCTGGTTCGAATCTGAGCTCGGCCAGTATTAAACTTTTGGGGAAAATTTATTTTTTTGGTGTTTTCGATGATTGAAAAATTATGAAAAAAATATGGTTATTATTCTAAAAATATATGGGACTTATGAAAAATAATTTGGAAATTATTTACATAAAATAAAACATGATTTGAGAATAAATGTGTAAATAAAACTATGTATCTACATCTACATTTCTATGAAAATTATATCTTGCAAAAAGAACTTGAAATGAAGGATTAGAAAATTAATATGGCAAAGAAAGAAATTATCTTATGTGATGTAAATTATTCTCATTTGAGAATAGTGTGGAAATTATGAAGTGTAAAAGTCCACCTTTGATTGAATAATTAGTGACGTGGGTTTTTTATGTGAAAATAACATTTCATGAGATACATGATGAATAGTTGAATTTCATGTATAGTTATGGACTATTTGAACGATTTAGAAATCATGATTGGAAAAGAGAAATATTTTGAGTATGACAACTCAACATGTGAACTTATGCGTTGGAAACACTCAACTTTAGAATTTGTGAATGGAAATTGAAACAAAAGAGTAGCTAAGTCTCCCCCGGCAATTGGAAAGAAATGAAATGAAATTTGAAATGAAAGACCAAGGTTGGTCATGTTTGAATGAATGAATAAGTCCGGTTAGTGGAGAGGCTAACTCTAGTGCTTTGATTTTATTTATGATTCTAATTCATTAGAATTAAGGATTAGTTACATAGTGAAGACGTGATGAAAGTAAGAGAAAAACATTGAGTATGAGGGCCATTGGATCAGCGGCGAGAGCGTATCCCAGGATGTCCCATGACAAGTCAGGGCGAGGACACTGCTCCAGAGTACCGTCCCGGTGGCGACGCTCGTGGGATGTTTGAAGACTACGGGTGGTGTTATGTCTATGGTAGGAGCTGAATTACCACAGGATGTCTGCATGATGAGTCATGTGTCAGTGCGTTGGGATTCCCTCCAGGGCGCCCAGACATGAGTTCGTATGTCAGAAAACATCTAGGATACTTACCGTAGTTACAGTAGTAGATTAAGTCATGACGAGGGATTGAACCCTACAAGATGAAAAACGATTAAGGGCTTGCCCTCGGACCTATGTAGTATGGGATGCATAGAATCCGAAAAAGTGCGCATTAGTGTCATGTAATATAAATAACTGCATTAAGAACTAAGTGCACAATCACAACACGACATCCATAGGGTAGTCCCTTTAGTTTGACATATGACAAGTTTGTGTTTGTTAAATATGAAAAATAAGTTATACTATTTCCGGCATAGAGAGGATGACCGTGTATAATGTTCATCGGTTGAATAAACTGACGTACCCACAGTCTTATATGCAGGTAAGTGACATGATAAAAATTAAAGAGGAACAGATGCTTAAAGATTATTCAATGTTGTTGTACATTTATTTACTTCCGCTGTGTAATGTAAAGTGTAATGTTTTTATGTAAACTCTGATGTAAAGTGAAAAGTTCAAATTTTCTTGTAAAATTGTACTAAATGAAGTAGAAAGATCCTGTAGAACATCTCGAATTCAGCTGTATTTGGGATTCGGGGCGTTACATGTTGACCGAGCTGCCGTTGTCCATGAGGATTCGCCGGACCTCAAAGTTCGCCATGCTGAGGCTGTTGACAAGCGCGTCACAGTGAGAGAGCCGGACTCCCTCCAGGTCCTCCCCCGAGAAAGAAACAGGGAGTTGCTGGATTTGGGGGAGAAAGAGCCCTGAACGATGTTAACATCCCGGACGAATGCCTTGCGAGAAGTATTGAATTCTCCTCCCATGGGCCCTCCGTGGACGCAATGCAAGATTGCCTGACCCTCGGGCTCCTCGGGCTCCAGATCCCGCTCGGGTCTCTGTCGGGGCGCTCGCGGAGGAGGGGAATCCCTCCTATTTCTGGTATCCCTCTGTTCCCGGACACCTTCTCTTTTGAATTCTCGGAGGTACCCTCGTTGGATGAGGGCCTCGATTTCGTCCTTCAGGGCACGACAACGAGCTATGTCGTGCCCGTTGTTCCGGTGGAAGCGGCAGTAGAACCGTTGATCCCTCTTTTTGCTGGTGTTGTTGGACGGTCGAGGTGGGTACTGCACGAGGTCGCTGTCTTCAATCGCTAAGAGGATCGTCGACACGTTTTGCGTCAGCGGAGTGTACCTCTCGAAGCGGGGGACCGGCAGAACCTTCTTCGCGGTGCCCCCGTCTCTCGGAGCTTTCTTCGCCGGCTCGACCTCGTCGGCTTTGCGCTTCCCCTTCCCAAAAACTTCTTTCTGATCCTCTGGATTCAGGGCCTCTTCGGCTTGAATGTACTTTTCGACCCGGCTGAAGAGGTCGGAAAAGTCTATCGGGGGCTTCTTTGTCAGGGAGGCCTTCAGCTGTCCGTATCGGACGTTGTGTCGGAAGGCTGCCGAGGCAACCCCAGGGTCGAGGGAGGAGACCGACCTCACCTCGGCGGTGAACCTTCAGACGAACACCCGGAGTGACTCCCCTTCCTTCTGCCGGAGGCCGAGTAGGGACGCACTTGTTCTTTCGGCCTTTCGGTTGGTTACGAAGTGTGAGAGGAAGCTGCCCTCTAGCTGGTCGAAAGAATAGATGGAGCCGGGGGTGAGTTTGGAGAACCATTCCTGAGCCGGACCCCGGAGTGTGGCGGAGAAGGCTCGAACCAGGAGTGGATCCGATGCGCTGTGAATCATCATGAGGATTTTGAAGCCCTCCATGTGATCAGCAGGATCGCCCTCGCCATCGTAGGTCTCAAATTGAGGCGGGCAGAAATTCTGGGGTATCCTCCGCCTGCAGGATGAGGGCGAAGAAAGGAGGTCGGACAGGCCTGTACCCCTGAGCCGTCCTTGGACCGCCGTCGCCGAAGTGATCGAGGCGGTCCTCCATTTCTTGGAGGCACTTCAAAATGTCGTCGTCATACTCCGGTGGGATTGTTGAGGGGCGAGACACGCTGGCCTCAGCATCCGACCGTGTGTGAGAGCGGCAGACGTTCTCATCAATGGGGATCCCTCGGATGACCCCCATGATTTCCTTCCGGAAGTCCTGGAACTCCTGGTGAGTGACCGGGGCTCGCTCGGCCCGGTTTGGTTGAGCCGGAGGTTGCCGTCCGACACGGCTGAGCGCCGGCCCCCGTCCTTGGGACGGAGGCTTCGGGTGGTTCGGGGCCAAGTTGGAAGCGGCCCTTCCCCTGCTGCGGCTAGCCTGTCGGTTTAGGATTACCCCCCGCAGAACGGGTTGGATCGGACGGGAGGCACCCGGTTGGAGTCTGTGACTGACCCCTGGGTTGTTGGATGCTTGAGCGTCGGCGCCGACGCCCTGTGGAGGCACGTCCTGCCGACGCGCCGAGGTAACAGCTCTCGTGGCTTTGAGCGCCATGTGAGCTCAGGTTAACGGGGTACCGTTGGTGGCTGAGCTTGGACCGGTGTCTACAATAGAGAGGTTCTCACAGACGGTGCCAACCTGATGCGGTTTGTTTTTGGGAGGCGTGTGGATGCACCAGGTGTGAGTTCTTACTCGATTTGTATCGGAGGAAGCTCCTATGCAGGCTGCCCTCGGCCGGGCGAACGGTACAGAGGTAGGTGGTGTTGAGGTGGAGAATGGATGCTCGGCTCGGATCGGGGGGCTCGGATCCGAGGTCTCGTGTACCTGCAGACGATCTCGGAACACCGGAGTTGGTCCCGGTGGCAGACGCTCCGACGATTTAGTCAGTCACTGAGAGAGAGTAACAGTAACTAGGGTTTTGGTGGGAAAAGATAGATCACCTGGAAAAAGGAGTAGGGATCTGGTATTTATAGAAGATGCCAACCGGGTCTGGACCCGTTTGGGGCCAGGTCTAGACCCGGTTGCCCGTGGGACTGAAGCTTTGGAAATCCGGGCGGTATAGGACTGACGTGGCAAGGGTTCGGACGGTTTTCGGGCTGACGTGGCAGAGGCCCAGACAGTATTCCGGTGCTGACGTGGCGGATCTGAATGATCTGAAGGCGCGCGCATTTTGAGGAGATCCTGTAGTCCAGGAGGGGCCACGTCATCCAACCCATATCAATATTAGTCATCCTGAGAGCTTGCCAACAACATCTAATGAGCAACTAATGAAGGCAATCCTTTGTCAGAAGTGCGCAAATTCTGTTTGTGAAATCGTCATTCTATTGAACTTTCTGTCCCAACTAAAAAAACCCTGGAAAGTTGTCAGCTGCAATGGCTTTATTAAAAGCAAAGGAATTGGTGCACTTGGCTTGTCAATTTCCTTTTCCTTTCTTTGTTTGATCGAACGAGAAAGGCATCGCTACTGTATCAGATGTCTCGTTTGATAGTAAATGATAAAAATGAGTTCGCTTAGTAAATCACACACATCCTCAAAAACTATTAATTGATTATGATGTTACAACATCATCATCACTATCACATGTTTTTCTCACCCATTGTCGGTTAGCTGTAGACCTCAAGGCTTCAGAATAATTACAGAAAGATTTTTCATCAGATTGATATCGACACCTTACATGTTTTTAGATTTTCAATCATTAGATTATGCAATAGCGAGGAAACATCATAAAACCCTTTAATCCAAGAGGTAAACAGAAAGCTTGCATATTCCTGCTTGCATCATGATTTTTAGTACTGTAATTCTAAATAGACTTCAGTTTGTATGCACCATGACATATAAATAATGCTTCCATATGGAATTTGCACAAGACATTACATTTGCACAAGTCTAGCATTTCTCTTAGTTTTTATGCCAACAAATATAATTTAGAAAACATGATTAACATATTGGTTCCATCTTTTTGTTGTAGCTATCAATTTTTTATTTGTTTTCTTTTCATTGTGAAACAGGGTATTTTAGTTGATGAGGAAATATAGAACAAAACTTCTATGCAGATGCGTTTGTTTCTTTTAATAGTACCGAAATAGATATGGGTAAAAGGGAGTGCAGTTAGCAATTCAGCATTACCTTGCTGAATTTAAGCTTATTAGCAGAATATACCATTCCTCTTTTCCTTTTTATTATTATTATTTTTTTAATCTCATTTGGGAAATTAGGAAATATGAGGATTGAACTTGTTGCGAACTAGTAATATGGAGTCTAGCAATTGACAAATGAACACATTCCAGAGCTGTACCTGCTGTATTTTCTGATGTATCTCCGGAACTCACTAGGTCAAGAGAACAACCTTAAACATGATAACATATACATATATGATTGATGGAAACTAATCATAATGCAGCATTGTCTTACTTTTCAAATGAAAGAGTGAGATAAACAAGGGATGTAACATAAAATCTCATCAGAGATAGTACATTCGAATCTTCTCGCCAAAAAACGACTTTCGGCCCTAAATTAGCTTAGCTGCCGTGCTTGAAATCAAGTGGAGCTGAAAGAGTTTTGGGTATTGAGACTCATTGAATCAAGCTGAAATCAAAATTCAGAATAACTGAACAAACATCAATCAAGCCAGGAAATCATAAATACAACAAAACAATAAAGCACCATAATTTCGACAGTAACACACAATAACCTAGCTAAATTATCTTAATTTTGCTCTCTAGTTCAATTCTTTATTCTTTCTATCAACTTAATTAATTCACAAACACACAAGAACATAAAGCACCATAATTTTTAGACAGTAACCCTTCTTCCCACATAAAGTACCATAAAGGACAGTAACACACAAGAACCTAGCTAAATTATCAAAGGGCAGTAAGTAATTCACAATCACAAAATAACATAAAGCGCCATAACTTAGACAATAACCCTTCAACCCATATTAATATAATAAAACTAAACCCGCTGGAGCGAGTTTCATACCTAAATTAGAGCGCGAAGTCGGGGATGATCGGGGGATGCAAGAAGTCGGGATGGTCTGGGGTTGAAGTCGAGAAGTCGGGGAGGTAGACGGAAAGGAGAGCTTTTGAAGCCTCAGGGACGTCGGGCGAGAAGTCGAGCGACGGGGAGGAAGATGGAGCTACCCGCGAATTTGGGGTCGGGATCTGTGGCTAGAGTTTGGGGAGGAAATCGGGGGTGGATTTGGGGGCGTCGAGGGAGGAGAACTGGCGTGTGAGGGGACTGTGAGGGGGCTGTGAGAGGGCGGAGAGTGAGAGGAGGTTAAGGTCGGGATTTGAGGGAGTATTGGAGATCGGGATTTGGCTAGGGTTTTTTGAAGTCAATGATGATTTGGGGGTGGATCTGGTTGTATGGGAAATAAAAAAGAAATGAAAGGTCTGTTTGGAAACATTTAAGTTGGGGAATGGAAATAAATGGAATGAAAATGAATGGAGAGGAATGGAAAGAAAGGAAAATGGATGAATTTACTTTATAAGTTGTGTGTGTATGGCAACTGGTGGAATGAAATTGACTTTTTTTTGTTTCCATTCTCTAGTCTTGTTTGGCAAACACTGGAATACTATGGATTACAGCATTTTAAAAACTTATGTTCTTAGGAAACCTATGTTTTTAAACTACATAGTTCATTGTTTCCCGTAGCTGAAGAAGCTTCTCACTAGTAAACAATTTACACTGGAGCCTTCGCAAAAGATAACATGCATACCAAAAAGAATTTCAACTGCCAAAATGAACTTTGTATACAAATTGTTAGAACCTTGGTAGAACAAGGAATCCGAAGGAAGATAAATTGCGGTGATCAGAAAAGAATTTTGTATCCAGGGGGGCAGAACCTTTGCTGAATATATAGAGCAATGACAAATCCCAAGATCTCAAGGGATTGATCCATTGTAACTGCATACCGCTTCCGAGAGCCACTGACCCTGTTTTGTCAAATGATGCGAAACTTTTCATTCAAATACTATTGCCAGGATTAGAATCGATTTTGTGTACATTCCTCATAGCATTAACCTTTATGGAAAAACTGAAATCTTAAGCATGTTTGATCTGAAACGAAGAAGGATTGCTAAAACTGGAACATGATATGTAGGTTTTGATGTAGAAATGGGTTGATGTACCGATCCCTCCACATAACGTATGAGTATTACAAAATTTTAACTGAAATCCACTCAGATCTACCAAGACGAAGAAACCCAAATAAATCGTGTCTAACTCGGTTGGAACTCAAAACCAGCCCTTCCTGTAAATCTGATGCGAAAGTCTCAATCATCACAATAATTGACTAGTAATTCAGGTTTAGGATACAGTTTTACTAATTTTGTTCAAGAACTTGTTCAACATGAAGAACTCTACAACCATAACTAGCAAACACTCGACATATTAACTTTGTGGTTTCAAAAGTAGTGAAGTGCATCACGGTTGAAGTTAGATGTGCAAATTCAACAGAAAGTTCAATTTTATTATTCAATTGTTATCCATAAAACAGTGAAACCATGTAACTGCTTGATTATCATAATCTCAAAAAGAAAAGAAAATAATTAGAACGAACTGTTTACAAAAATGTTGGTTTTGGGGCTAAGAGATGATTAAAACTCTCTCTCTCTCTCTCTCTCTCTCTCTCTCTCTCTTCTTTCTTCATCATCACCAAAATCTCCAAGGATCCTTGTATGGAGGAACATAGTTATCCGTAGGTGGAAGTAAGCGGAATGAAGCCACTGTTTTCTCTAAGGATGGCCCCATCTGCACAACAGGAATGCACATACATGTTAGCTATCTGATTCTAAATATTCATGTACAGGTCACACATTACAAGATCCCCTAAATCTTTCAGAAAAAAATTTGAAAAGTTCTGATCAATTTGGACAAGAGATGGCAAAAATGAATGGTGAAGAGGCTTACATATTCCCATTTCTTGCTGAGAGTTGAAGCATTCAAAGAGTACAGATATCCTGAAGAAAAATTCAAAATAAAAAAGGTAGCATCTAGAATTCATACCAATGCACTCCAAAACCTTATTTAAAAAGTCTGAACCAAATGCCTTTGAGCCCACATTAAGGTGGGTGTAACATCAATGAACTTTTAAGACATGTATTTATGAAGGGTTCAAGGTCATTACAAAGTGCATGTGAATCTCAGAATGACTATCAAATGCAGTGTACTGAGTATATGTCAGTAAGACATAAAAATACATGCATTTCGGATTCATCGGTCAACATGTTGGATAACCATAGACGGGTTGTGTGAACCTGATGTAAACATGCATGAGTAACACATGTAATTTTCTCCTTCTCAGACACAATTTGAGATTAATGAGCATTATTAAATGCCATAATGATCATAAATCTGGTACTAGTGAATTTTAGTAGATGCCTTATCCTTAAACAATGGTGACAATGTCTTAATTGCGTGAATTTGGTAGAAGATAATGTGCAAAGATTGCAGTGAACCTTGGTAACTGTAGCAATAATTAGATAAGCTGTATGCAGAAGATAACAAGTTAAATACCATCTCTCTCTGCAGTTGAAGCCACATTGTGCCGGTAGAGGTTTGATTCCTGCATCTGATACAATTCAACGTGGAAAGGCAAAAGAAGAAGAAAAAAGGAACAAATTTAGCAAGTTACAAGAAACAAAACTTGCGTGCTTTATGTTACAAAGTTATGTTTCTTTCTCTGTTAAGACTTTTCTATGTGAAATTCACATCGGTTCAAATATGCCATCTTAATTAGCTCACATGATCACATAGTAACTAAAATATCTTAACCACATACATGAACATGCACAAACTAAAGGCAAATATAAAAATTAGTTTAACGAATAGATCACAGAAGTCACACTAAGGTTACACTATTAATGATAATGACCTCTGTGTTCCTCAAGTAAGAACCAGGTAAGGATCTTACCAAGTGGATGCTCAAAATTTAGACCAGGAGCCTGACCATTTGCACCATAAACAGAAAAAAGGATTAAAAGAATCTTTCCAAGTAGTTGCTTTCTCTTCATAAATCCTTATCATTCATGATACATCATAAGAATATCTGCATGCAATGTAACAAAAAGTAGATCAGTTGAACCCAGTCTTATAATAGATAAAGACATACCAAATTTTAGTGCAAGCAATAGAGAAGTGACTATACCTGATACAATCTATATGCTACAGAGGAATAGACGAGAACTTATATACATATGCAAATGCATGGTTTCTACCCAATAAAAATGGATCTATTCGGTTTCTAAGAAACAATAAAGGCAAAAGATAAAGTGTGTCATGAATACTTACAATTTTTTGAACAAAATAGCACTAATTGTTTATAGTAAGTCTTGATAGCCCTGAATTGCTAAACTCACTTCCCAAAAATCCAGATGGTTTGCTATCTTTAACCCCTGATACAACAGGGGCAGAAATTGAAGAGGATAAAGAACTCAGTGGATCAAATGGAGAGGTGGAATAATTCCACGAAATGAGCATTTCATACTTCCATAATATGATTGCACATTTCAGACTTGCACAAGATTTGCAGGAAATAAACATGTTCTCATTATAAAAGCAAAAAAACTTCTTTGATTCTGCAGTATGAATTAGTATGAATTAGCTTTCAATAAGTTAGCATTATGAACATCAACTAGAAAAGGATGAAAAGAAACTCGACCACAGTACCATCGCCAAAATTATGAACATCAACAAGTTCAAATATAGCTAGATCTATCTCGACAAATAATAATAAAAGTTCTTTCCTAACGATTCCAATTTCAAAGACCAAAGCAAACATCAAATCTCACTACCATCACCAAGCTTATTCAAAATCCAGTCTTTGCGCTTGTATTCAGGTATCCTAAGGAAGCACCTCTTCAAGTTGTCAACGCGTTCACCTGAGAACAGCTCTAATGCCCTCACCTTTTTGTCTTCATCCATACTATCTATAGAAAAAATGGCATTAGAAATTTGATCCCAAATTATATCTTCGTAGTGGTTCTTCTCCTTCATGACATCTACAAAATTTTCCATAGTGCCGCGCATATTTCCCATTTCTTCCTTAAGCCCTGCTGCCATGGTTTTGCGCTTTCTTTGTGGCAATTTAAATGGTTTAGCAGCTTGAGATACAGTAGACGAACCAGGATTTTGTTGGGTTCCGCTGTCGTCATCTAAATTAACAGTCTCAAAACTTCTGTTATCACCAAGAAGAGAGTCAAAAGCTTGTTATGGTAAGATGTCGGCATCATACGCATCTACATCTGCTGTAAAGCATGTCTTTTGAATATTTCCATTGGCTGAATTCTCTCCAAGCACATCCATCCACTCACTAAATCGTGGCAATATCTTCTTTCTATAGTTCTTGAGATTCGAATTAGCCTGCCAATGTGAGTGGTAAGACTATTATTGGTTTCATTTTGAAATATTACCAAATTAACACTACGTAAAAACTTAATACCTGGAGCGCTTCTTGCCATACTAATTCATCTGCTTCCAATAGCATAGTGTCTGAGTTCCAACCAAATCCACTACATGAAGAATTCAAGGTTTTGAAGGCTAGTGTCTCTTTCCGCCATGTCTTAACTCTATTTTCAACATTGTTAATGCTAACATCTATTTTCAGGTTGTTCATCAGTGCCTCCTTGATAGTAGTGTGTGGTGTTTTTTTTCCAACCTGAAGGCGTCCTACGACCTTGAGAAAGGTGGGTCAAAAAAACATCTAGCATACAATCATCCATAGCACCTGTCCAAAACACCTTTGCTGACCCTACTTTTAGTTCTTCGGTAAGAGAAGCATTTGACATCATTCCTGAAAAATACAAAGGACAAATCAACTTCAAAATTTGAAGTTAGATAAGCAATGAATTAAAATTACATAACATGCATAGACGAGCTTGAAGAGAAAATTAACCAATGTCTTTATACTTCACAAGAAACTTTATACTTGACATGTCAAATACAAGTAAGAAATGCCAAAACTATAGAAGACAAGGTCCCATCTCTTGCTATACAGTACATTACCATGTTTCCATGCATATATAAGCATTATGTATAATAAGGTATCAGTGATAAATAGAAACATTCCACATAGTGGCAGCAAGATTGTCCCTAAAAGAAGTCCAAGAAGGAGACGTGCTCAGTGTGGCAATATCTTCAATTTGCGCTGCATTATCTTGATCAGCATCTACAGGGGGATCTTCCCATTCACTTCCAATATCGTCGGGATCTTCACAACGTATAAAATTATGTAAAATGCAACAAGCTAGTATCAAGTCCACTTGCATATCCACACTATAGAAAGGGGTTGTCCTCAGATAAGCAAAACGCTTCTTTAAGAGACCAAAGGTGCGCTCAACGACGTTACGTAAAGACGAATGTCTTAAATTGTATAGCTCTTTGGGTGTTTGAGGTGTATTCCCGCCTTGTTCTTTTAAGTGATATCGTGTTCCACGGTATGGGACTAAAAAACCAGGGACTAAAGGAAACCCATCATCACCGAGGTAATACTTATCTTTTGGTACTTTTAACTTGTCCCTTTGATGTGTGACAGCAGATCATAATAACCGAGTATCGTGGGCTGATCCTTCCCATCCAGCTAATACATATGTGATCTTCATATCGAAAGAACAAGCCATCAATACATTGTGAGCAATATCACCTTTGCGGTTGCGTTATCGTGGTTGATCTTCCTCGGGTACCATTGCGGGCATGAAGGCACCATCAATCGCGCCAACACAATTCTGTAAATAATAAATAAACAATCTAGGTTCAACACGATCAATTATGAGGTTAAGGATTGTGTATATGATTAGATTGTACCTTAAAATATCTCATTGCCCAGGGCTTTGGGTTACCACTTCTTTCAGGAGAATAATTAGCAGAAGGTTGCTTTATATTCTCTTCCATGTTTCAAAACGGCTCGTAACACATTATTAACATGGCGATGGACAGTTTTTGATGACCTTATCACTGTAAAGGCACTATGTCTAATGCGTGTGTCGTGACCCAAGATGAGAAGAAACATAGCCACTTGTTCTTCCAAACTTACCCACCTACTAGAAACCAAACCTTTCTCCTTAAGTAGTTCACAAAGTCTATGAAAAGAAACTCTATTCCTTCGAAGTATCTCATGACAATTCTGATCACTCTCTACGTACAATCTCATTAGAATTTGGTCCCTCTCAGTTTTTTTATTTCTACTTGGTTCTTTGTCAAGATATGTTAAGGATGTTGTGGCCGACATCACAAAATATGCAACCATCATGAGAATGAATGCTGCTATGTCATAGTCGTCCATATTCCCAACTAAAAATAAATTAGATTTGTATTAACACCTCCGGAAAAAAATGATAAAGTATCCTAGCAAATAGAGTAAATTATCTCAGCAAATAAAATCTCTTAGTAGAATATACATAAAGAATGATAGATGGTAAAGACTGATTTACAACAGAATATGAATACTGATTTACTAGTGGTTTAGAATGCCTCAAACTGGGATTGTAGATGATAGAGAAACATTAAAATAGAAGAACAGAAACAGTTAATCAATCATTAGAGTTCCAACGGGATACACATTATCAAATTCCTCAGTAACACAATATGATCAGCACCGGCATCAAGTTGTCGATGGTAAAAAAGATTCGAGAGTAAATTCTTGTTATACACTGAAAAAGATAATAGACTGTAATTATGTAACCAGAACTGGGCAGTTTTTTCTATCTGAGAAATTAAAGTTAAATTCGAAAGCTTATTCGATAACAAAAATGACACAGAAAATGTATGTTTTGAGATGCTCTAACACAATTTCCACTGTTTGATGTGGAACATGCAAAGCTAGCTAGATAATGGATACATTGAAGGTGAGATAACAAAACCTATCAACCCCCATCCAACTGTTATTCAAAACAGACTTGAGATTCAATTACAACTGAAAACAGACTTGTGAAACAATTTTTTTTACATTGGCAAGTAACTTTTTCACCGCTGGGGAGAAAATAAAAATACAATTATGCAAGTCTGCTTCATATAATTCCTAAAAGGTTAGTAAAGAGGAATAGCATCAAGCACAGCAAACCTAACATGAAAGCAATCTAACAACAACATAACTGCACATTTAATTTGAGTTGGCAGCATAATTACTTCTCTATTTCATATTTTAATCACATATTATGCAATTCTTCTCAATTGTTTTCAGTTGTAATGAATGAATTGAAAACAAAATTATGCAAAATTAACAGAACCTTAAATAGAACAAACGCATTAAAACCAGCATTTTCGGGAAAAAAAATTGTTTCTCAAGTCTGTTTTGAATAGCAGACTTGAGAAACGTTTGAGAGCATTGTTGAGAATCAACATACAAAACTTAAAAAATAAAAAATAAAAAAACTTTCAATTCATAACAATAACATTGTTAATAGGAAGTTTGGTACTAAATAAACTCCAGAAAAGAAGCAAACCAAAAACTTCGAAGATTAATGACATTTTTAGCATGAAACCAACAAAAATGGATTGAATAGACATGTTTGTGTATTTACGAAATAGGAGAGGTTGAGGGTGCCGGTGTGGGGATGGGGGAGGGAGAAGAGGGCGGAGGAGTGGAGGGTTTGGGAGGGGAAAGAGAGGAATAAGCAATAGAAATCGAAGCATACCTGCGATTTGGGGTTCCCAGGCGGCTGAAGTCGCTAACATCTGTTTGGTGCTTACCCTTTATAAATCGGTTGAAGAAAGGTTCACGTGCGCTATCAAAGGATGAAATCGGTTGATTCTCCATTCCTTTACGCAGCTTTCCGAGGGGGTTGGAGTCGGAATAGAAATCGGTTGAGATCTTTCTCTAGGGAATGAAATTTAGTTGTTTCCTTTGTTTTCTTTTTCAAAACAAACAGGCTGTGGAATAGGATAAGATGGGCTTATCCGCAGTATTCCATTCCTTTCCCTAATTTTTTTGGTTCCCAAACGCGCCCGAAGAGAAGAGAAGAGACGAAAGAAAAAAAAAACAGAAAGAAAGAAAGAGAGGAGTTGTGAAAACTCCTATTTTTCCCTCACCAACTTAGCATCTCAAGTGGGGATTTTTTTTTCCTGAGATAAGTCTATTTTTGAAACTAATTTTCAAAATATGTCTGTTTTCAAAATAATTCTGAAGATAGATTTGTCCTTATAAGCTGCAGTACTGAACTGCGGCTCTAATATATATCATACATATTTGCTTAATAGGTTCGGAGACTTGGGGGGAAATTATCCAAGTGTAAAATGTGAAAAATAGGAGGCCGCGGTTGGGTACTGCGGCATTGATACTACAGATTCCGAAATTCACAACTGCGGCCTCAGTTATATGGTCAAACGGGTATTAGAAGGTTTTAAGACCCCCATCAACCATATAACTGAGGCCGCAGTTGTGTACTGCGGCCTCCTATTTTTCACATTTTACACTTGGGTATTTTTTTCCAAGTCTATGAGCCTATTAGCCAAATATCTTGGGCCGCAGTTGTGAACTGCGGCCGCGAAATCGAAGAGGTCGCATTTCGGTACTGCGGCCTTTATAGTATCGAGGCCGCAGTACTCAATTGCGGTCTCCTATTTTTCACATTTTATACTTGGGCTTTTTTTTTCCAAGTCTTCAAGCCTAATAGCCATATATGTATGATATATACTTGGATCACTGTTGTGTACTGCTGCCACGAAATCGAAGAGGCCGCAGTTCGGTACTGCGGCCTATGAGGACAGACCTATCTTCAAAATTAGTTTGAAACAGACCTATTTTGTGAATTAGTTTCAAAAAGAGACCTATTTCGGGAAAAATCTCCTCAAGTGAGATGGGCAGAGAGAATCTGGACCGTGCGAACGAAATCAAAGGGCTGATCTCCAGCTCATGATAAGGATCTCAGCTCACCAGCTCATAATAGACTGACTCTCTCTCTCTCTCTCTCTCTCTCTCTCTCTCTCTCTCTCTATATATATATATATATATATATATAGGGTAAAAGGGATATGAGCAACTTGCTCATTTAGTAAATGAGCAATTGATTATGTGGCATGCATGTGATACATTGGACAACTAACCCTTTTAAAGCTTTTCCAATCACATGTATGCCACATCATCAATTGCTTATTTACTAAATGAGCAAGTTGCTCATACCCCTTTTTCCCATATATATATATATATATGAAAATCTTCCATTGTGCACCACCCCTCCGTGTGAACTCGTGTGCACTCGGCCTTCCTGCCTTTGTATTGACGATCCGAACCGTTCAAGTTGATCTCTACACATCTAAATTAGTCTAAATATGTAAAATCAAATCATTTGAAATTCATTTGCCCATCCATCATGTGACTATAAAAAATAATGATTTTGAGCCATACAATTTTGTAACACTTCAATGGATGGGCAAATGAATTTCAAATGATTTGATTTTACATATTTAGACTAATTTAGATGTGTAGATCAATATGAACGGTTTGGATCGCCGATACGAAGGCGGGAAGGCCGAGTGCACCATAGGTGGTGCACAACGGAAGACTTCCCTATATATATATATATACTCTAAAATATTTTGAAATTTTATATAAATATGTGTGGATATCAAAATTAATTGCTTACTGTCCACTACTCAATTAGCCCACCCTTATAACCAACTCCATATCCTCACTTCTCTTATCTCATCAATGTGGGACTAAAAGTTTTCAGAGTTCTAAATACATTTAGTCTTGCATTGGTAAGATGAGATAAGTGAGCATGTGGAGTTGGCTATAAATAGCTATGTTTTTTTTTTGATAAAAAGATGACCCCTGTTATCGTTTCATTAATGATAATTAACGAAACATAGTAGTGTTAGATCATATCCAATACGGGCTTAACGCTTCCTAAATACAATCTCCAAAGTACAACAAAGGTCGACATAAAGTAGCGACAGAAATACATCACATAGAACAAAATACATCAAAAGCAGTAAATGAGATGCATCCTCTAGTGGCTAAAAATGCGAGCTCTCCCCTCCACGATTTAGTGTTTTACTCCTCCTCGTTCAACTTTAGCTTCTTCCTTGCTCCCACATATCCTGCCCAATCATGAATGAGAAGGGAAATTTTATGCATAGAAGTTGAAAATCTGTAATTGATATTTCGAAAGCATAAATCGTTTTGGTCTAGCCATAGACTCCATAGGGTTGCCGCTACTGCTATCTTCCAGGCTCTTTTGTCCTCTAATCTAATAAGCTTCTCCCTCCAAAGACCCCAAACGTCTGAGGTAGAACTAGGACACCGTGCGCAACCTAAACCCCTACAAACTATTTCCCATGTAAGAAGCGCCTTACGACACGTGAAAAATATGTGTGTAGTATCCTCGTCCGCATCTAGGCAACTAGCGCATCTAACGTCGATTTGTATGTTTCTTTTCCTTAGGTTGACTTTGGTTAGAATGGCGTCATTGTGCACCAGCCAGCTAATGACTCTAACTTTTAGAGGCGCCTGAGTACCCCAAATGGCGTTCTCCTCTATACATCTAAGCCCCCCATCGTTAAGCCATTTGTACAGTGATACCACTGAGAAGGTCTGTGTAACGCCCCGAATCCCAAATACATTGAATTCGAGATGTTCTACAGGATCTTTACACTTCTTTCGTACAATTTTACAAGGAATTTAAAACTTTTATTTCAACAATAATTACATCAGAGTCTTTTACATCAATACACAGCGGAATTAATAAAATACAATAATAATGAATGTACAATTGTTACAACTTTAACATTTAAGTAATCATCAGCATCAACTCTTTATATCTTCATGAAACTCCAAATCCTGCATATAAAACTGTGGGCGCGTCAGTTGCTTACAACTGACGAAATATTATACACGGCCATCCTCTCTATGCCGGAACAGTATAACGATTCTTAAATACTTTAGCAAACACAAACTTGATCACAAACAAAGCTACAAAAGGACTATCCTGTTGATGTCATGTTGTGCGGTGCACTTAGTCCTTAATGCAGTTGTTACATTACATGACACTAATGCACACTTGTTCAGATTCTATGCATCCCATACTACATAGGTCCGAGGGCAAGCCTCTTAATCGTTCTTCATCTTTGTAGGGTTCAATCCCACGCCATGACTTAATCTACTACTGTAACTATGGTGAGTATCCTAGATGATCTATGAGTACAAGCTCGTGTACAGAAAATTCTGGAGGGAAACCCCGCGCAATGTCTTGACTCATCAAGCATTCATTCTGCGGTAATTCAGCCTCACTTCATGGCACACGATCCTCTTGCAGTCACCAAATATTCCACAAGCGTGGCTAGAGTCCGATCATTCTGAGTTGTGCCCATGCCATGTCTTGACTCATCAAGCATGGATTCTGTGGCTCACACACCCGCACCGTAAACCCTAGTTCTCATACTCGTGTTTTTCTCTCACTTTCATCACATCTTCACTATGTATCTCTCTGTAATTTCGGTAAGTATCATAGATGTTCTATGATTACAAGCACGTGTACAGAAAACCTGGAGGGGAATCCCGCGCCATGTCTTGACTCATCAAGCATGCATTCTGCAGTAATTCAGCCTCCTTCATGGCACACGATCCTCTTGTAGTCATCAACATCCCACAAGCGTCGCCAAGATCCCGATCATTCTGGAGTATTGCCCACGCCATGTTTTGACTCATCAAGCATGCATTCTGTGGTTGACATCCGCATCGTAGACTCGAGGCTCTCATACTTATGTTTTCCTCTTACTTTCATTACAACCCTACCATGTTTGTTTTAAAAGAAAATCATCACAACCTAGAGCTAGCTTATCCTACCGGACTTAAATCAAAACATCAGAGACAGTCAGCTTACCTGGCTACTTCTCAAGAGACGCTCAACCCTCAACGGTTAGCTCTCAAATCATAAATAAAACTGCCGGTCACTAGGGTCTCGCCTAGCCTCTAGATTCCAACAACTATCTCTTTCTAGAGATCAACAATATTTCATAATCAATCTCCAATAATAATTCCATTTCTTTTGTTCACAAACTCTTTCTCAAAACATTTCTTTTGTAATCTCATACCATGAGAACAATTCAAGTAGATCGCTTTATCGATTTCATCTTTCACATCCTTGTGTGCATTTCACAATAGAACTCAATCAAATATTAATAACCATAAAATCTCGTATTCAACTTATTTAACTTTCATTTGTCAAAATCAAATCCAAACTCAAGAACCCAAAATAAACAGTTCGGTTCAGTCGACTGGTGATAGTATCAGTCGACTGTTCAGTGAACATCAAAATATCTCAGTCTGTTCGGTCGACTGTTGATAAGGAATCAGTCGACTGTTCCGCGAATGCTTTAAAACATCAATAATAGCACAGTCGGTTCAGTCGACTGTTCCACGAATGCTTTGAAAACTCCAACATCAAAATTCAAGACAGCAGCAGTCGACTGTGAAAGTAGTCAGTCGACTGTCCTGCCGACGAAAACCCAATTTCCTATACTTACCAGTCGACTGTGGAAAGTAAACAGTCGACTGTCAATCACACAAATTGCAGCCTGCATCTATTTTTCGACCTTTTAATTGATTTGTACTTCCATATAAAAATATAGATCATTTCCAGAATATATTCCTTTTAAAAACAATATCGTATATGTTATCCAATTCTCAAGTTTCTCATTTTTCAAATGAAATGCATCAAAACATATATTCAATCAATTTTCCCCCCAAATAAACTATTTTCTTTTATCAAAATTTACTTTATAAAATCTCTACACTCACAAGTAGATACTTTGAAGTTTAGAACCTCACTTCTTTGCCATAATAATAACAAACACTTCTTTTATACACATTTGCATTATTTTGACCAATGTCTCAACATACATCACTTTCATGCAATCACTTCAATTCTAGCATTTCAACTAGCAATCATAACAATTTAAGGAATAGCATGGCAATTTGCATTTACCACAATCAATCAAAACTTAACGTTAATTAATGTGCATGTAATCTCATAATACCAATTCAATTTCAACCAAATGAATCATATATCATCTATCATGTAATATCTACTCCTAAATTAGAAAGTATTTAAGAAACACCCACCTAAATTGAAGATTTGTACTCAAATGAACTCCTAGAATTAGAAGCTCCTAAAGAAACTCCAATTGCAACCTCCTCGAAATCCGTGCCTCCAAGCAAGCCTCCCACATTCTTCCGGTCAGCAATAGTGAGTATCTCCATCTCCATTTGGCAACATCAAGAACAACTCCCATCTTCTTTTATGTACACATACTATGTATGTACATATATATACATTAGTATATGTATATAGGCAAGTGGAATGGTGATTTAGGTTAGGTGGAGAAATGGGCAAAGGCTATGCTGGCTTTTGGTTGGGTTCTTTTCGGAATAGGAAGGAGAGAATAGAGAAAAGAGATGAGAAAAAAAGAGACTAAGGGTGTACTTTTATAGATTAATTAATAGGTAGTTATAGTAACCACCCCACACATGAACACCACTTACCCCATTATTAAAATTTGTAACTTGCTTTCCCTCCTATTTTCAAAATCAAACTTTCAGAATTTCCCTCCTCTCTAAACAGCCCGGTCCCCCCCAAAAAGTGTGCACATCGCACGTGTGCACGTGCACGTGCTTTGTGTACACCCAAAAAAAATTATTCAATTAATTCCTTTAAAACAATTATTTATATATGTAATAAATATGTAAAATTAACTTTAAAATTATACTTTCCATGACCTATAAAATAGTCAGAAATATTTCATGAAAATTTATTTTGAAGGAAGAACGCGCTTAAAAACACGTGCACCGAAAGCACGTGCGTCGCCCGTAAAATCTCAAAAATACAAAAATTGAATTTATGAACTGAAAAAATATTTATAATTAATTGGAATGCAACATAAGAATATATTTAATATACATATATGATAATGTACTCAAACGTACAGAAGGCACGTGTATTGCACGTGGAAATTCATTTTAATTAAAATAGACAAAAATTGAACTCTATTTACAAAAATGAATTTAAAAATGTTTATAAAAATAAATAATTGAAACTCATCGAAAATTTTGCACGTAACGGTGGAATATCCGAAATCGACACGTGCATCGATAATACGTAAAAGCACGTAAAAACTCAAAGATTGAAATTTAGCATTTGAGTTGTCTCAAATGTGATTTTAAGAATACGGGATTGCATAAATAATTGGAATTCAAAATACATATCAAAATGCGTTATGGATATAATCAATAATAGTACAAAATGCACGTGCGTAACACCCGAGGGCAAAATTGTCATTTAAATTTTGCGGGGTGTTACAGTCTGTGATTCTTCGATGTTCCACCATCTTTCGTCAGTGTCGTTACTCGTTTGGCCCCATCCGCTTGTATGAACCTATTTAGCTCTTCAAACTGTCTGATGCTCTCCTGCGACAGTCGGTCTGATACGATAAGTGTCAGTTTCCCACTTTTCCATACATCTGCCACTAGATTGTCCGGATTGACTGCTACTGCCGCGGCCTGCGAAAATAGATTTTTTAGTAATCTATTGCCGCACCATTTATCCTTCCAAAATCTAGTGTTCTTCCTGTTCCCAATCCTGCATCTAGTATTGGTGTTGAAAATCTCTCCTTGTTTCGCCACACCTTTCCAGAGAAACGATACCCTTCCAAATACACTCTGCCCTCCGAAGCGATATTTTTTCCTCTTATGAAATAGATCAAACGAGTAGGACCACCATCCTTTTCTTCGTTTGTAGATCTTCCACCACCACTTGCTCAGCAGCGCTCGGTTCATGTCATGCAAATTTAGGATTCCTAGCCCGCCAAATTCTCTTCTCTTACAGACTCTACCCCACTTGACGAGGTGAAACCCTTTGTTACCCTCATCGGTTCCCTTCCATAATAATCGTCGTCTCATCTTATCTATCTTGTTAATTACCCACTTCGGTAATTCATAGATCGACATTAGATAAAGTGGGATTGCGCTAAGAGCTGAGTTGAGCAATGTAATCCTTCCCCCTAATGAAAGGTATCTACTCTTCCACCCTGCCAGTTTCTTAGCAATCTTCTCAATAAGGGGTGTCCAGTCCTCTCTTAACAATGACGCTGGCCTAATTGGTGTTCCTAGGTATTTGATCGGGAACTCGGCAATCTCGCATCCAAAGATTGTAGTGATAGTGTTTGCTGAGATTGATAACTGTTCGCTAATTGGGGTCACGCAACACTTCTTAAGGTTTACTTTCAATCCCGAACAACTCTGGAAGCAAGCCAAGGCCGTTTTAATCGCTACGACTTCTTCAACTTTTGCTCTTCCAAATAAGAGGGTGTCATCCGCGTATTGAAGAATAGTCATGGGTTGGGATATTCCTTTGGTCTCAATTCCCTTGATGATGTTGTTATCCTGTGCCCACTTAATCACAGCCAGTCCATCCGCTATGATAGCAAATAACAGTGATGACAAAGGGTCCCCTTGCCTGAGGCCTCTTTTGCATCAAATTTTCATACCCTGCCACCCGTTTACCTGAATGAATGATTTCCCTCCTTGAACACATAGCTGGATCCATGATCTCCATTTCGCTCCAAATTTTTTGAGCTTAAGGGCCTCATCCAGACAGTCCCAATGGACTGAGTCGTAAGCCTTTTCGAAGTCTAACTTAAGGAGGAATCCGTCTGAATTTCCTTTGTTGCCCCTAAAGGTCTGTGATTCTTTGATGTTCCACCATCTTTCATCAATGTCATTATTCATTTGGCCCCCTTCCGCTTGTATGAACCTATTTAGCTCTTCAAACTGTCTGATGCTCTCCTGCGATAGTCAGTCTGATACGATAAGCACCAGTTTCCCACTTTTCCATACATCTGCCACTAGAGTGTCGGGATTGACTGCTATTACCGCGGCCTGCAGAAAATAGCTATGTTGTGGGTGTGTTAACTGAGTAGTGGATAAGTAAGCAATTAATTTTGTTGTTATATATATATATCTATATAATAAAACACAAAGAAAGCTATCAGGTGGCTCATATTCAATCTCTTCCAAAATCAATGGACCAGATCTACTCTCACAAAACATATTTTCCCGCCCAAATTTCAAATCCAAAAATTTAAAACTCAAATCTCTCAACTCAGAAACCCCCTACTTACCGCTGCTCTCTCTCTCTCTCTCCTTCCAATCTCTCTCTCTCTCACTCATCCCGTATCCCCCCTTCTCTCTTCCCAAAATCCAGAACCCAAACCGCCTTGCAACCCCGCCATCCCCCCCACCTCACTCTGCACCCGACCAACCTCCACACACCTGCACTCCCGACCTCCTTCGATGCTCCGTCAGCCCCACCTCATCGAAACCGCCGTCGAACCTCCACCTCCTTCGAAGCTGCTTCAGCTCCGTGAACCCAACCACCACACTCAGGTTAGGGTTTAGCAAAAATCGATCGCTTGCTCTTTCTCTCACAAACAAACCCTAATCCCCAATTGAAGTCGTCACCTCCGTCGCGTGCCTCGCCTGACTTTGCCAAGGCTCTCTTTCTTTCTCTCTCCATCTCTCTCTCTCCCCCCTCAAGCCCGACCGACCATGAGAATCTCTCTCCCCCAAGCCCCGACCGACCACTCTCTCTCCCCAAGATGTCATGCCTCTTCCTTTCTCCCAAGCAACGACTGAGACTATCTCCCTTTCCCCCAAACTGCGTGCCAGACTAGACCCGACCACCGACGGACTGATGTGTGCCTCTTTCTCTCCTTTACCGCTGTGCCACTTTATCTCTGTCTCTCACAAGGTTTGATATTCTTCTTCCTGCATACAAATTAGATGAGAATGAATAAGAAATATGAAAATATTGAGTTAATATTGAATGAATGGGAAATATGGAATGAGTTCAATGTTAAGTGTTAATTGATTATGAATGAGTTAATATGGAATGAGTTCACTGTTAATTATGAATGATTTCACTGAGATAGTTCACTGAGTTCACTGAATGTCTTACTATTAATTTAACAGTGTCACTAACTGTTAATTGATTGTTGATAGTTAGTTCATTGATTGTTAATAGATAGATAGTTCATTCTAATTCTTCTTAGTTCATTTTTTCAAGTTACTGACTTACTGTTAATTGAGTGTTGAAAGTTGGTTTTTAATTTTTATGTTACATATTCATAATTGATTGTTAATTGTTAGTTATAAGAAAGCTATCAGGTGGCTCACATTCAATCTCTTCCAAAATCAATGGACCAGATCTCCTCTCACAAGTTTTGGTGTCAGAGTTCTGCTTATAGAGAAATGTACTTTTTTGCTCTATCAATCTTTGGCTTGCTTTGTTTGATTGTTATTTCTGCATATGTCATTTTTGGGTGTTGCATGTTGTTAGTTGGAGTTCAATTTCTTTATTGTACGTGTCGTTGGTGAGGTGCAGTTTGCTGCCTGTTGAAGTTTGTTGGTTGGTTTGTTGGTTGGTCTTTTGTTAGAAGTTTGTTAGAAGTTTGTTGGTTGGTTTTGTTTATTGTATGTATCGTTAGGGTGACACATTTTACTTTCTATTCATTCTATAATTTCCATAGTTTTTTGTTAGAAGTTTGTTTAGCAGCGTTAGTTGCTGGTTATTTTTGCTGTTGTACATGTTCTTGCCGTCTTGATAATCAGTCCAGTTTGACCTGTTACATATTTTTTTTGGGTTGGCGATATAGACCCCCCCCCCCCCCCCCTCTCTCTTCATTTCCGGTGCACTGCTGTATCATTTGGTTTTATATTTTTGTATGTGATGGTGATTATAAGTTTCTTCTTTTGTTATCACTGTTTAATTTAGTTTTATGTTTTTTCTGTGTATTTCAGGTTTAGCACGTCGGCGTCCACTTAACATGAAAAGGTATAATTTCTTGCTCTCAGGTTCTCCCAGCAATTTTGTTTCGTTGTTATTTGTTGTTTGTTGTTGTTTATTTGTTATTTGTTGTTGTTGTTTATTTGTTGGCGACTTTTCATTTTACATGTTATTTGTTGTTGTTTATTTGTTGTTGGTTCTTTTCAGATGTTCATGTTTTTGGCATTTAGGGAGCTTCGTTCCTTTATCTGTGTACTTGGTACGGTTGGTGGACAAGATAATTACCTTACTCTACCATTTGTTATTGGAAAATTGCATGCTATGTACATTTTAATGTGTTACATGGGTTAGGTTAAAGATCCCTATGTTTGGGTTGAAAATTGTTGGGTTTTTGGGGATGATTGATTTTGAGTGATGGAATATGTGGTGTAGGTTTATAAGCAGCAGAGGCCATCGCAGGAGCTGGTTGCCAAGGATTTGAACGGGACAGAGTGGAGGTTTCGGCATATCTATCGAGGTATCTGAAACATTTTTATTGTAGGAACTGAAATTGGATGGGTTGAACCATATAGATTTCTGGGTTTGGAGCGGATCGAGATCCTCTGGTTTATGTGCGGCTTTGGCTTCGCAGGTTGAATTCTCCAATCTTTGATTTTTGTTTTTGTAGTTAAAATTTTGAAATTTCTGATGTCACATGTTGACGAGGGATCTGAAAGTTTTGGTATGAAGCATGTTACGGATCAGGAAGTTTAAGAGACAGTGTATACATATAGTTGTGGATATACAAGTACATGATTTTCTACTTTAACAACAATTAGAGTGTATGTGTATCCGTGATATATTGTGCAAGTTATTTGGATGGGTATACATAACACATCCAAATACGCCTTCCACCAAAAATTTAGGAACAACTCTCTTTAGACTGACTGATTGCAAATAGTTCTGTGCATTACTGTTAATTTTTTTATAAATTGTATTCTATCTTCTTGGTGAATTAATTGTATGCTACTTCATGATATTCAAGCGGTATTTCCCTTTGTCAATTTTTCCCTTTGTCAATTTTTTATTGTATGCTTAATTGTTTCTTAATACATTCAAATTTACTGTTTCCTTCTTAGTTGATTGTAGATTTAAGGTTTGTTATTTCCTTGCAGAATCCTGGATGGGGCTTCTGGGTAGTGCTTCCGTTTCTTATGGTTCTTAGAACGGAGCATCCGTGTGGCTTTTCAGCATCTTTTCAGCATCTGTGTTCATCTTTTACTGTGAAATTTTAATAATTTTTGTTTGTTTGTTTACGTTCTCTTCTCGAATGATATTTCATGTTTCTTAGTTCTTGGTAATCAGATCTTCATATATTCATTAAGTGCGTTTGGTGAATGGGACGCCCAACAAGAACAGTCAATGGGTCAAAGGTATGAGGGTTGATGACTTTACTTTCTTCATGTTTTTCTCTCTAACCTGATATTTGTGGGTCATTAGAAGTAGGTTGTGTTTGAATTCTCAATATATGCTTATTTATTATTTTATTTTATTTATTCTTATTTTTAGGATAATTTTTTGAAACACATTAGGGCCACTCCACATCATCTAAAGAGATCACGCACTACCCCCTCGAAAGGTAATTTTATTATACTTTTACTTTCTGTACTCATCATCTTCAATAAGAGGTGCACAAATGAAATGAAACATTTTTATTGTAGGAACTGAAATTGGATGGGTTGAACCATATAGATTTCTGGGTTTGGAGCGGATCGAGATCCTCTGGTTTATGTGCGGCTTTGGCTTCGCAGGTTGAATTCTCCAATCTTTGATTTTTGTTTTTGTAGTTAAAATTTTGATATGTTCTTAAAATAACATGGCGGTGCACAGTTATAATAATTTAAATATGTTCTTAAAATAACAATGTTTTGTTAAAGGATACTTTTCATTCTGGAAGAAAATACATATAATTAATTGAAGGAAAACATCACTGAACACCTACTATATGGTTTCATGGGATAATCTAAGACCCTATTTTTAAGGATTCAGTAAGCTACAATTTTCTGAATCATGGAACTGATGATATCTATTTTATGTGAATTTGGATGTGGATGTGTAGGTGTATATGATCTCTACCAATGGGGATAAGGAAAACTGGTCTCATACATGCAATCTTTTTTTTTGATAGAAGGGATGAAGTCCGAAGACCTCAGCCAAGATAAACTAAAAAAGGATCAAGAGTTCATACAGACTCTAAAAGAGCGGTGGGCACAAAACAAAAAAATCTGGGACTCATACATGCAATCTTATATAAATAGAATGTTTACTTGACACTAATTTCCCCTTTCATATGGCAATTAGCGATATCATAAAATGCCCTATGGTTAGTAACTATGAGCATTCTTAACTTTTGGAAATCAACTGCAAATCTTGAATTTTCTTCATGTGTGAAAGACTCAGTTGAGAGGCATTGATATTTCCCCCATGCTATCGTGCAAAGAATTAATTTGAAACAAATAGGTCATCCTTCACATTTTAATAACAAAAAAATAGAAATGGTTGAGTTAACATTGTCCAACTCTACTTTGGAAAGTACCATAAGCTTTACCCTGTATCAGCGGTAATCAGATTTACCACCTACATGCAGAAGATCAATGTCAGTACATAGATGATACATTCAGTACTATAAATGAAGTCAGAAACCCATCACATTATTTCATTAACTGGTAGTATCTAGCAGCAATGCATTAATGTTGATAATTCTGCATAATCCCGTAAATTTTATATCACTACAGATTTACGAAATTGAAACTCACGGCAAAACTTTTCCTATTACTCTCAAAGTCAATCCTTATTTCATCTCTGATTGTATCATATGTTTTCGGACAATAATGACTTATTTTTACAAAAAGAACAAATGTTCGGTACAAACTTTTGGAGTATCAATGTTCTACTGAAATAGAAAATCCTCCAAGTTCTGTCAAAGATTACCTTACGCTACATAAAATAGGAAATAACTGTATCAATAAAAAACCTACTCCTATTTTTTAACTGAATTTTTTTTCCAGCTTATTATAAATTCTCTTACTCGGATTCTAGATTTGAATTTTTCATACATTCTGGAGCTGCACGTATTTAACTGTTAACACAACATGGTCACAGGTACAAGGTCAATGACAGGCATTCTAAATCAAGACTAAAGTTAAGGCACAAAATTGAATTTTGTGGCCTTGGGTCTTTTAGAGTTTTGTTGATTTCCTTAGGCAACCCTTTATTTGACAGGTGAGAGGGAAAGCTTGGTTGAATAGGTGAAGGCCTATGCTCATAGTTTTTTTCTAATCATCTTTATTCATACTCAGATCTATTTTGTATTTAAACTCATGTTAATCGGGTATCCTGTCTATTTTTAAAGCTTTAAGAGCATCTGTAGTTGTTGACTTTCATATTTGGCATTTAGAAATAGGAATTTTTACTTCGTGTTGTAGTTGTTTGGACTCAAAATATGAGATTTTTTTTAAAAAAATGACACTGTAGATGTTCTAGCGTCCCGTTTAAAATTTATGATTGTTTTCATGTATAAATATACGGGACGAGGGGTCATCTTGCGTCCCTACTCCCTAGAGGGAGAATTGATCATATTATAACCTGCACAAAATTGGTCATTGAACGACATATGTCATTGACATTAGTATTCCCGTAGGCAAGTGAATAACAAAACAAGTAGTGTGGCAACTGAAGATGATTGATATTGAATGACATAGTTAAACCTTAATTGATTGATGTACTTTTTTAAATCATCTCTCTGCTGCATATCAATTATCTGAATTGAGTGTATATCAATTATCTGAACCATAAATACCTGAAATTTTATAGGCCTGTCAATTCAGGTATCAGTTAATTCTCCTTCTTAAAATCTATAATAACCTGAATTGCAATTTAAAAATTAGAATTAAAACTATCAAATATGCACACTTTAGAACTATGCAGAATTTTCATGTGTCAAGAATTTTCTTAATTTACTCCATGCAACTATCAAAAATCAATTTAGGGCTGTAATGACCGTGTAATGACCGTCTCTGGTAAGAACAAAATACATTACTTTCCTAAGAGTCACAGTACATTTATGATTCCAAATGACTGATCTCAATGAAAGAATCCACTGTCTGTGCTTAATATACTATGACTTGCTTGAGTTTGTTCATGAAATGAGAATACTTATGTTTTGAGAGCATTACCTTAATTAAGAATCATGATGGCTTTAACTAAAAAATGTACATTTTCCTACTTAGTCTTTACTAATTAAATGGTAATCATTTGAACACAATACTAGGGTAAGGCTATTTATTGGTCTGTAATACTTTCCTAAGAGTCACAGTACTAGGGTAAGGCGATTGATTTGGCTATTTACTAATTAAATTCCTTCTACTTAATAACAAATTTTGTGGGATATATTGTAAAGTGATGTGCTGCTCCATTTCATTGATGTATTTTTCCTGAGTTTCATTAGATCGATCAGGGTTCCTGGATAGTCATTGTTGAAAATGTGCTTTTTTGGGTGAGATCATAATAATTCTGTTTTTTATTGTTGAAGATTGAATACTGTTTGTTCATGTAAGTTGGCATATATGATGGATCTACCTATTTGTTAATTTGGTGCATTTTTGGACCAGAATTAGGCCCTTACTTTGGTGTCTTACTGTACATATAATGAGGCACTATTTGTGTTCCTATTTGTTCTCTAAATTATGGTTTGCTATAGAGAGGTGGAATTATGAATGGTTCTCACACTCGATTTCCCGTTCTTTAATAGCACAGATGCTTCTAAATGGTTATGCACATCCTTTTAATTTGTGCTTCTCCTGCAAATAATGTGATGGGCATCTGCAGTTAAGCCAGTGAATCTTTAAACATCATTTTTGCTCTCAGATCCCAGCATTCGCTGCATACAAGGCTTTCGGTCTAATAAAAGGGGCACTTTCACTTGGTTCAGAGGTGCAAACAATAACCCAACTGCCTGTTGCGTTATTTTTTCCTTCGTAAATAATTACTACAGGAAATTGATCTGTTCATCCATCTGATGTGTGCAGGAGGGAGTCGAAGATGAAAAGAGTAGAAAGAAGAGGGAAAAGATGGAGAAAAAAGCTTCTAGAGGAAAAATACAATACAGACAATCTGTTCACTAAAAGAAATACTGAAGAGTTAGATATTGAGCTTTAAGCTCTCATCTGTCACCCTGTGCAATTTTTTCATACATTTATCACTTGCACCTACTGCTTTGTTGTTATTTTCTGGTAAGAATGTGGACTTCAGCTCCTATTTATACGAACTCTAGCTTTGTGTGTAGGTATTTAGTAGTTAGTGTTCCTTGCATCTGCTGTTGTTTGCCGATAATTGTGGACTTAGTAGAGTTTCAAATTGTGGACTTTTCCACCCCTTAACAGTTGCAGCCACTCCAGAAAGTTCTATAGATTTCTTTCTTCAGAGTTCAGATATGTTGCACATCTAATCTTTATTATGTAAATGTTAGTCTATTTCGTGGATAATTTAGGGTGTTTCTTTTAGAATGAATGGACAAATTGATTAGTAGACCGTGCTTTAGATTCCATCCAATTGATTAGTAGACCCTGCTTATAATTTATATTTTTTGTTATCTGTGCTGATGTTCTGGTACCTTTATAGACTTCATGCATCATATTGATTGTATTATTTCCGTTAGATTTCTTAACTGACAGTGCTTTAGATTTATTCCCTATTCATATTAGCATATTCTTACGTTTATGTATCATTTTTAAATATTTATGCTGATGTTCCAATACCTTTCTAGATTTTATGCGTCATACAATTTGCCTCTATTTATAGACCTCATGTCAAAGTAAATAGTATCTACCTTTACCAAGATATATGGTAAAGATATATGCTAATACGTATATGATTATGAATTTTTTTCTTTTCTATATCGTAATCATTTTAATGTATGGCTTTCTATTATTAGGTTCAGTGAAGCTTTCTTTTATTAGGTTCAGTGAAGCTTTCCTGTGAGATTGTGAAATTGTGAATATTTTGTAGGTTCAGTGAAGATTTTGTAGGTGGTACACTTGAAGCTTGAAGCTTTCTGGATTGACCTTTTGTAGAATTTTGTAGCTTGAAGCTTGAAGATTTTCTGGATTGACCTTTTGTAGAATTTTGTAGCTTGAAGCTTGAAGATTTTGTAGGTTCAGTGAAGGCTTGAAGCTTGAAGATTTTGTAAGTGGTACACTTGAAGCTTGAAGATTTTGTAGGTGGTACATTTTGTAGAATTGTGAAATTGTGAACTTTTAAGAGATTGTGAGAATTAGTTTCCTGGATTGTATGTGAGGATGAGTTTCCTGGATTGTATGTGTGAACTTTTAATAGATGAAGCTTTCTTTTAGGAGAGAACTGTAGAGAACTTGAAGCTTTCTTTTTGCAGAGAACTTGAAACTTTTAATAGTTGTATCTTTTAGGAGTGGCTCGGATATACTTGAAGCTTTCTGTAGAGAACTTTAGGCTTCATCTATTGTGAAGTAAGCTTTCTGACCTGCATATTGTGAAGTAATCTTGGATTGCATTTAAATCACGATACTTGGACTGCTAACAAGTAGTCTTGACACAGATGACAGTGAATCGACTGTGATGAATTGTTGCACAAGACAGCTAAGTTCTACAAAAGAAGAGAATGAGAAGAAGAAATACACATAATTGTTGTGATGAATGTGGGTAATTTATATCAGATTCATCTAGAGATACCTGATATAAAAGGAAGAGAATGAGAAGGAGAAATACATAATCATCAAAATTAAAACCGTAATGATGAAAGTAATGTATATCCGATTCATAATTTACAGCATGACGAATGCGCTGCTCTGCACATTTTTTAACTTCATAAAGTACAGTTACAGCTAAATTACAATTTACAGGTTAAACCTAACCGTATACTCTACAGCCTATATTCATGAACAAAGTCCAAGGTCATCTTACAGATACATGGACAAAATAAGCTTTCGTTTTAGTCCATACAACCATGAATCACAGAAAATAACACTAAAACCAGCTGAAATCTAACGAAGACCCATCTTGACCAGTGTTGTTCCAGCAGTCATCGTGTCAAATCTCAGCCGACTCCGAGATGCATTCCCCTAATCGAGTTCAAAATTTTCCTATGGATGTTGATTGCCTTACTGAAACGTTCAGTGTCAACAAGCAATGGACGGGGACACTACCAGTCCAATAAATGGCAGACAAATACACGATAATGGTGCCGATTTTTGAACCATGACAACAGTATCTCACTATTCAGGCTCCATCACTCGAGTCACAGAACCCACAGCAACAGTATAGCCTGAAGCTCTTAAGAAATAACTGCACTGGAAACTGGTTCCCAACCATTCAAATATCCTCTTCAGAAATACAATTTCAATGTTATGGCTCAAAAGAATTTCAAATTGATGCCTCTAATAGAAACCTCTAACCGAAAAACAAGAAAGAACCAGTTGTGAACTGCAGTATCATGCTTACACTCTGCAGTTGCACTTCAACTAACACTAAAACTGCAGTGATGTTTCAGGTAGGTTTTTCAGCCTTGGGAGCATTTTTTTGGGACAGAGTGGACTGCTACAGCATGAATGCTTTTGTTGGAGAAAATTCTTTTTCTTTTTTCTAAAAAAAGAGGAACAATATGCAAAAATTCTATACCTGGATTACAGTTGAAGCACCCCTTTTAGCTCTCTGAATGAAATGCATGGTAGTAACCGGTGGGGAGTAGTAACACATTTGTCCTGTATATGGGGAAGCAGATTACATTGTCATTGTTCGCTTCCTTCTCTCAAATATATGTGCATAGCATATACTGAGAGAGAAAATAAAATACCCTATTGGTGCAGGAGTGTAGGAAAGTGCATGCTATGCCCATGGTGAAGCATTTAAATGTAAATTTTGATCGATCACAGTTCTAAATGTAAATTTTGACAAAGTGCGATTGAAGAAATTAAATCCCTACTCATTGGTGATTGAGAATAAAATCCTTCTAATGGTTATTGCAGCAGACAAACTAGCAAATGCAAAAGATTCATGTGTAAAATGTAAGATTCATCATCTCACTCACTCAAGCATCAAGTAGCATCATGTAAGAATTAATTTCTAAAAAAATTTTGATCTTACATGATGCTACTTGATGCTTGAGTGAGTGAGATGATGAATCTTACATTTTACACATGAATCTTTTGCATTTGCTAGTTTGTCTGCTGCAATAACCATTAGAAGGATTTTATTCTCAATCACCAATGAGTAGGGATTTAATTTCTTCAATCGCACTTTGTCAAAATTTACATTTAGAACTGTGATCGATCAAAATTTACATTTAAATGCTTCACCATGGGCATAGCATGCACTTTCCTACACTCCTGCACCAATAGGGTATTTTATTTTCTCTCTCAGTATATGCTATGCACATATATTTGAGAGAAGGAAGCGAACAATGACAATGTAATCTGCTTCCCCATATACAGGACAAATGTGTTACTACTCCCCACCGGTTACTACCATGCATTTCATTCAGAGAGCTAAAAGGGGTGCTTCAACTGTAATCCAGGTATAGAATTTTTGCATATTGTTCCTCTTTTTTTAGAAAAAAGAAAAAGAATTTTCTCCAACAAAAGCATTCATGCTGTAGCAGTCCACTCTGTCCCAAAAAAATGCTCCCAAGGCTGAAAAACCTACCTGAAACATCACTGCAGTTTTAGTGTTAGTTGAAGTGCAACTGCAGAGTGTAAGCATGATACTGCAGTTCACAACTGGTTCTTTCTTGTTTTTCGGTTAGAGGTTTCTATTAGAGGCATCAATTTGAAATTCTTTTGAGCCATAACATTGAAATTGTATTTCTGAAGAGGATATTTGAATGGTTGGGAACCAGTTTCCAGTGCAGTTATTTCTTAAGAGCTTCAGGCTATACTGTTGCTGTGGGTTCTGTGACTCGAGTGATGGAGCCTGAATAGTGAGATACTGTTGTCATGGTTCAAAAATCGGCACCATTATCGTGTATTTGTCTGCCATTTATTGGACTGGTAGTGTCCCCGTCCATTGCTTGTTGACACTGAACGTTTCAGTAAGGCAATCAACATCCATAGGAAAATTTTGAACTCGATTAGGGGAATGCATCTCGGAGTCGGCTGAGATTTGACACGATGACTGCTGGAACAACACTGGTCAAGATGGGTCTTCGTTAGATTTCAGCTGGTTTTAGTGTTATTTTCTGTGATTCATGGTTGTATGGACTAAAACGAAAGCTTATTTTGTCCATGTATCTGTAAGATGACCTTGGACTTTGTTCATGAATATAGGCTGTAGAGTATACGGTTAGGTTTAACCTGTAAATTGTAATTTAGCTGTAACTGTACTTTATGAAGTTAAAAAATGTGCAGAGCAGCGCATTCGTCATGCTGTAAATTATGAATCGGATATACATTACTTTCATCATTACGGTTTTAATTTTGATGATTATGTATTTCTCCTTCTCATTCTCTTCCTTTTATATCAGGTATCTCTAGATGAATCTGATATAAATTACCCACATTCATCACAACAATTATGTGTATTTCTTCTTCTCATTCTCTTCTTTTGTAGAACTTAGCTGTCTTGTGCAACAATTCATCACAGTCGATTCACTGTCATCTGTGTCAAGACTACTTGTTAGCAGTCCAAGTATCGTGATTTAAATGCAATCCAAGATTACTTCACAATATGCAGGTCAGAAAGCTTACTTCACAATAGATGAAGCCTAAAGTTCTCTACAGAAAGCTTCAAGTATATCCGAGCCACTCCTAAAAGATACAACTATTAAAAGTTTCAAGTTCTCTGCAAAAAGAAAGCTTCAAGTTCTCTACAGTTCTCTCCTAAAAGAAAGCTTCATCTATTAAAAGTTCACACATACAATCCAGGAAACTCATCCTCACATACAATCCAGGAAACTAATTCTCACAATCTCTTAAAAGTTCACAATTTCACAATTCTACAAAATGTACCACCTACAAAATCTTCAAGCTTCAAGTGTACCACCTACAAAATCTTCAAGCTTCAAGCCTTCACTGAACCTACAAAATCTTCAAGCTTCAAGCTACAAAATTCTACAAAAGGTCAATCCAGAAAATCTTCAAGCTTCAAGCTACAAAATTCTACAAAAGGTCAATCCAGAAAGCTTCAAGCTTCAAGTGTACCACCTACAAAATCTTCACTGAACCTACAAAATATTCACAATTTCACAATCTCACAGGAAAGCTTCACTGAACCTAATAAAAGAAAGCTTCACTGAACCTAATAATAGAAAGCCATACATTAAAATGATTACGATATAGAAAAGAAAAAAATTCATAATCATATACGTATTAGCATATATCTTTACCATATATCTTGGTAAAGGTAGATACTATTTACTTTGACATGAGGTCTATAAATAGAGGCAAATTGTATGACGCATAAAATCTAGAAAGGTATTGGAACATCAGCATAAATATTTAAAAATGATACATAAACGTAAGAATATGCTAATATGAATAGGGAATAAATCTAAAGCACTGTCAGTTAAGAAATCTAACGGAAATAATACAATCAATATGATGCATGAAGTCTATAAAGGTACCAGAACATCAGCACAGATAACAAAAAATATAAATTATAAGCAGGGTCTACTAATCAATTGGATGGAATCTAAAGCACGGTCTACTAATCAATTTGTCCATTCATTCTAAAAGAAACACCCTAAATTATCCACGAAATAGACTAACATTTACATAATAAAGATTAGATGTGCAACATATCTGAACTCTGAAGAAAGAAATCTATAGAACTTTCTGGAGTGGCTGCAACTGTTAAGGGGTGGAAAAGTCCACAATTTGAAACTCTACTAAGTCCACAATTATCGGCAAACAACAGCAGATGCAAGGAACACTAACTACTAAATACCTACACACAAAGCTAGAGTTCGTATAAATAGGAGCTGAAGTCCACATTCTTACCAGAAAATAACAACAAAGCAGTAGGTGCAAGTGATAAATGTATGAAAAAATTGCACAGGGTGACAGATGAGAGCTTAAAGCTCAATATCTAACTCTTCAGTATTTCTTTTAGTGAACAGATTGTCTGTATTGTATTTTTCCTCTAGAAGCTTTTTTCTCCATCTTTTCCCTCTTCTTTCTACTCTTTTCATCTTCGACTCCCTCCTGCACACATCAGATGGATGAACAGATCAATTTCCTGTAGTAATTATTTACGAAGGAAAAAATAACGCAACAGGCAGTTGGGTTATTGTTTGCACCTCTGAACCAAGTGAAAGTGCCCCTTTTATTAGACCGAAAGCCTTGTATGCAGCGAATGCTGGGATCTGAGAGCAAAAATGATGTTTAAAGATTCACTGGCTTAACTGCAGATGCCCATCACATTATTTGCAGGAGAAGCACAAATTAAAAGGATGTGCATAACCATTTAGAAGCATCTGTGCTATTAAAGAACGGGAAATCGAGTGTGAGAACCATTCATAATTCCACCTCTCTATAGCAAACCATAATTTAGAGAACAAATAGGAACACAAATAGTGCCTCATTATATGTACAGTAAGACACCAAAGTAAGGGCCTAATTCTGGTCCAAAAATGCACCAAATTAACAAATAGGTAGATCCATCATATATGCCAACTTACATGAACAAACAGTATTCAATCTTCAACAATAAAAAACAGAATTATTATGATCTCACCCAAAAAAGCACATTTTCAACAATGACTATCCAGGAACCCTGATCGATCTAATGAAACTCAGGAAAAATACATCAATGAAATGGAGCAGCACATCACTTTACAATATATCCCACAAAATTTGTTATTAAGTAGAAGGAATTTAATTAGTAAATAGCCAAATCAATCGCCTTACCCTAGTACTGTGACTCTTAGGAAAGTATTACAGACCAATAAATAGCCTTACCCTAGTATTGTGTTCAAATGATTACCATTTAATTAGTAAAGACTAAGTAGGAAAATGTACATTTTTTAGTTAAAGCCATCATGATTCTTAATTAAGGTAATGCTCTCAAAACATAAGTATTCTCATTTCATGAACAAACTCAAGCAAGTCATAGTATATTAAGCACAGACAGTGGATTCTTTCATTGAGATCAGTCATTTGGAATCATAAATGTACTGTGACTCTTAGGAAAGTAATGTATTTTGTTCTTACCAGAGACGGTCATTACACGGTCATTACAGCCCTAAATTGATTTTTGATAGTTGCATGGAGTAAATTAAGAAAATTCTTGACACATGAAAATTCTGCATAGTTCTAAAGTGTGCATATTTGATAGTTTTAATTCTAATTTTTAAATTGCAATTCAGGTTATTATAGATTTTAAGAAGGAGAATTAACTGATACCTGAATTGACAGGCCTATAAAATTTCAGGTATTTATGGTTCAGATAATTGATATACACTCAATTCAGATAATTGATATGCAGCAGAGAGATGATTTAAAAAAGTACATCAATCAATTAAGGTTTAACTATGTCATTCAATATCAATCATCTTCAGTTGCCACACTACTTGTTTTGTTATTCACTTGCCTACGGGAATACTAATGTCAATGACATATGTCGTTCAATGACCAATTTTGTGCAGGTTATAATATGATCAATTCTCCCTCTAGGGAGTAGGGACGCAAGATGACCCCTCGTCCCGTATATTTATACATGAAAACAATCATAAATTTTAAACGGGACGCTAGAACATCTACAGTGTCATTTTTTTAAAAAAAATCTCATATTTTGAGTCCAAACAACTACAACACGAAGTAAAAATTCCTATTTCTAAATGCCAAATATGAAAGTCAACAACTACAGATGCTCTTAAAGCTTTAAAAATAGACAGGATACCCGATTAACATGAGTTTAAATACAAAATAGATCTGAGTATGAATAAAGATGATTAGAAAAAAACTATGAGCATAGGCCTTCACCTATTCAACCAAGCTTTCCCTCTCACCTGTCAAATAAAGGGTTGCCTAAGGAAATCAACAAAACTCTAAAAGACCCAAGGCCACAAAATTCAATTTTGTGCCTTAACTTTAGTCTTGATTTAGAATGCCTGTCATTGACCTTGTACCTGTGACCATGTTGTGTTAACAGTTAAATACGTGCAGCTCCAGAATGTATGAAAAATTCAAATCTAGAATCCGAGTAAGAGAATTTATAATAAGCTGGAAAAAAAATTCAGTTAAAAAATAGGAGTAGGTTTTTTATTGATACAGTTATTTCCTATTTTATGTAGCGTAAGGTAATCTTTGACAGAACTTGGAGGATTTTCTATTTCAGTAGAACATTGATACTCCAAAAGTTTGTACCGAACATTTGTTCTTTTTGTAAAAATAAGTCATTATTGTCCGAAAACATATGATACAATCAGAGATGAAATAAGGATTGACTTTGAGAGTAATAGGAAAAGTTTTGCCGTGAGTTTCAATTTCGTAAATCTGTAGTGATATAAAATTTACGGGATTATGCAGAATTATCAACATTAATGCATTGCTGCTAGATACTACCAGTTAATGAAATAATGTGATGGGTTTCTGACTTCATTTATAGTACTGAATGTATCATCTATGTACTGACATTGATCTTCTGCATGTAGGTGGTAAATCTGATTACCGCTGATACAGGGTAAAGCTTATGGTACTTTCCAAAGTAGAGTTGGACAATGTTAACTCAACCATTTCTATTTTTTTGTTATTAAAATGTGAAGGATGACCTATTTGTTTCAAATTAATTCTTTGCACGATAGCATGGGGGAAATATCAATGCCTCTCAACTGAGTCTTTCACACATGAAGAAAATTCAAGATTTGCAGTTGATTTCCAAAAGTTAAGAATGCTCATAGTTACTAACCATAGGGCATTTTATGATATCGCTAATTGCCATATGAAAGGGGAAATTAGTGTCAAGTAAACATTCTATTTATATAAGATTGCATGTATGAGTCCCAGATTTTTTTGTTTTGTGCCCACCGCTCTTTTAGAGTCTGTATGAACTCTTGATCCTTTTTTAGTTTATCTTGGCTGAGGTCTTCGGACTTCATCCCTTCTATCAAAAAAAAAGATTGCATGTATGAGACCAGTTTTCCTTATCCCCATTGGTAGAGATCATATACACCTACACATCCACATCCAAATTCACATAAAATAGATATCATCAGTTCCATGATTCAGAAAATTGTAGCTTACTGAATCCTTAAAAATAGGGTCTTAGATTATCCCATGAAACCATATAGTAGGTGTTCAGTGATGTTTTCCTTCAATTAATTATATGTATTTTCTTCCAGAATGAAAAGTATCCTTTAACAAAACATTGTTATTTTAAGAACATATTTAAATTATTATAACTGTGCACCGCCATGTTATTTTAAGAACATATCAAAATTTTAACTACAAAAACAAAAATCAAAGATTGGAGAATTCAACCTGCGAAGCCAAAGCCGCACATAAACCAGAGGATCTCGATCCGCTCCAAACCCAGAAATCTATATGGTTCAACCCATCCAATTTCAGTTCCTACAATAAAAATGTTTCATTTCATTTGTGCACCTCTTATTGAAGATGATGAGTACAGAAAGTAAAAGTATAATAAAATTACCTTTCGAGGGGGTAGTGCGTGATCTCTTTAGATGATGTGGAGTGGCCCTAATGTGTTTCAAAAAATTATCCTAAAAATAAGAATAAATAAAATAAAATAATAAATAAGCATATATTGAGAATTCAAACACAACCTACTTCTAATGACCCACAAATATCAGGTTAGAGAGAAAAACATGAAGAAAGTAAAGTCATCAACCCTCATACCTTTGACCCATTGACTGTTCTTGTTGGGCGTCCCATTCACCAAACGCACTTAATGAATATATGAAGATCTGATTACCAAGAACTAAGAAACATGAAATATCATTCGAGAAGAGAACGTAAACAAACAAACAAAAATTATTAAAATTTCACAGTAAAAGATGAACACAGATGCTGAAAAGATGCTGAAAAGCCACACGGATGCTCCGTTCTAAGAACCATAAGAAACGGAAGCACTACCCAGAAGCCCCATCCAGGATTCTGCAAGGAAATAACAAACCTTAAATCTACAATCAACTAAGAAGGAAACAGTAAATTTGAATGTATTAAGAAACAATTAAGCATACAATAAAAAATTGACAAAGGGAAAAATTGACAAAGGGAAATACCGCTTGAATATCATGAAGTAGCATACAATTAATTCACCAAGAAGATAGAATACAATTTATAAAAAAATTAACAGTAATGCACAGAACTATTTGCAATCAGTCAGTCTAAAGAGAGTTGTTCCTAAATTTTTGGTGGAAGGCGTATTTGGATGTGTTATGTATACCCATCCAAATAACTTGCACAATATATCACGGATACACATACACTCTAATTGTTGTTAAAGTAGAAAATCATGTACTTGTATATCCACAACTATATGTATACACTGTCTCTTAAACTTCCTGATCCGTAACATGCTTCATACCAAAACTTTCAGATCCCTCGTCAACATGTGACATCAGAAATTTCAAAATTTTAACTACAAAAACAAAAATCAAAGATTGGAGAATTCAACCTGCGAAGCCAAAGCCGCACATAAACCAGAGGATCTCGATCCGCTCCAAACCCAGAAATCTATATGGTTCAACCCATCCAATTTCAGTTCCTACAATAAAAATGTTTCAGATACCTCGATAGATATGCCGAAACCTCCACTCTGTCCCGTTCAAATCCTTGGCAACCAGCTCCTGCGATGGCCTCTGCTGCTTATAAACCTACACCACATATTCCATCACTCAAAATCAATCATCCCCAAAAACCCAACAATTTTCAACCCAAACATAGGGATCTTTAACCTAACCCATGTAACACATTAAAATGTACATAGCATGCAATTTTCCAATAACAAATGGTAGAGTAAGGTAATTATCTTGTCCACCAACCGTACCAAGTACACAGATAAAGGAACGAAGCTCCCTAAATGCCAAAAACATGAACATCTGAAAAGAACCAACAACAAATAAACAACAACAAATAACATGTAAAATGAAAAGTCGCCAACAAATAAACAACAACAACAAATAACAAATAAACAACAACAAACAACAAATAACAACGAAACAAAATTGCTGGGAGAACCTGAGAGCAAGAAATTATACCTTTTCATGTTAAGTGGACGCCGACGTGCTAAACCTGAAATACACAGAAAAAACATAAAACTAAATTAAACAGTGATAACAAAAGAAGAAACTTATAATCACCATCACATACAAAAATATAAAACCAAATGATACAGCAGTGCACCGGAAATGAAGAGAGAGGGGGGGGGGGGGGGGTCTATATCGCCAACCCAAAAAAAATATGTAACAGGTCAAACTGGACTGATTATCAAGACGGCAAGAACATGTACAACAGCAAAAATAACCAGCAACTAACGCTGCTAAACAAACTTCTAACAAAAAACTATGGAAATTATAGAACGAATAGAAAGTAAAATGTGTCACCCTAACGATACATACAATAAACAAAACCAACCAACAAACTTCTAACAAACTTCTAACAAAAGACCAACCAACAAACCAACCAACAAACTTCAACAGGCAGCAAACTGCACCTCACCAACGACACGTACAATAAAGAAATTGAACTCCAACTAACAACATGCAACACCCAAAAATGACATATGCAGAAATAACAATCAAACAAAGCAAGCCAAAGATTGATAGAGCAAAAAAGTACATTTCTCTATAAGCAGAACTCTGACACCAAAACTTGTGAGAGGAGATCTGGTCCATTGATTTTGGAAGAGATTGAATGTGAGCCACCTGATAGCTTTCTTATAACTAACAATTAACAATCAATTATGAATATGTAACATAAAAATTAAAAACCAACTTTTAACACTCAATTAACAGTAAGTCAGTAACTTGAAAAAATGAACTAAGAAGAATTAGAATGAACTATCTATCTATTAACAATCAATGAACTAACTATCAACAATCAATTAACAGTTAGTGACACTGTTAAATTAATAGTAAGACATTCAGTGAACTCAGTGAACTATCTCAGTGAAATCATTCATAATTAACAGTGAACTCATTCCATATTAACTCATTCATAATCAATTAACACTTAACATTGAACTCATTCCATATTTCCCATTCATTCAATATTAACTCAATATTTTCATATTTCTTATTCATTCTCATCTAATTTGTATGCAGGAAGAAGAATATCAAACCTTGTGAGAGACAGAGATAAAGTGGCACAGCGGTAAAGGAGAGAAAGAGGCACACATCAGTCCGTCGGTGGTCGGGTCTAGTCTGGCACGCAGTTTGGGGGAAAGGGAGATAGTCTCAGTCGTTGCTTGGGAGAAAGGAAGAGGCATGACATCTTGGGGAGAGAGAGTGGTCGGTCGGGGCTTGGGGGAGAGAGATTCTCATGGTCGGTCGGGCTTGAGGGGGGAGAGAGAGAGATGGAGAGAGAAAGAAAGAGAGCCTTGGCAAAGTCAGGCGAGGCACGCGACGGAGGTGACGACTTCAATTGGGGATTAGGGTTTGTTTGTGAGAGAAAGAGCAAGCGATCGATTTTTGCTAAACCCTAACCTGAGTGTGGTGGTTGGGTTCACGGAGCTGAAGCAGCTTCGAAGGAGGTGGAGGTTCGACGGCGGTTTCGATGAGGTGGGGCTGACGGAGCATCGAAGGAGGTCGGGAGTGCAGGTGTGTGGAGGTTGGTCGGGTGCAGAGTGAGGTGGGGGGGATGGCGGGGTTGCAAGGCGGTTTGGGTTCTGGATTTTGGGAAGAGAGAAGGGGGGATACGGGATGAGTGAGAGAGAGAGAGATTGGAAGGAGAGAGAGAGAGAGAGAGCAGCGGTAAGTAGGGGGTTTCTGAGTTGAGAGATTTGAGTTTTAAATTTTTGGATTTGAAATTTGGGCGGGAAAATATGTTTTGTGAGAGTAGATCTGGTCCATTGATTTTGGAAGAGATTGAATATGAGCCACCTGATAGCTTTCTTTGTGTTTTATTATATAGATATATATGAGTGATTTTCGGTTGCCTTTGCCTGTTTGCATAGACCCGTTGCAAACGAAGATCTAAGTCGTTTGATTGAATTGATCAAGATCCAATGACTCAGATTTTTCCCATCGAAATCTCCACCACCCACTAAAACACTTAGGGGGTTTAATGGGGATTTCACCGCATTATACCTTTCACCCTCATTCCCATTCTCTCTCACTCAGTCTCCCTCTTCTCTTTCACTCCGACGGAAACCCAAAACCTAACGGCAACGAACCATCCCCCGACCTCCAGCGCCTCCTCCTTCAACTCCCAACAGACCACCTCCCTCACTCTCTCTCTCCCCACTTCCGACCGAAACCCGAACACCTAAAACCCAACCCTCAAAACTCATCCTGACCTCCGGCACCTCCTCCTCTTCTTCCCAACCAACAACCTCTCTTTCCCACACTCGCTCTTACTCTCCCTACTCTATCTTTCGTTCCCAAACCCACCGAAACCCCTTGTCCTCCAATTTTCGAAAGATAATCCGAAACTCGAAACCCTAGTCCTCCAATTAAATCTGAATATATCGTCGACACCATATACACCGTACAAATCTCCATTGTGCAAGGTACTTACTAAATTCTGGCTTCGTAGATGAATAAGAGAAAGATTTTTTTGTTTTTTAATTACTTAAATTTATTTTTGTGATGCATAACTATGGAGATGTAGTTGTTGTTTGTATATAGTTTTTCGATGATTACAGAAGGTAGAATTATAAACGTAGTTGTTGTGGTTTGCTCAAATTGTAGATGTAGACGTAGTTGTTATTGATCGATATTAGTAAAACCATACAAACGGCCAAAAAGAATTTCAAAACTTTGAGTGTAAGTCGGATTCACCACACACAACTCAACGTAACTTTTAGAAGTGAGTTTCGACTCACGGTTTGCAAGATGCAGCCGTGAACCGCTTTATTTGCTTTTTTTTAATAAAGCGATACATTGCCGTATCTTGCAAACCGTTAGTCGAAACTCACTTCTGCAAGTTGCATTAGTTTTTTTGGGGTGAGTCCGACCTACTCACAATGTTTTAGAATTTTTGGATGCCGTTTGTGTGGTTTTCTCACGTATTCAAAAGACAACAACTCTAATTTATTATATTTGATTACGAAAACATAGAAAACTATGAAAACAGCCACCAAAAATTACAAAACATTACGGGTAGGTTGGATTCACGACACACAAGCTAACACAACTTTAGAAGTGATCTACGACTCACAGCTTGCAAGAAACGGCAAAGTATCAATTTATTTTGGTTGTTCTTTAAATAAAGTGATACATTGCCGTACCTCGGGAGTCGAAACTCACATCTACAAGTTGTGTTAGCTTGTGTGTGATAAGTCCGACCTACTCGCAAAGTTTAAGAATTTTTTGTGACCGTTTGTGCAGTTTTCACACGTATCTCAAAAAATAACAACTCTAATTTGTTATATTTTAAGTATGAAAATATAGAAAATTGCACAAACGGATGCCAAAAATTATGACACTTTGCGAGTAGGTCAGATTTAGCACACACAAGCCAACACAACTTATAGAAGTAAGTTTCGACTCACGGTTTGCAAGAACGGGCGTGTATCACTTTATTTGCTTTTTTTATTTTGAAATAAAGTGATACATTGTCATATCTTGCAAACCACGAGTTGAAACTCACTTTTGCAAGAAGTGTTAGCTTGTATGTGGTGAATCCGACGTACTGACAAAGTTTCAAAAAATTTTGTGGCTGTTTGTACGGTTTTCCCAAGTATCTTGTTTCATATTTATATATATGAATAATGTGATTCTGTTTGTATGATTATTGTATTGATAATTGTGTATTATTTTTTATGTTAGATATGGACAATGATGAAGAAAATTCTGTTGTTGGTTTATACTTTAGATGAAGCTGAGAAATTTTATACGTCGTATGCTAGATGTGCGGGTTTTGCAATGCGTAAGGGTGGGAATAAATATAAGGGAACCGAGGTAGTTGATAAGTCATATTTATGTAATAAAGCCGGAAAGTCACAGAGTCAGCCTAATGATGTTAGATAGGGAACTACTTCTAGAACGGGTTGTAAAACTTTCGTTCGTGTAAAACTAAATGAAGAAAGTAATATATGGGTTTTTTATTCATTTCATGAACTACACAATCATGAATTTACTTCACACGATAGAAGACATCTGTTGCCTCGAAACTTTAGTGTGTCGAAATCCGATAAAAGAATAATGGGTCAACTTACCCAATCTAGTATCCCTACGTGCAAATATATACTTTTCTTTGAAAGTGCTAGTGGAGGTCACGATAAAATAGGATTCACTGAAACCGATGCTAGAAATCTAGAGAGAGACTCGAGGGAAGCTATGAAAGGACACAACAGGCAAATGCTCATTGAATTCTTTGAATCGCAAAAGTAGAAGGATCATTTATTTTTTTATGATTACTAATTAGATCTCGAGAAGGTGAATGTATTGTAAATGTTATTATTGAAGATGAATGAGATGAGAATGTGGGGGATAAATGAGAAGGCTAAGTTGGATAGTTATGATTATTGTTGTAATTGCTTTGAAGTTAAAAAATTTTGTGCACATGATGTATGCAGCTGAGGGCTACTGTGTGTTTGTGTGTTTTTTTATTTTTTGCACATAACCTAACCCGCAATTGGAAACAACAGGTTGCGTTAACATAACTCGCTATCGCTAACAGAGGATTAAGTATAAAAATTCTAATATAGACTTCATCTTTTAAAACCAATTTGATCAAAACTATTAATGATAACGGGTTAAGTTAAATAAACAGGTTATCACCAACAACGGGTTAAGTTTGTAATTCTAACAAAGAATTTGAAATTAGTCAAAAATTTTCTAAAACCTAAACCGTTATTGGCGATAACGGGTTAGGTTAAATAAACTCGTTATGGCCGATAACGGGTTAAGTTGAAAAATTCTAACATAGAACTTGAAATTCTCTAAAAATATCATAAACACTAACCCGTTATTGCCAATAACAGGTTAAGTTGAATAATTCTAACAGAGAACTTGAATTTTTTCAAAATTTGCTAAAACCTAACTCGTGATTGGTAATAACGGGTTAATTAACTCATTATCTTGAATAACGGGTTAAGTTGAACAATTCTAACATAGAACTTTAAATTCTCCACACAAAAAATAGCAGAGCCTAACACGTTATTTGGCAATAAAGGGTTCAAGTTTAATAAACCGGTTATCATCATTAACGGGTTAATAAAAAAAATTGAACTTTTTTTTACATGGAGGGGGGGGGGGGGGGGATAATGAAGAAGGCGATTCAATATAATTTTAAATTAACTACCCATATAAGTTACCATGTTGAGAGCTTTCTCCTCCTTATCTCTTCAATATAATTCTATCATATTCCCCACTAAGTTGAAAGTTTCCATCACATAACTCTAACCCTTATCCCTAACCCTAGCAACTAACCCATAACTCTAACCCTAACCCTAGCATATTAGCTTTGATTATATGATTGCTTTATTAGATTGATTTGTAGATTTTTATTAAAGAAAATTCTTTGTTCGTTTTTTAGAAGTAGACATTTTAATTTTGAATTTCTTTTAATTTTCTTTTTTTCGTATTTTTTTTAAAAAATTAATTAAATTTTTTCACGTTTTTTTTTCTTCTAAAGTTTTATGTTTAATTTTTAAAATAATGCCTTTTTTCGATTTTTTATTTATTTAACTTTTATATTCCAAGAAAGTGAAGCAATTGTAAAAATTTAAGAATTATTAAAAGATACAAAAAAGGAAAATAAAATCTTACTACTATTGTTAGGTTCTAACCCTAACTCTAACTCTAACCCTATAACCCTAGTCCTCTAACCCTCGCTCTAACCCTAGCCCTAACCCTAACCCTAACTCTCTAATCCTCTAACTCTTAAACTGAATGTTGATATGGCTAAAAATAGGGTTAAATCGGAACCATCCAAAATGAGCGCGAATCTTAAAGCCTGGGGGCAAAATGGTAATTTCACCCACACACGGGTCTGAAATGGGTACTGGGTTTTCTCTCTTGAGACCCAATAGCCCACGAACGGATTCATCTCAACTGGGTGCAGGTCCCAACACGCGGCAAACCCGATTCAGCAGGATAGAATTAGGGTTTATGATTAATCTTAATCAACGGCCCTGATTCGCTCTATCATTTCACTGGGAATTAGGGATTCCATTCCTAAACTGATCCCAAAGGCAGCTATAAATACCCCCCATCCACCACCATTAAGAGGTAATCAATCTTTTGCCAATTAACGCTCATTCATAATCTTTTCTGGTTACTGACTTGAGCGTCGGAGGGTGTGTCGCCGGGATCAACCCCGGTGTATCGCACTTTTTGCAGGTGAACGGTGGGAGTCAACGGTCAAACTCCGGTGGAAAGGTTTCAGGTTTGCCATTCAGTTTTCTTAAGAATCCACAAATTCTATCTGTTTGTCCCCATACCAGATTTAGCGGCAACAGATTGGCGCCGTCTGTGGGAACCCACGAATAGCAACCCTTCCTCTTCTCGTCGGTCAGATCATTTTTCGCCATGCCTCCAAGGAAACTTAGATCCAGAGGGTCCAACCATGGACCCACTCCTCCTCAACAACAGGAGATCCCCCTCCAAACCGTCCAGCCAAAGGGACCCCCACCTTAACCTGATCAGGCCCCGCAGTAGGACCAACCTCCTCTTCAGAACCTTCAATCCTACAGGGCTCCGCTCGGGCCCCAAAATGCTGATGCAGGGACCTCCCGTCCAATCCTCAGAAATAGCCCCTTCATCATGATCACGTCTTCGTGCACAATCCCTCTACTGATTCAATGGCATCTCACAACCCCCGAGCTTCCGAAGACCTCCGCAATATCATTATCAATCGGCAGAAAGAAGAGGACCTTCGCCACCGTTTGGATGAAAGGCAGGCCCGTGAGGGAGCCTCCCGCCAAGAACGTCCAAATGAGCGATCTCCTCGTCGCTGGGACTATCGGAGGTGCCCACCTCACAGAAGACGGAGAGAGTCCCCTGAGCACCATAGAAGAGGGCCTCACTCTCCCGCTGGTCGGCAACAACCGAGGGATGATACTGCACCCATCACCCATGCCGAATTCCAGCAATTCCAAGCAACTGTCTTGCAAGCCCTCAACCTTCGGTCGAACAATAGCAATGCCCGGAGGGTACCCACTCCTCCTCCGGTCCAAAGTCCTCACCATCGGTCCTTAACCCCTCCTCAAGCTCCAAGTAACCGCCATCGCAGTCCTCGCCATTCCCCTAGCTACCATCGCCGAACTCTGCGCTCCCCTTCGTACGAAGACGAGTAGAGACTCGTTTGGCTACCATCGAAGGGATGACGCTATCTGTCGTTGTCTCCACGAAATAGAGAGGCACCTCGGCCAACTAGACAGGGGAGAAGACCTGAGGGGAAGGACCCTTCATGCCAGCTGACCTCCCTTCTCTCGAACAATCATGGAGGCACCGGTTCCAATAGGCTTCAAGCCCCCGCAGTTCGAGACTTACTCCGGGGAGTCAGACCCTGTGGACTATATCGAGAGCTTCAAGACCCTTATGTTGATCCACCAAGCTTCCGATGCCCTACTGTGCAAAACCTTCCCAGCTACTCTCAAGGGTCTGGCTCGGGAATGGTACTCTCGCCTCGCCCCATCCTCCATATTCTCCTTTGAACAATTTGAAACCCTCTTCGTCACCCACTTCGTGAGTAGCTGCCACACAGAGAAGACCAGCATCTCACTACTCTACCTCAATCAGAAGAAGGGCGAGAAGCTCAGAGATTATGTGAAACGATTTACTGCGGAAGCTAGGTCCATTGCTTCCCTCGACCAGTTGGTCGCTGCAACAGCCTTCTAGTCAAATGTCCTTAACTCCAGCCTTCGGTCCTCCCTAGCCAAGAAGCCCCCGCAGAACTTCTCTGACCTCCTTCTCAGGAGCGAGAAGTATATTCGGGCTGAGGAAGCTGAGCATCGCCCCACCTTCGAGGGGTCTTCCTCCGGAAATAAGAGAAAGGCAGCTGAAGAAGAGGGAGCTAAGAAGCTCCAGATTAACAATGGGGGCGAGCGCCGCCCACCTCCCAGATTTGAGAAGTTCACCCCTCTTAATGCCAACATTTCCACTATTCTCATGGAGGTTGAGAAGGAAGGGGTTATACCTCCTGCCCCGAAGATGAATACCCCTGGCAAGAAGAGGGACAAAGAGAAGTGGTGCCGATATTACCAGGACCACGGCCACGACACCAATAATTGTCGGGCCCTGAAGAATGAAATTGAGGCTCTCATCCAAAGGGGACAGCTGTCTAAATTTGTGAGAAAGGACCGGATTGATCTTCCTCCTCCCCCCACGGGGGCTAACAAGCGTCCTGAAAGGCACGAGGAAACTCCCGAGTTCGAAGAGGAGTGCATCCTACATCTCATTCATGGAGGCCCTATGGGGGGCACCTCCAACTCCTCTCGAAAGGCCTTCATTAGGGAGGTCAACGTAGTACATGGCATGTCTCCTCCCAAAGGCCTCGGAGTATCGGTTACTTTTTCAGATGAAGACCTTGAAGGTGTCCGAACCCCCCCTTGTGACGCACTAGTGGTCAACCTCCATATGGCGAACTTTAAAGTTGAGAGGATTCTAGTGGACAATGGTAGCTCCATTAACATTCTCTTCCTCGCGGCTTTTCGAGGACTCAAGTTATCGTGGGACAGGCTCAAGCCCACCGGCTACACGCTCCATGGGTTCACGGGAGTGCCAGTGACTATCGAAGGGATAATCACCCTCAACGTAACTGCTGGCAAAACTCCTACTATCCGAACGGAGCCGATGGACTTCATGGTCGTCGATGTCCCAGCTGCTTATAATGTGATCCTAGGCCGACCTGGCCTAGCTGCTCTAGAGGCCGTCCCGTTGGCTTATCACCTCAAGATGAAGTTCACCACCAGAGCGGGAGTAGGGGAAGTAAGGGGTAGTCAAGAGATGGCCCGCAAATGTTACATGACCTCCATCGGGGAACCAGTCCTCTCCCTCGAGACTCTTGAGATTCCCCAAGAGAATGTCCGGCCAACATCCGAACTAGGGATGGCAACTGGGCTGGGTCAACCGGCGACCCACCCGCGACCCGGCCCACCAACCCGGCCCGTTAAAATGCTTCGCGGGTTCGGGTCGAACCCGGTGAACAGTACCGGGTCGACCCGGGTCGCATTTTTCGCGAATCGAATTCGCGAAACCCGACCCACGAACCCGGCCCAACCCATGAATTTGACCCGCCAACCCGCGGGTCGACCCGCGGGTTTCGACCCGTACGGGTCGAACGTTCGACCCGTGACGGGTCGACCGTTGACTCGTACGAGCCGAACGGTCGAAAATCTGGCCGTTTCACCGTTTGGGGACAGAGTCGTTTACAACGGCTCTTTGAGCCGTTGGGCTATTTTTTTTTTATTATTTTTTTCCTCCACTTATTTAGCCTATAAATATCCCCCAAAAATCTCAAAAAAAATCACACCTCACTCTCATACTCTCTCTACTATTATACATCATTTGTAAAGAATTTTTGAACAATTGTAGTATTCATCAAACAAGTGTACAAGGAGGCATATACACGATCAAATTTCGGTCGTATCGGAAACAAAATTCAACGTCTTCAACGTCTTCAACTCTCTTCAACCCTCATCAAATCTACTTCAACCTCTTCTCAACTCTTCAATTGCAGAATCGGCAAAGCGCTCCTCCATCTTTTCTATTCTATTCTTATTTTAGAGATTTTTTTTACATATGCATATTCCACGGTGAACTGTATCAAAATATCTCTATCTCTCTCATTAATTTTTTTTTTGCGTTGTAGTTAAAATTATTGTTCGTTTTTTTGAACTTCTCTATCTCAACCCTCTTATTTTAAAATTTTTTTTTTGTATAATTCACCGCTCCTACATTGTATATTTTTTTTTACATACTTTACTTTAGCACATTACTACATTATGTCTAGATCACGCGGTAGCGGTCGTAGCGGACAAGATTCCTCCTCCTCTTCACGTAGGCCACCAATTGTCCCAACTAGTGAGGCCGCCCAAGATTACATTGATCCTACTATGGAACAATGAGGTACACGCGACATGGATGTTGTAGGTGACATTCAATTAGAAGAAGAAGAACAACAACAACAACCCGAAACCACACAACCCCGTAGTAGTAGGAAAAGTAGAGGAGAAACTAGCGATTGGCATAAGTTTTATGATTTTATCCCGGACGAACATACTCCGGGTATAGGTTTGAAAGTGTGTAAAACATGTAGTAAAACATACAAATTCAAGAGGGGTGACGGCACCGGTACAATTAGTAGGCACATACAACATAATCATAAAGAACTTCTTGATCAAATACAAGGCTAACAAAAAATCAACCCTAGGACCGGTCAAGTAGATAGCCACCCTTATGATCCCGAACTTGTTCGTCGGGAAATGGCCCGATTATTCATTAAAGAAGAGTTGCCATTTTCCTATCCCGAGAGTAGGAACTTGGAAAATTTTAATCAAACGGCCTTAAACCCTCATTTTAAAAGAATTCCGAGAAATACTTGCAAATCAGATTATTTTAAAATGTATGTTGAAATGAAGGACGCGTTGATTGTAATTTTATGGAGTTTAACTTGTAGGGTTAGTTTAACTTCGGATTGTTGGACGGGTGTCAACAATATTCCAACGATGGGAATAACCTGTCATTGGATCGACAATGATTGGATTCTTCAAAAAAGAATCATATCACTTGCGGCGTTGCCGTACCCCCATAGTGGCGCTGAAATAGCAAACCGTATTATAGAAATTTGTGATGTTTTTCATATTCGCGATAAAATTATGGTTATTAGTTTTGATAATGCATCTCACAACAATGTAGCAATTACTACTTTAAAATCTGTATTAAACCCTCCATCTGACAATATTTTTCATGTTAGATGTGCATGTCATATTATAAATTTATGTGTTCAAGATGCATTAAAAATAGCTGATCCATATATACATAAAATTAGAAATTGTGTACATTTCATTGCATTAAGTCCAAGCATTTTACAAGAATGGAAAGCTTGGTGTAGGGTTAGAAATGTTCCTTTTAGAAAATTTCCAAAGGATGTTAGACACCGATGGAATTCTACTTTTGATTTACTAAATGTTGTCACCAAATATAAAGCAGTTGTAAATGATTTTTGTATCGCAAAAAATATGCACAATTTTGAAATGACTCCCCCCGATTGGTTTTTTGCCGAATCTTTGTTGAAATTTTTAGAACCTTTTAAAACCGCAACTTTAAAATTTTCAAAAACATATGAATCTACTTCTAGTAGCATTTTTATTGAATTAGTTAGCATGATGCAAATATTTAACGAAATGTTAAATGATGCCTATATTAGTGAAATTGTAATACCTGCATTTCAAAAATTTTTGAAGTATTATTTTCCTCCTCCTATGTTGATTTGTGTTGCTACTGTTATGGATCCCCGTATCAAATTATAAGGTACGAAGAATTTGATACAAATGTTTTTTGGATATTTAGAGGACAATGTAGAATTAACAATTGATTGCGCTACTTTTTTAGTTTAGTTTGAATCTACGTTAAATAACTTGTATGATTATTATGATAGACATTTTGCTTCTAGTAGTACAACTTCTGTAGTTAGTTCTTCTTCTGGTAGTTCTAAAGGTAAGGGTAAAAGTAGAATTGGTTATAGAACATTTAGTTTACTTGAACAAATTCAATCTAAAAAACCTAGGACCAATCAACCAAATGAAATAAATTGGTTTAACCAACAGGATACTGAGCCTACTCTTTCTGCACTAGATATTTTACAATGGTGGAAAGAATATGAACACAATTTTAGTATTCTGTCAATTATGGCTAAAGATTTGCTAACTCCTCCTGTCTCTACAGTTGCTTCTGAGAGTGCATTTTCTACAAGTGGCAGGGTTCTATCTGATTACAGGAATCGGTTGAAGCCCGAGGCATTGGAGATGCTCGTTTGCACAGAAGACTGGCTGAAGGCTGAAGATAGGACGCAAGGGAAAGCACTATCAAGTTTCACAAGTGGGAGCAACTCGCCTGAAGAACAACAACAACAACAACAACAACAACAATAGCTTTGCTTGTTATGTCAAATTAGAAAACTTGTACTCAATTAAAATTGTATATAAGAAATATGTTATTGTATAAAACTTATTTGTGAATTGAATTCTTCATTTCGTTGTAAATTGTTAAAATTGTATAACTTAAATTGATATGAGTAATATTTCAAAATTTGTTGTCAATTTCACTCTTTCACTCTTATTATTATTATTACGATTTTTATTGTTTATTAGTACTATTACTTACTTAGTATTATAATTAAACATCATTTGGGGATATTTGAAGAATTGTAGTATTATTACGTATTAGTATTATTACTTAGTATTATAATTTTTGAAGAATTGTAGTATTCATCAAACAAAGATATGGTTGTTTGTATACATCATTTGTAAAATTATTATTATTATTATTTTAATTTAAGCTACCAAAAAAAATATATATATATTAAACGGGCCAACCCGAGGGTCGACCCGGCCCAACCCGAGTTGAACCCTAAAGGGTTCACGGGTTGGGCGGGCCACCCAAACGAATACTTAGCCCGGCCCGGACCGGCCCGTATAAGAATGCAACCCGGCCCGGCCCGGCTAAGCATTCGTGCCAACCCGTACGGGTTGGGCCCGGCCGGGCCCACTCGACCTGTTCGCCATCCCTAGTCCGAACCGGTAGACGAATTGGAGGAAGTGCTATTCTCTGAGCAAGATCCGAGCCGCAAATTCTTTATCAGCAAAACCCTCCCATCTGCCCTATGCTCCGACATAGTCCAATGCATCAGAAAGAACCACGACCTCTTTGCATGGTCGGCTGCCGACATGCCAGGAATCTCCGAAGAGCTCCTCGTCCACCACTTGAGCGTTGCTCCGGGGTCCAAACCGGTCTGACAGAAGAGGCGCAAATTTGTCCCTGAGCACCAACAAGCCATAAAAGAAGAAGTGGACAAGCTCCTTAAGGCCCGGTTAATTCAAGAAGTCAACTACCCCGAATGGCTCTCCAATGTTGTTATGGTTAAGAAGTCCAATGGGAGCTGGAGAGTTTGCATCGACTTCACGGACCTGAACAAGGCATGCCCTAAAGATCCATTCCCACTCCCAAGCATCGACACATTGATTAACGCCACTTCGGGTCATGAGTTGCTCAGCTTCATGGACGCCTTCTCCGGGTATAATCAAATCCGAATGTTCCCCCCCGATATTCCGAAGACCTCCTTTGCCACAGATCAGGGGCTCTACTGCTATAGGGTAATGCCCTTCGAGTTGAAGAATGCAGGTGCGACCTACTAACGCCTTGTCAACAAAGTCTTTCAGAACCAAATCGGCCGAAACATGGAAGTATATGTTGATGATTTGCTGGTCAAGAGCATCCATGGCGCCGATCATGTGGCCAATCTGCAGGAGACATTCAATGTATTGAGAAAGCATGATATAAGGCTCAACCCGAACAAGTGTGCGTTCGGAGTCTCGTCCGGAAAATTCCTAGGCTTCATGGTCAGCCAAAGAGGAATCGAGGCCAACCCCGAGAAAATCAAAGCCATACTGGACATGGCTCCCCCAAAGATGTGAAAGAGGTTCAGAAGCTCACGGGGCGCCTCGCAGCCATAGGGCACTTCCTGTCCAAGTCAGGGGAGAAGTGTCTTCCTTTCTCTAAAGCCCTCAGGGGGGCTAAGAGCTTCGAGTGGGGTCAACAGCAATAAGAATCTTTCGATCAGCTAAAGACCTATCTAGTCAACCCCCCTCTCCTCAGCAAGCCTATCCCCGGAGAAACACTCTACCTTTACTTAGCTGCCTCCGAACAAACCCTCAGCGCTGTCCTGGTGAAGGAAGAAGACAAGGCTCAAAAGCCCATCTAATACGTGAGCAAGGTACTTCGGGATGCCGAGCTCTGCTATCCAAGGCTGGAGAAGATGGCGTACGCCTTGGTCATGGCAGCTAGGAAGCTTCGCCCATATTTTCAGTCCCACTCGGTGGTCGTTCTTACCGACCAGCCGCTCAAGCAAGTCCTACAAAAGCCCGAGCCCTCTGGCCGCCTGATGAAGTGGTCAATCGAGCTGAGCCAACATGACATATCATACCAGCCTCGGACCGCAATCAAGGCTCAAGCCTTAGCTGAATTCATTGTTGAAAGCACCATCCCAGAGGTTAGCCAAGTAGCGAACGGGCCTCCTATTTGGACAATTAATGTAGACGGGTCCTCTTGCACAGAGGGAAGCAGAGCTGGGGTCATTCTGGCAGGCCCAGATGATTTCGTTCTCCAATACTCCCTCCGCATTAACTTTAAAGCCTCTAACAATAAAGCGGAGTATGAAGCCCTTATAGCCGGCCTCAGTATTGCTCGCAAGGTTGGGACACAATGCCTCCGAATATTTAGCGACTCTCAGCTGGTCGTGAATCAAGTCTTAGGCGAGTACGAGGCGCGAGATGACCGAATGGCTAAGTATCTAGCCAAGGTCCAAAATCTCATGGCTCTATTCGAAGAGGCACTCATTCAGCGAATCCCCAGAGAGGAAAATTCCCAAGCAGATGCCCTCTCCAAGCTAGCCTCCTCCTTCCTTCAGGATCTCGAGCAGACCGTCCTAATTGAAATGCTCCTCAGACCGAGCATAGAAGAAGAAACTCCCGACTCGATGGAGTCGCTGCCCGTCCAACTTCAAGACAACTGGATAAAACCTCTGACAGAATTTCTAAGAGATGGCCTCCTCCCCGAAGACCCTAAGGAAGCTCGTCGAGTTCGAACAAGAGCGGAGCGGTACACCCTTGTTGAAGGAATCTTATACAAACGCTCCTATACCCAAGTAGACGGCCGACCCTACTTGTGGTGCCTCTCCCCGGAAGAGGCCTCATATGCCTTACAAGAGCTCCACGAATGTATAGGCAAAGCACATTCAGGGTCAAGGTCCCTCGCTAGGAAGGTTTTGAACTATGGGTACTTCTGGCCTACCCTCCTTCAAGATGTCGAGCGACATGTCCGGCGATGCAGCTCCTGTCAACAGTACTCCAACATTCACCGCCTATCCCAAGCACAACTCACCTCTCTATCAAGCCCGATCCCTTTCGCAATATGGGGAATGGATTTGCTGGGCCCATTCCCACCTGCTCCCGGTCAACTCAAGTTTTTAGTCGTGGCAATCGACTACTTCTCAAAGTGGATAGAGGCCTGAGCCTTTGGCTACAATCACCGAGAACAAAGTGCTACAGTTCTTCTGAAGGAGTGTAATCTGTAGATTCGGCGTGCCCCGAGTCCTAATAACAGATAATGGAACACAGTTCACGGGGGCCGCATTCCGATCTCTGTGTGAAGACCTCGCCATTCAGCAACGCTTCTCCTCTGTCTTCCATCCTCAGTCAAATGGCCAAGTGAAAAATGCTAACCGACAAATCCTCTCTGGTATCAAGAAGAGGCTTGATAAGTCAGCCAAGGGCTTGTGGGTGGAGCAGCTTCCTAACGTACTGTGGAACTACCGCACTGCGAAACGGACCCCCACAAGTGAGTCGCCATTCAACCTCACCTATGGGTCCGAAGCTGTGATCCCCTTGGAAGTCGGCCTACCATCTCCTCGCCTTATAGCCTATAAAGAAGAGCAAAATGCCAGAGAACTTCGGGCAAATTTGGACTTGGTTGATGAACTTCGTGAAAGAGCTTCAATTCGCCAGCAGAATTACCGAAGAAGAATTAAGCAGGCTTACAACAAAAGGGTCCGTCCCACCAATCTCAAGGAAGGGGACTTGGTCCTCAGAAAACTAGCTTCCCCAGCTGAAAGAGTAAGTTAGCCCCAAATTGGGAAGAACCCTACAAGATCACCAAAGAGGTTCGCCCCGGAACATACCGTCTTGAAGACCTTGAAGGCAGAGAGATTCCCAGGGCATGGAATGCCGACCATTTGTTGAAATACCAAGAGAGCGCCTGAACGCCTTTCTAAGTACCTTCAGATTTCGAACCATTCGTCACCTTTCACTTGTATTTTGCTTCTTTATTTTCTCAATGTAATAATGGCTTGCAACTTAGAAGCAGCCAACTAGTAGTTATCAATAAAGAGCTTCTTTCTTCCATATTTTTCTTGTGGTTACTCGCATCTCTCTGTTTTTAATTTCTTTAACTCAAACGACGAGTTCGGAGTCCAACACTTGGCTCGATTCTGCTTTGCAAGCTTGCTCTTAAGCGAGCTAGAAGTGGTTCGCCATTTGGAATTGCTCCCACAACTGTTGAAACTCAAACGACGAGTTCGGAGTCCAACACTTGGCTCGATTCCGTTTTGCAAGCTCGCTTTAAGCGAGCTAGAAGTGGTTCGTCATTCGGAATTGCTCCCACAACCGTTGAAATAAACTCAAATGATGAGTTCGAAGTCCAACACTTGGCTCGGTTCCGCTTCGCAAGCTCACTCTTAAGCGAGCTAGAAGTGGTTTGCCATTCGAAATTGCTCCCACAACCGTTGAAATAAACTCAAATGATGAGTTCGGAGTCCAACACTTGGCTCGATTCCGCTTTGCAAGCTCGCTCTTAAGCGAGCTAGAAGTGGTTCGCCATTCGGAATTGCTCCCACAACCATTGAAATATACTCAAACGATGAGTTCGGAGTCCAACACTTGGCTCGATTCCGCTTCGCAAGCTCGCTCTTAAGCGAGCTAGAAGTGGTTCGCCATTCGGAATTGCTCCTATAACCGTTGAAATATACTCAAACGACGAGTTCGGAGTACAACACTTGGCTCGATTCTGCTTCACAGGCTCGCTCGTAGGCGAGATAAAAGTGGTTCGCCATTCGGAATTGCTCCCACAACCGTTGAAACGTGCTCCGCCGCCGCACGCGAAGCTCCTACAACTAGACTAGACATGGGAGAAGAGTACTTGGAGGAGCTAACCTATGGTTCTTATGTTTCATTTAAGGTTGGAGTTAGACATTCCGCGCCCATACAAAGAAAGATTCGCTTCTGATTATGAGTCATTGTTAAGAGTTAAACACACAAACACAGAAGAGGAACTAGCTTTCACTTATTTGAAATTTTAGCGCACAAGTGCGTTCAAATTACAAGACCAAGTTACTACTATGAGGTGCTACAAAAACTCAAAGAAGCATAATTACAACAACTTATTCAACACTTCTTTGGAATGGGGATGTTTCGGTTCAAAGACACTCGGGGACGGCATCGCCTAACTTCGGAGCTCGTCTGTAGGCCAATGGACCGAGACACCTCTTCGGCACTGCCTCTGAACGTAGCCCCAACCGAAGTGCCACTAGACGAGGTAGCCACCCCACTTTGAGCACCAGCCGGGCTTCGCCTAACGACAGGTGAACGAGTCGTGAGCTTGTAAAAGAAGATTCCCCTCTCGCTCTCTTCGCAAGTACACGACATGCTCCGAACGTTGATTCTTGCTGGCCGAGGTTTGAGTCGAGCGACTTCCTCCTCGAGCTCGACGATCCGATCCTTCAAGGAGTCGTCCTTCACAGATATCTTAAAGCGAGGAAGCCGAGCAGAGCCTTCAGCGCCAGAGCTATCGGCAATGATTTGACGAAGGTGGGTCACTTCGATACTTCTGTCGACCGTAACCCTCCTCAACTCGTCAACCTTCGCCGTCAACTCGTCATGCTCGACCATCAATTTACCCACTGCCAAGGCTAACTCGTCTTCCTCCGCCAAAAGTTCTTCCTCAGCTATCTTCAAATCTTGAACTTCCGCCACAAGATCACCTTCCACTCGAGTAACGTCGAACATCGCCTTTCAGAGCAACTCCACCTTGCCTTCAAGACGAACCTCACGAGATCGCTTCCGTAGTTGTTTCAGCTCGGAGAAATACCCTCTCACCGTTGCCTTGACATCCTCTAGACCCAACTCGCTTTTGAGGAAGCACTCTCGGCTGCGAGAGAGGGCCCGCTTCGCCATTTTCAATTCAGTGCGAAGGCGAGAGACCTCGGCCACCGAGCTCGACTCAACCTAAAAAGCGAAAAAATGTCAACACAGAGAACAAAGGTGTCTTCAACACTTAGCGAAATTTCAATGTGTTCACAACGCTTGAGTTCTCAACACAAACAAAAAAGTGTCTTCAACACTTAGCGAAATTTCAATGTGTTCACAATGCTTGAGTTCTCAACCCGAACAAAAAAGTGTCTTCAACACTTAGCAAAATTTCAATAATAGTGACACCGTCCTCGACACCGCAAAATTCCAAAACAAGGCGAACACAAATCAAAGTCAAAAATTTCAAACATTCGGCCAAGGTTTCAAAAAGTGAATCGTTTCATTAAAATCCAAAATATACATAAGAGCGGTGGCCAGTCCGCAGTTTGGCGTTACAACGAAACAAAAAGAAGAAAGCAAAAAAAACGAGAAAAGAGGCGACTAAGTCAGGGGTCCACCTCGTGATGGTGTTCCGAAACGTCATCGCTTGGCACGGTGACTATCCCCCCCTCGATGTTCACCTCGTCCTCGGCTCCGCCCTCGGCTTCTTGGTCCTCTTGCCCGGGTGCGAGCTCCGCCAGAGGCATTTCTCCCTCCCCCTCTACGGGGTCGTAAAAGTAGTAGGGAGAACTGTCAAACCCGGGGATGCGAGCCGCCACGTGTTGCAGCGCTCGGGCGTAGGCGTCCTCCATGTTTCTAAACATGTGGGCTTCGACCTCGTCCCGAACAGCCTGCTCCGTTGCCACCACCTTCGATGCCTGGCTGATCAGCGCCTCCTCGGATGCCTTCAGAGCCTCCTCGGACGCCCTCAATGCCTTGGACAGTTCCTCTTCGAGACGAGCCTTCTCCTTCTCCAAAGCTCCGACCTTGGCAGCCTCGGCGGCCGAGTGCTTCAGTACCTCTGCGAGCTTTGCCTTAAGACCGGCCACCTCGGCCGCATGCGAAGCCGAGAGTAGTTGCTCAGCCTCGAAAAGTTTGACCGCCTTGGCGCACTCCAACCTCTCCCGATCGTTCAGCACCTTCATCTCCTTCTCTTGGCTCGCAAATTCCTCGAGCAAGTGACTAAAGTGGCAAAGAGTCTGCAAGCGACACAAAAGAAACTATTATTCCCGAACGAAAAAACTTAGAAAAATTTTTGAATTTTTTTTTATACTCACCGGCATAGTGTTCCGGGCAATCTGCATGGCGTCATCGCCCACAAAACCCGCCTTCATCGCGGCACGGTCCTTAGGGGTCGGCAAGTGCTTCACCGCCTGCATGTAGATACCCCTGTCACCGAGGAACCCGTCTACCTTCATCACCCGCCAGTCAGGGACGAAGAGGTGCTTGTGCTCCTCGGTGAGGATCTTCTCAGCCTTGGCAGAGAGCGGTAGAACCTGCAGAGCTAGGGCCGCTCTTGCAGTAAACGCACCGCTCAATGAACTGGGCGCATCGGCCTAAGTCACTCGAGCAGGCATCTCTGATGGAGCTTGGGCGGGCATTTCCGAGGGGGCTTGGTCGGGTGCATCCGAAGGCACCTCAACCACCGGCTCCAGAATGGCCGGGGGTGCCGAAGGGACCTTAGCTGCTCGGCCCCCCTGAGGCCCTGCTGTGGTCCTCTTCCTCTTCCTCGACTCTATCTCCTTTGTCGCGCAAGCCTTAGCCATCAATCCCTTGTAGTCCATGCTGGGGCTCTCTGAAAAAACCAAGCAAAAGAGTTAGAAAAAATAGCCAAAAGATAAAACTAAAGCGAGAAAAAAGAAGAGAAGCGTACTGGGGTCGATCAGACTGAGACCCCCACCAAACAAGACCTCCTCGGTGATGTCCTTCCAACTGAGGGTCGGAAGTCCAAGGAGATTCTCCACCACTTTTTCTCTCGTGAGCACTGGCTCCTTCTTCGCCCACTTCGGAACCCCGGTCTTCCACAGCGTCGGAAAGCCCCACGGCTCGGGGGCACTGATGAGAAAGAACTTCTCCTTCCAGTGCTTGATCAAGTCCGGGTTCTTGATCAATTTCACCCCCTTCCTCGGCGACAGATAATACCTCTCCTCCATCTTGCTCATCTGGCAGAGGCGATAGAGGCTCCGAAGCAGAACAAGATCCGATTTCGCGCCGATCGCTTGGCACTGAAGGACGAAGGTGATGACGTGCCGCCACATGTTCAGCATAAACTGGACGGGACTTAGGCCGTACCACTGCAACACCTCGACCACGAAGGGGTGCAGTGGTAGCCGAAGTCCTGCGTTCAGTGCGTCGTACGGGAACACGCATGTGTCGGCCGAGGTCCCCGTACACGCCCGGACACCGGGGCCAGGGAGTAGAAGGACGTACTCTTTAGGGATGCAGAACCCACTCCTGATCCGATGCAGATCTGCCTCGGTCAAGATTGAAGGAAGCTCGTCCACTTCGGAGGGATCCCTCGGCTCATTCTCCTCGTACGCCGGAGCCATACCCTGCGTCACCTTCTCCAAGATGTCTTCGAGGTAACTTCTCACTCCGCTAACATTAGACAAAACTGACGGGTGCCGACCCAACGCTCCTGCTGTCTTCGGGTGCTCGACTATCGTCATCGCCCCGACCGGCTCGGCAACTTCCTTCCCCTTGCTCGGCCTAACCACCACCTCTCGGCTGATGTCTTGGTCCGAGGTGGGGGTCTCGTCCTCAGAAGAAATCTTAACCATTCTCTAAGGATAAAGGGAGAGACTAACCTTGAAGTGACGTTTACAGCGGGAAAAGATCGCTGGAATTCAAACCTCCTTGCCGCGACAGCTAGTAGCACCACCTGAGAGCGAAAACTTCGCTAGCAGAGAGTGAAAGTGAAAGTAAAAAATGAAAGTGAAGGAATGAGGTAAAGAGTGAGGGAGGTGAAAACTTATATAAAAGAAACGACTCTTGGGCTTTGTAACGTAAAGTCGCAACTCTTGGGCCTCCCCTCAAGGCGTTAAAGAAGCCCAAACGACTAAGTAGCGAAGAGCGGCAACCGTTCACAAGGGTAACGACGGTTCAGTATAAGCCACACCACTCGGCTATGCCTCAAGCCCTGAGACACCGAGGTACTCTGCCGAGCAAATGAGAGGCGCTCAGATCGCTCCACGTTCCTCGGAATCCGAGCAACTAGCGATCCGAGCTGCGTATTGGGGAAAAACAACTTTCTCCCCAAAGTTCGTGCAAGATCTCGATCAGACGGCTAGGATCATGCCACCTTCACAAAATGACAAGATAGCATTTTCTCGTGATCTGAGCCTACCCTCGAGATCTGCATCGTGATCAAAACCTCAGATCGCTCCGCATCCCTCAGAACCAAAATTTGAACGACAAGCGATCCGAGCTGCTCACAAGAAGCAAGTAACTCGGAATCCGAGCGACAAGCGATCCGAGCTGCTCACAAGAAGTAAGTAACCTGGAATCCGAGCGACAAGCGATCCGAGCTGCTCACACGGAGAAAGTAATTCGGAGTCCCAGTCTGAGCGGCCGGAGTGCCGAGCTAATCACATGAAGAAAATAGTAGAGAAGCCCTGTCGTTCGGAATCCGAGCAACTGGCAATCCGAGCTACAAATTTGAAAAAAAATGCCACCGAGCAACTCCAACCGTCAGATTGTCACGAAATTCGCGTCAGAAGATGATAAACGGCTCAGATCATGTCATGCCCACAAAACGACAAGATAGCATTTTCTCGTGATCTGAGCCCCCAAACCTCGAGATTTGCACCATGATGAACGGTTGAGATCGCCCCACGTCGCTCAGAACTCCGATCCGAGCAACTAGCGATCCGAGCTGCTCACACGAAGAAAAGAGTGACGAGCGATAACAACCATCGGATCCCTGACCTGATGAACGGCTCAGATCACTCCACGTCCCTCGGAAACTAGAATCCGAGTGACTGGCGATCTGAGCTGCTTATGCGGAGAAAATGGCTCCGAGCTACACCGCTCGGATTCCGAGCAATTAGCCATCCGAGCTGCTCAGACGGAGAAAATGGTGCCGAGCGACCCTAACCGTCTGATCTTCCAGAAATTCACGCCAACATGAGATGGGCGGCCCAGATCTCGCCACGTCATAATCCAGAATTTAAAATTAGTTTTTATTTATTAAAATCGGTTTATTTATTTAAAAATCGCGAAAAAACGATTAAAAATTCGGAAAAATTAATTAAAAATTCTAAAAAATAATTATAAATTGGGGAAAATATTTTTGAGCCCCTAGGTAAATAATTATTGCTTAGAAGAGTCAATTAAGATCCCCGAACAATAAATCAATGCTTCGCAAAATTAAATAAATGGTCCGAAAAATAGATAAAAATTAAGAAAAATTGCCAAAAATCCAGAGAAGCTCAAGAGCAACCTAGAGCACGCAACTAACTCAACAATTACCATAATCCCCCATACAAAGATTCGACACCTCCTCATTTGGGCTCCGATACAATCTCGTAAGCCATTGAAACAGTAAAACTACTCCTCAAAGGCTGATCAAACTCAGTATTCGGGAGTGGGGGGCTCGTGATATGGCTAAAAATAGGGTTAAATCGGAACCGTCCAAACTGAGCACCAACCTTAAAGCCTGGGGTAAAATGGTAATTTCACCCACACACGAGTCTGAAATGGGTACTGGGTTTTCTCTCCTGAGATCCAATAGCCCACGAACGGATCCATCTCAACTGGGTGTGGGTCCCAACCCACAGCAAACCCGATTCAGCAGGATAGAATTAGGGTTTATGATTAATCTTAATCAACGGCCCTGATTCGCTCTATCCTTTCACTGGGAATTAGGGATTCCATTCCTAAACTGATCCAAAGGCGGCTATAAATACCCCCCATCCACCACCATTAAGAGGTAATCAATCTTTTGCCAATTAATGCTCATTCATAATCTTTTCTGGTTACTGACTTGAGTGTCGGAGGGTGCGTCGCCGGGATCAACCCCGGTGTATCGTACTTTTTGTAGGTGAACGGCGGGAGTCAACGATCAAACTCTGGTGGAAAGGTTTCAGGTTTGCCATTCAGTTTTCCTAAGAATCCACAAATTCTATCTGTTTGCCCCCACACCAGATTGAGCGGCAACAAATGTATATGGAGAATGTGACACAATACATATTTTCAAATGTAGATTTTATATCGAGACCTTAATTTGTATGTATATTTTATTATATTTTTGAATTTTTGAATTAAAATTTATTTATTTCAATGACAACATGTACTTCCTTACATGTACAGGGTTATGTTGGATCAGGATGACAACACACTCAGCATGGGAACTTTGTGAATTTTGATTAAAAAGAAAAAAAAATCAATAACACCCCCCCCCCCCCCCAACTGAATAAGAAATAAATAAATAACTTTAACTTACAAATGGCAAGTTCAAGAGTTTTTGAAAAGAAAATCAACCTCACCTAATTAGTTATTGGATATAACAGCTTAAGTTCAATTAACCTGTTATCTCCAACAACATACTAAGTTGAAGAGAATTTTTTGAAGAAAATCTGGTACTCCATAAAAATCATTCAACCCAAGAACTTAACCCGTCATCCCCAATAACGGGTTAGGTTGAAGAGATTTTTTGAAGAAATTCAAATTCTCTATATGAATTCTTCAAGTTAACTCGTAATTGGAGATAACATGTTAGGTTAACTTAACCCATTATCCCAAAAAGCAGGTTAAGTTGACGAGCTTTTTTGAATAAAATCTAGTTATGTGTTTGATTTCTTCAACCTAACTTGTTATTAGCAATAACAGGTTAAGTGCACTTAACCCGTCATCGCGAATAATGGGTTAGGTTGAGTAATCTAGCTCAAAACTTTCAAACTCGCAGCAGCAATCTGCTGCATACAAAAATCTCATCCACATTTTGAAATTTTATCATTCTCACAACAGCATCAAGTTCATCAACAAAAATTTCATTCACACAATACATAAAAACATAAACTTCAGGAAACCAAAATCTCAATATTCACTTAACCTATCATTATCTCAACATAGACCTATATTAAACAAGTACATAAGCTTCAAATTTGAACAAAATCAAACTTCTTGTGAAATACATACATTTCAAGTTCACTAAAAAAAATTACATACGTAGCTTCTAGGTCACACACCCGCACCGTCTTCTTCGTTTGACTTTCAATCAACTACAAAATTGATCGGGTTAGAAAAGAAGATGTATTAGTCATTTAAGAAATGAAATAATAAACCGCAGAAAGTTCAACTTAACAACTTGCACAGTTTTGGAATTTTGTGAACTTGCTACAGAAATTTTCAAGGTATTGGCTACTACCTCTTCCGACGGGGCAGTTTGCGTCCACTCGGTGTGAGAGTTGTTCGGGCTAGTTCCTCTTCCAAGGGGATTTCTGCATCTAACTTGTGTCACTTGTGATATCGGTTCATTCAGATCTTGCTCTTCTTCCTCTGACACCTCCAGATCTTGTTGTTGCGGTTGTTGTGGCTCGGCAATTTGAATTCCTCCTTTTGTCACGCTCTTATGCCTTGGTACACGTACTGTTGACCTTAAACAAGCATCAAGTTTTGCCACATCACCTGAATCTTCAAGACTGCGGTGGCATGGTTTAAGGATCTCCTGCATTACCTCCTTCACGCTCTCGGGCATGGCACTTCTTAACGTTAGAGCAACTATCCGGACTGTCTCTCATGTGTTATCAATTTACAACGAGTTGAAATATTATAAATTAACACCAGAAATTATGAAACCCTCTTAAATATATAAAGTACACTAACCATGGCTCGATACATCGACGCCTACGGCTGATCATCGGTTGAAAAGAGGAATACACCAGTGGTAGTTCCTCCTATGTTAGGGGTATTTGGTATCTGAATTCTTGCTAGTACAACGGTATGCGGAGATACATACAATCTTGTAATGCACTTGTACCACATCATATACACTCCTTACACTGAGCCATCGTAAGGTATTCGATATCCGAGTATATCGAGCACCATTTGATATCTTCTAGACCAATTTGCCATATGTACCCGATGGAAATTTGCCCAGTCGAAATTAGGCATGCAACCCATTCCTTTCACTTCATGCAATTTCTTGTCATACAAGCGGACTTCAGGAATCTTTTGCTGGAATCCGAATTGCTGCATTACTCTATCGGGATAGCAAAACTCCACAATAGAGATGTTGACAAGTGGGGCAGTCGTCAACGAAACTCTCTAGCAGCCAAGCACACGGGCGGAAGTCGTTGCAATCTATCGGGGGTGTACAGAACCCAATTGACGCACACGTCTCGCAACGCATCCAACTCGTCTCTATAGAATGCCAGAGATGTGCGAGGGTTATCGACCCACGTGTGTTGCCCTGCCCAGTACACTCCTAAAGGAGGCAACATCTCTAGAATTGGTGCATCGACCAAAAAAGCCGGTAATGGCTCAACAATGCGCGGACGACCGATGTGCATGCGCTCCCAATTCCAATTTTGCAACAAAACCATCGGCCCCACCATCTTTCGGGAATTCAATGCACATGCACACAACTACCTATACAATGACGCTAAGGTCGCACTTTCCCAACTATACCGGCCGGCCATAGTGAAGTTGCCCAACATCCGTACATACATTAGTGGCACAAGATCATCGGAGGAGTTTGGGAAGAGCACACTTCCAATCAAACTTACAATGTACACACACGTGTAGTACTGGACATCTTCGTCAGTTGAGTCATCATTCAAATACCCGGTGAACCTCGATTTCAACCTTGCAAGTCGGAGGGATCTACCATCGAAAACTTCATTCCAAAAATTTTCTTCTTCTTCAGCTTGAGCTTTCGCTATAGCTTCAACATCATAATCTGCCGTAAGATCAGCTGCAAGTTCAGCTCCAACTTGCTCTTTATTTGCAACCAACTCAACCTCTAAATTGACACAGAGATAATCACGTACAACTTCCACTCGGTCGAAGTCCATGTTTCCCGTCATGACCACCCCATCCATAGGAAGCCCTATAATAATTGCTACATCTTGGAGAGTGACGACTATCTCTCCTACCGGTAGATGGAATGTGTGTGTCTCTGGCCTCCATCGCTCGATAAGAGCTATAAGTAAATGTCGATCGAGCTTCACACCCCCCATCAATCCGACTTTGTAAAAACAGCTTAGACCTAGTACATAGTGGTACAGGGGTCCATGGGAAGGGTCACGTGCTTCCGGAAGTTATACTTCTTTGTAGAGCCATCACACATGGCTTGAGATCTGTATGTGTTGCAACGCAAGTACGCTTGGGCTCTTCCGGTGGAGGTGTACGTTCAACCAAAGACGACGGACCGGCCTCGGCAGATGAAGAATAACGACCACCAACCTACACGTACGAATACAAATCATGTTATTATTGATACAATGTTACATATTTGTATTCAAAACTAATAATAATAATCAATCTTACTTCTGTAAATCGTTCGCGACTATTTCTACTAGAAGGGCTTGATGATCCTCTAGTTCTGCCCATTTCTCTTTTAACAATAATACCAAAGTTAATTGATAAGAGTTCCAATTTATGTTAAGTCGCCGATATTGTAAAAAGTTACCGAAAACATGAAGAAAAAAATACACAAATGACCACCAAAAAATTTGAAACTTTATGAGTAGGTCGGAATCACCACACGTAAACTAACACAACTTGTAGAAGTGAGTTTTGACTCTTATTTGCGTGATACAACAATGTATCACTTTAATTCAAGAAAAACCCAACATAAAGCAATACATTGACGTCACTACAAGAAAAGCCCTTTTTCGCAACGAGGTTTTGGCAACGACGTTTTAGTCGTTGTGAAAATTAGTTACGGCAACGCGAAAGTCGTTGCTAAAAATAAAACAAAATTTTCCCAGGCCATCACACATCCCCGCCAGATTGTGTGTAAATTGGAAACGATAAATGTCGTTGCGCCAGATTGTGTGTAAATTGGAAACGACAAATGTCGTTGCGTATATTTCCTTATATCTACTGCAATGACAGTATTGTTGCCAAAAATAAATATATAAAAAAAATTAACTTAATATCTCCCGCACCACGTCAAATTCCCCAAACGTTCCTAATTCCCCAAACCCACCCCACACCAAATACGTACTGTTGTTGTATCTTCCCTAATTCCCGCCCTAGCCACCACATCCCGCCGCCACATCCCGCCGCCGCCACATCCTGCCCTAGCCGCCACCACATCCCGCCCTAGCCGCAACCACATCCCACCACCAAATCAGAGCGCGATCGCGATCAAGATTTTGAGTCAGGGGGTTCTGCCGCTGGTATAATTTTTTTCCCTATATTTTTTATGGAGCAATGTAGGAGTCTAAGGAATATGTTGTTGGGTGTTTTTTTTTGAAAGAATGTTAGTGGTGGATGCTGTTGGGGAAGTAGGAGGACAAAAAAAAAAGAATTTTGATTTTAGGATTTTGTTGTGATTTTAGAATTTTGATTTTATGTTGGTGGATGTTGTTGGGGATTTGAGGAAGCATGATGGTGGTGAAGATCTCACTGACATTCACAAGGACAAGAAAACTAAGGTATAAGATACACCTTTTTAAACAAGTAGATTGTGATTACTAGGTTATGCGGTGGGTCGTTGCTTAGATACCCAGAATTCTCCTTGCATCTTGTGTTTTCTTTTCCCTGAATATTGAGGGGAATATTATCACCTGTTCCATTGATGAGTACACTTCGAGTTAGTTCATTGGTTTTTCTTGTTATATTTTAGGGTACCATTGTCTATTTTCTTGTCAGTTTTTATCTCAGTCATGTAACGTTTTCTTATATCTATTTCAGCACAAAAGTTTGAAGGTTGGGGAGGTGGGTGTATAAAGTCCACAAAATGTCAAATTCATTCATGTCTTTTACTGTTTTCATCTTCGAAAATACTGGTTGTCTAAGTTTTACCTGAAGATTTTCATGATGAGGAAGCAATATTCTTGAGGTATATGATCTTTTTGACCTTGGCCTTAATGCCAACTGTATACTTCAATTTTTATTTATTTTGGAAATGCATACTTCATGTCGACACTGAACAGAGATTTGTAGTTTTGCAAAACCCATTGTGCTTATAGTTAAAAAGGACAACAGTTTCGTGCCTGTAAAGATTATTGACGAGTCCCATCTAAACATGAAGAAACCATCTTGCATCAATTCAAGGATCAAAGTGAGAAAGTTTCAACAATATCCAAATACACCTTTGTAGATTTGTCACCAATTAATCACAGATCACTGTAGTCTGTGATGTGGCATAGGATACGACCTTTGTTTCTAAACTAATTCGTGGTCACTATATAGAATGTATTTAGGGTTTTTTACTAAAGAAATAAATTGAAGGTTGTAGATATGGTTCATGTAAACATGATGCCTTACTATGACAAATGCAATGTGTCAAACACACCAATTCTCCAATATCAAAACATGATGACAAGATATATTATTGCTTGTTATTTAAATGTATAATTTTGATGGTTGATGAATGGTGTATGCAATGGGTTATTATTCATAAGGAAAAATCTGAAATATTGACAACAGACGTGATGTACAAAACTAGGTTTTTTTGGGGAAGGTGTATTATATACTTTATCATGTGCATGTTTTTTAGGAGAGTAAAATTGTACCTGTAGAAGTGCATGAATGGGTATACGCCGTGCCTGGATGTATGAATGGACATGTTTAATGAGGGTTGATGTATGTAATGGGTTCTTATCTGTAAGGAAAAATCTAAAATTGACAATAGAACTTTATGGATAAAGTGGTTTTTCTGTAAGGTGTATTATATACATTACCTTGTACATGTTTTTGTGGAGAGCAAAAATATTTTGTATAGGTGCATGAATGGACATGTGCTTTGCCTAGATGCGTGATATATTATTTCTGCATCAGGAAAAGAATCTTAAATATTGTAGGAAAAAATGCAAAATTTATGGGTGCAATGCCTGTTTTTATTTCTGTGGGAGGAAGATAGCACACTAAATAAATTTATTCATATACAATGATATTCCCCTGTAGAATGAAGGGGAAAAAGAGATGAATGGGATGAGGGATAAAGACGGTTAAAAGAAATAAGAAAATTAGCAAGAGGAAGAAGTAGTGGAACTGTGGAAGACGAAGATAATGACAAACAACTTTCACATAACTTCATTATCAAATCAACTAATTACTACTATTGGAGGAGCTCCTATTACATCTTATAAAAGATACTATTTAAGTTCCAAGAAGAATTAATATTTCTTACCATTTTTAACTCACTATAAGGATTGAAATAAAATCACTACTAATATTTACTACCTTTAACTATGGTATGACAAGACAGAAATTTCATAATTGAAATATTTTAAAATATAGTACTTTGTTTGAAATTGTAAATCAAACAACTGCAAAATATATTGAAATATGTTTTTTTTATCATTCTTCTCGGGAAACTGAACTATGATTTACCTCTTCATCAAAATTGATACTTCAATCAAAACACACAAGGTTCAAAATACTCCAGCTTGGACATGAATTGACTATTCTGTGTTGAGGCTCAATTGGTTAAAGCGGATCATCGAGTATGTGTGGCTTACAAAGAGGAATCTCCTTATGTGGCTCCCTAGTAGAAGGCAACGAAACTCTTAAGAGGAGGTAAAACTGGTCCTTCCAAAGTAGGTGCCATAGAAGTTTGTCCTTGTGTGGCTCCTCAGTAGAAGGCAACAAAACTATAAGAGGAGGTAACACCGGTCCTTCCAAAGGAGGTGCCATAGAAGTTGAATGGAGCCCTAAACTTTCATCTTCATCATCTTTTTTTCTCGCAACAATTGACAAAATCCTTTCACATATCTTTAACTTTTCCAGATATTTGCAAAATTGTTTGACATATCTTATTCTTTGTATGATATCCACCAAGTCCTTTCATGTATCTTGAAAAGTTTTTTGCATGTCTCCAAGAAGTTCACATAACTCGCAAAATTCTATTTTAAAAACTTTATTTCTTTCTATTAACATGCCTTCTCTTCTTTTTCTCCTTTTTTTTGGGGGGGGGGGGGGGGGGGGGTTGTTTCTTTTTTTAGAGAAGTCGAGAGCCTAAAACAAGTTGAGAATTTTATGGTTTGGTAATGGATTTTGTTTTCCCTTTTGAGTGTGTTGAAGGAGGAAATTCAGGATCACATTTGCTCTGAGGCAAGTTAGTGCAGAACTATGAGGAAATGGAGAAATCATAATGAAATTGGATGGAATTGGAGGGTTAGAAGAGGAGGGGAAATTAGAGGGGAAGAAGATTATGACAGCCGGAAGCACATGATTTTCACAATAATTTCATTATCAAACTAATCATTATAATCAAAGGCATTGCCTTTTCTAAAAGAAGCTACTTGAGACCCAAAACACCATAATATTTTTTTACCATATCTAACTCATTATAAGGACCGTGATAAAAATATTTTCTATAATAACTAGGCTAGTACAAATATTATTGACATCCATTGTCTATTATATAACTAAGAAAATGGGATCATTGTTGTCCACTATTGTCATGTTGGGTAAATATATCTCCTGAGTCTAAATGTGTCTAGGTAACCTTAGGATTAGATTTTTCTCTCTTATTGTAAGACATATAGAAAGGCAAAAACAATAACAACAAAATAAGTGTAGACGAAACAGTAGACCGGGTTAGATTAGGGGTCGATTGGAACCTATTTTCTTCACCATGAGAATTTCTATTGTAATCGATGAACCAAAATATTACGTTAATATTGGGCCTATCGCTCCAAAAAATTAAATTATAATTAAGTTGGGCATTTAGAACATGTAACCAAACACCTCTAGAGGACATATTTCAAAAAAGAATATGATTTTAAATGGCACATCGGTGTCGGAAACCCTTCCAGAATGACATATCAGGATATATAGGATATGTTGGTGGACATAGAAAACTGATTTCAACAAAGAAGAAAACTTCTGAAAATCGGGTTAGTCACATGAATATAACTGACTGAACTCGTTAGTTTCTTTTGCAATAAGAATTAAATGAATATCTATGATTGTAACTTGAAAGTGTCTAAAATGATTTACCATGTAAAATTTAAGCGGAATAAAAGATCTTTAACTCAAATCAATGCTTTTAGGCAACGTTTTGGCTACATTTGACCTTTATCGACCTTGGAGCTTTCTTTTCTCCATATGAAAGCAAATCCTTGATCTCATCTATATCTTAATTATAAAAAGCACTTGAGAGTGCGTAAATTTTGGAGATCATCGTGTTCCTTAGCATATTCTAACTCGGCATTTCAATATCTTTAGAAGGAAATGTAGGCTGAGACATGATTTAAATCCCAAGAAAAGGATCTTTATATTAGTGACAACGTTGGTGGTGGTATTGATATGGAATGTAACTATATATCCCACGAACACAGACCTGAGTATCTGGACTAAGAAGAAAATTAATTTATTCATTGTTAGGATAACAGTCAAAATGATTGGTTTAGTGTTACAACCATGTTGTCGTCTATTGTTGATTCGGAGAGGAGTGCTTGCCACCACTTTGTGTATATTGTTGACAACATGGCCAGTTCTTTTAATGACGTCTGCTTTTTGGATGGTTGCAAATAGAGAGATAAGAAATAGAACTGCGTGGGTAGAATACTGATTAAAAGCATAGATTGTGTTGGTAGAATGCTGATTAAGAGCTGATTAAGAGCATAGATTGTAGTTCAGATGGTCGTGTTTTTTTACTTAGTTTGTTGTGGGTATAAAACTCCACAACTCCACATATAGTAACTAATAATTAGATGAACATTTAAAGCCCAATAATGCAACCTGACATCACATATTAAAAAAACATGTATCATAGACGAGCCCAATTCACATTTGGACCATGGAAATCACGATGGACCCAATTTCTCTAGGTTATTATGGGAGGTATCGAACCTTGATTGAGAATATATTCTCGGTTGGCTAAAAAATTGGATTCTTATGTTGTCTTGGAGTATTGTTGTATGAGAATCTTGAAGGGCTTACTTAGGAATGACATGGGTAGGGTAAGGGCAGGGCAAGGGTCTTACAGAGAAAAAAAAGGGTTCAAAGACCAGCTTCATCAACCTGCAGAAGGAGTTCCGTCTACGAATAGAGCTAACAAAGCACACCACCAAAGAAACAAAATAATCTGGATAAGTTTTACTTAAGTGGAAGACGTAGATCAGTTGAAACAAATAGATAAGATTACATCTCTCATCGTCAGAAAAGTTGGTATATTTATTATTTAACTATTGGTGTGTATGATCCTAATCTCCAAGTTCTCTCAGAATCTGTGAGGTTCTTTATATATACATCAAACTTCACTCTCAATCCATCTTCACATCCACAAATATTCCAATATTTTGAATCCAAGATGTTGGCCATATTTCACAGAACATTTGCTCATCCACCACAGGAGCTGTACAGTCCAGATTCCTCTTCATTACTTGGAGGCAGGAGGAAGATTCCTAAGAATCCAGACGAGATTTTGAGAGGGTTTCACTCGCTTCATACTGCCAATTCTTTCTCTGCTTCTTTCAGTAATGGAGCTGTTCTTGCATCTGATACTACACATGCTAATATTGGTGGAAAACGAAGGTACTCTTTTTTTTACTATTACTAACTGTTGATATATTGTTATGGACAGTTATGATTATGATTGCAAGTGTTTTTTTTTTTTGCTTTTCTTACAAACTATAGTTTAAAGATGATATCTATCTGTTGAACAGTTTTAGTGATTGATTAGATGTTGAAAACCTGCTATCCTATTTGCAAGAGATTTTTGTTGTTGATACTGTTATAAATAGTTCTAATTGTAAGTAGCTTTCTGCTTGTCTTGCAAACTGGAGAGTCTTTAGAGCATTTGTAGTCGTTAAATTTCCAAATATTGAAAATTTTGGCAAAAAAATGCTGCAGTCGTTCTCTAAATACTCATAATTTTGGTTTGAGGGGAACAATAGTACTCTTCTATATTTGAGAAGAAATATAAGATTTTTCAAATTATAGCAATCGAAAAATGATCTTGCATCTGTCTAATTTTTTTATTTTTTTCATGGACACAAAATGATCTTGTGTCCGATCAATATTATTTTATTTTTAAAAAATTGTCGGACGTAAGATGATCTTGCATCCAATAAATTTTTTGAAAATAAAATAAATTCTCGGATGCAAGATCATCTTATGTCGGATCAAATTATTTTTTTAAAAAAATGATCCGATTATTTTTATAAAAAAAATAAAAAAATTTCGGACGCTAGATCATCTTGTGTCCGTTTAATTTTTTTAAAAAAATTAATTAAAAATTTACTAGTTCTCTCGAAATTTTTAAAAAACTATGTTGGACGGCAAAGATCAACTTACATCCAATCAAAAAAAAATTTTAGTGGCACTATTATGCTGTATTGTTTTGTGCATACAGGTTCCAATAGTTTTGGCAATCTTTCATAGTTTCATTGTATACTGCTGGGCTAATCATTATTTCAAATATGTAGGTACCACGAGAAGGAACTGCATTTGGAGAATTAGGGAATGAAGCCATTGGTCCGGGAGCATATATTTTTGTATCATATTTTGACAGTGTATGATTTAGTTATATCTTATATGAGTTAGCTGTTGGTTCAGGTTATTAACTCTCCAACATCAACCACACTTTTTTGCTACTTGTATTTTCTGAGAATATTCATCCCAAAATATTCTTTTGTTCTAAGTTGATTCAGTTCTTTCAATCTTGCATCCAATTTTGTTGCAATGTTTAGATGTCAAGAGAATATTAGAAAACATGGTTAAGCTTATTATGCACAATGGAAATGATTATGAGATACTTAGATATCTTTTTGAGAAGTTGATGGTTGTAATATTTTGGGCATTGCTTCTTATATGTGACATAAATGTAATATGTTGGACAAGGTTAATATTATAGTTTTTGGAATGATGTTGGTTTTTAATGTTTTTGAAGTGTATGCTAGTTTGGATAGGGCTGATGCAACGACAATATAGAAAATGTAAGGCAACGACAATCATTCATTGCGAAAAATATATCTTTAGCAACGACATGAGTCGTTACCAAATATATGAAGTATGTTTGGCAACGACAAATGTTGTTGCTATTGATTTTATATGAAGTATCTTTGGCAACGACATGAGTCGTTGCCAAATATATGAAGTATGTTTGGCAACGACAAATGTTGTTGCGATTGATGTTATATGAAGTATCTTTGGCAACGACTAATGTCGTTGCCAAATATATGAAGTATGTTTGGCAACGACAAAGGTTGTTGCGATTGATGTTATATGAAGTATCTTTAGCAACGACATGAGTCGTTGCCAAATATATGAAGTATGTTTGGCAACGACAAAGGTTGTTGCGATTGAGTTTATACCATAGCACGGGTGGAATTAGGTATGGCAACGACAACATATATTGCAACGGCAATGTCGTTGCGAAACAATCTATGTTTGGCAACGACAGCAAGTTGTAGTCAAAATCTTTAGCGACGCCCGGACGCGCAACGACCTTGCAACGACAAATGTCGTTGCCAAAAATATTTTTCGCAACGACAAACGAGTTTTAGTAACGACATTTGGCGTTGCGGAAAAGGGTTTTTCTTGTAGTGCGTCTCTTGCAAACCGTGAGTCGTAGCTCACTTATAGAAGGTGTGTTAGCTTTGTATGTGGATCCGACCAACCCACAAACTTTAGTAATATTTTTGTGGCCATTTTTTGGTGTTTTCTATGTTTTCGTAGCAGGAAATTAAAAAATTATAGTTGTTGTTGGGTATTAATAAAACCGTACAAAATTCCAAAACTTTGTGAGTAGGTCAAGTTCACCCCAGGCAAGCCAACACAACTTCTAGAGGTGAGTTTCTCGACTCACGGTTTGCGAAATATGGCATTGTATTGCTTTCCATTCTTTTCCGTAAATAAAAGCGATACATTGTCGTATCTCGCAAACCTTGAGTCAAAACTCACTTCTACAAGTTGCGTTCATTTGTGTGTAGTGAGTCTGAGCTACTCGCAAAGTTTCAGAATTTTCTTTGCCGTTTTGTGGGCTTTTACACAAAACACGCAACAATTTCTTCGAATAATTACGTATGTTGTTGTTCAATATTAGTAAAACTGCACAAACGGCAACCAAAAATTTTGAAACTTTGCGAGCAGATCAGAATCACCTCACACATGCCAACGCAACTTCTAGAGGTGAGTTTCGACTCACGGTTTGCAAGATACGGTATTGTATCGCTTTCCATTCTTTTTCGTGAATGAAAGTGATACATTCCCCTATCTCGCAAACCACGAGTCGAAACTCACTTATACAAGTTGTGTTCGCTTGTGTGTGGTGAGTCCGAGCTACTCGCAAAGTTTCAGAATTTTTTGTTGCCGCTTGTGTGCATTTGCACAAAACACGCAATAATTTCTTCGAATAATCACATATATTGTTGTTTGATATTAGTAAAACCGCACAAATGCCACGGTTTGTGAGATTTAGGTTGGATTCACCACACACAAGCTAACACAACTTCTCAAAGTGAGCTTCTGCTCATGGTTTGCGAGATATGACTGTGTATCACTTTATTTTAGTTTTTCTTGAGATAAAGCGATACACGGTCGTATCTCACAAACCGTGAGTCGAAACTCACTTCTAGAAGTTGTGTTAATTTGTGTGCGGAGAATCCGACCTACTCACAAAGTTTCGAGGAAAAAAAATTGGCATTTGTACGGTCTTACTAATATCGAACAATAAAAACTACAACCACATCAGCAATTGGAGTGAACAACAACAACTACATCTACAATTCTACCGTCTACAATTATCAAAAAACTATATACATACAACTACTATATCCACATAATTACGCATCACAAAAATAAATTCAAGTAATTAAAAACATAAAAATCTACATAAATACAACTACGAAGCTAGGATTTAGTCATTACCATCCACAATGAAGATTTGTACGGCATATGTGTTGTCTACGTTGTGTTCGGATTTAATCGACAAACTAGGGTTTCAAGTTACTGATTATCTTCCAAAGATTGGTGGAGGAGGGGTTTCGGTGGGTTTGGGAATGAGAGAGAGAGATTAGGGAGAGTGAGAGCGAGAGAGAGAGAGAGAGAGTTGCAAGGAGGTGGGTGATCGGGATGAGGAGGCACCAGAGGTCGGGGGGTAGGGGTTTGGAGTTGGGGATTTTTGGGTGTTCGGGTTTTGGTGGGTTCAAGAACGAGAGAGAGAGAGAGAGAGAGAGAGAGAGAGAGAGAGAGAGAGAGAGAGAGAGAGAGTATGGAGAGTGTGAGAGAGTGTGTGAGAGGGAGGGGGTTGGTGGTCGGTCGGTAGTCGAAGGAGGCGCCGGGAGATCGAGATCGAGTTCGGGTTTGGGTGTTGTTAGGTTTCGGTCGGGGGTGAGAGAGCCAGAGACAAGAGAGAGTGTGAAAGAGTGAATGAATGAAGGGGTATAATGGGGGTGAAAACCCCCTTATACCCATAAGTGAGAGAGGGTGGGTTGGGCGGGGAGCATCTCAGCCATGGGATCAATATTAAGATGATCCAATGGCTGAGAGCTGAGGTTGCAACCGGTTTGTGCAAACAGACCCGTTTGCAATGGAAAGAATCTCTCTATGTGTGTGTGTGTGACTGGGTAAGTGAGCAATTAATTTTGTTGTTTACACATATTTGCTATAAACTTTGAAATATTAACCAACTCTGTAAAAACAAAAAAACTAAAAAAAACTAAAAAAAACTAAAAAAAAACTAAAAAAAACTAAAAAAACAAAAAAAAACTTGGGCTCATTCGTCCATGCTCGGCTTGAGCCAGGTCTACTAGGTTTGGGGACTCTTCTGGGTCGGGGTTTGCCCCGGTGTTGAGCCCGGACCGGCCCAATTTTTACCCCTCATTTATCAATCTTGGACTGAACAGACATGCTGAGGATGTTGGCAACCTCATCCTACAGAAATTATTTCTTGCCTGTTTGCCCCTTGTTAAAACTTTCTGCATAACATGCATTTGATCGGATTTGTGATTTTTCTGACGGTTAGTACTGTGAATGGCAAGGCTGTCGAAGATCTGGCTCTATCCGACCAAATTAAAGGTGGGTTTGGGCAAAATTTTCATTTCCAAGGTGTGCTTGGGTCTTTCGTATGAGCTTGGATTTGAATTGAGCTCAAGGTGCGCAGTCCAGCATTCCTGAACATGTTACTTTTTTTTTGAAGTGTACCCTACCTTGTCAGAGATGAATGTGAAAATAATAATTTGTTTGAGATAAATGTGGGGACTAATATTTGCGAGGAGTAATGCTACACCTACTACTAAATCTACTAGTTTTCTCTTTACTATCTTAGGTGACACACTACTATTGTATGTTTATACCACATATTTTACAATAACCTCCAATAACAGTGTATCATACCTACTACTAAATCTATTACTTTTCTTTTTACTATGTTAGGTGACATACTACTATTAGATATTTATACCACATACTCTACAATAACCTCCAATAATAGTGTACCATCTAAGATAGTAACGAGAAAGGAAGTAAATTTATTAGTAGGCATAGCATTACTCATTTGGCTGCCAAAGCATCATAATAACGACAGTTTATAGCCTTCTAATTAGCCGAAAAACGGTACACCAATGCTTCACGCCTTAAATCTCTTGGGACTGTAGAAAAGTCACCAAAACAACTGTTTGGGGAAATGAAAAACCTTTCAGTCGGCAAATTCATCCGCCACTTCTGTATTTCAGTCAGCATTATGCACAAAGTTTGTATAAAACTACAGCTTCAATATGCATAGCATTTGAATTAGATCAACCGCTTTGATTGCTATTGCTACACGATACCCACATACTACCACTAGATGTTTACCTTAATGCCGAATCTCCAATTTTGTAACTCTCCATCAAATCCCTGTAACAAACCATTTAGTTGAGAAAATACAGTATTCACCATTTCAAGTTTTCAACGAGCAAATCCATTCAGATAAAATTGGAAAAAAGGGCAGAATCGAACTTCCAGTATTTACACAATATATTATCTGCATATGATATTTTAGTACCAAACTTCCCAGTATCCCATAAAATGACCAACATGCAAGCACTGAACCACTAAAACTTGAAAGACGATTCCGTTCTTCAATATAGAGTTGAAGCCCATAACACATCCTCTATTTTCATTTTGAACAGCAAAAGAAACAGAAAATGATTATATAAATGATATTATAAACAACTCTTCCTCTAGCTCAAAATTGGTGCAAACCAGCTGAATTTAAATCCATCGCCCCCCTTTTCTTTCTTTCTTTTCTCATCTTTACCTGCAAAACGTCTTAGCTTCCAGCGGTGTATTCTTCTGCTTCTATACATCAAGCAGCTGGTCCAAGTATGTACATCTTTACGTCAGAAAGTGCACTCCAAAAAGTTGCTCTTCTGATTTTTGATACAACAATAAGAAGTTAAACCATTTTTTCTGCCATCAGCTTCCTTGCGCATCCGGAGAACCTGCATCAGAACGCGGAGGGACAAGCTTATGCAACAGAGATGTCCCTTGAAAGTACATAGGGCGAGCACCCTTTGAATACTCCCGAAGCTGCAAGGAAAGACAATATTAACGAGTGTTTATATAATTCTTTAAGACTCAGGGTTACCAAAACTTGGTACAGAAACTAAAAAGTAAGAATTCACACCTGGTCTGAAGTAATTTTACCGAAACCGAATTTCTTGGTCCAGATAGACATAGCCTCATCTGCTGAAGGGAGCACTAAATGCTTGACTTTCAAATATGCAAGCAATTCCTCTATGCACGCAAAAAGAGATTGGAAATATCCCTGTAAAACAAGGAAATAAGTCATCAGAAATATATTTACAAAAAGAACCTTGATATATCCAGTTGTATTTTTCTGCAGACCCCTTTTCTTCTATTAGATAATGTAAGACTGAAAGTTAAGCCCTAATCTGCATATTCTACTCTGTAATGAGTATGTGCGTGTCATTATCTGCAATGGGTAAAAAGTTGCCAGCAGAGTTTTTTTTTGTTGAAACTTTAGTAGTATAACTATTTCTAAAAGAGAAAGATTGATCTTATTTGCTGCCAAATTTGGTGTTATGCCAGGGAGATAAGACTGAAATTACATTTATACTAAGGCTCCATTTGGCATTGCTTTTGGGAAGTGCTTTCGAGTCCAAAGATCAAAATAAGTGTTTAGCAGACTTGAGTGAAACTGTAAAAGTGTGTTTAATTAAAAATACTGTTCTAAAACTACTATTTTAGCATTTTCCTCAAAGCAACAAAATATTTGGCATTGCTTTTGAAAAAGTGATTTCAATTGATAAACCCTTTTTTTTTTAAAATTAAACATAATTCCTTCGTCCAGTACTTCTCAGCGAAACACTTTTGGTTCACAACAATACCAAACAGAGCCAATGACGATTAATGGAAAAATCTAGGGATAAGAAAGAAAAAAATTCACAAAATCGGCCAAAAAACGGTGGACTATATAAGCCCTCAAAATTTGGCCAAAATAGTGATATTCAGAATCTCCCTGAACTGGCCAAAAACTGTGGCCTATATCTCACAAAATCAGGCCAAAATAGTCAAATTCAAAATTTAAACCAAATCAGTCGAAAACGGTGGACGACAGAATCTAGCTACAGTAGTGAAATTCGAAATCTCAGCAAATTGACAAAAAAACGGTCAACTATATATAGCTCAAAAAATTTGGTCACGGGTGAAATTCTGAATTTTCACAAAATCAACCGAAAACGGTAGAAGTTAGCCCACAAAATCTAGTAAAAACAATGAAATGCAGAATTTCATTAAATCAGCCAAAAACGGTGGACTATAGGCTATAGCCTCCAAAACTTGGCCAAAATAGTGAAATTCGGAATCTCGCATATCGGCCAAAAATGAATAGCTCATAAAATCTGGCCAAAATAGTGAAACTGGGAATTTTCAACAAATAAGAGAACGTTGGACTAAAGCCAACATAATCTACCCAACGTAGTGAAATTCGTAATCTCACCAAATCGATGAAAAACGGTAAGACAACAACATCTCACAAATTGGCCAAAATGGTGAAATTCAAAATTTTCACCATATCAGTCGAAAAGGGTTGGCATATATAGCCCACAAAATATGGTCAGGACAGTGAAATGTGGAATTTCACCAAATTGGCCAAAAAAGGGTAGACTATTGCCAAAAAAATTGATCAAAATGGTGAAATCCAGAAACTCACGAAATCGGCCAAAAACAGTGGACGATTAAAAATCTAACGTAAAAAGTAGAATTTGGATTTTTCACCAAATAAGCCGAAAACGGTGGACTAGCCTAAAGAATCTAGCCAAAGAAGTGAAATTCGAAACCTCACCAAATTGACCAAAAACGGTAGAAGACAATAACTCCCAAGAATTTGGCCAAATTAGTGGAATTTGAATTTTTCATAAAGTCAATAGAAAACAGTGAACTTTGAATTTTTCATAAAATCAATAGTGAAATTTGGCCAAATTAGTGAAATTTGAATTTTTCATAAAATCAATAGAAAACAGTGAACAGAAGTCGACAAAATCTGGCTAAAATAGTGCAATGGAGAATTTCACTGTATCGGCTAAAAAATAATGGACTATAGCCCATAAATTTTGGCCAAAACAGTGAAATTCAAAATCTCACCAAATCGGCCAAAAAATAGAGAATTATGGCTCACAAATTCTTACCAAAATAATAAAATTCAAAATTTTCACCAAATCAACCGAAACATTGGGGATTATAGCCAAGATCTAGCCCAAGTAGTGATTTTTGAAATCTCAACAAATCGACCAAATACGATGGACTATATCACTCACAGAATTGACAAAATAGTGTAATATTGAAGTTTCACCAAATCAGACGAAAGCGGTGAACTATAGCCCGTAAAATTTGGCAAAATAGTGAAATTACGGAACCTCAACAAATTGGCAACTCACAAAATCTGGCCAAAACGGTGAAATTCAAAATTTTTACGAAATCAGTCGCAAACGATAGACTATATAGCCCACAAAATTGGGCCAAATAGCGAACATTCGAAATCTCACAACTCTCGTTGGAAAATTTCGTCAAACACCTGTGGCGCAGCGAAACTAATTAGAACAATGAGGATGACGAGATAGATGAGACGAATCAATCGAACAACCAAACAAATAGATCCACCAATCCACCACAAAACACAAAAATTTATCCCGGTTAGCTTTTGCTAAATCCGGAAGAAAATATAGGGAGATATAATATTCAACTAGAGAAAATTATAAGGAGTTACAAATTCACTCAATACAAGAAATTAAACTTTCACCAAGAACTATCTCTCAAGCCTCACTTGCAATGGAGAATAATATCAATGAAGTAATTAACCTCTCATATTGGAGGCCATTACAATAACTAGAAGAATAGAGAGAACCCTAGGTTAGCCTTGATATCTCAATCGTTCGATACATCCTATAGAAAAAGGCACTGAATAGGAGCCGTATGATCTGACTTGGAGTTGAAGATGGGTAAAAAACATCACCAAGACAAAAGCCCAAAACAATGCAACAACTGCGGACGGTTGACTACACTCAAGTGCGGTCGACCGCAACTCAACATGTCTGGACCCGAGAGGTGTACAGCCGACGGTACAGTCGATTGTACATGCCTCGTGCTGTTGCTGCTGTTGTTTCCAACTTTGACGCTTCGACCTAAGGGTTGCAACAGATCCATGCCAGCCCGCAGCCTGCCTGACCCGGACCAACCCTTCGTGGTTCGGGTCGTAACCGAACCGATTTCGGTGTGGGGTTGGTTCGGACTGCCAAATTGGGTGAAAAAACCTGATGTAGTCTGACCCGAAATCAGCACGGCCCAACCAAACCCGAACCGGAACCGAAACCGTTTGATCCAGTCTGGCCCAGACCTTGGCCCTCCCGCTACGGTGGCAAGCCCTACGGGTTTCAGCCCGGCCAGTTGTCACCCCTACTTCGACCTCCGTGCTTCGTCATCTATTCTTCTAACTGAACAAGTATGCAAGACATAATTCTAACAAAAAATGGGACAAAATAGTGAAATTCAGAATTTTCACCAAATCAGCGGAAAATATTTGACCATAGCTCACAAAATATAGCGAAACTATTGAAATTCGGAATTTACCATATTAGTCGAAAATGATGTATATAGCTCATAAAATATGGTCAAAATAGTGAAATTCGTAATTTTCACAATATTAGACAGAAAAGGTGGTCAAGCCCACATCTTATAGCCAAAGTAGTGAAAATCAGAATCTCATCAAATCGACAAAAAATTGGTCACAAAATATGTCCAAAATGGTAAAATTCAAAATTTTCACCAAATCAGCCAACAATGGTGGACTGCCCACAAAATCTGTCCAAAATAGTGAATGTAGAATTTCACCAAATCGGCCAAAAAGATGGGACTATAGAACACAAAATTTGGTCAAAATATTGAAATTCGGAATCTCACAAAATCGGCCAAAATGGCTTACAAAATTTAGCCAAAATACTAGAATTATGATTCTTCACCAAATCAGCCGAAAACTGTGGACTATAGCTTATAGAATCTAGTTATAGTGTAGTGAAATTCGAAATCTCACCAAATCGACCCAAGTCCACTAGCTCACAGAATTTCTCAAAATGGTCAAATTCGGAATTTTCAAAAAATTAGACGAAAACAGTGGACTATAGTCGACAAAATCAGACCAGACCAATGAAAGGCAGAATTTTCACGAAAATCAGCAAGAATTCTCACTATTTCTTAGATTCGCGGATCAAATTCGATTGGACGCAAATTGTTTCCATCTATTTTTGAATTATTCGAATCAAAGAGTTATCAATGATAACTCTTGTACTAAGAATAGTTAATCCCAATAAAGCTCCAAGACGGCGTAGAATCTTACCAAAATGGCCAAAACGGTGAATTAGCTTTCAAAATCCGGCCAAAACAATGTTACTCGAAATTTTCACCAAATCAGCCGAAAACGTTGGACTATATAAACCCACAGAATCTAACCAAAGTACTGGAACTCAAAATCTCACCAAATCGACCAAAAACGGTGGACTATAAGCTCAGAATATGGTCAAATTTGGTCAAAATAGCGAAATTCAGAATTTTCACCAATCAACAAAAAAAATGGACTATGGCTAATAGAATTTGCCAAAAAGGTGAAATTCCAAAATTGTAAAAACATCAGCCGAAAACATGGACAATAGCAGACAATCTGGCCAGACCAATGAAATCCAATTTTCACCAAATTGGCTAGAAAATAGTGGACACAAGCCCACAAAATTTTGCCAAAATAGTGAAATTCAGAATCTCAGCAAATTGGCCAAAAAGGGTGAACTCACAAAATCTAGCCAAAATAATGATATTCGGAATTTTCACCAAATCAGTCAAAAATATTGGGACTATAGCCCACAGAATTTAGCCAAAGTAGCAATTCAGAATCTCACCAAATCGATTAAAAACGGTGGACTACAGCTCTTAGAATTTGGTCAAAATGGTGCAATTCTGAATTTTTTCCAAATCAACCAAAAACTGTGGACTATCGCCCACAGAATTTGGCCAAAACAATGAAATGCAAAATTTCACCAAATCAATCAATAAATAATGTATTATAGAGCCCAAAATTTGGCCAATGTTGAAAATAGCGATAGTGCATATGTAGTGCTAAAGCCACCAATAATGCAAAGTGTGAATAGCGTAACGTATTATGTAAGGTTATAAGCTATGAATGTTTTTTTATTTTTTAATTGAAAATTAAATTAATTGGGCAAAAATTATTGTAAATTCTAAATTATTTTCTAAAATAATGAAAAAAAAGAAGTCTAAACAAAGATAAATATTCACCAAAATGAGACTTTAATGTTCAACAGTCAAAGACTTCAACTAACAAGCTCAAGAACGCACATAAAAGCGAATACTAATGGAAGTACTTAAGTTAATGGTGTAGATTAGCTTTTATGACTTATTGAATCTTTCTAACACACATCAAAATCCAAAGAATTTAATTAAGAGATTGAAATCATGAAGGATCATCTACAAAGAGAAAGCATGAAGAATTCTTAAAATAAAAAAGAACATCCAAAATGGGGATTCAAAAGAATTAAGACAAATCCTAATAATTGGGGTGTTAGTTGGAATAAACCAAAATAGAGAGGAATGTGAGAGATACTGAAAGATAGTCATCACAAGGATTAGGTGTCTTAATTGTAAGAAAACATGAAGACAGAGTAAAAGAATGAACATGTTTTGTCGCTAGTGCTTGTATCTCAAACAGTTTTTTTCCAATTAAATAAAAGGTTTTCTCTAGCGCATGTTATTTAAGTTAAGCTATGGTGTGCAACTAGCGTAGGCTAAATACAAATAACGCATGGCTATGTAGAAAATGGGTTATGCACAGAGTTTCGTAGCGGAAATACTTGAGTAATGTTACATAATGTGCTATTTCGATCTTCATAACGCACTACTTTATCCAATGGCCAAAATAGAGAACTTTGAAATGTCACCAAATCGACCGACAACGGTGGACTATCTCCCAAAATCTAGCCAAAATAGTGAAATTCAAAATTTTCACCAAATTAACGGACAACAGTGGACTTACTCATGGAATCTAGCCTAAGTAGTAAAATTCGGTATCTCACCAAATCGACCAAAATGGTGGACTGTTGCTTACAAAGTTTGACTAAAATAGTGAATTTCGCAGTTTACACAAACCAGCCAAAATCACTGGACTAGCCCACAAAATTGGTCAAATAGTGAAATTCGAAATTTCACATCGACAAATATGAAAAAAATAGTGAAATTAAGAATTTTCACCAAATCAGTCGAAAATGGACTAGCCTACAGAATCTGGACAAAGTAGTGAAATTCAAAATCTCACCAAATCAACAAAAAAGCTGGACTAAAGCTTTAAAAATTTGGCCAAAATGGTGAAATTCAGAATTTTCACCAACTCAACAAAAAATGGTGGATTATATAACCCACAAAATTTGGTCAAAATAGTGAATTTCAGAATTTCACAAAATCAATAAAAATGGTGGATTAGCCAATAATAGTTAGCCAAAGTTGTGAAATTCAGAATCTCATCAAATGGACCAAAAAAATAGAATATAGCACACAAAATTTGTCGAAAATGGCAAAATTTGGAATTTTTACCGAATCAGCCAAAAACATTGGGGACTATAGCCCCAAAAATTTGGCCAAAACAATCAAAATGCAGAATTTCACCAAATCAGCCAACATATGCACTATAGCCCTAAAAAATTGTCCAAAATAGTGGAATTAGGAATTTTACCAAATCAGCAAAAAACGGTGGGCTCACATCGTCTTAGGAAAAATAGTGAGTCAAAATTTTCATCGAACCAGCCAGAGTGGACTTTTAGCCCACAAAATCTAGCCAAAGTAGTCAAATTCGGAATCTCATCAAATCGACCAAAAAACAGTGGTTGCTCATAGATTTTGGCCAAAATGGTGAAATTCAGAATTTTCACCGAATCAACTGAGAACGGTGGAATGCATAAATTCGCCAAATTCATAAAAAAAAATTATGGACAATAGCTCACAAAACTAGAGGTGGTTAACTGAAAGTTGGCCTTTATTTTATTTGAATATGTATTAAAGGGTTTGAGAAGACTGTAAAACAGAGTTTGTGTATGGTTAGCCAACTGAAATTTTTCTACTTTCTCTTTTTCTTCTCTTCATGTTTATCCCCATTGCAAATTCTAAAAATCAATCAGATGGCTTGTGGATTGGACAAATTATAGCATAAGCATCCTAATTGTTAGAATTGTTTGTAGCATCAATGTCATGATAGCTAGCTGACATATAGTAGCATCCAGGTTTGAAGAAAGCAAGCCAACAGAAATCTCAACGGGCATTCCTACTTGCCGTCCAGAAGTTGATTCTCACTTGCACTCAAATAGAAAAACATAAAGGTACTAAGACAAAATTAAGAAGCCATGGTGAGGGGGAGCTAGCATTCAACAATTTTGGGTCAACTCCAACAGTAAGATGCAACTACAGAACTTTATGTAATTTTATAATGCTTCCACGAAGTAATGTGAATTGTGAAGTAGAAAAAGATTGATAAATATTCTTGGAGATCCCTTAAACGGAGATGGTAATGAGGCTCTCAAATATTTATTCTCCCCTTCTAATTGTCGTGAGCACATGCAAGAAAAAGAAAGAAAAAATAAGAAATACTCCTAGTGGGGACAAAGGACTCAGCAAATGACATCAAACTCAATTTCATGGACCAAAATGCAAATTCATCAGTATACCATGGACCATATCATAGCCATGGAATATTCCCCAAGTATTTAAAAAAATATTAACCCACATATAGTTCTTAATTGTTGACATATTCATGTTAAAAGTAGTTGTTAGTTGTTGACACATCTTACGATTCGATACGATATATAGGATAAACGATACGTATCTTAAGGGTGTATCTTAAAAGACAATTAATCCTATAATACACCTTCTGTAATTTACAATTCGATACGTATCTTACGATACACTATATTTTATGATAAATTGAAACAAATAACATATGGATTTACAACATATTCCACTTTAACTTTTTATTTAGTTATAAGTTGCAAGCTGGAAATACCTTATTTTGTTTCATATAAAAATATATAGTCTTCGACAAACTTGCCAGATTTTTAAACCATGGAACCCAAGCAATCCTACAACCTACATGTACTCATTTCAAATGAACTAACAAAACGCTAACAAAATAAACATACTATAAAATGTTGAATGCTGGGTCATAATACATTAATTTCTTTTCCTTTCTTAATCTTTATCTTTTGATATAGTTTTAACTTTTAACGTTAAAGTTGAACTTTTGACTTGGATTAATAATATTTTCCCTTTATTAGTAGATAAAATGTATCTTTAATCTTAAGTTGAAGAATAGCTATAAAATTAACGATATATGTAGAACTTCTATTCATTTTTTTAGTCTAGTTTGGTATTCACATGATGAGATTGTGAAGATGATGGTCCAATACTACTATTTATTTTATACAATAGAGGCATGCAAATGTAATTTACAAATAGCGTATTTAATGTTCACGTATTTCTACGACTTATAGTTTTACATATTATATTGTGAAAAGTCCTTGCCACTAGGGTAAAACTTCGAAGTTTTAGAAGGGTTGAGGAAAATTGCACTTATATTTCAACACACCCTCTCAGGTCGAGAGCCCATTTTTTATGGGTCAAAGAAACAAGATAAATGCCCAACAAATTATGGGCCGATACCTCAATATGCCCAACGATATATCAATAATTAAGAAGTGATTTAAGTTGTTATATTTTAGTTTGTGAATTGCAGTTCATTTTGTTTCTATTATGTTTTTGTCATGCATCAATAATAGTAATATATCACTTGTTTCATGTTTTCATGCATAGGTTTCATGGTCATTTATATTATTTATATTCTATATTTCAAATTAATTTAGATTGAAAAATGTCTTAGATTTTGTTTTATTTTATAACTGACTAGTATATATTCTCAATTTGTCCATATTTCAATAACATATACATGCATACTTAATTGAAAAATAATTTACAACAAATAACCAGTGTTGTTAAAACCCGACCTAACCGAACGGTCAAACAAGTTTCGGCCGGAACTGGGCCATGTACTGGTCCGAGTTCATATAATGTCGGCATTGTGGTAAAAACCAGCTAAACTGGAGTGAACTGGCCAGTTTTCCATTGAACCAGACGAACAGGGTTCAGTTCGAACTGGCCGGCTCAGAAATTTCATTTAACTTTTTAAAAAATATATATGCAGAAGCGGGGATTTGAACTTGTGCTCCTAATAAACACATTGTACCGGCTCACCATTGTGCCAGGAATTGAATTTTGTAATAAATCATATAGTTATATGTATTAACTAGGTTTGCCCGTTGACACGTGCCTACGGCACGTCTTCGGAACGATGCACCTTGTTTGATCATATAAAATAGTTTTGGAGGTCCAGCAAATTAATTAAAGTAGCAAACATATTAAATGAGAAACTTTTGGGGATCCAGCAAAAAACATATTATATGAATTTTTTGATTTTTTTGAATTATTTTTAAAATTTTTAATTTTTAATTTTTTAAAATTTTAAATTTTTAAAATTTTAAATTTTTTAAAAATTTCAAATTTTTTATTTTCTTGATTTTTTTAATAGAAGCGGAAGGGAGAGAGAGAGAAAAAAAATTAAATAAATATGTTTTGGGTGGGGGGTTTGAATTTGAGTTTTGGGGGGGAACTTTTGGGGGGAAAATATGTTTTGTGAGGTTAGATCTGGACCTTTGATTTTTTTAAGGGATTGAAGGAGAGCCACTTGATAGCTTTCTTTGTGTTTTATTATATAGATAGATAGTTGGATAAAAGTGATCCCTCCTGTCACTGAACCTGGTCCAACCATCACTAAACCCGGTTGAACAGGTTAAAAACCGGACCGGCCATCCTTTCAGTTCGATGCCCGGTTCAGTTTTTACAACATTGCAAATAACACTTAATCTTATGATACACGACACGATACGATACACGATACATAAACATCGATAACGATACACGATACATACCTTGATTTGACAACTATACTTAAACTAAACTCCAGATAGCCTACCAGACAACTTAAAGATTTTCATTGTTGGTTACTACTGTTAAGAAGCCCTGGAAATCACCCTGACCGAAAGGACACAGAATCTACTCCACGTCCCTATGTTAATAAAAATTTACAAGCATGGTAGAAAACTTAGGAAAGTATATAAAAGCTCACCAGCCCTTGGCTTTCTTTGTTTGTAGCTACTAAAGGAAGTTCAGCAACTTCACATCCCAATACGCGAAAAATCCCAGCTGATACAACACATGAGCTGCAATTGCAAAATAAGACAAACTCACGTTTACTTAACTGTGATTACCAGAAAGAAGGGGTTAAAGGGTAAAATTTCAAATAGAAGAAGCTCTTACTTCACAGTTAGCACTGCACAATACATTCCTCCGAAGTCTTGATCTCTTGCATTCCTTCTGTGCATATAACAAAGAAAATTCAACAACTGAGTGTAAGATAAGTTGGATATGCATGCTAAGAAAAATTACTAGCCCAGTAAAAACAAAGACAACTAAAAAAAGTATAACAATTTTCTCACCCGTAGATCATGGAGGGAATAAGGTCCCGACCAGTTACTGCATCAACTATTGGATCAAATGACTCCTGCGAAATATAAAAAGAAACATAAGCATAAATTTTTTTTTGATGAATATAAGCATAAAATTTCAACATATTTATTTTCATAAAGTACAGAGGAAAAGGGAGAACATTAAGCAAAATGGTCATACAGATCACACTAACGTCTGATGTTCACATTTGCATGTAGTTGTTAAAGAAACTAGCATATCCAATACATGATGAACTTGCAATCCAAGCAACTAGAAAATAATAATGTTCCAGGATATCCCAATTCAATTCCCCTCAACTTAAAATTGTTAGTCTGTTAAAACTTTTATCAGCTATGTTCTCAAATCAACAAAGAAAGGCATCTTGAGAACGTCATCCTTTAAAGATAAATTGACACTCATATCATGAATAATCAACAAAGTATTTCCTTTTTTGTTATAGATGAGCTAGTTTACACAGGTCCCACAGTAAGTTTGCGCCCTTGTCCAATCTTGCATCTTCATAGAACCAATGGTAAGACCTTAACATACAGATAAAACATTTTAACTCAGCTACCACACCCACCTGTTAACTATACACACAGCAGTTTAATACTTAAGAAGCTAGGCAGTTCGATGCCACTGTAATTCCCGAAATTTCAACAACAAAAAAGGAAAAAGAAAAAAGAAAGAAAAAGAAAAAGAAAAAGAAAACAGTCAACATTGGCAGTTTAGGTATTAAATAATTATTAGTATAGCAAACTTACATGGAAAATAGTGACTGCTTCAGAAAGCAGCAATTTAACATCAGCAGGGGAAGTTTTGCCACTGAGAAGCCTCCATCTTACAACAATGTCATTGTGTAAACCTTTCTCAGCACACTTCTTCTTTATCATATTTGCATGTACATCTTTTAGCGGCTGTGACTCACGTAGTAACTCTTGCAAGGAAGCATGAATACTTGTGCAATCAGAGCTACAGAACCATTCCCCCTCAGGCAATTCCTAAAGAAAAGAAGAATTAACGAGTGAGTAAAGAGCTGTATAACCTTCACAATGGTTTAGTTCTCCAACGGAAGTGAGAACAACCTTTACAAGTCAAGTGAGGACAATCTTTTACTACAGGCCTGATGGTAATTCCCCATACGGCCATACATATCAATTGAACTACAATTCAGATACAATACTTTTGTCAATTTCACAGAACAGTTACATCCAAGGATATATACTGAGCTGAATATTAAGAGCCAAATCATCAATTGAGAGCAATAATCATTTGCAGTAGAACAAAACATAAAAATTTTAAAACGAAAGTTGTATTAGAAATAAAGGGAAAAAATTTCAAGTCCCACACAATGTAACCCCCCCCCCCCACCCCACGAACTACGATCCGGATCTTGCGATCTGGTTTATGGTGGGTTTGCGATCCGAATCTCTTAAACTAGCAATCCGGACACAGCTTTTTTTCTATCTTCAAAATGGATACTTAAGTTTATTAATCCATCAATGTATCTTCAAATTTCCCTTAATTCACCGGAGTTTAATTTTCTATCTGTGTCTTTATCTCTATACACATTTATATATATTACTCAAATGAGTCCCCAACTCATCCTACCCTCTCCGTACCACATACCACTTAGGGTAACGTTCCGCGATCCCATAATATTGCGAACCTCCGTATCAAAAATTTTAAGAACCCCTCATACTTGTGTGGTGCAACCAAAAAATTCTTCAAGTAATATCCCAAACTAAATTAAAACGTACATAGTGACAAAACTTATCAAAGAAAACAATAATAATTTAAACAAAAAAATTTTTAAAAATGTAAACTATCATGAAAATTAGTATGTTTCAATATTAAAAAAAAATAACTTTTTTAAAAGAAAACAATAGAATGCTTCTAAAGTAAGGAGTAAACAGATGGAGAATTTCCAGTGAATTAAAAGTAGCAAGTTACAACAAAGTGTATATATTTTAATAAAAAATTACGAGGGGAGAACATTCAGATGGAATTTTTTTATCAAAAAGAAAAAAACACAGAACAGAGTAAAAATGCTGCTTTGCATTAAAATACCCTCAATCAAAAAGCAGAATGTTTCAATTGAAAAATTGAGAACACAGTACATTTCCAGCACAGGAGAGAAAAAAACTGACAAAGAACAGTACATTAGAAATAGGAATACATTTGTGCAAAATATTATATTGAGTATGTCAAAAAATAGATTGTTTTTGGATGTTTTTGACAATGAGTCAACAGTGAATTTGAAAATCATTAAGCATTAATGGAGTAAAATTCATGCTATGGAACAAATTTCCTTGAAAACAAACATGTAATAGAAGACAGATGTTATCACCTTTAAGTCACACATGTTATGCTCCTTCATACAGCCGACATGGTACTCCTTCTCACACTACAAAGAGTACATATGGTGAGAACTCAAATTAAAAGCAGAAATATACTAATTTTAAGGAACAGAAAAATAGTTGCTAACTTGTTACCAACCAAAAAAATACTAACAAACAATTGTAAAGAGAAAGTAACTAAGAGAACATACTTGGTCACATATCATCACAGTGCGATCACCAAAAACTGATTTGCTAAAATCATGGCCACTGCAATTTTGGGAAGTTTACATCAACAGGCAGGATATGAAATATGATAGTAAAATGAATAGCCTACACAATTGTATTAAAATAAAGAAAATGATGAGGACTTCAGTTTTGTTTGTTTTGAGATTTAGCTATATGTAGTAGTTTTGCCATTTTCACCCTTTATTTTCTGCATTGGAATATTTTGAATATTTGTATTAATATTTTGTTTTGAGCCTATATATAGGCCTTGAGAATAATGAGAAGGAATGCTATTATTGATTAAAAAAATTACTGTGTTGAGTTATTGCTCTGCATTCTTTTCTTCTGTGTAATACCATAAGAACTTATTAGGGCTTGTGAATTCAGGGCTTGACAAAAATCCTAAATCCCACCTTCATCTCTACAGCCGACATTAAACTAAATCCCCAAATCCTTATTCAACTCCAAACCCTACCCTAATCTTCACCTTCCTCTTCCCTCTTCTTCTTCTACTACTCCCAATCAAAACCCATCCCCTCTTCACACCCGAAACCCTAATCCCTCCAAACCCACTTCAAACCGAAACCCTAATCCCCCTTGCTACTCGATCCCGCACCTCACCATCGACGTCGTCAGCCACTACTACCCGCCGCCGCTCCCGTCTACACTCCACCGTCGACCCCCCACACCGTGCCATCAACTTGTACCATGCCTGCAATCCGATGCCATCAAGTACTCAACTGCCTCCATCGACCACTACCCCAGTCGACTTGTCCCCTTGCTCTCGCTGCCTCGACTCCACCATCCGACCACCGAAGACGCCTCCCTCCACTGCCATTCTCCTCGCAACTACCACCACCAACTCGAAGCTTCACCATCTTGCTGTCGTCGACCTCCCAAAGGTCCTCGACACTTTCCTCGAATATCGGTAAACTCTTTCCACTCCATTATTTGTAATACTGCTTTATCATCTCTAAATTATACCGTCCATAAATATTGAGTGTGCGTGCTTGTACTTGCTAATTAGGGTACAAATCATTATTGCATATCTTACATGCTAAAGACGATTCAGTATAATTATTGATTATTAGGCGTCAATCTTTCATTGGGCCTGTTAATCTTATTTCAATTCTTGAAGATCCATCAAACCAATTAGTAGTTTTAATTTCTAACTTAATCGGCATTACATGTTTGGTAAACTTAATCTTTTAATATATTCTTGAAAATTCTCTACTTAGGGTTAAGTTTACATCAGAAAATAAAAGGTGTTGACAGAGCACGGTAGTGAATTTGCCAGCCTTGTTTGGGACAGAACAGCACAGTGGCCTCAAGTGCTATAAGCAAAATACTAACCTGCAAAGCACACAGCAACCAATATCTGTTGACGTAGTGACAGTCCGAATGCATCTTCTAATGATCTCCTCAATAGGATCAACTCCAGCAACCCTTCCAGCAGCAATTGCATTATCATTAGAAGATAAACAACGTTCTCTTTGATGCATATTTTGACAATATCGACAATACCAACTCCCCACTGGGATGTTTGATAACCCCACACATTCTGCAATAAGTAAAAAATGGTATCATAATATAAATCACACAGGCTCGTAAACACAATTATCAAAAAAAAATCCAAACAAGATCTAACAAAATTAACTTTTTTACTAGAAGAGATGCAATTTGCAAAAAACAAGCTACCAGAATAGTTAAATAATAGCATAATCAGCAAAGCTGCATCCACTCAAAAGCATACAACTGGATGCACCTAATTTTAGAGATACCCGTGTGAAAGAGCTTCCCATACAGTATAATGATATAAGTCAGAAAAAACTTCATACATTCAAAATAGAGATGTCACTAGCACACATTAGGTATATCAGAACTAAAACGTTAATCCAGTCATACAAATAATCCTAACTGAATTTGCATAAGCATTTCTTCCTGCAAACAATATCTGGGAATTCTAGATTACCAATTCATAGTTAGGATAGTGATTTCCTCCAATCATCATTTATGTAAAAACATTGTAAGCTTTGCATTATAAGATTTGTTATGATGGAATCTTCCACAATTAATAACTCCATATTGCAAATTAGATGCCAACAGGATTTCAGCTCTTCCAACATAAAATTGCCCAGCATCATGCATCAGTGAACACCAAGAATGTAGCAGATCCCATCATCCAAGATAGGGAAGTTTCAATCCTACTAACAAAGCAAAGGAATTTCTATCATCAGCCTCAATTTCATTGCCCATCCATCGTGCATTAACCACCTTGCATCTTTTACATATGCTTATACTTTGCATATTTTAGAATGCATATTACACAGTAAGTAGAAAACTTTTTTGAATTAGATTATATTTATATTACTAGATTAACTTAACAGCTCCAAATTGGTTAAAGAAAGCCAGATATTAGTCTAAGAAAAATCAGTTTGGAATATGAATCACAGTTGTTTGCTAGTCAGGAAGCAGATAGCAAGATTAAGCATAATAGGAATAAAAACTATGCTTAAAAAAATCATCATAGTAACCACATTTACCTATTTAACTTACCATCTATATAATAAATTACAAAGAAAGCTATCAAGTGGCTCACAATCAATCCCCCCTAAAATCAAAGGCCTAGATCAAACCTCACAAAACATATTTTCCCTCCAAAATTTTAAACCCCAAAACCAAATTTTTCCCCCAAAACTAAAAAACTTATTACTTTATTACTATCTCTCTCTTCTCTCTTTACTTTTTCATATTTATTTCTTTCCCTCTCTCCCTATCTCTCTCCCATTCTTTCTATATTTACTTAGAAATTTAGATTTTCAAATTTTTAATGATTTTTTTTGCACATGTTATATTGAAAATAGTAAATATCTCTTCAACTCCACACTTAAAGTTCTAAGAAGTTAGATTTTATACCCCATTTATAATTATTTTTCAACATATACTAATGGAAACATGGACTTTTATTTCTATATAATAAATTACAAAGAAAGCTATCAAGTGGCTCACAATCAATCCCCCCTAAAATCAAAGGCCTAGATCAAACCTCACAAAATATATTTTCTCTCCAAAATTTCAAACCCCAAAACCAAATTTTTCCCCCAAAACTAAAAAACTTATTACTTTATTACTATCTCTCTCTTCTCTCTTTACTTTTTCATATTTATCTCTTTCCCTCTCTCCCTATCTCTCTCTCATTCTTTCTATATTTACTTAGAAATTTAGATTTTCAAATTTTTAATGATTTTTTTGCACATGTTATATTGAAAATAGTAAATATCTCTTCAACTCCACACTTAAAGTTCTAAGAAGTTAGATTTTATACCCCATTTATAATTATTTTTCAACATATACTAATGGAAACATGGACTTTAATTTACAACTAATTATTGTCATACTATTCAAACTTGAGCTACATAATTGTTGTTTTACTATTTACAGGCTTTTCATGTTTTGTATCGTTCCGAAGACGTGCCGTAGGCACGTGCCCATGGGCAAATCTAGTCTCATACAAAATGCCATGGAAAGCAATTTACGCATAAAGATTTCATGATTTAAAATAAGAAACAATCTAGGAACTGAAAATTTAGTAAGCTCCAACAAAGCTATAGAACATTTAGCAAGCTAAGATTTACCTATGTGGAAAGCCCTTGGGCAGAGATCACAAAGAATAAGGTCTCCACCATCCGCACAAATGCTACAAAGATCATCATTTTCACTGACCGACAATTTTCGATCTTTTGACAGGGAAACAGATAGCTCATGAAGTGACACACCATTCGAAGTGTAAATATTATTATATCTGAAAAGCAAATGAAAAGAAGAGCTGAGTAGGATTGTTGAAGCAGAGAGAGTATAACCAAGGCATTCAAGTTTCCACTACTCACGGTTTCCGCCTTGAAGCACGACCAGCATGAGCTTCAAATTGTGAAGGACTGACCTGCACATTAAAGTTGGCAATGATAGTACCTAGAAGCATAATTTGAAGCAATCATGGAACCCAACAACTAAATCTACTTACCACACTGTTGCAACAATGACAGTATATTCCAGAATCTTTTATATACCCATCAAGTAGTTTCTGTCAATAAAATGAACTTGTTAGTGAAAAAAGAAGAAGCATATAATGGTAACTTAAGCAATAAAACACTAATTGATTAAATAATACCTGGCCACGAACATAATACCCTACTTCGGTTCCCTCAGGTAAAATATCATCCATGAACACCAACTTGTGGAGGCTCAGATCCCTTGACAAATGACAATACAGAGAATAAGTTTAGATTGAAGCACAAGATTTCTAGAAATCAATGCCTACTAATTAAAGATACCAACTTTCTCGTTAACTTTCCAGTGGCACTTTTCTTCTGAGAAGTGTTCTTTGATGAAATATCAGAAGCATTTGATGAAACATCAGAAGCATCCCCTGCCAAAACTTTATTTGGTAAGACTTTTTTTTTCTGTGAAGAAGTCCTCCTAGATAGGCCACCACAAGTATCCCCAACCAAAACTTTACTCGATAACCTGAACCAGTCATTGCACAAGTGTGCAACAGTTCAGTAAAACTAAAAACATATGCAACTTTAAATAAAGAATATGTCATGGTTTTTTAAAAAAATCCCAATTTACAATCCAGCATTCAAGGAAGGTTACATATGCACATGCACATGCATGAGTGTACAGAGAGATCAGTGTAAAATATGTTAGGTATGTTGTAAGGACATATCTTCAATAAGATTTCCTCTCTAGTAGAGCATCTCATAAGGTCAGTTGTAAATAATATAGTCAAAGTCCTAGTGAAACTGATTATGACAAATCATATACAGCAATAACATTTTCGTGCATTCAAGAAACATTGATGCATTAGGTATCATCTTTATATATGACTGCAGTTATCATCTTCATATCTGTCTATCTGATTACAGATACATTAAACACGCAAAGATGAGAGGAATAGCTTTACACCCATCTTCTGTTAAAGTTATAAAAAGAATTGGTATGATAAAGATAGCATAATTCGTTAATGAAGAGTCTGTACATGCAAGCTTAAGTTTCAACCAAAGCATCAACATGCTTTTGCAATTTCAAAGTCAGAACGCCAGAACGCCCGTACAGTAGAGGGACAAAAACAGAACTAATTCATAATATAGTTCAATGTCTCCCATGATACTACACTTCCAGGCTTGGCCTTCACTAGTTTCAGCATAAAAATAGCAATTTTATTTCAAAGTCAGACACCTGTACAATAGAGGGGCGAATACAGAACTAATTCATAATATAGTTCAATGTCTCCCATGACACTAAACTTTCCAGGCTTGGCCTTCACTACTTTCAGTATAAACATAGCAATTTTATGCAACCTAGGATGCAAGATTACTATATGATCGCGTCTGAAGACAACAAGTAAGAACATACTTCCAATAATGGGTGGTAGTCTTAACTCAACGTACAAACTGAACAAAAAAGACGTTCACAGGTTCAGATTAAAAGGATTGATTTATCTTCAAGTTTATATTTTCAGCCTGTCTAACTACATACACTAGCTTCAGTCTTCAAGAATGAATCTATGCAGTTGCGTATATCTAAGTTAATACATTTATAATGTAAACCCACACCAATTCAAATCCGACCTAATTATGAAGTAGATGATAGAAGTTAAGGTTGGGATATCATACCCATCAACAAACAGTTTAACGTTCCAGCTAAAACAACAGACCCATTGACTAAAAAGGTCATACTCCAGTTAGGAAAAATTACCTGGTATACTGGCCTATATCAAATCCAACACATTTCAACCACAATACTTAAATGAATTAAACCACATCATGAATCTATTAAAACTGACACCTATTCCTTGAAGAACATATCACTCACGAAATTTGAATCTTAGGGGACTCTAATTATAGGCTCTTGACGGAATTTATCACATCAGAAAATTAGAACTACAGTAATTTTCAAAGCTATACTAAGTGTGACAATTGAAGTGTAAATCTAAATTCTTACAATCTACTGATGCGGAAAAGGTTTACTAAAAACTGACTTAGACAACAATCTATGCATGAAATGGTTTTCAAGCTAATTGCCAAGTCACTTGGTTCTTCTTCCACTATCTTCACATTCTTTTTACCTCTGCTTCTACTAGAAGTTTAAGTAGGTGGAATGAACAATTTCCTATGACAGAAGCAACATGATCTTAGGATTCAATAAGGTGGGTCTTGTCAAACAAACAAACAAGACAGATGGCAAAATTATGCAAGACAATATAGCTATTTTTTTGGCTAAAAAAACATACTTGGCATTGCCAGGAGTCCCTTTAGTTGGTCTTAGGACTGTTTGATGCTGCTTTGGTTCAAGACACGAGTCACACATCAGTGCAAACTTACCAGCGCGCGGAGTATGAAATACCTCTACATATAGTTCGATGCAAACAATAAGATATTTGAACAACATGTGAAGAAGAATTTAACAGCCAGTAACAATAGCACAAAAACAGAAGTATGTTTATCCTTACCATTACATTTCTGGCAGGTAAAGGGTTTTGCTAGTGGTGGTGCCCCAATTGCGTTTTGGATTGCAGATTCTATCATGTCTAGAGGAACACTTGTGCATGCTCTCAAAACATCACGAAGGCTCTTTCCATTCTCCAGGATAATATAATCTGAGGGATGTTTCTTAGTGCTTCCAGCATGCAGCTCAAAGTTGTATGCCGAAACAACCTACAGTTGGTTAATTATTTGACTTGGTCCTACTAACGAAAATCATATAGAAAACAAAGAGGGGGAAAATACGCACTTTAATCCCCTTGCATAAAGAACATGAACACAATATACCATTACCCTTAACCACTCCTTCAAGCCCGTATTGCTGTAAAATCATAATAAACAAACAAAACCACATAATTGCATTAGTATGTCAAAGTAGCTGGCACACAAAATCTGGAGGAAATTATGATGTGCATACATGCCGCATACCTTACCAACAGACACTGTATACTTCACAGGCAGCCCCTCTAATAGGCCCGTCCCCAGTAATTCCCTAACATTGTTCGGGAATTTATGTAGAGCAATTTTCTTCGACATCTTAAGTTCCATCTTTTTCCCAGACATTGTAGTGCTCGAAGACTCATCCTCCACACCAACCCCACATGAGGTATCTTCCGCAGGTGGCTTCAGTAATGACCTCGTGAATCTCCGTGCAGGTCTATCCAGTGATGCAGCAACATCCTTCTTTCCAACTCGATCCTCTACCGTAACCTCACCCACCGCCTCTACTTGCTCTACATTTCCACTCTCCATTTCAGGGCCTTTCAACAACGACCTTGTAAACCTCCTTTTGGGCATTTCTACAACTCTGTCATCTTCCATCTTCACACCTTCACTATCAACAATAATTACTGGTGTTTCCTCCAAACTGCCCGCATTCTCAATGGCAGAAGCAACCAAATCCTCTTGTGTCATCTTCAAATCCAAAACAGTATTCTGATCCAATTCCGACTCATTCTCTCCAACCTCCACTAAATCCTCAACGACCACCACATCAATCACAGACCCACCAGCATTCTCCATGACTCCATTATCCTCCTTACCCACATCAAGATCCAACCTTTCAACTTTCTGCTGCGCAGAAGTCGCATTATTTACCCCCATTCGAACCGGATTCTCCACAACAGGCTCCTCCACCGAAACCCTAACTTCCAAATCTCGGATCTTGACATCACCATCACCATCACCATCATCAAATCTAGGTGGCGAATTCTTGAGTTTCTTGGATTGGGGGTTAGGGTTAGGAGAGAGCTTACCGGATCGAGTGCGGCCGAGAGAAGGGGAGAGCTGGGCCTGCGATTTGAGGGCGAAGGCGAACTCGCGCTTAAGACCGGTGCGGACGTTGGAACGGAAGACGAACTCGCCGGAATCGGAGGAACTTCCGTTCGCCATGGCAGAATTCAGATCATGGAATTTGGGGACGACGGTAAAATTAGGGTTTCGTTTTTTTCCCTCTCTTATTGATTTTGGGGATTTTCTCTTTTTCCTTTGAAAGAGGAGAGGGCCACGATTTCTGGAAAGAGCAGAAGATGAAAAGATTTACTACGTATTAATTTATTGAAATAAAATTATAATTGTATTTATGGTAGGGGTGTTTTGGGCATTTTGGAGAAGTTGGAGGCGGGATTTGATTGGAGGAATCGATGAGACTTGAGAGAGAAGGATGCTGATGACGACGGTGATTTTGGACAGGATAGGACAGGCAGGCAGCACAGAAATTTTTTTCCCCCGCACTTTTCAAAGTATTTACGATAATCTGACACTTACCAAATTATTTACAGATATGGACAATAGTTGACAACTTTAGTTTGCACTTTTTTGTTTTTGTGTACATAGTGCAGTTTAGGGCTGTTCATACTTTGGTTAAAACCGATTACCGAATCGAACCGAACCGAAATTTGTCAATTTGGTTCAGTTTTTCGGTTTTTCGGTTCGGTTTTGACCCGAACCGGAGTTTTTATAGAGAGTTCGGTTCGGTTTTTGGTTGTCTTTTGAATAAACCGAACCGAAACAAAAACCGAAGTTTTTTTGGACCCATGGCATATATATGCATAAAAGGAGGGTCGTTTCTGCTGCTCCCGCACTCTATTTTACTGTCATTTTTCAACCAAAAAAATGTTATGATTAGTATCACAACTAAATGTTACTATTCGGATTTTTAGTTACTATCCTTCATGTCCAGTTACTATTCGGATTTTTAGTTACTATCCTTCATGTCCAGTAACAAATCAAGAACAGTTCATTAATTAATGTATTGTTTTTTGCAAGTAGACCCATGAAAAAGTACCTGATTATTGAAGATACCAACTTTTATAAACTTATTAAGTACTAAAATCTTCATAGTTATTCGATGGCAAGCAAGACCACTGGAGAGGGTTTATTATTATTGGTGTTGGTGTAATAAATATAGTTTATTATTAACATTATTAGTATAGTACTGGGGGTTGGAATCTGTTGGTTCCCTTCCCCTCTTTAGCCTGGAACCACTGTATAGTTATAGATTCTGTTAAGGGTTAATTATTTAGCTAAAAATAATTAGTTTATTATAATTGGTATTCTGGTTATACAAGAAGAATGCATGTATAGTCGTATAGATAGACCTGCTAGCTTCTTAAGAGGTGTAGGGCAGGAGGCCTCATTTTACGAAGATAAGTTCCACTGCACGTATCATAATGTAATTTGATGGAGTATATAACAATCTGATGCACAATGAGTGATAGATGCTAACCGAACCCAAAAATGATGGAATTCCAAGTTCGATTAGTTTGGTTATTAACCGAACCGAACCGATAAAATTCGGTTCGGTTTAAACCGAACTTGTAGAGTTTTGGTTCGGATTTCGGTTCCAGTTTTACCAAACGGAAAATTTCGGTTCGGTTCGGTTTTTTTCGGTTCGGTTCGGTTTTGAACCGATGAACACCCCTAGTGCAGTTCAAAATTCCAAAATTCTTAAACTAAATACGCAATTTTCAACCGTAGTAATCTTTATATTAGGCTTGCAGTTAGAAAATGTGGGTCTAGTTCTTTCAAGCCTGCATACAGAAAACATGGGTTCTTTTTAAATAATTTTTTTGAAATTCTCTAAGTTCCAATCAGTGAATTAACTCTCTATGATATTTTGAGTCGCAATTTGTAAAATTTTCTATTACACCTGCAGTTCTTAGAAACTATGGGTCTAGTTCATTTACGTTCGCAGTTAGAAATTGCGAGTCTAGTTTGAAAATTTTGAACTACACTCGTAATTTTCAACTACGGACTCGAAATAACCTAAAGCACAATTGAGAATTACGAATCTTACTGACGTGGACAACTTTTCTCCATGTCTGTAAATAATTTAGCAAAAGGCAAAAATTTTGAAAATGTGGTATAAATGGGGAAAAACAAATTCGGCAGGACATATAGACGACATGTATTTCGTTTCATCAAAAGCCCTTATTGTCAAATTTAGTTAGGCACGTATTGGGCCTACACCTTACGGATCCATAGAAAGTGTCCACTTTATAGCCCATTAAGGCACTGCTACAAAATATAAACTATATAAGCCCATTATCAAATAAACTATACTTCATTTTTCCACCGTAGGGTTGTGCGCCGATATTTTTCCACCGCAGTACGTGTAGATGATATTTTTCCACCGTCAGGCTCTATCTACAAGCGATACTTGTCGTTTGTGGGTTGTGATACTGTGAATTGTATCCAAGAGTTTTGGTCCTAGCCTGTCCCACTTACTACTTACATAGTGTTGCTGCTAATTTTGGTATGGGAGCAGACAGATAATTTGTGGGAGCAAACAGATAATTTGTAAATTTTTTTGAAAGCAATAACGGCTATTTGTCGGTGTTGACCGTTCTCAACACTGCTGCTGACCTGCAAAAAAGTTTGAACCCTCCGATGCTCAAGTCCGTAATCTGAAAAATTGTGAAAGAGTTTTTGTGTAGAAAAATATTGATTACCTGATTCTAACGGGAGTAGGGGTATTTATAGTCGCCTTTGGGACCGGTTTTGAGATAATCATTTATCTATATTTCTCGATATTTTTGAATTAAAAAATAGAGTTTAAATTCCTTCATGAGAAGAGATTTGGTTTAAACCGTCTCTTAGAGATAATCATGAATATAAATAACTCTTTAAATGACCTGGGTTTACTTACAATGGGCTGTCACCCTAACCTGGTAAAGTAGGCCCATTTTTTGGTTATTGGGCATGGAAAAGACCTAGTTCCCATTTTCGGACCCATTTGAAGTTTAAATTACCATTTTACCCCTGAGAGCTTTGAGATTCGTACTCGAATTGAACGGTCCCGATTTGACTATATTTCTAGCCATATCACAAGCCCCCCACTCCCGAAAACTGAGTTTCACAGTATTTGAGGAGTAGTTCACCCGTTTTTAATAACTTACAGAATTTATCGGAGTTTTCGGGGACGTTTAATTATCACTCAGAGTGTAACGATGCTATTAAGGACTTGTAAAATATCCAAAATTAATTTTAGAATTTTTCTAGTTCTTTTTTTGTGATTTTTAATCAATTTTCGAATTTTTATTCAATTTTTGAATTTTAATTAATTATTCTAAAAATAAATTTATTTTTTCGGGAAAAAAGTTTCCAGAATTAATTATTATTTTAAGAGTTTTCTAATTAATTATTTCAATTTTTTATTATTTTTCAAAATTTTTTAATAATTAATTCGAATTAATATTTAAATAAAGAAATTAATTAAAAAGATACCTTGATTAGATGACAGCCATTCATCACGAACAAGCGTGAAGATCCGGGAGGTCGGATGGCAAACGCTTCTCATGAGGTCAGATCAAGGGTAGCTCGGAGTTGCCCCGAGCTGGTGCGTCACCGAACCCACGTGGACCAATGAGGAGGTGCCATGTGGCGTTGAGTGGTCAAATGTTGACCAGTAAATGTTGACCGTTGACCGGGACGAATCTTCTCATATCTTGGCCATTGATCTTGATGGTACGATTTTTTAGGAGATCGGATAGCAGATGTTTCTTATGAGGTCGAATCGAGGGTAGCTAGAAGTTGCCTCGAGCTGGTGCGTCGACCAACCTATGTGGACCAATGAGGAGGCGCCACATGGCATAGACTGGTCAACATTTGACCAGTCAACGTTGACTGTTGACCAGGGCGAATCTCCTCAGATCTTGATTGCACGATTTTTTAGGAGATCGGACAGTAGACGCTTCTCATGAAGTCGGATTGAAGGTAGCTCGGAGTTGCCCCGAGCAGGTGCGTCGCCTAACCTACGTGGACCAATGAGGAGGCGCCATGTGGCATTGACTGGTCAACGTTGACCGTTGACCAGGATGGGTCTCCTCATATTATGGCCGTTGATCTTGATGGCACGATTTTTAGGAGATCGGACGGCGGACGCATCTCATGAGGTCGAACCAAGGGTAGCTCGGAGTGGCCTTGAGCGGGTGTCCCACCGAACCCACGTGGGCCTGTAAGGAGGCGCCGCATGGCGTTGACTGGTCAATGTTTTGACCAGTCAACATTGACCGTTGACCGGGGTGGATCTCCTCAGATCTTGGTCGTTGATCTTGATGGCACGATTTTTTAGGAGATCAAATGGCAAACGCTTCTCATGAGATCGGATTAAGGGTAGCTTGGAGTTGCCCGAGCTGGTGCGTCACCGAACCTATGTGGACCAATGCGGAGCGTGCCACATGGCATTGACTAGTCAATGTTTGACCAGTCAATGTTTGACCAGTCAACGTTGACTGTTGACCGGGGTGAATCTCCTCAAATCTTTGTCGTTGATCTTGATGGCACGATTTGAGGAGATCGGATAGTAGACGCTTCTCATGAGGTCGGATCGAGGGTAGCCTGGAGTTGCCCTGAGCTGGTGCGTCGCAGAACCTACGTGAACAAATGAGGAGGCGCCATGTGGCATTGACTGGTCAACGTTTGTAACATCCTAAATTTTCATATAATTAAATATAAAAATTTTTATTTGATTCACGTGTTTCGCACGTGCAAATTAATGTATGCTCTTGCATTAAAATTATTTTTTAATATCATGAACAAATATTTCTTTTCTCTTTTAAAAGCCTTTTATTATTTATTATAGAGTTCTAGGCCTAATAACTTAATTCTAGCCCACCCAAAATTCATTAAATTAATTAATTAAAAGCCCATAGAATTAGCCCACCTAGCTAGCACACTAATTAATTCATTTGTTAATTAAAACAACTTGTATGGTAGACTTGTCATGTAACAAATTAATGAACAAACTTAAGTATAGGTGTGCATGTGGGGGCACGTGCATTGCACATGCATGTGCAAATGGAACAAGAGAGCAGGCCGGCCATTCCATGGAGTGGGAAGAGTGGAGAGTTGGTTGCTTGATAGTGGGTGGTTCTTCTAACTCCCCAGTGCATCTTAGCCCTTCATCCAAACACATCTCAACCCTTCATTTGTTCATAAATTGTGTATAAATTGCCCTTTTTGTCATTCTTCATCCTTTGCACCTTATATTTTAAAGAGAAAGGAAGGAAGTTGTGTGAGAAAAAGATTGAGTGTGTGAAAAAGAGAAGATTTTGTGTGAGGAAAAGATTGAGTTGTGTGTGTTCTTGCAATTGGAGGCCGGCATAGTACAAGGAGGAGAGGCTCGGTTTTGCACACATTGGAGGAGAAGGCTCGCGGCTAGGATCAAGGAGCAGGAAAGGCAATCGTGCTTTCAAGGAGTTTTCTTTAAGAATTCCTATTTGTTCTTCAAAGAGGTGGGCAATTTCTTTACTTCTAATCTAGAGATCATGTTAGTAGGTTAAAATTATGAGTATGCAAGAGAAAATAGTAAAAATTTGCCATGTGATTGCTTAAAAAGGCTAGTAGGGAAAAAGAGAAAATCTTGATGCCTAATATACGAAAATTCGTAGAATGAATTTGAGATTAGTAAATTTATCATTGTGCCATATCAATATTTCATGTTAGAATATCTATTTTAATGAGTCATGCTAATTTGATAATTTTGCTTAGTGAATGGCTTAATTGTTGATTGAGATGAATGAATATTGATATGTGTTAGTTGCTAAATGGCTTAGTTGTTATTTCAATTATGTGATGATGATGTGATAAGAGAAGAAATAGTCTTACTAGTATATGTTTATGAGTATAAGGAATTTCATAAAGAAGCTTTGATGGGAGACAACATTTTTTATTTTTCGATAATATAATTTCTTTAATACAAGTTGGAAGGAAGATTTTATTATATTGTGAAAAATAAGAATTTTGTGAATATAAATACATGTATTATATTGTAATTTTGAAAGAAAACAGTCTGGAAAAGAATTAGATTTTTGAATGGTATAAATTTAGTTGGAAATCGAAATTATTAAAGAAAGAGTTATAAACAGATCAGTAGAATAAAGAAGTTTTAACTCAGGATTATAATAGAAAATGGGTTTGGGCATATTGGCTTTTGGTGTGAGGTCAGGGCGCTGTGTACAGTACCTGTCTTCATGGGTTCGAGTCTTGGAAGGCTCTACTTTTATTAAAATTTGATTTTTTACCAAACTCCTGAAGATCAGTACTTAAGACTTCGAGTCTAGTTTTAATTGTCAACCGCCTTTGGGCTTTTTGGTCTTCGGGTGCGCTTCGAGTCGGTTACTGTGGTAGGGGTGGGGGTCGTGGGTTCGAACCTGGCGCCCTGGCTTTTAATGTATATTTCGATTTTTTGGGTATTTTAAGAGTTTTAAAGAGTATTAAATTGGAAAAAAATTCTAATATTCTTCTAAAATTATTTAAACTTTATAAGAAATATTCCTACAATATTTTGACATATTTTTTGAGAATTAGAAGTGTTTTATATTAAAAACAATGGGATGAAGAACTTGATAATTTTTCTTAAACTATGACTTTGGTATAATTAAAGAAAGGGAAAATTTTGAATGTAAAGAATTTTGTATGGAGATCAAATATTGAGATTTTCGACATGGAAGATTTGAGTAAGTTAATAAATGAAATTTGGTGTTTTAATATATGCAAGTGTGCATGGAAAATGAAATAAAAAGATCATGATGGATTATAGAATTTATGAGTATAAGCACTCAATTTTTGGTGAACATGGAAAGATGTTAAAATCTAGAGTCTAGCTAAGCCCTTACATTGGCGTGAATGAATTTTGAAGATAAATGTTGTAATAAAAGACCAATATTGGGTCGTTGTTATCAATTGATGTTTAAGACCGGAGTAGAGGAAATGCTAACTCTAGGGTGTTAATTTATTCATGATTCAAATATCTAAGGACAACACTATAGTGAAGATGTGATGAAAGTAAGAGAAAACACAAGTATAAGAGCCTCGAATCCATGGTGTGAGAGTTTTCACAGGCTGTCTGCATGATGCGTCATGTCATGAGTGAATCCATCTCCGGAATTATCGGGATCGTGGAGATGCTTGTGAAGTGCTTGGTGACTACGTAGTGCCATCGTCCCATGACGGAGGCGAATTGTCCACAGGCTGTCTACATGATGCGTTATGTCATGACGTGGGATTCCCCTCCAAGCTGTCTGCACATGGCTCGTAACTCATAGAACATCAAAGAACTTACCGTAGTTACCGTAGTATTTAAACTCATATCAAGGGATTCAACCATACAAGATGAAGTACGGTTAAGGGCTTGCCCTCGGATCTATGTAGAATGGGATGCATAGGTTCGAACAAGTATGCATTAGTGTCATGAAATATAAATAACTGCATTAAGACTAAGTGCTCTAGCACACATGACATCAATAGGATAGTTCCCCCTTAGCTTTGTTTGTGAGCAAATTTGTGTTTTCCAAGTAAGAGAAATTGATGTACTATATCCTAGCGTCAGTTGTATGCAACTGACGTGCCAAAAATTTCTATGCAGGATAAAGTGAATGAAAGGACTAAAGAAAGAATGATGCTTAAAGAAATGTTTCAACTGTTATTTTAATTGTGTATCATGTTGTATTTTGCTTCCGCTACGTTGATGTAAATATTGTTGTATAAAATTTTTAAATTCCTTGTAAAATTTGTACGAAGTGAAGTGTAAAATTCTTGTGGAACTTCAAATTCAGACTTTTTTAGAATTTGGGGTGTTACAATGTTTAACCAGTCAAGATTGGCTGTTGACCGGCGTGAATCTCCTCAGATCTTGACCGTTGATCTTGATGGCACGATTTTTTAGGAGGTCGAGCGGCAGACGCTTTACACAGGGTTTGTTCGAGGGTAGCTCAGAATCGCCCCGAGCTGGTGCACTGTCGAACCCACGTGTGCCTGTGAGGAGGTGCCACATGGCATTGACTGGTCAATGTTTTGACTAGTCAACATTGACCGTTGACTAGGTGGACCTCCTCATATCTTGGCCATTGATCTTGTTGGCACGATTATTGAGGAGATCAAATGGCAGACGCTTCACACTAGGTCGGATCGAGAGTAGCTCGGAATCGCCCCGAGCTGACGTGTTGTCGAACCAACATGAGCCTGTGAGGAGGTGCCACGTGGTGTTGACCGTTGACCGGGGTGGATCTCCTCAGATCTTGGCCGTTGATTTAGATGGCACAGTTTTTTAGGAGATCGATCGGTAGACACTTCACACAGTGTCAGATCGAGGGTAGCTTGGATTTGCCCCAAGCTGACGCATTGTCGAACCAACGTGGACCTGTGAGGAGGCGCCACTTGGCGTTGATTGTTAATCGGGGTATATTTCCTCAGATCTTGGCCATTGATCTTGATGGAACCACTTTTAGGAGATCGAACGACGGAATTTTAGCGGACGCTGATCTCGACTTCTCACTTTTTTTTAGGCGTTGCTTGAGCTTCCGCATCGGTTGGGCTTTCCCATGTGTTTTTGGGGGCCCATGAACTCGGAAGCCCAAGGGTCTCTTCCTTGGCTATAAATCCCCCCCTCCCTCCTTCACTTCTCCCCCATTCTCCCCACTTCACCTCCTCCTCCAAAAATTTCCCTTCGGCGAGAGATCGCTCTAAAGAGGCTCTGACGGATTTTTTCGATCTCCGGTGAGCAATTCCAACCGCAACCGTCACATCAAAGGTAAATTATTATTATTATTATTATTATTATTATTATTATTATTATTATTATTATTATTATTATTATTATATATATATATATATATATATATATATATATATATATATATATATATATATATATATATATATATATATATATATATATATAAACATGTCTAGGGTTTCTTCAGGTGGAGAGACCTCCCTTACGAGCCGAGGTGAAGGATCATCTCAGATCCCTTTATCTAGAGCTGACCGAGGCAAGGAGCCCGCCAAGCCATCCGTTGTTGTAGAGACTATTGTAGAGGCGGATAGAGCTCCGGGTGAGTTCGAGAGATATCCGTGCTCTTTATCGCGTAGTACCGACATTAGAGACTACCCCGCCGAATTGGGGGCACAAGTCGAGTGCGGGATGGGGAGGTTTTATAAGGAAAATGAGTATCGGGAGTCAACGGAGGATGATGAGACATCTTCCATTCTTTCCGAGGAGGATTTAGTCCTTGTTCGAGAGTGCTATCAGATCCCATCGGGGTTCGACTTATTGCTTCATATTCTTGGAATTAGAGCTTGTTCTCCGATTTCTCTGGATCTGTGCATCTTTCCCTTCGACGCTTTTCATGTGGGTCTTCGCATCCCTCTACATCCTTTTGTAAGAGAAGTCTTGAGGTGGTTCACTCGGAGTCCTGCTCAGTTCGTGCCCAACATGTGGAGGCACGTGAATAGTTTCATTTTGCAATGCCAGGCGATGGGGATCGAGCTCCAATTGGACGTATTGAGGAGGCTCTATAAGATCCACTGAAAGAGAAGGGTGGAGTTTAGATACTACCTCAACCCCCATGCTCGTATGAAGCTTGTTGACAACCCTAATACGAACAAACATTGGAGGGCTAAGTACTTTCTGATTTGTAGTGGCGAGCCGTGGGGGATCCCTACTATCAGGAGGGAGTGTCCCGACGAAGGTTAGGGCGGACCCGAGTTTCAGTATTGAAGAACAAGGCATGTAGATATCCTTTTCAAGAGATCGGCAGTGAAGTGGAAGGATCTGTCAGAGGAGGTGCTTTTGGGGGGGGGGGTCTGAGCTAGATTGGCCTTAGTACGCACCTATCATTTTTATATCGTTTATGTACATTTCCTTAATATTTTCCTCCTCCTCTTTTTTTAACAACTTTTTGTGTCTTTTATTGCAGGGGCCGTTAGGATGGATTTTGATGCGATCATGTCCAAGCGCTTAGGCCTGAGCAACAAGGCTCCTAAGGAGAAGAAAAGAAAGAAGACCGCCACGAGAGCCTCCCGTGCGAAGGTAGCAAAGGGTACGCCCATGGGTTTGGGATCTCCTCTAGCTACCTCGACTACCCCCGCCGAGGGATGCCTTACTCTGGGTGAAGCCCTAGCTTTTGAGGCTGCTGCAATTCTCACCGACGAGCACAGGAAGATTTTGGTTCCCGATTGGCAGGTGCAGAAGCACGACAACTTTCTAGGGGATTCAGCCAGCAGTATGGACGCTATTCGTCATTTGGCGAGCCCGAAGGATAAGTCCGCGTTGAAGCATGGAAGGACATTACCCTTAAGGATATTCTTGTCGAGCAAGAAGTGGAGATTAACCGACTGAAGCGACTTCTCGAAGAAGTAAAGACTACGAGCACCTCCTATTCCTATGAAGAGTACAAGCAAGGGCAGTTGTTTCACGAATTAGCTCTTCACTCATATAGGGCTTTGATGAATCCGGGTGACGCTCAAAGCGGTGGCTGGTGCTTCGAGCACTTCCTCGGCTGGAGAAGCGGCACGTTGTGTAGATCATGTGGTCCAGACTCGATATGTCGGGCTGGAGTCCTCTTCAGGTGGTCCGCAAGAGTGGGGAGGTGCTTTAGGCGCTGAAGGAAGACGTGGACCCCTAGTGTCTCTCGGAAGGAGCATCCCCCTACCACGAAGGGGTAAAAGTGGCTCTGAGGAGAATACCTAAAGTTGTAGGGAGCTGTCATTTCGTTCTCGTTTCTTTGAGCTTGTATCAAGGTTTTTTTATTTGAATGAAGAGATTCTCTAAGTGTTAAAGCGTTGATTGTATCTCTTTTGTGCTCTGAGTATGGTTTACGAGTTTCAAAAGTTGTGGGAGCAATTCTGAATGGTGAGCTGCTCCGCACTTGCTTGTTTTCAAGTGGCTAGAGCAGCGTCGAACCAAATGTGGGACTCCGAACTTGTTGTTTTGTGAGTTTCAATAGTTGTTGGAGCGATTCCGAATGGTGAGCTACTCTAAACTTAGTTGTTTGCAAGTGGCTAGAGTAGCGTCGAACAAAGTGTTGGACACCGAACTTGTTGTTTTGTGAGTTTCAAAAGTTGTGGGAGTAATTCCGAATGGTGAGCTGCTTCACACTTGCTTATTTGCAAGTGGCTACAGCGGCGTCGAACCAAGTGTTGGACTCCGAACTTGTTGTTTTGTGAATTTCAATAATCGTGGGAGCAATTCTGAATGGTGAGCTGCTCCGCACTTACTTGTTTACCCGATTTGAACGTTCCCGATTTGACTCTATTTCTAGCCATATCACATAGCTACTTTCGTAACACTCATCCCCAAGCTATGAAGTCCTCTATCCAAGGGCAGATGCACGTTGGCCGACTGCTCACCCTGGGTTTTTGCAAAATCGGGAAGACCTAGGTATCTACACACTTAGTTTATACTAGTAATTTATACGTGTGATGCACGTTTTAGTAATTTTAAAAAATAAAAGTAAAAACTCTGATGTAGGGAGGACTCGAACATGAAACCTCCTTTATATTAGTTATGTACGTGTGTTTCACATGTTGGTAGATATATAAATGACACTAAAGCCTTCTCTCATTATAATATTAGAGATGATATATTTCTATATACTTTTATTGACAAATTGGAGACTTGACTTATTGGTTAGGTGGTTCAAACTCCACTATAAAAGAACTAGGGGTTTGAACCCCTTAAGTAGTAACTAATTTTTCATTTTAAAAAAAATATAACTTGGCTTTGGATTGTGAATTTCTTTAATATTTTTAATAAAGTTATACTATAAATTTTTTAAAACTTGAATATCTAATTTAATTTTGAGAAAGTTCATTTTCATACTGAAAAATATAGAATTGAATTTAATCTCATTATTTATGTCCTTAATAATATTTTTATATTATGATTTCAAATTAGATGAGTATCGAATTTTACAAGTATGAGTTTTTTTTGCATTCTTCTCATTAGGCGTGCAACACAGATTGTACATATTATGCAATATTTACTCAACCATATGTTAGAATACAGTAGATCTCATCACTAAATGTATCGTAGTTAAATAATTGATGATTTCATTTAACTAACAAATGCTAAAAGTAAAAAACTCATGTTCAACATGAAATATACACACATTTTTTTCCTTAACTTTTTCTGCTAAAGAAAAATAAATTTTAAAAAAATACTTATGCCCACCCTGACTAAAATTCCTGCATCTGCCACTACCTCTATCCACTAAAAATTATCGTCCAATTAGTTTATGTAACTTCACTTATAAATTGGTTGATAAGCTTCTCGTGAACAGAATAAAACCAATTTTAAAATGTTTATTAATTTCTCCTAACCAAGGAACCTTTGTGCCTGGCCACTTTTTGGCAAGACCGTTCCATTCCCCCCCCCCCCCCCCCCCCCCCCAATCAAACTGAAGGTGGACGAACCAACACGAGTTTAGAGACGGATGTGATAACATGAATGAGCTAAGATTATCGACTGTCTAAGACTTTATAAAGAAGTCGACGATCTCTGATAAAGTGCACAGTTGTATGGAGGAGGGAAAGAAGCAAGTTGGGGAAGCAGTTACGATGTACTCTTAAGAATCAGATTTGAAGAGAAATGTAATATACATACCCTTCACGAATCAAATATGAAAAGAGTCTTGATGCATACTCCTAGGGATGGCAACCGGGTCGGGTTGACCCGCGACCCGCCCACTCTTACCCGGCTTGCAAGCAACCAGGTCGGGTCCGGGTAGAACCTGCTTAGCGGAACGATTCGCCAAATTAATGAATCCAACCCGCTCGACCCGACCCGTGAACCCGGTCAAATAGTCAAACCTGCCCATTTGACCCACGGGTTAGGACCCGTTAGACCCGCACGAGTCAAATGGTCGACCCACGGTCGAACGGCTCCTTTCTTCTGGCGCAAGAAAGAGAGTCGTTTGGCTCTTTGTTTTGTGTGTGTGTGTGTGTGTGTGGATTTTTTCCCTATTAAACCCCCTTAACTTCAATCAATTTTTTCTACACCTTACTTTCTCCACTACTCCTCCTCAATTTAAAGAACTTTATTCATAAAGAAGCAAATAACAAAAAATTTACAATTTCGATCGTAGCGAATTCGTGGTGATTCAACAACGCTTTCGACTACAAACGAATGAGCTTTTTCTTTATTTTCTATGACTATCGAACTACGACTATGTCTACCACACATCTCAATCGACTACGTCTACTTCTACTACTATTTCTCTTTCATTTTATACAAACGATTATTCTTGGAGTATGGTATGAAAATTCACAACCTTCTCAACTCTTTATTTTTTGTTGTAGTTCTAATTTTTTATATCATATTTTTTCGTTGGTTTTTCTCGGATTTCTCTCTCAACCCTCATTTTGTTTTTTAGATTTTTTTTTATACATATCCTCCTAGATTGTTTTTTTTAAATTTTTTTCACAAACACTATTAGAATACTAGAAATTGTTTATTTTTCTTATCCTATATTACCATGTCTATATCACAATGTAGCAGCTGTAGCCAAAGTGGACAAGGTTCCATCGGTGCTTCATGTCGGCCTCCAATTGTCCCACATGTAGAGCCCGAGTTTATACCGAATCCTATGGTAGGATCTCACGATGTTCTTCCATCCGACGTAGAAGAAGAAATGCATAATGTCGAAACACAAACACAACAAATTGAACCCATTAGTAGTAGAAAAACTAGGGGGAAAACTAGTGATTGTCACAAATATTATGACTATATCCTTGAAGAGGATAATCCGGGTATAGGATATAAGGTTTGTAAAACTTGTTTGAAGTATTACAAATGGAGGAAGGGTAAGAGAATGGGTATAATTAAATGACACATACAAAATGTACACAAGGATCTATTAGAAAACCAACCCGGCCAAAAAAAAGTTCACGCTAAGACCGGACTGTAGATAGCCACCTATATGATCCCAAAAATGTTCGACCGGAAATGGCCTGTCTAGTTATTAAAAAGAAGTTACATTTTTCCTATTCTGATAGTAGGAACGTAGAGGAAATTAATCAAAATGCACTAAATCCATATTTTAGAATAATTTATACAAATACACTAAAATCCGATTGTTTTAAACTTTACAACGAAATGAGAGATGGTTCAATTGCACTTTTGTATAGTTTAACTTGTAGAGTATCGTTAATTTCCGATTGTTGGAAAGGTTGTAACAATATTTCCATGATGAGCATAAATTGTCATTGGATCGATAGTGATTGGATGATTCAAAAGAGGATCATATCACTTGTGGCTTTACCGTATCCCCATAGTGGTTTAGTAATTACACATTGTATTTTAGAAGTTTGTGATATCTTTCATATTCGTGATAAAATAATTTTGTATTAGTTTTGATAATGCATCTAACAACAATGTTTCGATTAGTACATTAAAAACACAATTAGCTCTTCCATGTTTAGAAATTTTTCATGTTAGATGTGCATGTCATATTTGAAATTTATGTGTTCAAAATGCATTAAAAATAGTTGAACCATTTGTACATAACATTAGAAATTGTGTATACTTTATTGCTTTAAGTGACCCTATGCTCAACAATTTAAAGAATGGTGTAAGCTTAAGGGTGTACATTTTAAAAAATTTCCTATGGATATTAAACACCGATGGAACTCTACTTTTGATTTATTAAATATTGTTACTCAATATAAAGCTTGTATAAATAATTTTTGTCTTGCAAAAAATATGGAAATTTTTCAAATGACTGAACTATCATGGTATTATGTGTAATCTTTGTTATGATTTTTAGAATCTTTTAAAACCGCAACTTTGAAAATTTCAAAATCTTATGATTCTACTTCTAGTTGTATTTTTATTTAATTAATTACTATGGTGCAAACTTTTCAAGAAATGATTGATGACATTTACATTGGTCATATTGTTAAACCCGCATACACTAAAATTTTGAAGTATTTTAGTCCTTGTCCTATGTTATATTTACTTGCTACTGTTATGGATCCTCATATCAAATTAGAGGGTACGAAGAGTTTGATTGAAATGTATTTTACTTTACATGGAGATGAATCTGAAATTGATTGTAACACATTTTTAGCTTTCTTTTAAACGACATTGAACAACTTGTATGTTTATTATGATAGAACTTTGCATCTAGTAGTAGTTCTAGTATAGTTACTTTTTCATCTTCTACTTCTAGAGTTAAGGATAAGAGTAAATTAGATGATGCCATTTTTAATTTACTTACTCAAATTCAATAAAAAAAAAACTAGGACTAATCAACCTAATGAATTAAATTGGTATAATCAATAAGATAGTGAGAGTTTTAATGCTAAGATTGATGTGCTACAATGGTGGAAAGAACATGAACATGTTTATAATATTCTTAAACATATGGCTAAAGATCTACTAACTCCTCATGTTTCTAAAGTTGTTTCGGAAAGTGCATTTTATTCAAGTGGCAAGGTTCTAACAGATTACAAAAATCGCTTGAATCCCCAATCGTTGGAGATGCTCATGTGCATGGAAGATTGGATGAAGGATGAAGATAAGACTCAAGGAATCGGGGTTGACATGTCAATAAGTGGAAGCAACTTGCCCGAAGAACAACAACAACAATAGTAGGGACCAACAACAACAACAATACATTATCAGGGCTGTATTAGATTGGAATTTGAAAAGAATTTAAAAGAACTGAGAATCCCAGTATTTAAGGGATTCATGGGAAATTCACCTAAAACTTTGACTGGGATTTATAAGGATTTTAAATAATTTGATGAAATTTTTATTATGAATTTGATGGAATTCGAAGGAATTCGATGACAAATCACTCCCCATGGAGAACTGAAGGGTCATGTATGATGTTAATAGTTGTCAAGAGTTCCAAATCACCTACCAGACACCATTTTGCCAATCTGTCGTCCAAGGAAACCATGACATCCAGTAAGACATCCTGCAGTTGGCTTGTCCCATCCTTTGGTATCCTCCTTTTGTCTCAACATTCCGGAATTCCGTCTTCTCGGCATAACCTAGCCTCAGTACCTCTTTTAATGGGTATATCCTCTGTATCCAAATCACTAGTGGTTTGTTTGAATAATGTATGATGTTTTTCAAGTTTTCTATCATTTTTGTAAATATTCTTTTTTCCCTCTACAGGGTTTGTTTGTGTGAGGGGATTCGACAGGGTATCCAGAGCACCGAAGCCTCTCTTTGCTAGACTGCACTTCCCATCAACCAAGACGACTAGAAACAAAAGGGCAGAAGCAACAAGAAGGAACGAGGAGTAATTCAATACAGGAGAAAGCAGAGAATGTAGACAATCTAATCGGGGAGAAAGGGAGAATGGATCCCTGATCAATGAATTGCTCTGTATTTGTGGCAAATCTAACTGTAAGAAACCCAGCAACAAATGGTCTGACAAATGTTAGCCAACAGGGACCAAAAATTGAAAATACATTCAGGTGTTCTAGGGCATATTGGGCCAATATGGTTATTTGTATGAGAGGGTCATTGTATTATAATTTTCATTTAGCAATTCTAGTCAAAGATTGAAATTTGAAAATATGTGTCACAGCTTGTTGTTTACTTTTGTTTAGCTGCAACAAAATTCCTGAGAAAAAGAAAAATAATTATAGCAGTGATACAATTCTACACTAGTTGTTGCTTATAAATGTCTGTGAGTATCACATTGTTGAATGTTTTTCTTTGGTTTATAAGTAGGTTTGAGATGAAGAACAAGGTTTTGAGACAGACAATTTATGAACTGGAAACTGTAACCAATTTTCTGGATTCAACATCCCTTATATAAAGAGAAGCATACTGCCATATATATGATCACGGTTTTATTTATTATTCTGCTTTTGAAGCCCAAGCATCATCAAGTTTACAGCAGAAACCTTTTCATTGCATTTACTTTACCAACAGATATGATTGTGGATCTTCTTTCCTACTATTTTGTTGTGTATCCTTATTGATAGCTAATTTATAATAGTTGAATGGAATGGCTTTTATTCTTGAACATTTCTATGTTGAATTTGTTTTATATTTCCAGAATTTGTGGCAACTGTTTGTAGTTAATTTCACTAATCTAGTTATTCAAACTTTCATTTGTTCTGGTAGTATTAGATGCAATTAGCTTAATCATGTTAAGTCTTTTAAAAAATGTGTCAAACATCCAGACATCCAGACTCAATAGAGTGCATCTTGTTCTATCTAGATAGGATATAATCTGTACCCCAATTTTATAGCTGATTTTATTTGTTGTTTCTAAGAGTTTTGTATATATCTTTGAGCCTATACTTAATCAACAGAGTATTGATTCATTCTATTTGATTTCTCAGTTCAAGGACACCAAGCCGCCTTATAGCTATGTCGTAACATATTAACTTATCAACCCATAAAAATATCGTGCATCTGCTTTTCCCGTCACCTTGATTTTTTGTTGTTGTTGTTGTTGATTTATAGGCAGGTTCTAGCTGTGGTTGGATTTAGGGTAAGGTATTGAGTGTTTCAGAGTATAGGATTTCATATGGAGATGGATGATAATTATCTGGTTTTAAGAAACTTAGCATCCCGCAACTGCCAATACTTACTGCAGTGTTCTGGATTTTTTATGAATTATATGTTTGAGGTAGTAATCCAGTGGTGATATACATTTGTTACATATTAACGAAACTGTTAACAATACAGGCATTAGGAGGTCTTACTGTTTGCAGATCTGAATGTGCCTTGAATAACTGTACAATCCTTTGATAGATGAAGCTTTACCTTTATAATGAAGAAGAAAAATTTGCATTGTATTGGAATTACATGTATTCTACCACTCACACCCTTATATACAAACATGTATTTATATTACATGAGGTTATACTCGAGGTCCACTATTATAATCACCAAATAAAATGGGGCTATTTTTTGATAAACTCTTCACTGCTTGTATGATACATTTGATTATGATACACAGCTAGATGTATGATGAGGCTATATTTACTAGAACCATGTCTGACTCGAAAAAATCAGATATATCTCCTGAGGTAGTCGAGACGAGCTAGATGCTTGAGCTTCATTAGCGCCTTCAACTCATGCTTTCGGACTATCTCTCTGGAAATATTGAGGTTTCCAGTAATCTCTCCTAAGGTTCGATGACCACCATCTTACCTACAACCACTTCCCCTTCTTTCATGCATGCGACCACCTCCACCTCGAGGGATCTCCAACAAATACCCCATGTCAGCTTTATCAAATCCCCTTACCAGCACTTCCCTCACTCAAACTGATGCGTTTTGTATCAATACTTAAAATTTTGGACTGACTGTGTCATGTATGTAGTTGTCTACTCGTATCATGAAGCTGCATTGCAACAAATTGACAGCTAAAAAGTTGATTAAAAGTTAAATAAAACATAACCAAAATGAAAAGCAAAAGGAAAATAAATTGTTATTTACAAATTTACATAAGTCATATTTACATATTTAAATAAAACATATGGTCATATGTACATAAGTCATATTGAATGTGATCGCTGATTAATCCAGAGACTATGAATACACAATGCAACACACCATTATTTGGCCATTTTTGAAGAATGGACATTGATCTATCATGTTCTTCCATGATTCAACAGTAGAGCTTGAGAAACTGTTTCAAGGGATGAAGAGAGATTTATCATTATTTGGCAACCCCTGCAAAATTAAGTTTTGTAGTGTGATGAGCTGCCAACGCTTCACTTTTCCCAGTGTTGCAACTTATCAGCGATCTCTGATTCTTCATATGTCGATCTTTGATTCTCAATATGCTAGTACTTCAACAGGTATTTGAATTTCTGTAGGACAGTATCTGAAGGTCAGTACTTCAACAGTAAGAATTTTAGTTTCTGACATGAAGTATAAAAGTGCATAAATCATAATTTTAAAGGGATACATGTGTTTGTTGTCCTTTATTTTCTACAATATCATATTAGACCCTTCCAAACCTGAAGATTTTTTTTAAAAAAAAGGCCAGGGTATGTTCCTTTCTTCAATTTCGTGGTGCACATGAAACCATGTACTGTGCTTCTAACAATCAAGATTGCCAAATATCCATGTATTCCATATGAACATATATATCCCCAATTCAATTTTGGAAATTGTAGTAATCAGATGGAGGGGGAACTTAAAAATTCAAGAAGAAGAGGAGGAGGAGGAGGAGGCTGTGAGGTTTCGACTGCACTTGGATGTAAGGAACTTCAAAAATGTCAATAAACAAAAAAAAAAGGCGCCGAAACTAAAAACAGTCACCGAAACAAAACAAAAAATCAATCGCCTCATCCACTTCAACGTCAAGCTCTCTCTTCAATGGCGACGAAGGGGAAAGCAAAGGAAGCCGCCGGAAAATCGCCTCCGACCTCGTCGTCGAAGAGGAAGAAGCCAGCCTCCGAAGCGAATAATCGCCGCAACAAGCGCCGTTCTGGCATTCTCCAGTTCTTCGACGGCGTTCTCCAATTCGGAGTTGTTAACTGGTTTTGTGAGGAAACAATTGATTAGGGTTTTTGGTTAATTAGCAATTCAATTGGTTTTCAGTTTATATTGGTTTTCAATTGGTTTTCAATTGCCCTACAACCTTCAATTAGTTTTCAATTGGAAACCGCAACAAGCCTCACAATTAGGGTTTTTGGTGGCATTGACGAAAGATGGTGGTGTTGGGGAAAAATATACAAAATCTGTGGATGCAAAATCAAGCTAATGAAAAAATATACAAATAAATCAATACCTTCACAAGAGAGGTGGATGCAACTAGCCGTGGGAAGGAAGAACTGGGGAAGGGAAGAACGTCTACTTGAAAGTTTCTACGGAGATGGTGAGAATTGTAGAGGGTTTTGGTATTTATAGCTCACACCCTAGATTCCATCTAAATCATGCAAATTCTCAATTCTACCAAAATCAATAATTTTTTGAATACACCGAGAATTAAATGGGGTCATTTAAAATCTCAATTGAATACACAGAGAATTGAATAGAATCACTTAATGTCTCAATTGAATACACTGTGACTTTTATAAACTCCTTTAAAATCCTAATTGAATACACTAGGATTTTAACATTCTTTTAAATTCTTTTTAAATTCCAATCCAATACAGCCCTGTATGATTATCCCCTCAAATATGTAATTCAAAAGAAATTATATGCTATTTTTATAGTTTCTAACTTTCTAATCTATTACTTGTATTATACCAGTAATATAAAGTATTATAGTTGTATTTGTATGTAAAAAGTTGTAAAAAAATCATAAAAAGCTGAATTATATATATATATATATATATATATATATATATATATATATATATATATATATATATATATATATATATATACAGTTTTTATTCACACTTTTACTCTTATATATTTATTAGTTGTACTTATAATTTTTTTCTTCTTCATATAGTTAAAAAAATAAAAAATTGAAACTCACTCTCAACCCGAATGCCAACCCACGACCCGACACGAACCCAAACAGGTTCGACCCAAATGGGTTGGCGGGTCGAATGGGTCGACATTTGGGGTTTTCAACCCGGCCTAGCCCGTTTAACAACCCAACCCAACCCGAAACCGTACAATTGGGTCTGACCTGGGCAGGTCCGAGCCAACCCGGCCCAGATGACCCCGAATGCCATCACTACATACTCTTTATGAAGATGGTCTCGATGCATAATGGATACTTGGTCTCGATGCATACCCCTCATGAATCAAATTTGAAGAGAGTTTTGATGCATACCCATAATGTAAATGGTCTCGATGCACACCCCTCAGGAATCAAATGTGATTATAGTACTGATGCATACCCATTATGAAAATGGCCTCAATACGTACCCCTCATGAATGAGATATGAAAAGGGTTTTGATGCACACCAATTATGGAGATGAATCTCTCGGTCGAAGAAATTGAGATGATGTGTGGAGCCCGTCGGATCTCATCGTCAATGTATAAAGAGATGACCAAGTGGTCTTAAATCTTGCCATCGACGAAATGGAGAAAACAAATGGATCTCACCTCGATGGATGAGGAGACGAAGTGGCCTTTAATCTTGCTGTCAATGTAATGAGGGTAAAAATCTAATTGAATAAGGGCCACATAATTGTGGCACCAATCTTAAAGCTTCTTAGGACAGAATGGTAATTTTCAGCGAATACATGTTTGTATGAAGAACATGGGTCATTTCCAAGCCCATTAACTCAAAGCAGGCCTACAAACCAGAAGTAAGCTACAGCCCAAGAAGATGGGTCATGGTTAATTAAAAGCTATTGACCAAATCCTCCATTTAAAAAGGAGCCATCAACTAACTCAATCTCCTAACCATGTGAATCGGCAGTTTAAACAAAAAAAGGATGTTTTTTATGCTTACTAGTAAGCTACACGTGCGATGCACGTCCTAATATATATATATATATATATATATATATATATATATATATATATATATATATATATATATATAGGGGTGGTGCACAATGGAAGATTTTCCTATATATAGGAAAATCTTCCATTGTGCACCACCCCTCCGTGTGCACTCATGTGTACTTGGCCTTCACACATTCGTATCGACGATTCGATCCGATCAGATTGATCTACACATCTAACTTAGTCTAATATGTAAAATCAAATCATTTGAAATTCATTTGCCCATCCATCATGTGACTATAAAAAACAATGATTTTCAAACCATACAATTTTGTAACACATCAATGGATGGGCAAATGAATTTCAAATGATTTGATTTTACATATTTAGACTAATTTAGATGTGTAGATCAATATGAACAGTTCGGATCGTCGATACGATGGCGGGAAGGCCGAGTGCACACGTCGTGTGCACTATAGGTGGTGCACAATGGAAGACTTCACACATCCAAATTAGTCTAAATATGTAAATTCAAATCATTTGAAATTCATTTGCCCATCCATTGAAGTGTTACAAAATTGTATGGCTGAAAATCATTGTTTTTTATAGTCACATGATGGATGGGCAAATGAATTTCAAATGCTAAATATGCATAATATGCATATTTGGCCAAAAACAACGCTGCAGTCGTTGGCCAAATATGCATAATTCGCTACAGGAGATTGCCATAAATGAGAGAGGAAATGAGAAATATGCATATATGAGAGACAGCACTTCAAGTGCCGTCGCACCAAGATTTTTTTTTTAAATTGTCGGACGGCACTTTAAGTGCCGTCGCACCAAGATTTTTTTTTTAATTGTCGGACGGCACTTCAAGTGCCGTCGCACAAAAAAAATTATTATTTTAATGGTCGGACGGCTCCCACCAAAAAAATTTAATTTCCTAATAAAAAAAACAAAAAAAACCAACCTATCCCTCGGACGGCACTTGAAGTGCCGTCCCACCCTGTAGGGGGTTATTTGCAATTTTTGTATTTTTTTGTAATTTTTTTGCAATTTTTTGTAATATTTTCGTAATTTCTGATATTTTTTTGTAATTTTTTATAATTTTTTTGTAATTTTTATTTGTACTTCGAGGACGAATTTTTCCCTCGGACGACACTTGAAGTGCCTTCGCACCTTTTATAAAAAAATAGCACTCAGTGACTTGCAGCAAAACGTCACTTTGCTATATTGATTTATCCATTTATGCATATTTTGACCCTCAACGACTGTGGATGCTCTTAGATGTGTAGATGAATGTGAACGGTTCGGATCGTCGATACAAAGGCGGGAAGGCCGAGTGCACACGGAGAGGTAGTGCACAATGGAAGATATATATATATATATATATATATATATATATAAGTTAAATACTAAGACGTAATCTAGCCTCGAACCTGAGACCTCTCTCTTTACTCATCAGATACTCTTTACAAATTACCCATAATGACACCAACTTTTATTTTATATGAGTGGCACTTTTGTAAATAATTATATCGTAATTAAATTTGAACTTTGAGGGTATTATGGTAACTAAAAACATTTGAGTAAATAAATGGTTAATATAACTGCCACTTAAAATGAATGGTTGAGATTAGATAGTTGATTGTCTACAAATTACAGAACCCCAACTCTCACATTACAGTATTAGAGATTTTTGTAACTAACTCATAGCCTATAAATACCCCCCCCCCCTCCTACATCCTTCAGAGTCAAGTATCATTATTTTACCACAAAAAACTCCACTGTTTTTATGAGTTTTGTTTTGAGCGTCTGAGGGTCTTTTGCCGGGTAACTCCCCGGTGTTTATACTTCTTGCAAGTTTGTTGGAGCGATAATGACCATCCAAATCAGATCCATGGGTCCACAACCATAAGAAATTAGATTAAGGAATGATTATCGATGATCAATTTTGATCAAAGTAAATGTTAGATCATGATAGTTTTCCATTAAAGAATGCACATTATTTATTTGCTCCATCACTAAAAATAGCAGCAACACAATGAATGACAAGAACATGTTCGATCTCACCATTGACGAAGTGGAGATTCATTGAGGAATTTCTTCAAACAAGTTCAGTTCAGCCAAAGTAAAAAAGGAAAGTTGGATCAGGTATTTCATCAAACACATGTTGTGCTAAGTGCAGCGAAAGAGATAAGGAAAGTTGGGTAAGGAATTTCGTCAAACACATGGTATGTTGAGAAATTGGGTTTCAGATTCGAGTTGGACTTGGAGGTGGACTCGGATCTGGTTTGAAGAAAAGGAGCCCAACAAGAGTGCTATTATCACGTAAGCAATATAATCAATGCCAACAGCTCAAGGAGTAGGTGGTGGCAAGAACACTTGAAACCCTAGAACCCATGACAGAAAATATCCTTGAAGTACAGGGAAGGTTGGAGGCAACTACTGAAACCCATGATTTGAGGTTGAATGAGAGGGCAACAACTAATTTGGAGGAAGAAGAAGAAGAAGCTTGGACCCACTCGAGTGGCTGATCGTAAAGTGTAAGCTTGCAGCAAAAAGAGGAGAATGTAGGATTAGGGTTGAGATTTTGAAAATCCTAGGCTCTGATACCATGTCACATTTTGTGGAATGGTATATATAAAAAACAATTACAACGAGGCATGAGTCTTCACATATATGGACAAAGCCTATGTACAACTCACACATACATACCCACACATACACCCATACATACACCCAATATATAACTCATTCAACACATTCAATGAGAAGAATAGGGAAAGTGTGTTGGGTTCAAACCATTAAAATTAGATATGGAATGCACCTATGATCGGATTTGCTAGGATTTCCTTGAGCAGGTTCTTTGGAGGTTTGGTTTTGATGACGTATTTGTGCGATGGATTATGCCTTGTGTTAGGAGTCCTCAATTTTCTGAAGCTGGTTTGAATCGACTATAGGGCTTCAACAAGGTTGTCCATTTTCGCCTTATCTGTTCATTCTATGTTAGGAGGTTCTCTTTCGTTTGCTTAATAATCAGGTGGTAGCGAGGAATTTTTCAAGTTTCCAAACAAGCAGTGACGGGTTGCTTTTAAGCCATCTCTTGAACGCAGACGACTGTATTTTTTTGCACGTGCAAACGCAGCAGAATCAAAAGTTCTGAAGTCTATTCTCTCTGTTTATTGTTTTGTAAGTGGCCAAAGCATCAATTTACATAAGTCTAATGCCTTCTTCGGTGACAATGTGCTTTTGAGTCAGAAGAGGAGGTAGCTCAGATTGTTGCAGGTTGAGCTCGGATCCATGCCTTTCAAATATCTTGAATTTATGCGTGGGCCTTAATGACTCACTATAACTAATTTTAATGACATGATGGAGAAAATCCGCAGTCATCTATCGAGTTAGAAGGTCAAAACCCTTACATTTATTGGCCGTGTTTTTTTACTCAAGACAGTTGCTCAGTCCAAATCGCTATATATGTTGATAATTATGAGAATAAGAACAAAGAGAAATTAGGGTTATGGTTTGATATCCCTACTACTTGAAATATTATACCTTGATTATCAGAATTAGAATAATCTCAGTCATTACCACAAGACCATTATATATGAGATAAGATTGGGTTTGGGTACTGGGCTTTTTGACTACTCAACCCGATCCAATAACTAACAGATAACACGTGCAAACACGTGTTGCCCCCATACGATATTATACACAATACTATTCTATATATATTGAGAATATACTTATATATCCAACAATCTCCTCATATATTCTTAATATATGCCAGGCTATCTTATTAGTTCCACATGGTGCGGACTGGATCACAAGAATTTCAAATAAATATTGAATTACAAGAGAACATAGTTCATAAGGACTAAATCAATTATATAACTGAATTGTTCGAATAAGACTAAACCAAAATAATCAAATAGTTCCAATATCATATCAAAACAGAATAGTTCACAATGACTAAACCAATTGGAGAAATCTGTCATAGTTTCAAAATCAACCAAAGCAAATAAACTTCAAGAACAAAATAAGAGTTTTAAGCTCAATGAACACAAGAGTCTTGAATTGAAAAAAAGTTTCACCAAACAAGTGACTAATTTATTCTCGAGAGAAATAAACTGAAACTCTATCTTACAAACTGCTTTATGTTTACTCCTCCATTCTTAGCAAATCAATATTTTGAAATTGACAGATCAACTCCTCAATCTTTGCTAGCATATTGCGAAAAAGAATATCATGATCCACATCTCTAAGAATTCTAGAGAATTTAACAAATGTATCTAGTTCTACAAAAGAACTTAGTACGATTCAAAATTAGCTTAGGAAAAATATAACACACATCACAATCAAGTTTCTTTAACAAAATAAAGAACCAGAACTATTATAGTTTCTTCACAAGAACTATAGTATGTTTCATATTGGAATATTAGAACAATCAAATTAATTATGGTTAAATTCTGAATCATCAAAATTGGAATGAAACGTGAATCCATAAAAGAGATATATCATCAAAATTGGAATGATATAACGATACTAAACATCGGAAACACATCGACAAGTTTTCAGGCTTTCTTATGGAATAATGAGATGATTCTAAGTAAGTTATGAGAATATATAACATCATCAAATTTGAAATGAAGTTATATATATTAACAAATTTGACATAGAACTTTCAAATTATCTAAAGCATGTCAACTGCATAAAACTGATGCCTAAGTTTGAACATTTTTATGGCTCCAATTGGAATCTAAATTTCAAAACAAATAGAATGTTAAAGCTTTCTCAATAGCTTTTAATCTCACCCCCCCCCCCCCCAAATTTTGATAATTATATCACTTTTAAGTCTCTTAGCAAGAGCATTAGCCATATTTTATCTTAATTGCTCTTTATCTATGTAAAAGTTCAACTAGGCTTCTTTAGTCTTAATGTACTCTTCTTACCATTGTAGTGTGAGTTTTGAGCTACAGTGCATTGTAGCTTGATAGTCGCAGAACAGAATTAGAGAGTTTACTTGAAACTTCTCAGTGGATGACTAGCAACAAGTCCTTCAATCTATTCAACCTTTTTCCCTGCAGAGGATAACACTTAGACGTCTGATTTCATGGATGATAGCACATTGCCTATTTGTTTTTTTATCTCCATAATACTTCTGCTCCTAGTGTAAACAAATGTCGACTAGTTGTCGACTTTCACTAAATTTTGAGCACTATAATGCATCAGAACATCCATTCAATCTTGAAGGATGACTAGAGTAGCACAAAGCAAACTCTTGAGTACCTCTCATTATCTCATAAGCCTCTTAAGGGCACTCCAATGTGTATTAATTTACTAGTGAATATGCAAATCATACCTACCTTAAGGGTTATGTATGGTATTTGTATACATGAGACTTTCAATAAGTTTAGAATGATCTAACAGTCTTATAGTTGCACCATCATTAGGTATCAACCTTTTATCATAAATCATAGTGTTTCAAAACAAACTTTCAATCACTATATCCTCGCTTTTGGAACACATTATTGATTTAATAAGTTTGATTAAGGGTTATTCCTTGCCAACCACAACACCTAGGTGTCTCATGCTGAATTCTTTGGATAGTGATATGGGTAAACAACCCAGCAAGAATCCCGAGATCTCTAAAAACATGCCTGTAATCCCCGTGGGTTGCTCACAGGCTCACTACTTCAGGTCAGCCAACAGAAGGGGGTCCTTCCGAGCCATTACAAAACCCTCTCCCTACCTATAAATATAGACCCCCTTACTCAGTTACCAAGTAATCAAAATTTTGGCCACTAAACTCTAATTTTACATCTTTGATTTCTGACTTGATCGCCGGAGGGCCTTCACCGAAAAAACTCCCGATGTTTCAAGTTTTTTGCAGGTTTCCGGTGGTCAACACCAACATAACCACCACACGAGCCACTAACTTCAATCAAATACTAACTCCTCATCAGTATCAGATTGATGGCTGATATTTGAGATTTCCACCAAATACAAGAACTCATCATCTGTTGTTCCCAATAAGAACTTAGCAGTATCAGATTGGCGCTGTTTGTGGGAATCTTCAGATCTAGCTTCCTATTGAGATCCTAGATCGTATCCGCATTCTTCTCCGATAGCCCCCAAGGCTAGGAAGACAACTACCACGGGGTGTGAGGTGGATCCTCTGCCTCCTCCTCCTCCAATTCGTCCGTCCTGCAGCCAAGGGTCGCAACAGCCGCGAGTCGAACATCAACAAGGGTAAGCTTCAAGCACTTCTCATTCGATCGCTGGAAGGGCCAAACACCCCGTAGATTTGGACCTCCGAAATCTTATCAACAATCAGCAGAATGAGAAAGACCTTTGCTATCACATTAACCGCTCCAGTCGTGACCGAGGACCCTCTAATCACGAGCCAAGCTGCAGCCATCACTCTTCCTACGGCGAGAGAAGGAGCAAAGCCTCCCTCTGAGAGATTGGCGAGCCCCGCATGGCCGCTAGGAAGAGGAAAGCCACATAACCTGAGCCGAGTTCCATGAATTCTGGAATGAGGTCCTTCAAGCTCTCTGAGGGGGAGCCAAAGATGACCACTACTTGGATAATCCGCGCATCAGAAGGACTGACAACAAGGAGTCCTATGGGTCTACCCGATCCGAGGGATGAGAAGATGCGGTCCTGAAGCAACTGCGGAAAATGGAATGGCTTGCTCGAATAGGGGATGAGGGGAAATAGTCAAACATGGGATACTACCCGGTCCGAACACCATTCTCCTCCTATATCCTTGAAGCCTGCGGAGCTTTAAGCCCCCATGCATTTGAGACTTACAACGAGGAGTCAGACCCAGGTGGTCAAATTGAGGGGGGGTCAAGACCCTCATGATGATTCAAAGTACCTCGGATGCCCTTGTAACACCCTAGATTTTTAAATAATATTTTTTGAGATTAATAAATGAATTAAAATGATTTTTTGATGATTTAATAAATATTTTTCTGAAATTTATCTTTTTGCACGTGAAAATATTTTCTTGGGAATTTCAAAGTTAGAAATTATTATGGGAAAATCTAATATTTATTAGTAGGTATTATTTATGAATTTTCTAGGTTTTTCTGATATTTATTTGGCTTATTTGCAAATATTACAAAAAGAGGAGCTTTTGTGCAAAATTACCACTTGGAGTGAAAACTCCAGATTTTTTGATTTTTGGGCTGAGCATGATTGCTAGTCAACTCAGAGCTAAAAAGTTTACTTTTTTTTAAATAGATTTAGTTTATTTCGCAATTTTTTTAAAGAATGATCTTTTTTGCAAAATTGCCACTTAGAGGCCAAAATTACAAAATTTGTTTTCTGGGTTTTGAAACAAGTGCAGCCAGATCTGAGTATTTGTTTTTGTTTTTAAATCTAAATATGATTGGTTTATCTATTTTCCAAGTATGAGGATTTATATATGTAAAGATATATTCAAAAGGGATATTTTACAAAACCTATTCAAAAACCCTAAAAACCTAATTTCCAGCCTAATATAAAAAGAGTGCAGCCGTCTCTTCGCTGCATTACATAAAGGGTTTTCCTTATTATTGATTTCTTGGAGTTTTGAAGCGAGGATTTTGGTTTTCCTGCGAAAGGAAGGACTTTTCTTATTCTTTTATTACTTCAGTTGATTCTTCAAAAAGGTAAGTGACATATGTTTGATTTCTTGCTGTTGTATGCATATTAAATGTGATGAATTGTCTATTAGAAAGCATGTTAGGGGATTGCATTATGATGTGTTGAATTGTCGATGGATGTATGAATAAAGATTTAATCTTTTCATGAAAACTATGCTATTGATGATTAAAACTCTATGAAGATAACTTGAGATTGTCAAAGAACCTAACAGAAATCAGGGGTAGGTTGTTTCCTTCCATATGCTTGCTGTTTTGATTTTTTATAATAATTTGTATGTTGATTATGGCATAAAAGTGAATAAAAACTTAACATTTACTGTGTATATATGTATAGACTCTGTTCTTGATGTTTTGATAGATAAAACTTGATGAATAGTTGTTATAATTGCATATCATTCAAGGACAAACTGATGTTAGTAATTGTATGCGTGTTTAATAACTCAAAGAGGAGTTTTAGATTAAACAAGATCAAGTTTTGAATGATCAAAAGGGGTGGGTCTGTGGTGTTTAGCCGAAATTGTTCTTTTTGGGATTTTTATAAAGTTTTCGATTAGATTTGAGTTGTTTTAATACTGAGCTTGATTTGAACATTGTACTACTTCTAATTGATGAAATTTTGATGCTTGAACACTTATATAAACATATATATGCACATACACTTATGTATTTGCTGTTGTGAAGGATTTTCTAAAAATTGCTCTTTTATGATCTTAATAAGGTTTTGATTTGTTTTATAAACTTCAGTATGTTAGACAAGTTGTATTTGATCATCTCAGAAATTTTTTTGTACAAATTTATGATTTTACAAAGAATTAACGAAGTATCAGTAAAAGGGTGTACGAATATTAAAACTGTCGAATTTTGAACTGTCGGTCGACTGTCAAGATTTTACACATGAACTAAAAGTTGACTGTCAATTATTTGATTTTGGGATTTTTGCATGTCGGTCAACCGGCCACTTTTGAACTAAGTTCGATGGTCGACTATCAGCTGCTTGGCTGATTGTTTTCTTGAACTTTCCTGTTGTTTTCTCGAACGATTATTTTTTCGATATTATGGATTATTGATCTACTGTTTTAGATGATGTTTTGCTATAGATTATAGTATTTTACAGAGAGTTATTTTTTGATTATAATAGAGTTTAAATCGTATTTCTATTACTTTATAAAGTGAAATATATACGGTTTTCAATGAAATTGATGTTTTGTGATATTCAATGATTTCAAATTATGATTCTCAAATTTAATAGATTTAATACCTTATTTCAGTTCTAGAATTTGTGAGCATACTGAATGAATTTGGTTTTGTTGATTAAAGAAGTTTTCATTGATATAAACATTTGAGATTTGGAATTAAGAGTTTTATTGAAAGTTTTGGTGTTGATGTTCGATTTGTGAATCTCTAGGAGTTGAGTGGGAGTCCTGTGTACCGACATATGAGATTTTGTGGATTTTGACCAGTTGGGGTCATTGGAGTTGTGTTTTGGAATTAAGTCCAGATACACTAACTCTAGAGAGGGAGAAATTGTGTTTTATTAATAATAACCAACTTAAGGACAGACACTAGTGGAGATGTAATTGAACTTAGAAAACGTAAGTATAAGCTCTTGGGGTTCAGTCCAACGGATGCGTTCCAGGACTTGTGTGTTCTGTCTCGAGAGGAATTTTAGTATGTTCGCGTGTCTCGTCCCGCTTCCCAAAAATACGGAATGCAAGCACGTGACATGGCCTGGCGAATGACTTGCATCACCCATGAGCTGTTATCGATTCAACTCAACAATATAAATTGGGAGTAATACAACCGTGCATGCAATAAAAGAAGTAATCACATGAATAACAATACTTGGAATTTAAATATAAAACCAACATAATATAAATCCAACATCTGGAATCAACAAAACAATATTCGGGTCAAAGCCCACATTACAAAGAATTATCAATGTTCAATTATTAAAGTTCAAAAAAAAAGAAACAATAATTATTTAAACGGCGCAGCAACACAAGTCTTTCACCATTGCTGTTCTCCTAGTCCATCCAGCAAATCTCCTTGATTACCTGTAAGCTGCTCATCTAAAAGAGAGAAAAAATATGTCCTTAGAGTTGTGGACAGCATGCAAAGAAACAGAGAACAATGACAATAACGGTATAATGATGAATTCAATGGACGATGAAATCAATAGTATTAAACAGTGACAAGGCAATAATAGTACAATGTGCAATAACAATGATTTATAACGATAGCAATAAACAATAACAATGATGATAAACAATAACGATAATACTGTTCAATGAAGATGACAATATGTAATGACAATGCAATGAAGTCTTAAGTCTATTATTCATTTTAATTCTAACTAATGCATGTACTATTGCATCCCATACTACAGGTTCGATGCATACAATCAATTTCATTTAGACTAAGGTGGTAGATTCTATAGGTCATGTACTCGGCACAATATAATATTTCAATAGTAATCACTGGCTATTGATCAATTTCTTGCACAATAACGATAACACTGGCCATTTGCAATTTCTTGCATAATGACGATAACATTGGCCATTTGCAATTTCTTACACAATGACGATAACACTAGCCATTTGCAATTTCTTGCACAATGACGATAACACTGGTTATTTGCAATTTCTTGCATAATGATGATAACGATAATTTGGGAACGAGGCCCACATTTCCGAGTACAGTCACTGTATTATCAACTACCCTAGTCAACTCTTAACCCCGGCTTGATTAACATTCTTTTATTTAAACATGCAATACTAATAGAGAATAATAGGGAAAGAAACAACAATGGGGAACGATAATGCAATAAATAAGGGACATTAGGATGATGAAAAAATAATCCTAAGATCATGCAATGTACTCTACACAATTAAATGCACCAAATACAATATTATAGATTCAATTGTATATTATTAAATATAGAAACCCAATTATGGATAGCAGTAGGTTGATATACCAAAATCAGAATTCCCATTGCTACAGGATAGAAAATGTGGATCCGTCAGAGGTTCTAGAAATTATACTCCTTCCCGATTTCAATGCATATAAATAAGATACATAAAAGTTGTAGCATCAGGTGTCAAAACAGCAAACTACACAGGATTTGTGTTCAGCCAGAACTTGCAAAATTGTGTTTATACATATGAAACAGGTCTGAAACTTCACTAATTAATTCCAGGAAAATTAGAGAATGTTTTCTAGTGTGTCTAGTATCAGCATGCAAAATTTCAAGTTATTATCTTACAGGTAGCATGGTTAAATTAATTGTAAAATAAAGTGATGTAGCAGTTTTGTGAATCTGAAATTTTACGACACAGCAGCAGTAAAAATGTGATAACTCACAAACCATAACTCAGAATTCAATTCTATCAAAAGGGTAGTAAACTAGATATCTGGGGCTACATTTCATATTCAGGAAGTTATTAATTTTGATGACATTATCTAGGTCGAAACAGCATGGTAATGTTCAGGTTGGTAGTAAATTTCAAGGTTTCAATATATTTTTCATGCATAAAATGATTAGAATGTTATGAACGATGAGTTAGGGGTCGAAAACATAAATCACAGCAAGTTATATCTATGTGAGCATGGTATTAAGATGTATAATGTCCATAATCTTACTAATCACAATCAACTCGCACACCATCTTCAATCATATGAACAATCAACACTAGTATATAATCTACAATAGTTGTGTAATGTCATAACATGAAATGCAATAGCAATCCCTATTCCTATATTCAATAATTAACTATATGAATGCATGTAAGATCTCAATAAGTCGGAGGCAAAAAGATGGCATGAAGTCAAGACTACTACTTGGATTCGCTCGTGTAAATCCGTAGCATCCCAACGATAGATAACAATAACAATATACGATAATAAATAGGGATCTACTTGCGGGATTCAATAAACAATTTCGAATACGATTCAATATAATTCGAAAATGAGATGACTTACCTTTAGGACGACGTTAGATCCGAATACAATAGAATAATGGGATGAGAATCCCGACAACAACGGCGATGATCACAAACCAAGCAACATCGATGACGATCACGATCGGGTATGGATCTTGATGAGGATCAAGATCGGATGATCGGACGGCTGAGATTGAAGATCAAGATCAAGATCAAGATGATGATCATGATCGCGATGATCAAAAGAGATCTGTTGTGAAATCTAGCTATCTAAATATATAGATCAACTAGACACAAATTAAAAACCTCGCAAGTGTACGAATCGTTTATAGAAGCATAGTGACAAGCAAGGGTCGATCCTACAGAGATTGTAGAAGTTAACTTACTAACCAATAAAACAGAAATAAGAATCTTAAGGAGTTGTTCTAAAAGAAATGACTCGATCAAGTAGTTCTGAATCCCAATGTTTATTAAGTAGTTGGGCTTTGATTTCCACCTATAGTCAATAATGCTAAGTCACCTTCTTCACTACTCTAATTACTCAGGTTCGTTCCTTTAAGGGCATGGTATCTACTCCTTAAAGTTAATGTTTCCCTAAGCCAAGAATTAGGCATGGTATCTACTCTAATTCGTTTCTTTCCTTAAGTATTTAGCATGGTATCTACTAAGTTGCACTTAAAGAAAACATAAGAACAATGGAAACGAACAAACACTCGAAGTTTTAGAAATTGGTATCAGATCTAGATCCTTCAAGTTGATTAAACCAAGAACCCCTAAAGATTCCTATGTTACAAGTTATGAGCACGAGATACGGGTCGTCTCTATACTCATATAACAGATTCAGATTTATAACATGCAAACTTGATAATCTTAGGTTCTGTATGGCAGTCGACTTGCTGTCACTCTCAGTCGACTGCTCTTAGAACTTCTGAACAAGTTTGTATATTATAAATCTATACCAATACTCTCAGGTTTAATCAATAAGTAACAGAATAGCATTCAGAAGAATATAAGCACTACATAACTACGGTTTCCATCTACCCAACTATGAAATTAGTTCCACATAATAAAACTTTTATTGACTAACAGTTTCGAATACATGATGAAAATAAAGACTAGAAAGAGAAGAAATAAACTGATGATGTTTGGTCTGAGAAGTCGACTGCTGTCACTCAGTCGACTGGCTTGTTGCTTCAGTGTACTCGATCTCCTTCTTCTTCGATGCTGATAGAATAATCCTCTTGGTTGATGATTTGATGATTCAGAAATTCCTTGATTCCTTCCTTCCCTAGAATAACGCCTCTTGGTTGATATTTATAGAACACGGGAAGAGAATTAGGGTTTGCACTTTTTCCAGAAAAGTCCTCTTCTTTTATTTATTTCCTTCCTTATTTGATCGGCGTTTTATTTCTTTCTCTTTTTTTCTTTTCTTCTTTTTCTGCTAACCATGTGCTCTTGCCAATCCCTAGTCTCTAGCTTTGATTTGTTGGAGAAGTTGTTATTCACATATAACCTGGGTTTGGATAACTTAATTTTGATTTGGATTTAGATGAGGGTGGATCGTCAATTATCTTATCTTTTCACTCCGCTGGATGCAGTCGACTGGTGTTGGGGTAAGTCGACTGTGCCGAGCAGCTTCAGCCTCTCTGTCCAGTCGACTGTTGAAGAACCAGTCGACTGTTGCTCTGCAGTTCCCTGTATATCGTCCTCTCAGTCTGTATTAGTCTGGAATCTGCTTCGTTTTGTTGCTTTTGGTTGTTTCCTATGGAAAAGAGAAAAGAAGAGTAAAATAACACATATAGAGCATTTAAATGTCTAATTGCACTAAGATTATTGCTCCTAAATGTGAATATCATTGGGTTCATTAAATACCCCCAAACTTAGCTTTTGCTTGTCCTCAAGCAAAAAGTAAAATTATGAACAAGGGGAAAATAATAGTAGACTCAACCCATCACACCAAGAATTCTCATTATGCAAGCATCAAAATTTCAATATAAACAATTGCAAATAAAGTAAAAACAAGTATACCCACTTTCTCTAGTGCAATTGTCTATTCATAGCTCCAAACCCAATCATAATTGTCATGCAATTAATTATAGTTATAGTATGTAACACTCCATCTGTGATTATCCCTTTTCTCTACTACAAACCGAGTAGCAAACTAGAGTTTTTTTTTTTTTTATAGTTAGTCTCTTCTTTAAGTCGTCACTTGCCTTTTGACGCGAGTGCAAGACATTTGTGATGAATCCACCCGGTTACTCAACAAGTCACGAACTTTAAGTGCTTTACATACTCATATTTCAAGTTGCCGTTTGACGTAAAGGTAAACATTGGTGATGAATACCCCTAGTTACTAAGCAACTCAAAACATTGGAGTAGATTGACTTTATTCATATATATATATTCTTTTCGTTTTTGCTCTATTTACTTAAACTCTGTTTAGGACTAGATCAAAGAGGATAATCACTAGAAAAAGCATCACATTTGTTTTTTTATGTATAATCGCATGACTCTTATAATTTTGTAAGGAATTATGAAACTCAACAATCCTAAAGTAAATAAGTATACTTACTCTTACTGTATAAGAAATTGTTTATCCCGAAAAAAAATCAAAAAACTCCAAATAACTATCCCCAAACTTAGATGGAACATTGTCCTCAATGTTCGCACAAAAACTTAAAATAGGCATGTGTTACCACCCAGTTTGAAGGAAAGAAAATAAAGTAAAGAAATAAAGAAATGATTAAAGAAATAAATAAATAGAGAGTGTAAGTACTCCCCTGAAAAATTGGGTTGCCTCCCAATAAGCGCTGTGTTTCCTGTCTTCAGCTAGACTTGATGAGTTCATGCAATGTATTGAATGGTTTGAAGATTCACATCTTCCTCGTGCGGCTCTAAACTCATCTCAATGTACGGCTTCGCCCTATGCCCGTTCACCTTGAATGTTTGATTTTTCTCTTTGCTATGAACCTCCAATGCTCCATGTGGAAAGACTTTTGTAACAATGTATGGGCCATACCATCGTGACATAAGCTTGCCTGGAAAGAGTCTTAATCTTGAGTTGTATATTAATACCTTCTGTCCTTCATAAAACTCCTTCCTTGCTAGCTGTTTATCATGGTATATCTTGGTCCTTTCTTTGTACAACTTTGTATTTTCATATGCGTCGTGCCTCAATTCTTCAAGCTCGTTCAGTTGCAATCTTCTTTTGTCGCCTGCTTATTTCATATCAAAATTAAACCTTTTAATGGCCCAATAGGCTTTGTGTTCCAACTCCACTGGCAGATGACAGGCTTTTCCAAAAACCAAACGGTATGGTGACATGCCGATGGGTGTCTTATATGCCGTTTGGTAGGCCCATAATGCATCATTCAAGCGTAGCGACCAATCCTTTCTCCTTGTATTTACTATCTTTTCCAAAATGCTCTTGATCTCTCTGTTGCTAATCTCCACCTGCCCACTGGTTTGAGGATGATATGGAGTACCCACTCTGTGTAATCCCATATTTCTTTATCAAAGAAGCAAATGGAAAATTATTGAAGTGACTCCCTCCATCACTAATTATTGCTCGTGGTGTACCAAACCTAGTGAAGATGTTCTCCTGCAAAAACTTGACAACAACTTTGTGATCATTAGTTTTTTAGGGGACAGCCTCGACCCATTTAGACACATAATCCACACCCACAAGAATATATAAATAATGAGTTAGGAAAGGGACCCATGAAGTCGATTCCCCAAACATCAAAAAGCTCGATTACTTGGATGTTTTGCAGTGGCATTTGATTTCTAGAAGAGATGTTGCCTGTCCTTTGGCATTTGTCACAAGTCCTGTAAAAAGAAAAAGCATCTTTGAATACATTAGGCCAATAAAAACCAGATTGTAATACCTTAAGTGCTGTTCTTTTTGCCCCAAAGTGTCCTCCACATGCATATTGATGGCAATGTTGTAGAATACTCATTTGCTCTTCTTCTGCCACACATCTTCTTATAATCTGATCAGGGTAGAATTTGAACAAATAAGGATCATCCCAATAATAGTGCTTGCACATGGCCACCAGTCTCTTTCTTTCCTGAATTGTCATACCTGGAGGGAAAACATAAGCAGTGAGATAATTTACAATATCTGCAAACCATGGAAGTTGTATATTTATTTCAAATAAATTTTTATCTGGGAAATTTTCATTAAGTGGGGGCACAATTCTTTCTTCCTCATGCAGTAATCTGGACATGTGATCTGCTACAACATTGTCACTTCCTTTCTTATCTCTAATCTCAAGGTCGAATTCTTGAAGCAACAGCACCCATCTAATCAACCTAGGCTTAGCATCCTTTTTAGCAAACAAATATCTCAAAGCAGCATGGTCAGTGAAAACAATGACTTTAGAACCAATCAAATATGATCTAAACTTCTCTACAGCAAAAATGACAGCTAACATTTCTTTTTCAGTAGTGGAATAATTAAGCTGTGCATCATTTAAAGTTCGAGAAGCATAGTAAATAACATGGGGTACCTTATTGGTTCTCTGACCTAAAACAGCTCCCAAAGCATAATCACTTGCATCACACATAAGCTCGAAGGGATGGTTCCAATCTGGTGCCATGACAATAGGTGCAGAAATGAGAAGATTCTTCAATGTAATAAAAGCATTTGTGCACTCTTCTGTCCATGCAAACTCAACATCCTTAGCCAACAATTCACAAAGGGGTCTGGAGATTTTTGAGAAATCTTTTATAAATCTTCTATAGAACCCTGCATGTCCAAGAAAACTCCTAACACCCTTGACTGTAGTAGGAGGGGGTAGCTTTGATATGATGTCAACTTTTGCCTTGTCCACCTCTATGCCTCTTTTTGATACCACATGTCCCAAGACAATACCTTGTTGTACCATAAAATGACACTTTTCCCAATTCAGCAGTAAATTGCATTCTTCACATCTCTTAAGTACAAGCTGCAAATGGTTAAGGCATTCATAAAAAAAGATCCAAAAACACTAAAATCATCCATAAATACCTCGATGAACCTTTCCACCATGTCTGAAAATATACTCATCATGCATCTCTGAAATGTAGCTGGTGCATTGCACAATCCAAAGGGCATCCTCCTGTATGCAAAAGTACTAAAAGGACATGTAAAAGTGGTTTTTTCTTGATCTTCTGGATCAATAGCAATTTGATTATAGCCACTATAACCATCTAAAAAACAATAATGACTATATCCTGCTAATTTTTCTAATATTTGATCAATAAAAGGAAGAGGGAAGTGATCTTTCCTGGTTTCGTTATTTAGCTTCCTGTAGTCAATGCATACCCTCCATCCTGTGGTCACTCTCGTAGGGATAAGTTCATTTTCTTCATTCTTCACCACTGTGACTCCACTCTTCTTAGGCACCACATGTATAGGGCTCACCCATTTGCCATCTGAGATAGGGTAGATGATGCCAACATCTAATAGCTTCAAGACCTCTGTTCTTACCACTTCCTTCATGTGTGGATTAAGCCTTCTCTGTGCTTCCCTGCTAGGTTTTGCATTGTCTTCAAGAAGTATTTTATGCATGCATTTGGATGGACTTATTCCCTTGATGTCTGCAATGGTCCACCCTATTGCACCTTTGTGTTCTCGCAGTACCCTCAGCAGCTTATCTTCTTCTTGTGCACTCAAATTTGCAGCAACTATTACTGGTAGCGTCTGGTTCTCACCCAAATATGTGTGCTTCAGATGTTCAGGCACCGGCTTAAGCTCCACGTCTGGTGTCCTGGTAGCAGTCGAGACAGTCGACTTGTTCCGTTCACTAGTCGACTGGTCTAAGGAAACACAAGTGTTATCAGATACAAAATTTTCAAATGCAGGTGCAAGCTTACCTGAATATGACTTTGGGGTTTCAAGGTGATGTACTGTCTCTGCAATCCTGCAGTCATCGTATTCCTGTTCAACATGAGATAATGTTAGAGACTGTGTAATTGCTGCTTGTAGTGGTTCAATGCGATGTACCTGAAATGTTTGATCAACAATCTCCTGTACCACATCAACATTATAGCATTCATGGTCATCAGGTGGTAATTTTAGTGTATCAAACATTTTAAATTCAACATTTTCTCCATTTATTTTCATACTTATAGTACCCTTTTTAACACAAATTTTTATATCAGCCGTACTCATAAAGGGCCTACCTAAAATGATCGTTAAAGAAGATGGCATTGAAGAGTCTTCCATATCCAACACAACAAAATCTGCAGGCAAAATGAAATCATTTACCTGAACTAGGACATCTTCCAAAATACCTATAGGTCTTTTGATGCTGCGATCAGCCAACTGCAAAGTGATGGATGTTGATTTGAGTTCCCCCAATCCTAGCTTTTCGTAAACAGAGTAAGGAAGAAGATTGATGCTTGTCCCCAAGTCTAGCAGTGCCTTTTCAAAGAAGTGCTCCCCAACCCTGCAAGGAATGGTAAAACTACCTGGGTCCTTCAATTTAGGAGGTAATTTCCTTAACAAAATAGCACTCACTTCCTCTGTCAAAGCCACATCCTCCCTAACCTGAAATGTTCTTTTGTAAGTACAACTTTCTTTCAAAAATTTGGCATAAGAAGGAATTTGTTTAATAGCATCAAGTAGGGGGATATTAATTTCTACCTTTCTGAGAGTTTCAAAGATATCAAATAAATGTTGTTCTTTCTTTTGCTTGACTAACCTTTGAGGGAATGGTGGCAAAACTGTCCTTTCTTTTTCACTTACCTTGTTGGAACCCAAAACTTTTGATGGTTATGTATCTGCTTCTTCTGTGTGTGTTCCAACCTTGTTGTCAATTGTCTTACCACTTCTCAGAGTTGTTACTGATTTGAGCTGTTCTTGGCCTCTAGGGTTTGGTATGGTTTGTGAAGGGAGTTCTCCTGCCTTTCTTTCACTCAACTCCTTTGCGATTTGCCCGATTTGAGTTTCCAATTTCTGAATTGCCTGCCCTTGTTGGTTGCTTGTTTGATGTTGTTGTTGGAGCAATTGAAGAACGGTGGATTCAAAATCCAACTTCTTCTGTTCTTGAATTGGCCGATCAAACCCACTTTCCATCTGGAAGTTCCGTGCATGTCCTTGCGGTGATTGAGTTCCTTGATTGTTGCTCCATGAGAAATTTGGATGGTTCCTCCACCCTGGGTTGTATGTGTTCGAGAATGGATTGTTCTTTGGTGGAAACACTCCTTGTCCCACATAGTTTGCATGCTCCTGATCTGTGAAAGAAGATATGGGACATGTGTCAGTTGTATGATCAAAATGAGAACAAATTGCACAAATTTCTTTTGTTTGATTTTTTACACTGCCCATTGTTGTCATTGCATTAATAAGCATATCAATTTTTTTTGTTCATGTTTACCATTTCTAATTGTATGTTATTACTACCAGAAATTTTGTAAACTCCCTGTTTTTTAGAAATGCCTCTTCTCCTTGTTGAGAATTGCTGTGAGTTCTGGCTGAGTTCTTCAAATAATTCGATGGCCTCCTCACCACTTTTCCTCATCAAGATTCCGTTGCAAGCTGAATCCACAATTGTCTTGTTAGTATCATTTAAACCCTCATAAAATGCTTGTACCTGATCATCCTTAGGCATGTTGTGCGTAGGACACTTGAGAAGCTTGGTCTTGAAATCCTTCCATGCTTCGAAGAATAAATCTCCATCTTTTTGTTGGAAGAGTTGAATCTCCCTTTTTAGTTGTTTGGTTTTTTGGGCTCGAAAGAATTCTTTCAAGAATTTTGTTGCCAATTGCTCCCATGAATTAATTGATCCTGGTTCCAAAGAATTATACCACAATTTAGCATTAAGTTTTAAGGAGAATGGAAATAAGATTAACCTGATTTGTTCAGGGGTAAGCCCTTGGACGCTTTGTGTTCTGTAAAGATCAAAGAAGTCTTGCAGATGGAGGTGAGGCTCCTCGTCTGGTTTGCCACTAAAGTGGGGAACCATGCTAAGTAATTGGGGAGATAGATGCATATTCCCTGTGACATTAGGTTGATAAGCAATGCAGGAAGGTTGCTCAATATTCTTAGGCGTGAATTTGTCCTGCATTGGTACTCGATTTGGTATTTCCTCAGCCATTGTTGCTCGTGAATTGGGTCCCTGTGCAGTCGCCTGGTTCCTTGTAGCAGTCGATTGGTTGGTTGCAGACAGCCGACCTAGTCTGTGCAGAGTGCGTTCTGTTTCCGCATCAATAGGTAGTAGCTCTGGACGAAGTGATCGCCTTCCGTGCATCCACCAAGATCCTGTAACCTAGAAGAGAAAATATTTATTAATAAAATAAGTGAAAATAAAAGAAAAGATTTACTGATTTGTAAGTTAAAATACTAACAATTCCCAGCAACGGCGCAAAAAACTTGTTGTGAAATCTAGCTATCTAAATATATAGATCAACTAGACACAAATTAAAAACCTCGTAAGTGTACGAATCGTTTATAGAAGCATAGTGACAAGCAAGGGTCGATCCTACAGAGATTGTAGAAGTTAACTTACTAACCAATAAAACAGAAATAAGAATCTTAAGGAGTTGTTCTAAAAGAAATGACTCAATCAAGTAGTTCTGAATCCCAATGTTTATTAAGTAGTTGGGCTTTGATTTCCACCTATAGTCAATAATGCTAAGTCACCTTCTTCACTACTCTAATTACTCAGGTTCGTTCCTTTAAGGGCATGGTATCTACTCCTTAAAGTTAATATTTCCCTAAGCCAAGAATTAGGCATGGTATCTACTCTAATTAGTTTCTTTCCTTAAGTATTTAGCATGGTATCTACTAAGTTGCACTTAAAGAAAACATAAGAACAATGGAAACGAACAAACACTCGAAGTTCTAGAAATTGGTATCAGATCTAGATCCTTCAAGTTGATTAAACCAAGAACCCCTAAAGATTCCTATGTTACAAGTTATGAGCACGAGATACGGGTCGTCTCTATACTCATATAACAAATTCAGATTTATAACATGCAAACTTGATAATCTTAGGTTCTGTATGGCAGTCGACTTGCTGTCACTCTCAGTCGACTGCTCTTAGAACTTCTGAACAAGTTTGTATATTATAAATCTATACCAATACTCTCAGGTTTAATCAATAAGTAACAGAATAGCATTCAGAAGAATATAAGCACTACATAACTACGGTTTCCATCTACCCAACTATGAAATTAGTTCTGCATAATAAAACTTTTATTGACTAACAGTTTCGAATACATGATGAAAATAAAGACTAGAAAGAGAAGAAATAAACTGATGATGTTTGGTCTGAGAAGTCGACTGCTGTCACTCAGTCGACTGGCTTGTTGCTTCAGTATACTCGATCTCCTTCTTCTTCGATGCTGATAGAATAATCCTCTTGGTTGATGATTTGATGATTCAGAAATTCCTTGATTCCTTCCTTCCCTAGAATAACGCCTCTTGGTTGATATTTATAGAACACGGGAAGAGAATTAGGGTTTGCACTTTTTCCAAAAAAGTCTTCTTCTTTTATTTATTTCCTTCCTTATTTGATCGGCGTTTTATTTCTTTCTCTTTTTTTCTTTTCTTCCTTTTCTGCTAACCACGTGCTCTTGCCAATCCCCGGTCTCTAGCTTTGATTTGTTGGAGAAGTTGTTATTCGCATATAACCTGGGTTTGGATAACTTAATTTTGATTTGGATTTAGATGAGGGTGGATCGTCAATTATCTTATGTTTTCACTCTGCTGGATGCAGTCGACTGGTGTTGGGGTAAGTCGACTGTGCCGAGCAGCTTCAGTCTCTCTGTCCAGTCGACTGTTGAAGAACCAGTCGACTGTTGCTCTGCAGTTCCCTGTATATCATCCTCTCAGTCTGTATTAGTCTGGAATCTGCTTCGTTTTGTTGCTTTTGGTTGTTTCCTATGGAAAAGAGAAAAGAAGAGTAAAATAACACATATAGAGCATTTAAATGTCTAATTGCACTAAGATTATTGCTCCTAAATGTGAATATCGTTGGGTTCATCAAGATCCGACGGTTGAGATCAAGATCTTGATGATGATGATGGTGGTGATGATGATCAATGCAAATCCAATGACCAAGATCAACGGATCAAGAAGCGATCACGATCGCGATGATCAATGATCGGACGGCCGAGATCAATAGCTGCTGATATTGATGATCTGATCGGACGGCCATGATTGAGTGGCTGAAGCTTGATGGTATAAACAGTTACAAATAGCGAGGGTGGCAAGGCGAGCTGGCGGTGCGACGAGGAGTGTCGGGGAAGAGGGACGGCTGCAGTGGCACTACTGAGCTGCAGTCGACGCAGGAAGGTAGGGGACCAGGGGGGTCGTGGTCACTGCTACGGTGGCTGCAGCGACATGACAGGAGCAAAGGGGAGGTGCAGGGCAGCGCATCGCTGACGAGGGGCTGCTCTGGTAGGAGGGCGCACAGCGGAGCAGGATCGGGGGGTCACCGGCAAGACTATAGGGCTCACAGGGGGAGCTGAGGTGCCGTGCTGTTGTCGACCCAGGGTGGAGAAGAAGGGGAGAGGCAGGGCACCGGGGTTGCACAGGAGGAGGGCAGAGAAGAAGAGAGCAGGAGCAGGGGAGAGCGGCTGAGGGCGAGGAGCGGGAGAGGAAGATGGGTGTCGATAAGGGTGCAGGGCGAGGGCAGGGGAGATGGCTTGGAGGTCGGGATAGGGTGTGGAAGTCGGAGCGCCCACGAGGAGAGAGGAGGTGAGCGGAAGGTTGAAGGTGAAGAAACAGGAGAGGGGGGATATAGGTGGCTATAGGTTTTGATATAATAGGGTTTGGTGAACAGGGGTGTTATATATAGGGTAAGGTTAGGTGTGATGGGTTTCGGGTTGAGTAGGGTAAAGATATAATATAATGGGTATTGGGTAGGGTTACCAAATGGGTATTGGGTTTGGATAGTTAAAACAGGGCATTGGGTTAATAGGGTAATATAGGGTTTAAGAAGAAATCCAATAAGAAAATGGTTTGGAATTTTAAGAAAATAATGAATGAATAGATCAAAAATAATATAGTAATACAAATAATCAGATTGTATGCATTAAATTAATACTCAAATACTACTAAATACAATAGAAATAGATTTTTAAATAAACAATCAAAGGTAATTATAATAATAAAAATAATAACAAATATCATAATAATAAAAATAATAGTAATAATAATAATACTGAACAATAATAATAACAACAACATTAATAGGGTATAAAAAACATCGTAAATAGTTATAATTAAAATTATTGATTAAAAATAAACTTTAGTAGGAGATCCGACAATACATTTTAAGAAAAGAATTTGAAAGCAGAAAAACTAATTTACAAAAATTTTAAATACCGAAATACACAGAAAATACGTATTTGCGAAAACAGGGGTTACATCGCGTGTCGAGGGTCTGCAGTGCATATTCACGGAACATACAGGTACATTCGCGTGTCGAGGGTTGACGGGTCTATTCACGGGATGTGCCTGTATACTTGCACGTCGAGGGGCGGCGGTGGGTACATAGCAGGGGGTGATTCTCTGATTTTTGAGCTATTCTTACATGATGCTTGCGCGTTGAGGGTTGTGATGCATATTCGCGGAGTATTCTGGATCTTGTTTCCATCACCATAGTAGGATTAGTTGCATAACGAGGGATCTAACCCTATGAAGTGGAGAACGATAAGGGCTTACACCGGACCTATGTAGTATGAAATACATAGAATTTGACAAGTATGCAGTAGAGAGACATCATACTACATTTGAATTTTCTTGACTTGGTTTTATGCATGTTTGTTTTCTGTTTTCCTACACTTGACACTTAATCTAGTTTCACTTGATGTTTTCATGTTTTATTTACTGTTATTTCATATTCCATTCGTTACTACTGTTGGTATGTGTTGGTCATGATTCTATCCTTCATGTTTTATTTACATTGTATTCCTTTTGATGTCACTCACACCGTTATGGCTGTCCCTGTAGTTTTGGGGGTTAGAGTTATCTCTAGCCTCATGTTTTACAAGTAGGTACCTATAGCATTGGGATTTGGATGTGTAACTCATGTATCCCATTTTCTGTATTTTTGTACTGTATTTCTTTTCTTCCAGTGTATTCTATATAATTATACTCTTTCATTTTCCTGAACCGTGTATTTGTTCTTCTTCCATATATAAATTTATCTATTGTTTATCATCTGTGATTTGATCTTTTGTGGTTCATTTGTTTGCCAATTATTTTGTCTCCGAATGATTTATTGTCTCTGATTTATTGCATTTCATGGCCTAATTGCTTATTTATTCAATTTCTGCTTATTGGATCTGGTTTTCTACCTAGTTTACCCTAATTGAACCCTTCTACCCATCTTACTAGATCCTAACCCGCTACCTAATACCCTCTTCTTTGACCCGTCTTCCCCAGATATTTCTTCACGTTCCTAACAAGCAGATCATATCTTTCCCTATCTTCTCTTGATTCCTCAAAATCCTACTTGTTGAATCTCTTTATTAAATCTCCAACAAAATTTGTTATTTCTATCTACAATTGCTATCTCCTAAACCCTAACCCCAATCACCATCTATCTCTCTCTCTCATCTCTCTCCCGGTTTACCCCCCGACCACCAGCAAACCCCCGTCGCTGGCACCCTCCGACTGCCGCCACCCTCGCGCCTACCCTAGTCGTGCCGCCCTGCCTCCACGATGCCAGGCCACCACAACAGCCAACCCCCTCTCCTTCCCTTCTCCTCCCAAAGCCAGTCAGCAGCGACAGTAGCCCCAACAGCCAGCGCCGACCCCCCATCTCGTCGCCGTCCCACCCCTGCCGCCATGCTGTCTGTCCCACCGTCGTGCCGCCACCCTACCGCCATCGTCTTCCATCCCAGTGCACATCACCACGGCTGTCCCTCTTTCTTTGTGTGCACGTGTTGGATCTCGAGTATTGGGTTCATGTTCATTGTGTTCGTGATCATCTTGTTCAAGATCTGTTCGTTGGTATTGTGTTCGTTCCCGGAAATCCATTCTCGTTATTCTCATTCTTTCCGTCAGATTCGTCGACTATCTAAGGCAAGTAACTTGTATTATTTTGTTGTATATACAAGTACCAAATTCCGCCTGTAGTCTCGCATTGTTTTTAGGGCTATCCTCGTGAAAAACTCTTGTTAGATCTTGACTCTAATTATTGATCCATCCGTAGTCATCATTTGTTACACACACGACATGAAATTAATTTAGACCTGATTAAATTCCTGATGCATGTATGTATGTTGTTTTGTGATCCATGATATGTTGTATACTTGTTGCATGCTTGATGTGTTAGTTGTAGTATCTTGTGGTAGACTTGTTAAACACCCATATCATGTTTTTTTGGACATCTATTATATCATGCTTCGTATTTTGTTATAATTTGAATTTGTTGCATATGAACTAAGCCAGGGTTAAGGAAAAGACCTTAGTAGTGGACAATATAGATATGTGTACTCAGAAGGGGGCATCGTTCCCATTTTATGTTGATTCGTGAACCTATTTTATTTTATGTTGATTCACGAACCTGTTGTACTTTATGCTTTGATTCATGAACCTGTTGATCCATGAACCTGTTGACTCATGAACCTGTTGATTCACGAACCTGCTGATTCGTGAACCTGTTATGTTGCTACCTAATTCATGAACCAGTTACATGTTACTTGTGCATGAGGCCTGAGTACACGGCCCTATAGAAACCCACCACTAGATCTAAATGTAAATTGCATGTAAGTAGCAACCATGTGGTAAAATTTTGAGACACATGAAGTGCTACCTAGATAGAAATAAATACAAGATTTGAAATAACATGATCACCTGCATATCCCTGTTACATGTTTACCTGTACATGCTACATGATACCTGTTACATGTTTACTTGCTTGCATGATACCTGCTACCTGTCACATGTCACATGCACCCTATTATCTCATCATATTATTTGATTCTGCCCCTGATTTATGTTAGTCATTCTGTTTTGCTGTCACTCATTCCATGCTTATTCAGTACTTGCTTCCGCTGTTACTCTATTCTTGTTTATCTGTTTTTTCTGTACTTGTTGTCTGCACTACAAGCGTCCCGTAACTTACATTGACGGGCATTTTATTTCTTTTTCCTCTTCCTGCAATTTGTTAAACTTGCAGACTTTGGTGACCAGCTGTCCGAGGGAGTAGGTGACCAAACATTCTAGTTGGCTGGAGTTCTTATTGCAATTTATTTCCTGATATTTTTGAATAAATGTAATTGCTACATGGATTTGTATTGGTCATCTTGTCCCAGATTTGTATCTTATTTCCAGACTTGATTATTTGAGATTAAGTATTTTTGCTTTGGAGTAATCATGTTAGTTATGTTAATTCATTTATTCATGCGTAGCTGATTATTTCTCTTGTGTCTCTCCTATTTTTGCTTTTACATGTTGTAAAGATCCTTACAGCTTATGAATGGTGAAAGCCATTTGCTGGACTTGTGTCGCATATCCGTATTCGGTATTCCTTTTTGGAAAGCGGGGCATGACAGGATGCATGTGGTAGAATGATAATGTGGCTTATGTAAATTGTAAAAGAATGTGTTGTAAAAGAAAGAATTGTAATTCAAGGTGTTTAATTTTTCGCTGTGCTTTGTAAAGAATTGGTGTAATAAAGGTTGAAAATTTTATCTGTGTTTTAGGTATGTTTACTATTACAAAGAGGTAGATGCTGGGAATTGTGCCACGTATTTCTGAGATATTATATTGAAAATTCAGGGCGCTACAGAGATTGGTATCAGAGCATGTTTCAATAGTACTGATAAACATGGTATACAAATAATCCTAGGTGTGGACATTAGAGCGTGAGTACCTAGGTGTGGACATCAGAGTGTGAGTATCACATAAAATTAAAACAGGATGTGATAATTTGGGGTATGATTAAGGTTTTGCCATGGGGTATTGATGTGAATATGAATTGTGTTGTGATGCTCTAACTTTTCCCTCATTTTGTAGTATTCTGTATAATAGCAGGACCTAGGACCATGAATGGTGGAAGTGGTGATAGGGCTGAAGGTTCCCATGGGGCTGGACTTGATCTTGAGAATGAGATTGCCAGGGTGTATCAGACCTTGAACACATTCATGGCAGCCAACATGGCTCAGAATCAGAATCAGAATCAAGTGGCTGGACTAGTGTTTGTTAATGCTGATCCGATTAAACAAGTTTGAGTCCTTCAAGCGGATGAAGCTACCTGTTTTTGAGGGACAGTCTCATCCAAATGAGGCTGATGATTGTATTAGACAGATGGAGATGGTCTTCGAAGTCTTGGAAACCCCAGCAGTCAATAAGGTGAAAATGGCTACAATGCAGTTAGAGAAAGACGCTGGCGTCTGGTGGCAGTCAGTAAAGATGACTTTTGGGGATCAACAGGTGACTTGGAAGGCTTTTCTAGATGAGTTCAGGGATCGTTTCTTTCCTCTGGATATTCAGCAGAGGAAGGCAACGGAATTCTTGAATCTACAGCAAGGCAGCATGACAGTGCGCGAATATGAGACTAAGTTCGCCCAGTTGTCAAGGTATGCACCGGAGCTGTTTGTTGATGAGGCGAAAAAGGTCAAGAAATTTAGGCAGGGCTTGAAGCCGAATTTGAGGTCACAGATGATACCGTTGGGCATCAGAAGGTTTGATAAGCTGGTCAGGAGAGCAGCTATGACAGAAGAAGATATGGATCAGTTTCAGAAGAAGCAGGAGACCTAGAACAGGAACAAGAGGCCAGCAACTAGTCAGAGTGGGAAGAAGTTCCCAGTGAAGCAGGGCAGGTTCAGTAGGCCATTGCAGAAGGCACCTGCAAATCAAGGCATGAATTTTTTCAACTGTGGAGAGACAGGTCACTATCAGTCAGCATGCACCAAGCCTTGGAAGGAACGGGCTTGTTATCAGTGTGGTCGTGAAGGGTATCTCACACCAGACTGTCCGCAGTTGAAGAAGGAAGGTGCAGGCAGAAGCAAATTTCAGAGGCAGGGGCGAGTGTTCACATTGACTGAGGAGGATGCGGGTAACTCAGAGGATGTGATCCAGGGTATGCAAGAATTTTAAAATTTATTTGATGTATTAAGTAAAACTTTGTTTGAGAATAAATTGGAGATTTGAGTGTCATTCTTCATATAACAGGATTTGTCTTGATTAATGGAATAAAAGCAAAACTTTTATTTGATACTGGTTCTTCGCATACATTTGTGTCGCCCAATTTTGCTAAAGCTTTAGGTGTGGAACCTAAGGTGTTTTCAGGCAGAGTCTTGTCGGTGGCAGCACCATCAGGAAAAGAATTGATTGGTGATCGATATTACGAGGACTGTGATATCGAGATTGGTAGGAGATTATTTGGCATTGATCTTATTGAGCTACAAGTCATGGGTGTAGATGTGATTGTGGGCATTGATTGGATGGCAATATATGATGCCACAATTGAATGCAAGAAGAAAGAGGTGTTAGTGAAAGCATCAGGAGGTCCCGCAGTGACTTTTCAGGGGAAGATGAAGGACCCAAAAGTGACTACTATGGTATCTAAGTTGATGATTCCAGATGAAGTTAAAGGCATTCCAGTTGTCAGTAATTTTCCTACAGTATTTTTGGAAGATTTACCGGGATTGCCGCCGCAGTGAGATGTGGAGTTCTGTATTAATGTTCAGTCGGGGAGTGCTCCGATTTCTAAGGCTCCGTACAGGATGGTACCTATAGAGCAAGGTGAAGTTAAGAAACTGATTGAGGAATTGCTGAGTAAGGGATTTATCAGGCCAAGTTCTTCACCGCGGGGAGCACCAGTGTTGTTATTTTAAAGAAGAAGGATGGGTCAATGAGGATGTGCATTGACAATCGGGAGTTGAACAGGGTGACTATTCAGAACAAGTATCTGCTTCCACGGATTGATGATCTGTTTGATAGGCTTCGGGGAGCAGTTGTGTTTTCGAAGATTGATCTGCGGTCAGGGTATCATCAGGTTCGAGTCAAGGAGGAAGATGTGAGTAAAACAGCTTTTAGGACTCGTCATGGACTCTCTGAGTTTTAGGTAATACCATTCTGAGTGATGAATGCGCCGGCTAGGGCTGCAAACAAATCGAGCTATTCGCGAGCTATTCGGCTCGGGCTCGGTCAAAGCTCGGCTCGAACCGAGCTCAAGCTCAAAACCGAGCTCGTTTTGTAAACGAGCCGAGCTCGAGCTTTAATTTTTTTTCTTTTCAGGCTAAGCTTGCGAGTTATTTGGCTCGAATATGGTCAAAGCTCGGTCAAAACTCGGCTCGAACCGAGCTTGAGCTCAAAATTGAGCTCGTTTCGTAAACGAGCCGAGCTCGAGCCTAAAGGTATTCGGCTCGGCTCGGCTCGAATGCAGCCCTAGCGCCGGCAATGTTCATGGATATGATGAATCGCATTTTGCAGCCATTTATTGATTCTTTCGTGGTGGTTTTCATTGATGATATTTTAGTGTATTCGAAGTCGGAGGAAGAGCACTCTAAGCACTTGGTAGAGGTATTGAACAACTTCCAGGAGCATAGCTTGTATTCCAAGCTGTCGAAGTGTGAGTTTTGGAAGTTTGAGATAGCTTTCCTTGGTCATATCCTATCTAAGGAGGGAGTGGCCACTGATCCTCAGAAGGTTGAAGCAGTAACAGATTGGCCCAGACCAACGACAGTGAAAGAATTTAGAAGTTTCATGGGTTTGGCTGGGTACTACAGGAGATTCATTTAAGGCTATGCACAGATTGCAGTTCCTTCGACAGGGTTAAGTAGGAAGAATGTGGCATTCACATGGACTGATAAGTGTGAGACAAGTTTTCTTGAGCTGAAGGAGAGGTTGACGATTGTGCCTATCTTAGCTTTGCCACAAGCTGGGAAGGATTATGATATCTTCAGTGATGCATCTCTCAGAGGTTTGGGGTGCGTCTTGATGCGGGAAGGAAAAGTTATTGCATATGGTTCAAGGCAGTTGCGTCCGCATAAGAAGAACTATCCGATGCATGATTTAGAGTTGGCAGATATTATCTTTACCTTGAAGCAATGGAGGCATTATGTATATGGTGAGAAGGTCAATATGTATACCGACTACAAAAGCCTGAAGTACCTTTATCAGCAGAAGGAACTAAATCTTCGGCAGAGAAGGTGGTTGGAAGTGTTGGAAGACATTCGTCCCGAGATCAAGTATCATCCAGGCAAGGCGAATGTGGTAGCCGATGGGATTAGTCGGAAGAGCAGTTTGTCGAGTTTGATCACTACTCAGAGATTGTTGGCAACAGAGTTTGACCAGGCAGGTATCGAGGTGGTACTGTAGGGTTTGGGATCGTCTTTGGCTCAGTTGAGGCTGCAACCTTCTTTAAGGGAGCAGATTGTGGAAGGTCAGAAATCTGATGCCGAAATTCAGATGATGTTGTAGCAGGTTTCTGAAGGCAAGTTATAAGAGTTCCGTGTCCAAGATGAAAATCTATGGATGGGTGAGAGGTTGTGTGTTCCGAAAAATACAGATCTGAGAGAGAGTATCTTGCAGGAGGCACATAGTACCTTGTTGTCAGTACATCCTGGAGGCACAAAGATGTACAAGGACATCAAATATCACTTTTAGTGGTTTGGTTTGAAGAGGGATGTAGCAGACTTTGCGGCAAGGTGTCTGACTTGCCAGCAGATCAAAGCAGAGAATCAGAGACCAGGAGGTTTGTTACAGCCATTTCCCATTCCGAAATGGAAGTGAGAGAATACCAGCATGGATTTCATCACAGAGTTGCCAAGGAGTCCAAAGGGAAATGACTCATTTTGGGTTATTGTGGACCGTTTGACTAAGTCAGCTCACTTTCTTTCTATGAAGATTACTTGATCGTTGGAGAAATTGGCAGAGTTGTACATTGATGAGATTGTGAGACTTCACGGGGTTCCTTTGTTGATTGTTTCTGACAAGGATGTGAGGTTCACATCGAGGTTTTGGAAGGGTTTGCAAGCAGTCTTGGGTACCAGAACTGATTTCAGTACTACTTTCCATCTGCAGACCCATGGTCAGACTGAAAGGGTGAATCGGGTGTTGGAGGATATGCTGTGGGCTTGTGTTATGAATTTTGGTGGCAATTGGGAGAGGTACTTGGCATTGGTTGAGTTTGCTTATAACAACAGTTACCATGCGAGTATCGGGATGACTCCGTATGAAGCTCTGTACGGGAGGAAGTGCAGGACACCTATTTGTTGGTATGAAGTTGGTGAGAGGTAGATGTTTATGCCTGAGATTGTGCACCAGACATCGGAGAAGATCAAGCTGATTCGTAAGAGGCTGGTCGAGGCTGAGAGTCGGCAAAAGAGTTATGCAGACACTCGACGAAGGGACTTGAAGTTTAAGATTGGGAATGCAGTTTTTCTCAAGGTGTCTCCGGCAAAAGGAGTGATCAGGTTTGGAAAGGGAGGCAAGTTGACGCTAAGGTACATTAGGTTATACAGGATTTTGGAGCGGATTTGTAAGACAGCATATAAGTTGGAGCTACTGGAGGAATTGGCACAGGTACATGATGTGTTCCATGTGTCGATGTTGAGGAAGTACGTGCCAAATCAGAATCATCAGTTAGTGGAAGTGCCTGAAGGTCTACATGTGAACTTGAGTTACAAGGAGCGACCTGTAGAGATTGTTGATCGTAGGAAGAAGGTGTTGAGGAATAAGGTGATACCTATGTTCAAGGTATTATGAAGAAACCAACAGTTGGAGGAGGCTACTTGGGAGCCGGAGGATCGCATGCAGAAGGATTTTCCTGAGCTTTTGGTATGACTGAATTCTTCGATGACAATGTGCTTTTGAGTCAGAAGAGGAGGTAGCTCAGATTGCTGTAGGTTGAGCTCGGATCCATGCCTTTCAAGTATCTTGAATTTATGATTGGGCCTCAATGACTCACTACAACTAATTTCAATGACATGATGGAGAAAATCAGCAGTCATCTATCATATTAGAAGGTCAAAACCCTTACTTTTGCTGGTCGTGTTGTTTTAATCAAGACAGTTGCTCAGTCCAAGTCGCTATATATGTTGATAATTATGAGAATAAGAACAGTAGAGAAATTTAGGTTATGGTTTAATTTCCCTACTGCTTGAAATATTATACCCAGATTATGAGAATTGGAATAATCTCAGGCATTACCACAAGACCATTATATATGAGATAAGATTGGGTTTAGGTACTGGGCTTTTTGACTACTCAACCCGATCCAATAACTAACAGATAACACGTGCAAACACGTGTTGCCCCATACGATATTATACATAATAATATTCTATATATATTGAGAATATACTTATATATCCAACAATCTCCTCATATATTCTCAATATATTAAGCAATACCAGGTTATCTCATTAGTTCCACATGGTGCGGACTGGATCACAAGAATTTCAAATAAATATTGAATTACAAGAGAACATAGTTCATAAGGACTAAATCAATTATATAACTGAATAGTTCCAATAAGACTAAACCAAAATAATCAAATAATTCCAATATCATATCAAAACAGAATAGTTCACAATGACTAAACCAATTGGAGAAATCTGTCATAGTTTCAAAATCAACCAAAGCAAATAAACTTCAAGAACAAAATAAGAGTTTTAAGCTCAATGAACACAAGAGTCTTAAACGGAAAAGAAGTTTCACCAAATAAGTGACTAATTTATTCTCGAGAGAAATAAACTGAAACTCTATTCTTACAAACTGCTTTATGTTTACTCCTCCATTCTTAGCAAATCATTATTTTGAAATAGACAGATCAACTCCTCCATCTTTGCTGGCATATTGCGAAAAAGAATATCATGAGACACATCTCTAAGAATTCTAGAGAATTTAATAAATGTATCTAGTTTTACAAAAGAACTTAATACAATTCAAAATTAGCTTAGGAAAAATATAACACACATCACAATCAAGTTTCTTTAACAAAATAAAGAATAAGAACTATTATAGTTTCTTCACAAGAACTATAGTATGTTTCATATTGGAATATTAAAACAATCAAATTAATTATGGTTAAATTCTGAATCATCAAAATTAGAATGAAACGTGAATCCATAAAAGAGATATATCATCAAAATTGGAATGTTATAACGATACTAAACATCGAATACACATCGAGAAGTTTTCACCCTTTCTTTTGGAATAATGAGATGATTCTAAGTAAGTTATGAGAATATATGACATCATCAAATTTGAAATGAAGTTACATATATTAACAAATTTGACATAGAACTTTCAAATTATCTAAAGCATGCCAACTGCATAAAATTGATGCTTAAGTTTGAACTTTGTTATGGCTCCAATTGGATTCTAAATTTCAAAACAAATAGGATGTTAAAGCTTTTTGCTATTAGCTTTTAACCCCATTACCCCCACAATTTTGATAATTAGATCACTTTCAAGTCTCTTAGCAAGAACATTAGCCATACTTTATCTCAATTGCTCTTTATCAATGTAAAAGTTCAACTAGGTTTCTTTCAGTCTTGATGTACTCCTTTTACCATTGTAGAGTGAGTTTTGAGCTACAGTGCATTGTAGCTTGATAGTCGCAGAACAGAATTAGAGAGTTTACTTGAAACTTCTCAGTGGATGGCTAGCAACAAGTCCTTCAATCCACTCAACCTTTTTTCCTGCAGAGGATAACACTTAGACGTCTGATTTCATGGATGATAGCACATTGCCTGTTTGTTTTTTTATCTCCATAATACTTCTGCTCCTAGAGTAAACAAATGTACACTAGTTGTCAACTTTCACTAAATTTTGAGCACTATAATGCATCAGATCATCCATTTAATCTTCAAGGATGACTAGAGTAGCACAAAGCAAACTCTTGAGTACCTCTCATGTAACTCATTAGCCTCTTAAGGGAACTCCAATGTGAATTAATTTACTAGTGAATATGCAAATCATACCTACCTCAAAGGTTATGTATGGTATTTGTATACATGAGACTTTCAATAAGTTTAGAATGATCTAATTGTCTCATAGTTGCACCATCATTAGGTATCAACCTTTTATCATAAATCCTAAAGTGTTTCAAAACAAACTTTCAATCACTATATCCTCACTTTTGGAACACATTATTCATTTAATAAGTTTGATTAAGGGTTATCCCTTGCCAAACACAACACCTATGTGTCTCATGCTGAATTCTTTGGATAGTGAAATGGGTAAACAACCCAGCACGAATCTCGAGATCTCTAAAAACATGCCTGTAATCCTTGTGGGCCGTTCACAGGCTCACTACTTCGGGTCAGCCAACGGAATGAGGTCTTTCCTTGCCATTACAGAACCCTCTCCCTACCTATAAATATAGACCCCCCTCCTCAGTTACCAGGTAATCAAGATTTTTGCCACTAAACTCTAATTTACACCTTTGATTGCTGACTTGATCGGCGTAGGGTCTGTCACCAGAAAAATTCCCGGTGTTTCATGCTTTTTGCAGGTTTCCGGCGGCCAACACCAACATAACCACCACACGAGCCACAAACTTCATTCAAATACTAGATCCTCATCAATGTCAGATTGATGGCTGATATTTGAGATTTCCACCAAATACAAGAACTCATCGTCTGTTACTCCCAATAAGAAATTAGCAGCATCAGATTGCCGCTGTTTGTGGGAATCTTCATATCTAGCTTCCTACTCATATCCTAGATCGTATCCGCCTTCTTCTCCGATTACCTCCAAGGCTAGGAAGAAAACTACCGCGAGGTGTTAGGTGAATCCTCCTCCTCCTCCTCCTCCAATTCTTCCGTCCCGCAGCCAAGGGTCGTAACAGCCACGAGTCGAACATCAACAGGGGTAAGCTTCAACCACTTCTCATTCGATCGCGGGAAGGGCCAAACACCCCATAGATTCGGACCTCCGAAATCTTATCAACAATCGGTAGAATGAGAAGGACCTTTGCCATCACATTAACAGCTCCAGTCGCGACCTAGGACCCTCAGATCACCAGCCAAGCTGCAGCCATCACTCTTCTTATGGCTGGAGAAGGGCAAAGCCTCCCTCCGAGAGATTGGCGAGCCCCGCATGGCTGCTAGGAAGAGGAAGGCCACATAACCTGAGTCGAGTTCCATGAATTCTGGAATGAGGTCCTTCAAGCTCTCTAAGGAGGAGCCAAAGATGAATACTACTTTGATAATCTGCGCATCAGAAGGACTGACAACAAGGAGTCCTATGAGTTGACCCGATCTGAGGGATGAGAAGATGCAGTCCTGAAGCGACTACAAGAAATGGAACGGCTCGCCCGAATATGGGATAAGGGGAAATAGTCAAACAAGGGATACCACCCAGTCCGACCACCATTCTCCTCCTATATCCTTGAAGCTCGCGGAGCTTTAAGCCCCCCATGCATTTGAGATCTACAATGAGAAGTCAGACCCAGCTGGTCAAATCAAGGGGGTCAAGACCCTTATGATGATTCACAGTACCTCGGATGCACTTGTAACACCCTAGATTTTTAAATAATTTTTTTTGAGATTAATAAATGAATTAAAATAATTTTTTGATGATTTAATAAATATTTTTCTGAAATTTATCTTTTTGCACGTGCAAATATTTTCTTATGAAGTTCAAAGTCAGAAATTATTCTTAGGAAACCTAATATTTATTTGTAGGTATTATTTATGAATTTTCTTCATTTTTCTGATATTTATTTGTCTTATTTGCAAATATTACAAAAAGATGGGCTATTGTGCAAAATTACCACTTGGAGTGAAAACTCCAGATTTTCAGATTTTTGGGCTGAGAATGATTGCTAGTCAACTCAGAGGTAAAAAGTTTACGTTTTGGTTTAATAGATTTGGTTTATTTCGCAATTTTCTTAATGAAGGGTCTTTTTGCAAAATTGCTACTTAGAGGCCAAAATTACAAAATTTGTTTTCTGGGTTTTGAAACAAGTGCCAGCCAGATCTGAGTATTTGTTTTTTTTTTAAATCTAAATTTTATTGGTATATCTAATTTCCAAGTATAAGGATTTATATATGTAAAGATATATTCAAAAGGGATATTTTACAAAACCTATTCAAAAACCCTAAAAACCTAATTTCCGGCCTAATATAAAGAGAGTGCAGTCGTCTCTTCGCTGCAATACACAAAGGGTTTTCTTTATGATTGATTTCTTGGAATTTCGAAGCGAGGATCTTGGTTTTCTTGCAAAAGAAAGGACTTTTCTTATTCTTATATTACTTCGGTTATTCTTCAAAAAGGTGAGTGACATGTGTTTGATTTCTTACTTTTGTATGCATGTTGTATGTGATGATTTGTCTATTAGAAAGCATGTTAGGGAATTGCATGATGATGTATTGAATTGTTGATGGATGTATGAATAAAGATTTAATCTTTTCATGAAAACTATACTATTGATGATTAAAACTATATATAGATGACTTAAGATTGTTAAAGAATCTAATAGAAATCAGGGGTAGGTTGTTTCCTTTCAAATGCTTGCTGTTTTGATTTGTTATAATGAGTTGTATGTTGATTATAGCAAAAAAGTGAATAAAAACTTAACCTTTACTGTGTATATATGTATAGACTCTGTTCTTGATGTTTTGATAGATAAAACTTGATGAATAGTTGTTATAATTGCATATCATTCATGGGTAAATTGATGTTTGTAAGTTTATGTGTGTTTAATAACTCACAAGAGGGGTTTTGGATTAAACAAGATCAAGTTTTGAATGATCAAAAGGGGGTTGATTTTTTGGGTCTGTGGTGTTCAGTCGAAATTGCTTTATGGGATTTTTGTGAAGTTTTCGATTAGATTTGAGTTGTTTTGATACTGAGCTTGATTTGAACATTGTACTACTTCTAATTGATGAAATTTTGATGCTTGAACACTTATATAAACATATATATATACACATACACTTATGTATTTGCTGTTGTGAAGGATTTTATAAAAAATGCTCTTTTATGATCTTGATAAGGTTTTGATTTGTTTTGTAAACTCCAGTATGTTAAACAGGTTGTATTTGATCATCTCAGGAACTTTTTTCTACAAATTTATGATTTTACCAAGAATTAACGAAGTATCAGTCAAAAGGTGCACGATTATTAAAATTATCGAATTTTGAATTGTCAGTCGACTGTCAAAATTTTACTCATGAACTGACAGTCGACTTTCAATTATTTGATTTTGGGATTTTTGCATGTCGGTCGAACTGCCACATTTGAACTAAGTTCGATGGTCGACTGTCAACTGCTTGGCTGATTGTTTTCTTGAGCTTACCTGTTGTTATCTCGAACGATTATTTCTTTGATATTATGGATTATTGATCTACTGTTTTAGATGATATTTTGCTACAGATTACGGTATTTTACAGATATTTTGATTATAATAGAATTTAAATCGTATTTCTATTTCTTTATAAAGTGAAACATATACGGTTTTCGATGGAATTGATATTTTCTGATATTCTATGATTTCAAATTATGATTCTCAATGATTTAGTGGATTTAATACCTTATTTCAATTCTGGAATTTGTGAGTATACTGAATGAATTTGGTTTTATTGATTAAAGAAGTTTTCATTGATATAAACATTTGAGATTTGAAATTAAGAGTTTTATTGAAAGTTTTGGTGTTGATGTTCGATTTGTGAGTCTCTAGGAGTTGAATAGGAGTCATGTGAACCGGCAGATGAGATTTTGTGGATTTTGACCAGCTGGGGTCATTGGTGTTGTTTTTGAAATTAAGTCCGGATACACTAACTTTAGAGAGGTTGTGTTTTATTAATAATAACCAACTTAAGGACAGACACTAGTGGAGATGTGATGGAACTTGTAAAATGTAAGTATATGTTCTTGGGGTCCAGTCCAACGGAAGCGTTCCAGGACTTGTGTGTTCTGTCTCGAGAGGACTTTTAGTATGTTCACGTGTCGACGGTCTACAATGCCTATTCACGGAGCATACAGGTACATTCGCGTGTCGAGGGCCGATGGGTCTATTCACAGGATGTGCCTGTGTACTTGCATGTCGAGGAGCGATGGTGGGGTACATGGCAGGGAGGTGATACTCAAGTTTTTTTTGAGTTATTCTTACATGATGCTTGCGCGTTGAGGGTTGTGATGCCTTTTCGCAGAGTATTTTGGATCTTATTTCCATCACTGTAATAGGATTAGTTGCATAACGAGGGATCTAACCCTATAAAGTGGAGAACGATAAGGGCTTGCACCGGACCTATGTAGTATGAATGCATAGAATCCGACAAGTATGCATTAGAAAGTCATCATACTACATTTGTATTTACTTGACATGGTTTTATGCATGTTTGTTTTCTATTTTCCTACACTTGACTCTTAGTCTAGTTTCACTTGATATTTTCATATTTTATTTACTGTCATTTCATATTCTATTCGTTACTACTGTTGGTATGTGTTGATCATGATTCTATCCTTCATATTTTATTTACATTGTATTTCTTTTGATGTCACTCACACCGTTATGGCTGACCCTTATAGTTTTGGGGGTTAGGGTTATCTTTAGCCTCATGTTTTAAAGGTAGGTACCTATAACATTGGGATTTGGATGCATGTTGTAGAATGATAATGTGGCTTATGTAAATTGTAAAAGAAAGAATTGTAATTCAAGGTGTTTAATTTTCCGCTGTGCTTTGTAAAGAATTGGTCTAATAAAGGTTGAAAATTTTATCTGTGTTTTGGCTATATTTACTATTACATTGAGGTAGATGCTGGGAATTGTGTCACGTATTTCTGAAATATTATATTAGAAATTCGGGGCGCTACTGCCCTGCTTTGCCGCACGCTTCCCGCCAAGTGCGAGACTCTACGAGGGAGTGGTATTCACGACTAGCCCCAAACTCAATCTTCTCCTTCGAACCTCGATTAGAGCTTCTGCACCCATTTTGTGATTAGCCGCAAGACCAAAAAAACGAGAACTCTCTCCTCAATTTAAAACAGAAGCATAAGGAGTCCCTTCGAGACTTTGTTCAGAGGTTCATTATGGAGGCCAGGTCGATCTCTTCCCTTGATGTCAGGGTCGCGACAGCTGTCTTTAGGCCTAACGTCTACACAATCTCTTAAAGACCTCACCGGTTAAAAAGCTTCCCCCAGATTTTCCCGACCTTCTGGTCCGAAGTGAGAAATACATCTGAGCTTAGGAGACCTTACATCTCATAGGCCGAAAAGAATCCCCTGCCAAGGGGAAAAGGGAAATCGATAGCTCAGAGGCACCGAAGAAGTCTCAGAAGGATGCCTCCGGATAGAGACATCCTCCCCCAGTACCTCGAATTAAGAAGTTCAATCCGCTCAACGCGAGTGTCTCTGCTATCCTTATGGAAGTAGAAGAAGAGAGGCAGGTCCGACACCCCCTCTCGGTCGAACACCGGGAATAGGAAAAGGGGCAGAAGGTTCTACTGCCGGTTTCACCGAGACCATGGTCATGAGACTGATAATTGTCAGGCTCTAAAAGACGAGATTGCAGCCCTTATCTGTAGGGGCTACTTGTCTAAATTCACTTGGAAGGACCAGAGAACCTCTCCCCCACCTCGAGGGCCTAACAAGCATCCGGAGATGGACTCTGAACCCCAAGACTCCGAAAGAATGACCATCCTCCATTTTCTACATGGAGGACCAATGGGGGAGATCTTAACTCTTCCCTCAATGCGTTTGTCCGGTCCATAACTGTTCTACTCCCCAAGGTCACGGACTCTCTATCTCGTTCTCAAATGAAGATCTTGAGGGTGTCTGAATCCCTTACTATGATGCCCTAGTAATTAGCCTCGGTTTGGCGAACCACGAAGTTCGACACATCTTCATGGACAGTGGTAGCTCTATCAACATCTTATTCTTCATCTCCTTCGAGGGGTTGAAGTTGGTCCGAGAAAGGATAAAGTCTGCGAGCTACACCCTCTAGGGTTTGTCCGGTGCATCTGTCCAAATCGAGGGGATCATTACTCTGGATGTTACTGTGAGAAAATCCCTAGCCACCCAGACTGAGTTCATGAACTTCATGGTGGTTGACGTCAAAGCATCCTATAACGCCATCCTTGGACGTCCTGACCTTGCAATTCTCTAAGCCGTAGCCTCGGCTTATCATATCAGAATGAAGTTCTCCATGAGGGCCGAAATCAGGGTTGTGAAGGGAAATCTGGAGGTTGCCTGACCGTGCTATACCGCCACAGTGGGGGTGTAATACCTTAAATTTTCATCTTAATAAGAAATGTTGATTTTTCACGTGTTGTGCACGTGCAAAATTTCGTATGCATATTTATTTTTATAAAATTTTCTTTTATAACATGGACAATTATTTCTTTCTTTCCCTTTATCTTTCTAAAAAGCCTATTTTATAAAGCCTAAACTAGTTTTCTTATTTTAAGCCCACTCTAATAATTAAATATTTTTATTAATTAGCCCATAAGCCTAAAGCCCACTATTTTGAGGCCCACAAACTTAATTAATCCTTTAAATTGTCACAACTTGTCATGTAGACACAATTGGTGAACAATTGATTAATTAAATTTGTACAAACTTTAAATGGGGGGGGGGGGGGTACTAGAAGGGGCACGTGCATGCACGTGTGTGTGCTTTGCACACCCTAGGAGGCCGGGTATGGCTAAGAGAAGAGTGGGAGAGTGGGTTTGTGTGCATGGGTGGTTATTTGCTTATGGGTGGTTGCTAGAACTTCCCATCTTATCCTAGCCATTCACCTACAACCATCTAGTGAATTCCTAGCCCTCCAATCTGTCCTAAAGCTAGAATAAATACCCCCTACCTTCATGTATACAACACTAAGAAAAAAATAATTGAAAGGAGGAAACTATATAAGAGAGTAATATATTAGGAAGTGAAAGATTGAGTGTGCATTTGTGTGTGTGTTCCAACCAAAAGGAGGCCGGCCCATCATCATGCACTAGGGGAAGCTCGGGTTGCTCCAAGGAACAAGAAAGGGAGCATTTTGCAACACAATCTAGGAGGAGAAGGTTACTTTCTTGCATTCTAGGAGATTCTAGGAGTTTTTCAATTCGTGTTTCTCCAAAGAGGTGAGTGTTTCTCATACTTCTAGAACTAGATACCATGCTAGGGATGATTTAATGAAATTATTATGAATCAATTAGTTGAAAATTGGAGCCATGTTTGTTTAATTAAAAGTGGAGTGGTAATTTAGAGAATGTTTGATGGATTGATTGCTAATGAATAAATGGTGAATTAATGTACTAGAAATCACCATATTGTTGTGCTACATGAATGTTATGGTAAAATTTGTGCTTACAAATAGTTGATTAAATGCATCATGTGTAGTTAATTGTCTAAAATAGAATTTCGTTATGGTAGAAAGATGAGATTTTTGTGTTCTAAAAATATAATAGGATGTTAATAAGAAAAAGAACAAAAGAACAAAAGAACATAGTAGGTTGTGGAATTCTAATTCTAAATTATGAAGAAATGTGTTATTGTTCTCAATGTCGAAAATATGGACATAGAACATAAAGTATGACCAAAATACATGTTTTATAAAGCAAATAATTATTATAAAAATACTGGTTTACTGTAAATTTATGTATGTTATAATCTGGAAAATTTTGCTTTCAAAAGAAAAGAAAAAGAAACAAAAATCATTTTTTTGAAAATTATGAAATGTAGAGATGAATAGAAAACTAGTTCAAATTCAACCAAATTCTTTTCAAAACAATCTGGCCACTTAGACCATTTGGTCGGAATGGTTTCAGTCGCTACAGTAGCGGGGGGCTTGGTCTCTGGTCTCGGGTTCGATACTGAGAAGGAGCTTTTATTTTATTTTTTGTTAAAAATTTCGAAATGCCGAAAGCCAATTCACATGGATAAGAACCCATATCATATCGCCACTGTGGCTTTGGCGCAGTGGTCTTGGGTGCTGTCCTTTGGGCCGCTGGTTGTGGGTTCGAATCCGGTTGTGGGCTTTAGTTTAAAAAGTTGTTTTTTTGGAAAATTAAGATTATTTTGAGTTTTAAAAATAAATTAAAATTAAGAAAAATATGGAATTAGTTACTAAAATTAATTGGACTTCATGAGATATTTTTTATAACTTTTGGTAAAGTATAATTGAGAATTTGAGGTTATTTGTAAGAAAGGACTTGTTTTTAATTAAATTGTCTTTTGGGATAAAGGAAAAAAATAAATGAGTTATTTTTTAAGGAGTTTTAAAATGAGAATTAGTAATGAGAAATTTGGAAGTTTGATTTGTGTAACTAATTGAAATTACAAATTGTGAAATTAGTATGGATTGAAATAAGAGTAAGAGATTTGTGGAATGAATGAACTATTATGACAAGTTGAAATTTTTATTGGTTATGCATGAAATGGTGTATGAAAATGTAATTAAACGACATGTTGAGTTATGAAGGATATTATGAATATGGATACATGAATACTATGATTATGAAACGTGAACTGTGATTAATCATGAAAAAGACTTTGTGAGTATGAAAAGCTCGATGTTGTAATTATGAGTTGAAATTAAGAACTAGAGTGTAGCTAAGCCTTATACCGGCAATAAAAGAAATGTGGAAATGATATTTGGAATGAAAAGACCAAGATTTGGGTCATGTGAAATGAATGAATAAGACCGGTATAGTGGGAGTGCTAACCCTAAGGGATTAATTTTGTTCATGATTCAGTTAAACTAAGGATTAGATACATAGTAAATATGTGACGAAAGTAAGAAGAAAAACATTAAGTATGAGGGCCATTGGATTGGCTGCGTGAGAGTATTCACAGAATGTCCCATGATGCGTCATGAGTAGGACGTGGATACTACTCCAGAGTACCGTCCCGGTGGCAATGCTCGTGGGGTATTTGGTGACTGCGGGTGGTGTCATGTCTATGGTAGGAGCTGAATTACCACAGGATGCCTGCATGATGAGTCATGTGTCAGTGCGTTGGGATTCCTTCCAGGGCACCTAGACATGAGTTCGTAGGTCATAAAACATCTAGGATACTTACCGTAGTTACAGTAGTAGATTAAGTCATGGCGAAAGATTGAACCCTACAAGATGAAGAACGGTTAAGGGCTTGCCCTCGGACCTATGTAGTATGGGCTGCATAGACTCTGAACAAGTGCACATTAGTGTCATATAATAGAAATATTTGCATTAAGGACTAAATGCACATTCACAACACGACATCAGTAGGATAGTCCCTTTAGCTTTGTTTGTGAACAAGTTTGTGGTTTGTTAAGTATTGAGAATCGTTATACTGTTTTCGGCATAAAGAGGATGGCCGTGTATAATATTTTGTCAGTTGAATGAACTGACGTGCCCACAGTTTCTATGCAGGGAAACAGTACATGAAAAAGACTAAAGAAGACCTGATGCTTAAAGATTATTCAACTATTGTTGTCTTTCATTCATTGATGTAAAAATTTGCTTCCGCTGTACATATGTTGATGCATAATGTAACTCTGATGTAAAGTAAAGTTTTTATTTCCTTATAAAATTGCATGAAGAGAAGTGAAAAGATCCTGTGGAACTCGAATTCTGTGGTATTTGGGATTCAGGGTGTTACAGGGGGCTTGGTCCTTCCTCTCGATGCGGTCAAATCCCCATTGATAGATGATCAATTGGCTCCGAGCCAGTTGATGAACTGGAAGAGACCCCCTTCTTCGAAGCAGACGAGACCAAGCGGTTCAAGTAAGAAAGACCCTGCCTATCGGTCTCAAGGAGGAGATCATCAGCTACATCCGACGAAACCACGATCTGTTTGTCTTGACTTGTAACACTCTGCCAAATTGAGTTATGACAATTTTGCCCCGCGTATGTTACACACATGTATTTTGTGTCGTTACGGGTAATATTCATAAGATATTTATTAATATAAATATGTATACATATTTTGTATTTCAATCTCATATAAATTCTTTTCTTTCCATCGAAATTTATTTCTCTTATTTGAGCCAACTTAAATATTTTCTAATCCATTTGGTGATTGAACCCGACCTATGGCTTTGTATGGTTGAACCGGAGTTGGAGTTGATTCATGTTTTACCAAGTTAAAACTAGCCTAACTCATTAAACCCTAGCCAACTACACATGTTCATATGTGCAAGGGTTGTTACATGACAACCATAACTACATTTGTGTATGTGTGCACAACTAGTGTAGCATGACACTACAAACACATGCATATACATGTGTACAAATACATATGGAATATGAAGATATTTAATACTAGTTTTTGGAATGTTAAGAGATTATGAATTAATTATTGAATATAGAGAGACTTGATAATTATTTTTGGATTGTGAAGAGATTCATGAATTGTTTTTTGGAGGTAAAGATGCAAAACTCTTCACCTCTCCCTCATTGTTGGCTATATATATGGCATAAGAGCCAACCCTAGCTTATGGGAAACTCATTCTAATATTTAAAAACTCTTGTTTTCTACTCTAAAAACACTCCACTCCATTTTGGTGTTGTTTTGGGAGAATAGGAGGATCTTTGTTCAAGTTCAAGCTTGGAAGGAAAGCTTGAAGCTAGGAGCTAGGAGGAGTAAGCTTAGCATTCATCTCTTGTGCTAGCATTTCTTCTTGTTACTACTAAGGTGGGTGTTTGTCCAATTTTCTAATTGTAGGATATGTGCATGCTAGATAATCTATATAAATTGACTATTCATGCTTAGATTATGTGTTGATTGTTTTTATATTATGTGTTGTTAGTTAATTGTGTGAAAGTATGATATGATTAACTTAGAAACATTTTTATAGTTTATGTCCTGAGTTTTAGTCTCACTTCAGAAAATCATCTCTTTTTATCTAGATTGAATCTAAGGCAAAAAAATTTGTATGAGTATTCCATATATGTCTAGAACATCTCCTAAAAATTTCATGATTTTTGGATGTCCTTTGATATTTTAATAAAATCCGAACACATTACTGGTTTAGAAAGGAAACAGAACATATTTCATAATTTTGGCTGCATATCATGCTTACCTAAAAATCATTACTCTCCAAATATATGGAATTGAAAGCTGAAGTTTTTATATGTGAATCTAGTATGTGTCTATAAAATGTTCATAAAATTTCATGAATATTGGATATCGTTTAGCATTTTAAATAAATCTGAACTTAGGACTGGTTGACAGTTTTGTCTAGTTTCTAGAAATTTGTATACCTTTCGGATTTTGATTATTTCAGTATCTTATATGAAGTATTTTGAGGAAAGTCATACTAATAATTTGAAATAGATTCATTAACCTTTCTTTAGAGTCTAAGAAATCAAATTTCTATGAAGTACGAAATTTATAATGAATTTTATAAGAATGAACACATGGCAGTACTTTAATAGTAGTTGAGTTTGTATAACACTTTGACCATACTGTAGATTTCGAAGAATTCAGTTATATAGACACAATATTTTGGAGAAACTTATAACTACAAAGTTATAGTAGACTTGTATACATTTAATTTGAGCTAAATACCACTAATTTCGGTTAAGTGTGTGATTTACTATGATTTTTATAAAAACAAACACTTGCAGGTGCTTTAACAGCTCAAGAATCTGAACACTTAATTAGGTTCAGTTTGTTTGTAGAATTCGACCGAACGATCAAGGTTAAATTGAAATTTTATTAACTACAATATTGTAGTAGACTCATTCAGATTTTATGTGACACTAAGAAATTCATTTTTGGATAAGTATGAGATTTATATAATTTTTGTAAGACCACTGAATTGCTATCCAAAGATAATGAACATTCAAATAGTGGAATTCTATATATGGGATGCCCGTGTGACGCGAGTATGAAGACTCCAGACTTATCAACGATGTGGGATATTCCTCAGTATTTCGAGATGGGAGTGAAATAGTCTCCAGAATTATCAACGGTTAGGGAATGATCTCAAGAATTATCGGGATGGAAGCAACGCTCATGGGATTCCCATGTGATGTGAGTATGAGGGCTCCGGAATTATCCGCGGTGTGGGATATTTCTCAGTATATTGAGATGAGAAGGAAATAGTCTCTAGAATTATCTACGGTTAGGGAATGATCTCAAGAATTATCGGGATGAGAGACGCCCGTGTAATGAGGTCTCCAGGATGACCTGCGGTAGGAGGTGTTCTCCAAATATTCCTGGGTGGGAGTGAAATAGTCTCCAGGAATATCTGAGGAAGGAGAATGACCTCTAGAATTATCGGGGTCAGGACCAATATTTATGGAACGTCGTAATCTTAAAAATTTTGTCACGCTTGTATGTTTACATAACGAGGGATCGAACCCTATTATGAGGAGAACGTAAAGGGCTTGCCCTCAAACCTATGTAGTATGAGATGCATAAAATTCGAACAAGTATGCATTAGTGAGCATTGTGTGCATCTATTATTTTCTTGAATACTTGTTTTATGCCATTGTTTTATGCATTTTGATTTCAGTTTCATGGCATACACTTATACACTTAGATTAGATTCACTTTCTGGTTATCTTTGTCATTATTGCTTTTGTTTTGTGCATCATGTTGTGATTGTTAAAGTTGGAAAGTCGTTGTATTATAGCATAGCGAGGATCACTGTATTATAGCTTTGCGTCAGTTGTATTCAACTGACGTGCCCATAGTTCTGAAGTATTGCAGGACTCGGATTAGTGAGTGGCGTAGATGCGAGCTAACGACGAGGGATGTTGCAAGATTGAAGATTCATTATTATACGAGTTGTGTTTTTATATGTAAATTCCGCTGTGTATTGTAAAGAACTCTGTTGTAGCGAAGAAGTTTTTAATTTCCTTGTTTTTTTGCACGAAATTGAAGTAAAAATTCTGGATGAGCTACGAATTTTCTGTGTATGGAATTTGGGGCATTAGAGAGTGGTATTAGAGCTTGATTAGACAAGATGGCTATAAGCAATCAGAAGTGTGATCAAGGGTTCTCACAGTGTGATTTGTGGTGAAGCATTGGCTCTTACCCTGACATGCCCAGATCAGCTAGCCACCAATGTGGTTGCAATAGTCGAGAGGCTGTTGGCATAAAATAAGTTGTGAGGTTACCTTTGTGGCCATTATCGTTCTGGGTGGCAGGTGAGAGTAGACACAAAATGGTATCAGAGCAAACTTCAATAAGTAGTACAAACATATAAGGGAAATAAAATTAGGGTGGACATTAGATGCGTGAGTGTCTGTTTGGAGTCATGAATGTTATGGTTATTGAACTTGCATTTTTGATACTCTCTTCGTATACATTGATGTGATATTGTATGCGAACATTTCTTTCCTTTTGTATCACCAGAGCTATGGTTGGTTTGAACCTAACATTTATGATACCTTGTACGTAGACTACTTTTTCTCTTTTAATATAATACTACTTTCCATTTTTAACGCTTAATATTTTTCAAATTTTTTTTTTCTTTTAATTTATATTGATATTTATTATTTTATCTACCTTCTTTAGTCTTAATCTTTTGCTTTTGTCGAATTTATTTTTCTTTCCTAAATTTTTGTCCTTCGTATTTCTATGTGCTTTATGCTTACTCATTTATTTTGCTTCTACATTTACTTATTTTATTAGTTTTAAATACTACTTATTAATTATTGCTACAACTATTAATTTCTTTTATATTTTTATTATTTCTATTACATTTTAAAATTTTTATCTACATTCATTTTATAAATGCTTTGATTTTACAATATGGTATTTCTTCATATCGTCTTATTTATTCCAATGTACTTTGACGTGATTTGAATAATTTTACGTATATAAATATAATATACTTCTACTCCTTTATAAAAAAAATATTACTATTTTGTTTTTACAGCTTATATTCAATACTATTGTTATTATTTATTTACTACTTTTGTTATATTTACTCTTCACTATTTACAACTACTTATTAATTTTATACTTTTACTTCTCTAATTTACTATATTTCAATTTTTTTTACATTCTTTGTTATTTTCTTACTACATATGCTTTCTACTATTTACCATATATATTATATATATTTTTTACATACTTACTATACATATTATTTTACACTTAACTAATTACTACATTACTGTAAATTTTATAATATAAAATTTTTTATGTTTATTATGGCTAACCTGCCACACTACTTACTGCAATTGGGCATTTTCTCTTGAAATTCGGGGAGAAATACCTTCCCATCTTCAAGGCCCTCCGCAGGGGGGGGGGGGGGAAAGAAATTTGAGTGGAGAGAACCTCAGCAGCAAGCCTTCGTCCAACTGAAGGAGTATCTCGCCAACCACCCTTCTGCTCAGCAAACCCGACCCAGATGAAGTCCTCTATCTCTACTTGACAGCATCCGAGTATGCCCTCAGCGCAGTCCTGGTCTGGGAAGATGATGGGGTGCAGAAACTCATATATTATGTGAGCAAAGTGCTCCACGATGCCGAGCTGCATTATGCCAAAATGGAGAAAGTAGCTTATGCCTTGGTTATGGCAACAGGGAAGCTTCGTCCCTACTTCCAGACTCATTCCATCCAAGTCCTCACGAACCACCCTCTAAAGCAGGTTCTTAACAAGCTGGAAAACTGCGGACGACTGATCAAATAGTTCGTCAAGCTCAGTCCGCACGATATCGATTATAAGCCGAGAACCGCTATCAAGGGTCAGACACTCGCCGAGTTCATCACAGAGTGCACTATCCTTGAGTCATCCAAAGTTCAGGTGGAGCAACCATTATGAGAGCTCTATGTGGATGGTTCCTCCTACGAAGAAGGAAGCAGAGCAAGCATGATACTGAACGGTCCGTACAGATTTGCCCTCCACTACTCGTTGCATCTTAACTTCTGAGCCTCTAACAACGAGGCCAAGTACGAGGCACTAATTACCGGACTCCTCCTAGCTCGCAAAGCCGGGGCGTAACGGGTCAAGGCCTTTAGTGATTCTCAGCTTGTAGTCAACCAAGTCTGTGGGGAAGGCCTATGAAACCCGTATGATTCAGTACCTGGACCACATCAGGCTACTCTCGGCGGACTTCGAGGAGACTTCATCCAAATCCCTAGAGAAAAGAACAACCAGGTCGATGCATTGTCCAAGCTGGTGTCCTCCTCCTTTGAGGGTCTTGATCGCATAGTGCTGGTAGAGGTCCTCATATGACCCAACATCGAAAGGGCGAACCTCAAAGTCATTTACATCTAACCCCCTACGCAGTTAGCGACATGGATGGAACAAATCCTAAAATTTTTGAATAATGGTGAACTGCCATATGAACCATATGAACCACGGAATATCCAAGTGAGGGCTGAGAGATTTATGCTCATCGAAGGGGTATTGTTCAAGTGATCGTAAACAGAGGCCGACAGACGGCCTTACCTCTGATGCCTAACTCCTGATGAATCCTGATATGCACTCGAAGAAATGCATGGGGGAGTTGGTAATTGCCACATAGGTGGCAGATCGCTCGCAAGGACGATCCTCAACCATGGATATTACTAGCCAACTTTGTTATAGGATGCTCAGGACCTAATCCAAAAATGCAGTCCTTGTCCGAGGTTATCCTCCATCAAGCATGTCCCCCAAGCAAAACTTAAGTCGCTGGCGAGCCCAGCTCCCTTTGCTAGGTGGAGAATGGATGTGGTTAGGCCCTTTCCTAAAGCAATGGGTCAGAGATGCTTCCTAATTGTTTCAATTGATTACTTCACGAAGTGGGTCTAAGCTGAGCCTTTAGCCTCCATCATCGAGCATCAAGCCCAGCAGTTCTTTTGGAAGCATATTGTTTGTCTGTTTGAGATCCCTCAAATTCTAATCACTGACAATGGTACTCAGTTCGCTGACAAAAGGTTCTGCAAGTTCTGCGCAGATCTGGGGATCCAACATAGGCTCTCTTCTATCTCGCACCCACAATTCAACAGGAAGTCCGAGAACTCCAATCGCCAAATCCTGAAAGGCCACAAAAAGAAATTAGACAAATCCCTCAAGGGATTGTGGGTCGACGAGCTACCTAGCGTACTTTGGTCATACCAGATGACCAAGAGAATTCCAATGGGTGAACCACCTTTTAGCCTCACGTTCAGAACCGAGGATGTCAACCCTTTGGAGGTCAAACTGTCATCACCTCGGATAATGAGCTTTAATGAAGACTTGAAATCGGATAGCATCAGGGCCAATCTGGATCTCCTTGATGAGGTGCGAGAGAGGTCAGCAATTAGGAGAAACATCTGCCAGTAGAGAGTTGAGCGGTTCCGTAACAAGAAGACTCTACTTGCTAACATCAAGGAGGGTGACCTAGTACTAATAAGAATTGAGATTTTCGAACCAAGCACGAAGGGAAAACTAGCCCCTAACTGGGAAGGCCTATACAGAATCTTAAAAGTGGTTCGCCCCGGGACTTACCGACTTGAAGACCCGGGGGGCAGGGTGATCAAATGAACTTGGAATGCAGGACACTTAATGAAGTTTCATGAAGGCTTACGCTCTAAGCTTGTAATAAGGCCATAAAAAGACAGTGAATATAATAAGTGCTCGCCAATTGGCCGCCAAAGAATTAAAATTTAATTAAATTCAACAAGTTTTCAAATTTTGTCAAATTCGGGTTGCTCACCTCTCGACATGGACTTCGAGCCACACGTGAAATGTTGACAACTTCGCTTGTCCTTGTCCCTCGACATGGACTTCGAGCCACTCGCGAAAAGTTCACAACATTGCATGGCCTCATCCCTCGACATGAACTTCGAGCCACTCCTGAAAAGTTAATAACTTCGCTTGGCATCGTTCCTCGGCATGGACTTCAAGCCACACGTGAAGAAGTGTCCTACTTAGTAATGCCTCATCCCTCAACAAGGACATCAAACCACCGCATGAAATAATGGTTTGATAACCCATCGCTAACTGCGCAATAAATGTTCGATACCTCAACTGCTACCAATACAATCTGTCATTCTGATTGTTCTGTCACTCGTCAAGGCAAGCCATCTTGTTTCGATAGTTACCCCTGATGAAAGACAAAGGGAGTAGAAGGAAGTGATCATTCTTTCACCCGCAAATAGTCTAGGGTAGGGCAGCCAAGCTTCGCCACTACCCCTAACCGTCAGCGAGTTGTAGAAGAACCACATGAACGCTGACATGCTTTAAAAGACTGAAAGAGAATTGGGGATTATATAGGCTCTTGTGAGAGAAATTCCTCGATTCTCGCGATGCTGACATGGGCGGATCTGAACCATCATCTAATGACTGTTAGAGGGTGTCGCTATAAGTACCAAGACAAACGTGTCAACTCCCAAGACAAAACATTCAATTTTCAAGATAGAAATGTTTCGACTCCCAAGGCAAGACGCTTCGACTTCAGCAATTCTGTCATGGTCACTCAAAGAATCAACAATTCTACTTCGTCAAAGCATAGCACGGAATGGATTCAAATCAAAGTTATTCATTAATAAAATATTACACACTCGGTCAACCGAGGGATAGGTGCATACTGGTACAATCAGCAAGACCAAAGAATTACAACAAGCCATGATGGTCACCTATGGAGAATATTCCTCGGGGGCGAGCACCCTTAGGACTGGCACAAACAAGTTTGAGTCAAACAGATCGGGTATGCCCCTCGATGGGTCAATCAGGTTCCTCCCTAGGGCTCGCCATGCTGGATAGCCCCACCATCGAACACTGAGCATCTCCGAGGTTCGTCGGCACTAACCTAACCATTGGAGAAGGACCTTTAACATATGTCCAACCACTATAAAAAGTGGTCGCTCGAGACCCCGAGACTCCTAATGCCACCTTTAATCAATATATCTCCAGTTATTTCTCCACCAACATCTTTCGAAGAAAAGAGTCGGCCGAATGCATGGCACCCTACAAGGATGGGAGTCGGGACGAACCGCTAGGTATAAATATTTGAGTCTCGGCATGGCCCAAATCCCTGTCGACAATCGCCTTTTTTAGACGAGCAAGTTCCAAACTGACTTGATGCAACCTTTTGATGTAGTACGAAAATGCTGACTCCCTGTCCTTCAGACGGATGGCGAGCCAAGCTCAAATCCATGGTGTGCACTCTATTTCTAAGGTATTCGAGCTCGACATCACGGGGGTCGATCAAAGCACGCTCGGTTATCTAGCAAGAAAGGAAAATCCCATATTATGCCGTGCACAGAAAACTTGGCAAAATTCATAGCAAAATACCACACAAAAAATCTCAAGTTGAGATTTTCGGCCCAAAATATCATTTTCATTCAAACCTTTCAAGGTTCGTACAAAAAGCGGTGGCCAGTCAGCGACCGACGAGTACAGAAAAAAAACATAGAAAAAGAAGCGGAGCGAACTCCCTACTGCTTAGGAGAAGGAGGCACCTCTTTGGCCCCGGTCGGGACGACCTCGGCTTGGATCTCTCGGAGGTCGGACTTTGCCCCAGGCAAGCAGGTTTCCTCCTCGTCCCCCGAGGGAAGCTCCCTTGGTGACGAAGGAGCCTCACTGAACTTAATGGAATAACAGAAGCCCTCGAGGTCGAGGTCTGGGTACCTCTAGAAGATGTGCTCAGGAGCCCTATCATACCCTTCATCCTGGACGAATATCACCTTATCGATGGATCCTTCCTTAGTCGCCATCAGCATTTTCTTACTCTCCTCCAAGTGAGCCTTCTCCTTCTCCAGCTTGGCTCGTTCGTCGACTGTGGTGGTGTGCTCAGCCTTGAGCGCCTGCTCGCTCCCCTAAAATTCGTCGAACTGGAGCTTCAGGTCTTTGAGATCCCTCTCAACCTGTCACACCCTGCTTCCAAAAATACGGAATACGAGCACGTGACAAAGCCCAGCAAATGATTTTCGTCATTCATGAGCTGTAGGATCGACTCAGCATCATAACAAGAATATAACAAAATGTACACAACCACGCATACATGAATAATTTATTAATCAACAGAAAACAATTGAAACAAAATAATTATATCCCAAATAGTTTTCAAAACTGGATCTGAAGATAAAACTCGGGACAATAAGCCCGTTACAAGATTCAAGTAGCAAAGAAATAAATAACTCAAAGAAAAAAAAATATTTTATGCAAGTCCTTTCTCCAAGAGAAGCCTAGAATGTCTGCTCCCCAATTCCAGCAGGAAATTCGTCTCCAAAGTCTGTATATATAAATATAAAAAGAAAAAAATAGAGAAAACAAGATAAATGCCCTTAGTGCAAGTTAGGGCCACAAATAGTACAAGCAAGAGTATGAAAATAAGTGCAACAAATATGGAACAAGTTTTGGAATCAAGAATGTATAACATAATATAGTAGGGATGCAACAAGTAGTGGGATTCAAGAAATTAGCTAGCAAGAAGGAAAACTCAGGTGACAGGATTGGGTAACAAATACTAGAAGTAGAACAAGTGGCTAGTAAACATGTAATGGTGTCAAACATAAAGTAATAAGTATCACGTATGAGTGTTGAGTAACAAGTAACAAGTCTCATGTGTCAAGTTGTCAAGTACAAGCATCAAGTAGCAAGTGTCAAGTATTATGCTCAAGTATCAAGTCTCATGTATCATGTCATCAAGTATCAAGTATGCATGTATCATGTTCAATTATCATGTGTCATGTATTGTAGTTATTACTATTTAGGTAGCACTTCATCTGCCATCCTTTTATCACATGGTTGTCACAATCAATGCAATTTCGTTTAGGCCTAGTGGTGGATTTTATAGGGCGGTGTACCCAGGCATCAAGAATCAAGCAAGCATGGTTCATGAATCGGAAAATAAAATAATAAGTTTACGAAACAAGTTCAAGAATCCACTAAAAAGTTCAAGAACCACACAGTGGGTTCATGAATCCAACAAGTTCATGAGCCAAGTAATGGCTTCATGAATACATCAAGATACAACAAGTTCATGAACCATGCACTGGGAAACACGGACCCTCTTCCAAGTACACTTACCTATATTGTCCACTACTATGGTCCTTACCATTATACCCCGGCTTGTTATTTATTATTATCATCAAGCAAGCATGAAAGTGTGCAAAACAAGTCAAGTAAACATAATCAAGAACATGGAACAAGTCTAGGCTAGGTAGGATACATGTTCGAGGGTCAAAACAAATCAAAATATCAAGAACAACGAGAATCCCAAATTTGGACAGCATGACGTTGCTGCACCAAAACTGCAATTCCCGTTGCTACAAGATAGACAAAGTGGATCCGTCAGAAGTTCTAGAAACTAGACTCCTACCCAGTTCCAACGCATATAATTAAGACACATATAATGTGTGGTAACATGTGTCAAAACAGCAAACTATACAGTATTTGTGTTCAGCCAGAATTGGTAAAACTGAGTTTATACATATGAAATAGGGTTGAAACATTATTAATTAATTCTAAGAAAATTAGGAAATGTTTTCTAGGGTGTCCAGTATCAGCATGAAAAATTTCAAGTCATTTACTTACTGGTAGCATAGTTAAAATAATTGTAAACCAAAGTGGTGCAGCAGTTTTTATGAATCTGCAATTTCCGATATAGCAGAAGTAAAACTGTGATATCTCCTAGACAGTAACTTGGAATTCAAAAATTCTAGATGTTATTGGTAACTAGACACTTAGGGCTATATTTCATATTCAGGACTCAAGTTAAGATTTTAATTTTATCGGAGTCAAAACAGTAAGGCAAGACAGAAACAGAAACCAACTGAAACACTTTTTGTATGAATGAGTCAAAATCTTACTAGTTGTGAACAAGTGTATCAACGAAAGGTTGACTCTTAGATCATGTAATATATAAGGAGAAACATGAGATCATCAACGATAAATAAAGAGGAGTCACATTTACAAACTAATTGCAGTATTTTCAAGGAAAAACTTGTACTAGAAAACGAAATGTACAAGAGATACTTGTCTTGGGGTGTAGACGATAATCCGACGGAGGAACAACGGGAAAGGATCTCGGGCGGTGACGCAATACATGGATTACGAACCAAACATGAACACACGATCATGATCGCAACCACGAACACAACACGGATCTCGATGATCAAGATGATGATCAAGTTGAAGATCAAGCAAATCCAATGGTCGAGATCAAAGATAAGGAAGATGTCGATCAGATTTGGAAATCAAGATCTTGATGATGATCAAGATCACCAAGGCGATCAGACGGCTGAGATCTGTTGGCGATGGAGATCAAGGTAGATCGATGGCTCAGATCAGATTTGATCTAATCAAGATGATGGAGATCTGAATCTTGATCAGATCGGACGGTCCAAGAGCTTCTGATGATCCTGATGATGATGAAGATCCAATGGCTATGATCCAAGAGATCAAGATCAAGGATCACAAGGCGATTGACGACCCAAATTCAAACAACCCTTCTTCTTCCCTCCTTCTCTTCTCTGATCACAGTAGCAACCATGGCGGACTCCGACGGCGACTATGGTTGCGAGGACGACAGCGAAGGCTCCGACGATGGAAGGCGGTGGCCGTAGGTGGCTGCGACAGGACAGAGATGGCGGCCAGGGGGGCTGCCGCAGGTGGCTGCAACGGAAGGGAGACGACCGGGGAAGTCACTGTCGTTGTCTACTGCGGTTGCTGACGCGAGGAGAGGCGCCGAGGGAGGTGCTGGCATCGGGAGAGAGAGCAGCGCAGTGGTGGGGGGAAAGGTGCTGCCAAGGGAGAGGAGGCTGGTGCAGTCGGGGCGTCGGCTACTGGTGGGTCGCGACGCGCTGAGGATGGACGGGAAAGAGTTGAAGAGGGGATCAGGATGGAGGAGGGTTAGGAGGCGGCTGGGTAATTAGGGGTTTAACAGTATAGGTTTTGGGTTAGGTTTAGTAGGGTATTTATATAATAGGGTGGTGGGTAATGGGTTAATGGATCCAATAAGAAATAGGGTAGGGTTTAATGGATATGGGTTGTGGGTTGATATAGGGTATAGGATCTAATAATCAAAATGGGTTAATGGGTTTAAATAAAAACCAATAGGAATAGGATTTAGTCAAAAGGGTATTTGGGTTTTAAAAAATACAATAGGAAAATAAAACAGCCAATAAAATGTAGGATTATATATCAATATATATATATATATATATATATATATATATATATATATATATATTGTACTACAATATGAAAATTATTTGAAATCACTAAAAATATAAAAAAAAATCAATAGAAATAGATTTTTAAATCAACAATCAAGATAATAATATTAATAACTAAAATAAAAATAAAAATTGATATACATATCAAAATGAGATTTGAAATAAACAAGTTTATTAAAATCCAAATAGTAATAAAATATGATACAAATAGCCGATCACTTAGAAAATAAACATTAAAGTTAGAATATACAACTATTCGAAGAAAATACAATTTCTGGTTCGAAAAGATTTTAATAGAAGTCACAAATCGAGTTTAAAATAATACTGAATTTATAGTAAATCAAAATATGAAAAATATTCAGAAAATAGGTATTTAGGGAAACAGGGGTTACAAATTCTACCCACCTTACAACAAAGTTTCATCCTCAAAATTTGCTTAGGCGGTACATAGGATAAGGCAAAAGTAAACTTGGGGGAGGGTAACAAAACAGAGGATTTAAGGGGAAGAAACAAGGTGGCGGCAATACCAGAATGAGAATGAAGTGGATAATAATGACGTCAAATGGAATGAATGAAAGACAATAAACGGTATCAGAAGGAAAGAAACAACACAAAACTTGCAAGACAACAAATCAAGGAGATGAAGAAATAGATAGAGCTGAAATCGAAGAAGGGATGGACAAGGAAAAGATGAACCAAGCAACGAGTCAACGGATGAGAACAGAAGCAAGAGATAGGGGAAAGCAAACAATGCAAGGAAGGAGAAGCAACAATAGGATTCTGGAACCTGTGGGATGGGCCCACCACGCTTCCGCTGCGACACTCTGATGGTGACGTCCCAAGCTACATACATGTCATTGTAGTCCACATGACACCAATCGACGAACTGAGCAGGAAGACAAGACTGAGACACCAGAATCAAGGAGAGTATGGGCTCAAGATAGATATAAATAAATAATGCAAAATGCATATAAAGTTTGGCTTCAATTTAAATAATTAAAAGATATGCTACAGGTCAAACTAATGGGCTTTAACAAAAATAATAATAACAACAAATATTAATAGTAAAAAAACAATAATATCAATAATAGTAGAATAGTAATAACAATAATAAAATAATAATTACAATAATATTAAAAATAATAATAGCAATAATAATAACAGTAATAAAAATCATCATAATCATACTGGCAATAATAATAATAATAAAATTAAAAATGTTAACAATACCGATAATAATGATAATACATACAAATAACAAAGGAACACAAACTTTAAAGGTGATATAAAAAAAATAGTTTTGGAAAAATAACCAGTCAAGATACACAGAAATACGAACAAATTTAGCTAAGTAAAGAAAATATTAGTAACAATGAATGTAAAAGACATGTAATAATTAGTGAATGCTGACATTATAATCAATACTCGAAAGACACATAAAATGGTAACGAGCATAATAGACCAAAGTACATATAGGCAAGAAGACTTAAAAAGAGTTCATTAAATATTACAAAAGTAAGTGTCAAATCATTAATTAAGACGTGGAAACAAAAGTAAGTAAAAAATCTAAAATGTTTAAGAATTGGAAAACAGTGACAATAAATAGTAATTCACAAAAGAACGAAAACTTAGACCATAGTTGATGTACTCAATCTTAACATAAATGAAAAAAAAATTTGTAAACACAAAATAGAGTAAAATCAACTATTCTAGTTCAAATTGTATGGAAACATAAAGTGTAATTATATAAACAAAATATCATAAAGAAAATATTTCTTTACCATTAGTTTCATTATATGAGTAAAAAGTCTTGAAATATCAATTAGCAAATAGGTAGAAAATCTTGCCTTCTTAGCATCAAGTTGCATGTTTGCCTTCACGACATCAGGTTGCAGGTTGCCGTCTGGATATTTGCTTGCACATTTTGCCTTCCCGACATCCAGTTGCAATTTGCCTCCATTGACATCGGGTTGCATATTTGCCATCTCGACATTAGGTTGCACCGAAATGGTGAAGTGGAAGATGTAACCTTCCACATGCACAGGGATATGAGACATTTAATTTAAGTATGATGTTATGTTTTGAAATTCGTGATATAAAAATAGTAGAAAAGTAAGAAATGGAGTTGAAAGTCACACGATGGAATATCAAAATAGATGTATAGATTATAAATATCAAACACATTAGTACAAAATAGTAGTAGTAAAAATGATTTATAAAAGTAGGGAGAAAAACGGAACGAAATACATGCATATGCACAATGCAAATGTGAATGAGAAAATAAATAGGCAGTGTAGCAAATTTACGCAATAAATAAATATATCATAAAAATATACAGTAACGTAGAAATTAAACAAGCCTCTAACATGTCCTTAAAGGTCCACCGATGCCGATCGACGAACCAAGCGGGAAGAGAAGAATGGGTAGCACCGGAATTTAAGGAGAACAAGATAAGGAAGAAACAACCAGTATGATACACAATATGAATCAACAAATGAAGATGAATGCAAGGCACGGAAAGCAATGAATGACACACGAGCTGAAATAAGAAGAGATCAACGAGGCAAGCAGAAATAAGAGATTGCTTGCACCGGAATCAAAAGAACATGGGTACGGAAAGAATAAACTTACACCCAATATGGAATCAACAAATCAGGACGACTGAAAAAAAGACGGAAGAAAATAAGGAATCAAGAAATTGAATATGAAGGGATCAAATGAATGGGATAAGACTAGTGTCCAGATCAAGTTGATTATCAAATTATTCTTGGGATTGCATGACCTGTTCAATGTTGAGTTAATCCTGGCTGAGTCAAGCATGTCTAATGTATTAGTCAAACTAACACATTAGCCAACCCTGGCTCTGATACCACTAAAAATTTTGTCACGCCGCACTTCCCAAAAATATGGAATACGAGCATGTGAAAAAGCCCAGTGAATAATTTTCGTCATTCATGAGCTGTAGGATTGACTCAGCATCATATCAAGAATATAACAAAATGTACACAACCACGCATGCATGAATAATTTATTAATCAACAGAAAATAATTGAAACAAAATAATAATATTCCCAATAGTTTTCAAATCTGGATCAGAAGATAAAACTCGGGATTATAAGCCTGTTACAAGATTCAAGTAGCAAAGAAATAAATAACTCAAAGAAAACAAATATTTTATGCAAGTCCTTTCTCCAAGAGAAGCCTAGAATGTCTGCTCCCCTATTCCAGCAGGCAATTCGTCTCAAAAGTCTGTATATATAAATATAAAAAGGAGAAAATAGAGAAAAATGATAAATGCCCTTAGTGCAAGTTAGGTCGCAAATAGTACAAGCAAGGGTATGAAAACAAGTGCAAGAAATGTGGAACAAGTTTTGAAATTAAGAATGTATAACATAATATAGTAGGAATGCAACAAGTAGTGGGATTCAAGAAACTGGCTAGCAAGAAGGACAACTCAAGTGACAAGATTGGATAACAAATACTAGTAGTAGTACAAGTGGCTAGTGAACATGTAATGGTGTCAAACATCAAGTAATAAGTATCACGTACAAGTGTCGAGTAACAAGTAACAAGTCTCATGTGTCAAGTTGCCAAGTACAAGTATCAAGTATCAAGTGTCAAGTATTATGCTCAAGTATCAAGTCTTATGTATCATGTCATCAAGTATCAAGTATGCATGTATCATGTTCAATTATCATGTGTCGAGTCTTGTAGTTATTACTATCTAGGTAGCACTTTATGTGTCATCCTTTTATCACATGGTTGCTACAGTCAATGCAATTTCGTTTAGGCCCAGTGGTGGATTTTATAGGGCAATGTACCCAGGCATCAAGTATCAAGCAAGCATGGTTCATGAATCGAAAAATAAAATAACAAGTTCACGAAACAAGTTCATGAATCCACTAAAAAGTTCAAGAACCACACACTGAATTCATGAATCCAACAAGTTCATGAGCCAAGTAATGGCTTCATGAATACATCAAGATACAACAAGTTCATGAACCATGCACTGGGAAACACGGGCCCCCTTCCAAGTACACTTACCTATATTGTCCACTACTATGGTCCTTACCATTATACCCCGGCTTGTTATTTATTATTATCATCAAGCAAGCATGAAAGTATGCGAAACAAGTCAAGTAAACATAATCAAGAACATGGAACAAGTCTAGACTAGGTAGGATAAATGTTCGAGGGTCAAAACAAATCAAAATATCAAGAACAACGAGAATCCCAAATCTGGACAGCATGATGTTGCTGCGCCAAAAGTGTGATTCCCGTTGCTACAAGATAGTAAAAGTAGATTCGTCAGAAGGTATAGAAACTAGACTCCTGCCCGGTTCTAACCCATATAATTAAGACACATATAAGTTGTGGTAACATGTCTCAAAACAGCAAACTATATAGTATTTGTGTTCAGCCAGTATTGGTAAAACTGAGTTTATATATATGAACAGGGTTGAAAAATCATTAATTAATTCTGAGAAAATTAGGGAATATTATCTAGGGTGTCCAGTATCAGCATAAAAAATTTCAAGTCATTTACTGACTGTTAGCATAGTTAAAATAATTGTAAACCAAAGTGGTGCAGCAGTTTTTATGAATTTGCAATTTCCAACACAGCAGTAGTAAAACTGCGATATCTCCTAGACCGTAACTCGGAATTTGAAAATTCTGGATGTTCTTGGCAACTAGACACTTAGGGCTACATTTCATATTGAGGACTCAAGTTCAGATTTTGGTTTTATCAGGGTCAAAACAGTAAGGCAAGACAGAAACAGAAAGTAACTAAAACACTTTTTGTGTGAATGAGTCAAAATCTTACCAGTTGTGAACAAGTGTATCAACGAAGGGTTGTGACTCTTAGATCATGTAATATATAAGGAGAAACATGAGATCATTAACGATAAACAAAGAGGAGTCACATTCACAAACTAATTGCAGTATTTTCAAGAAAAAACATGTACTAGAAGACGAAATGTACAAGAGATACTTGCCTTGGGGTGTAGACGATAATCCGACGGAGGAACAACGGGAAAGGATCTCGGGCGGTGAACTCAATACACGGATCACGAACTAAACACGAACACACGATCACGATCGCAATCATGAACACAAGCACGAATCTCGATGATCAAGATGATGATCAAGTTGAAGATCAAGCAAATCCAACGGTCGAGATCAAAGATAAGAAAGATGTCGATCAGATCTGGAAATCAAGATCTTGATGATGATCAAGATCACTAAGGCGATCGGACGGCTGAGATCTGTTGGCGATGGTGATCAAGGTAGATCGACGGCTCAGATCAGATTTGATCTAATCAAGATGATAGAGATTTGAATCTTGATCAGATCGGACGGTCCAGGAGCTTCTGATGATCCTGATGATGATGAAGATCCAATGGCTAAGATCCAAGAGATCAAGATCAAGGATCACAAGGCGATTGACGACCCAAATTCAAACAACCCTTCTTCTTCCTTCCTTCTCTTCTCTGATCACAATAGCGACCATGGCGGACTCCGACAGCAATTATGGTTGCGAGGACGACAGCGGAGGCTCCGACGGTGGAAGGCCGTGGCCACAAGTGGCTGCGACAGGATGGAGATGGCGGCCAGGGGCGCTGCTGCAGGTGGCTGCGATGGAGGGGAGACGACCGGGGAAGTCGCTGCCATTTTTTGTTACGGTTGCTGACGTGAGGAGAGGCACCGAGGGAGGTGCTGGCATCGGGAGAGAGAGCAGTGCAGTGGTGGGGGGGAAAGGTGCTGCTGAGGGAGAGGAGGCTGGTGCAATCGGGGCGTCGGCTGCTGGTGGGTCGCGACGCGCCGAGGATGGATGGGAGAGAGTTGAAGAGGGGATCGGGATGGACGAGGGTTAGGATGCGGCTGGGTAATTAGGGGTTTAACAATATAGGTTTAGGGTTAGGTTTGGTAGGGTATTTATATAATAGGGTCGTGGGTAATGGGTTAATGGATCCAATAAGAAATAGGGTAGGGTTTAATGGATATGGGTTGTGGGTTGATATAAGGTATAGGATCTAATAATCAAAATGGGTTAAAGGGTTTAAATAAAAACCAATAGGAATAGGATTTAGTCAAAAGGGTATTTGGGTTAAAAAAAATAAAATAGGAAAATAAAATAGCCAATAAAATGTAGGATTATATATCAATATATATATTGTACTACAATATGAAAATGATTTGAAATCACTACCAATACAAAAAAAAAAATCAATTGAAATAGATTTTTAAATCAACAATCTAGATAATAATATTAATAACAACATTTTTTTTTGATATACATATCAAAATGAGATTTGAGATAAACAAGTTTATTAAAATCCAAATAGTAATAAAATAAGATACAAATAACCGATCACTTAGAAAATATACATTGAAGTTAGAGTATACTACTATTCGAAGAAAATACAATTTTCGGTCCGAAAAGATTTTAAAAGAAGGCACAAATCGAGTTTAAAATAACACTAAATTTTTAATAAATCAAAATACGAAAAATATTCAGAAAAAACGTATTTAGGGAAATATGGGTTACACGACCCTCAATCCCCTTCTGTCGCCGAGATTGAGGTCACTGTTGTACTACCTCCTCATCTATGCTCCTTTGAAAGTTGCATGTGAACCGAGGAACCGAGGAACAAAAACTTAGAGAAAAACTCCAAACTAATTGAAAAGAACGAAAAGTTCGGAAGGGAATACTTACCACGATGTGGGTCTGAGCCCAATTTTTGCAGCTCGAGTTGAACGTCTCGGTCGTGAGACACTGCCTTTTGCGGGGAGTCGTGAGGTTGTTCACAACCTCCATTGCAACCGGACCCTCTAAGATGGAGTCCGCCATTTTCACAGCTTAGTCTGGCCTCCATGGTTCCATCCACTTTTCCCTAATGATCTCCTTGGCCTCGGGATGGACGGGAAGGAGCCTAGCCTTCGAGTACTCGGAAACCTTGAGGTTATCTGAGCTTGGGGTCCCCTTGGTCAAGCTGGGAGTGCCAAAAACCGTCAGAACCTTCAACTTCTTAGATCTCCCCTCAAAAGTTTGCTTAGAAGCAGAGGATGCGACCCTCTTCTTACCCTTCGACTGCTCCGCAGCCTTCTCCTTGGCCAAGACGGTCCTCATAGCCTCGATTTCCTTGTCGTCGATTATTGTTACAAAAGAAAAATTGAGTTGTGAGGTCGAATGAAAAATGTTTGATGCAAAAAGAAAACAAAAAACATACAAGGGTCAACAAGGGTCAATCCAATCCTCGCCATGTGCCTCTGTGACACCTTCAGCCAGCTCACACTCCCCCCAAAGAAGATACGATCTAGTTTGTCCTTCTCTTTTGCCATAAAGTCCCGTGACCTCGGAGCCTTATGCTTAGATATGAAGAAATACCATATCGTCAGAATGTCCCAAGGACCGGGGCTTCGGATCATGAAGTACTTTTTCTTCCACTCTTTGATCGAGTCTGGATGACCATGGACCACTCGCCTCCCGGGTTGAGGGGAATAGTAACAACACCCCTGATATGCCCTGGCAGAATGGATTCTAAGGCACGCCCAGAAATACTTATGCCTTAAAGGCTTAGGCTGCCTATGTACTCGAGGTGAAGGCATCCAAGGAAAACATGCAGAACCAAGAAGCCAGACTACCTTTAGGCTTGAGTCTGGGGTTCAGAATCATCAGCTTCAACTTTCGGGGGAATATAATAGCATGCCCAAATCTGAGGGAGGTCAGTCTTCACCAGTGTATTCCCAATTTTGTTGGCTTCAATCTTCTATCGGTTCGACAAAGAGGACTGTATACCGAATTGAATCAGGTCCAATTGGTCATTCGGATACATCTTTATTGACACGGGGTTCTGATAATACGGGGTATCGAAGCCCCCCGCTGGCATATACTAGATGGGCTCTGCTTTCGGACTCATCGGCATAACGAACCTCAACCTCCTCCTCGGGTTTCGGGAGGCCCTGGGAGGAGAGGACGAAGCCATACGTCCTAAGCGACTCACTTTGCCAGAAGGGCCACCTTCGACCTCCTCATCTTCATCATCCCTTTCTCCTTCCTTTTCCACCTCTCTTACCTCTCCATCAACTTCCTCATCATCTTCTCCTACCTCATCCTCCACTTTGTTCTCCTCCTCTTCATCATCAACTTTGCTATGGGACCTAATTTCAACTTGTTCAATTTCTTGGACTTCCTCTGAAGAAGTAGACTCGGACGAAACATTCTGAACCTCCTCCGAAGATGGCGATAATGAGGAAGTCTGCTCATCTCAGCCAGAAATAGAGGCTGAATAACTGGATTGAACCCTTGAGGTAATTTAAAATACTTCACCTGGTTATGGTGCTGATAATGTAATCCGAAAGTACATCGCCAATTTTCTGAAAGAATTCTATAGAGAAAAGCTCCGCAACAAGAGAGAAAACATAAAAAATGAAATGAGGGGGTAAGAGAAAATATGTAAGCAGGATTGGAAACTCCTCGATATCCATAATCAATCCTGACCCTACGATTGAATCCTACAGCAGATAAGAGAAGAACGCCTTGATTTCCCCAACTGTGACATCAGTTCACTCACGTGTTGTGTGCATGCTTATATAGTGGTTACGAAGTCAACAAAGGTCGGTCCACTCATGTGTTGTGCGCATGCCTGTACAGTGGTTACGTCGTCATCTAACTCGTGTGTCGCACACAGGCATTCTCAAACAAAGTATCCAGCAGAGTCCTCCAAGTATTTTTCCTTCGGCAAATTCCACAACTTCGCTCGGTGTGGACTTTGAGCCACACGTGAAAAATTCCACAACTTCAATTGGCCTTGTCGCTCGACGTAGACTTCGAGCCACATGTGAAAATTCTACAACTTTGCATGGCCTCGTTGCTCTGTGTGGACCTCAAGCCATACGCAAAAAAATTAACAACTTCACTTGTTCTCGTCGCACAAGGACTTTGAGCCACACACAAAAAATTCCATAACTTCGCTTAACTTCGTCGCTCTCCGTGGACTTCGAGCCACAAGCGACAATTTCCATAGACTCGCTTGGCCTTGTCCCTCAGCGTAGACTTTGAGCCACACGTAAAAAACTCCACAAACTCACTTGGCCTCGTCCCTTGGTGTAGACTTCGAGCCACACACAAAAATTCCACAACTTCGCTTAGCCTCATTGCCTTGGCGATCTGCAAGGATTTTGAGCCACACACGAAATATTCACAACTTCTCTTGGCCTCGTCCGTCGGCATGGACTTCGAGCCATACACGAAAATTTTCACAACTTTGCATGGCCGCATCACCTTGGTGCTACACAAGGATTTCAAGCCACACGCGAAATATTCACAGCTTCTCTTGGCCTCGTCGCCTCAGCGCTCTGCATGGACTTTCAGTCACATGTGAAAAATTCACAACTTTGCTTGGCCTCGTCCCTCTGTGTAGACTTCAAGACATTCGAGAAAAGTTCATAACGTCGCTTGGCCTCATTCCTCAGCATGAACTTAGAGCCACATGCAAAAAGTTCACAACTTTGATTGGCCTCATCACCTTGGCATTCCGCATGGACTTTGAGCCACATGCAAAATGTCCGCAACTTTTCTTGGCCTCGCCGCCTCTTCACCTTGCTGCCCTGCCTTGCCAAGGCACACCACTTATGCGCTTGTCATGGACTTCGAGCAGCACGTGAGTGAGCCTCACCATCTCGCCGCTCTGCTGCCTCACCTCGCCGAGGCACACATCTTTGGTGGCCGACAAGGACTTTGAGCCACACGCGAGTGAGCCTTACCGCCTCGATGCCTTGCCTTACCGAGGAACACCTCTTCGGTGCTCGGCATGGTCTTCGAGCAGCATACGAGTGGGCATCGTTGCCTCGTCGCCTCGCTGATGCACACCTCTTCGGTGCTCAGCATGGACTTCGAGCTGCACGCGAGTGAGCCTCATCGCCTGCCGCTTCGCTACCTCACCTCGCCGAGGCACACGTCTTTGACTTTCGGCATGGACTTTGAGGCATGCGTGAGTCAGCCTCATTGCCTTGCTGAGGCACATGCCTTCTGTGCTCGACAAGGAATCGAGCCACATGCGAGTTAGCTTCACCGCCTCACCGAGCCTAGCTAATAGTAAACAACACTTAACAAACCAAGGATTCTCCTCCAAACTCGTGCTCTTGTCTGGTTCTTTCCCCCATGGGAGAGAACTACTCATCGAAGGTTGTTATACCCAACCTCCCTGAGTAGGGGGGCTATGATATGGGTAAAAAACCCAGTTCATCTGAACTGTTCGATCACCATGAATCCCGAGATCTCTAAAAATAGGCATGTAATCCTCGTGGGCTGCTGTCATGCCCTGCTTCCCAAAAGAATACGGAATATGGATACATAACATAAGCCCAGCGAATGATTTTCATCATCCATAAGCTGTTCAAGAAAATCTTAACAACATGCTCAAGAAACATCAGAGTCGGAAGCAAATTAATCAACCACATGCACATAATGAGTCAAAATACCAACAAGAATACTTGAAACCAAATACATAAATCTCAGATAGTCATGATCTGAATAAAACACAAGTCTTGGGTCACAATGCCCAAATACAAGAATAATACCAAGTCTCAAAAATACATGAATAATCCAAGTCTCACGAATACAATGATTGTTCAAGCACTATACAAGAAATAATATAATAAAACAGCACTAATACTTCATGTCTCCGATACCATCTGGAACATATTCTCCAAAATCTGCAATTCATCGAATGCAGGAAAGAGGAAAAGAGAAGACACAAGTACTTGTCAATTGCAAGTCACGGGTCACTTATAATGTAGGATACAAGCACATGGGGAAACTAACTAGCACATGGTATAAGTGTGATGTCAAGATAAACAACTAGCATGGTAAAGTGATCAAGTGTACATGGTATAAATCAAGTGTTAAGTAAACAAGTATCTTATAATCATGCATCAAGTGTCAAGTGTCATGTGTTCATGTAATCATGTATCAAGTATTAAATTTAAAGTCTCATGTAATCGAGTCTCATGTATCATGTAGTCAAGTATCAAGCAAGCATGTATCATGTTCACGTATCATGTGTCAAGTAGCATGTTCAAGTATCATGTTCAAGTCTTGTAGTGAATTTCTATCTAGGTAGCACTTCATGCAGCCCATACTACATGGTTGCTACATCACAATAGTTTCGCTTTAGATTTCATAGTGGACCATAGAGGACAGTATACTCGGGGACAAGCAAGTAATTGAGCTCCAAGCTCCAAGTATCATGTATCATGTAATCACGTGTCAAGTAGTGTAAGTGGAAAGTATCGTGTCTTGCGTGCAAGTATCAAGTAATCATGTCAAGTAATCACGTAGGATCCGTGGATCCCCTTCCGAGTACATATTTCTGAATTATGCACTATTAGATCTGTCCCTTAAACCCCAGCTTGGTGATTTTATTATTAATATCAAACAAGCATGTATATGTGCAAAATATATCAAGAATAGCATGGCATGATCATGTGACAAGTGCAAGTAGCAAGATAAGCATGTACAAGTGTAAGATATCTCATAAAAGACTAAAATAAACACATCTCAAGTTCAGGACAGAAAGACCATACTGTAGTAAAACAGTGATTCCAAGAGTTACAAACTAGAAAATCTAGATCCGTCAAAGGATCTGGAAAATAGACATCCACACAAATCCAGCGAGTATAATTAAATCATATACTAATTCACAACAACACAGCTCAAAACTGATTTGCATACAAAAATTAGGTTCAGCTAGAAATCAAGAAAACGAATTCAAGAGCATGAAAATAGCATGAAAACACATTAAATAAATCAATGAAAAATCTGGGGTATTCCACTATATGTCCAGTAGCTAAATATAAAGTTTCAGAATTTTCCAGGAAAAATAGATCAGTCATCAAAAATACGAAAGCATCAAGAAAACATAGTTTGGCAAATCTGGAAATCCCAATACTGCTGTACGAAAACTAAGATATCTCGCAAACCAGTGAAACAAAATCTAATTCCGCCAAAGGGATATGAAAATAGATATAATTTACTAACTTTCACATTTCACAAACATTTTTCATTCAGTAAAAGAAATCATAGTGAAAATAGGGTTCTTTACAGAACAACGAGCAAAATACAGCATATATAGATTTTAGAAACGAGCATGAAACACCACATGAAACCTATCAATAAAATTCACCAAAATTCTGGGTAATCCCTAACTAGATAAAGAAACATTGACCAAATTTTCAAATCAAAATAATATGTATAGCATGGTTCTTGAAAATAGTTTGTTATCAAAATTATCCAAAAAACAGAATCTGGAAAAGATCGACACCTTTGTACTAAAACAGTCATAACTCAGTCATACGAAATCAAAATCAAGAAAGATAAGAGAGGTTGGAAAATAGACAAAATTATCTAAAACTCATGTTTTATACCGAAATCAAGATACTGACTGTAGCATAGTCGAAAATAGCAAACAAAACAGAACATCCAGAAATTACCGATTTCACCCTCAAGCACAAAAACAACATAGATTCAAGAATATTGATCTAAACTCTTCCAAACTAAATATAAAGCCTACCAAGTGTTTAAACATCATGAATGAGGGTTATTAACATGTTCACGCCAAGAATTTTACATGGGTATCCTCCAAAACACAAAATCACACAATAGTCACACATACACGATCCAAATTCAAGAACGGGCGAATCCTAGGTTATTTCATGTCAAGATTTGTGTCGTGAGTCTTCTATGGCCAAAATATCACAATAGAGATAAAATCCATCATGGAAAACACAATCTATGGTTGTCTCTAGACCTAACTATACTATAGGTGAACTTTGATACTTGTATCAAATAAATAAATTGGAGTACAAGTTACTTGCCTTAATTTGGGGATGAAGAACGATGTAACCAAGCCTAGAAGCAAAACCCACGAATGAAATCTGCTATAAGCAACGAATCCAAGCAATCACGAACAATCTCCCACAAACGAAATTTCCAACGCGCACGACGATCAAAGTGGCTAGAGCCCACTTTGAGAACACCACGAAGAGATGTAGGGGGGTTGATGGTGCAAGAAGATGTTGCTGATGGTGTGTAGGTGGTCGGCAAGGCAATGAAGGGGGTTCGGGTTTGGGTTTGTGTACGGCTGTCGGATTGGAGGTAGGCCGGAGCTAGGGGGCTCAGCCTGGATGGAGAGGTCGGGATGGTGGTGTAGTGCTGGTCGGGTTGGTGGGGATGTGCAGCCGGGAGAGGGAGAGGAAAGGGAGGCTGGGTATTGAGGGAGAGAGAAAATAGGGTTAGGGCTAGGGTTTAGAATTAGGGGGGTTTATATATAGGGGTTTAGATGTGGGCTAATGGGTATTGGATATTAGTAACTAGTAATAGGTATGCAAATGGATTTTGGATTTTGGGTCAAATAACAATAGAAATGCAAATATGAGTGAATTCTATGGCTTTAGAAAATCTTGTTAGGGATCAAAATAATGGGATTGGGAAAATACAATCAAAACTCCACCACACCACGATGGGAAATTTTTTTTTAAGATAACGAGACCAAAAATGAGAAAAAGATCAAACGATGAAAAACGAGACAAAAGGGACAATCAATCAAACACAAGGAGCTCAAAATGAAATAAAACAAATATATATTGAAAACAAATTCAATATACTGTTCAGAAAAAATACAAGAGAGAAAAATACACCAAAATGAAAAATACAGTCAAAAATACACAAAAATGAAAAACAGGGGTTACAGCTGCTCACATGCCCACTACTTCGGGTCAGCCCACGGAAAGGAGTCTTTTCGGCCCATTATGAAACTCTCTCCCTACTTATAAATACAGACCCCCCACCCACCCACACAATCTTTGGTTACCAGGTAATCAAGATTTTGGCCACTAAACCTTTAATTTACATATGTGGTTACTGACTTGATCGTCGGAGGGCCTGTCACTGGAAAAACTCCTAGTGTTTCAGGCTTTCTGCAGGTTTATGGTGGCCAACATTCAACACAACCACCACCATATCCACAATTTCCAATCAAATACTAGCCTCTATCAAGATCAGATCGACGATTGAGATATGAGATTTCCACCAAATACAAGAACTCATCATCTGTTGCTCCCACACCAGAAATCAGCAGCATCAGAAAGCACTATTTTAACTTTATTTATAATTGAGATGTCACTTACAACAACAAGCATGCCAATAATATACAAATAAATGATAGCAATTATATTTGACTCACCACAGAATTGAAGACATTTATCAGAATTACTTGATTCAAATTTAAGCTCTTTAATATTTTGTCAAATTCTTTGTACCTCAGTTTTAATACATGTTTTAAAACGTACAATGATTTTACTAATTTTTAAATCTTATTCACTAATCATATTACTGCAAAACTCTTATTGCAAAACTTTTGAGTTATTTCATATGAATTTGTTCATTAAGGTCTCCATAGCTGTTTAAAAATCCTTGATGAATAACAAAATTTTCAATAGATGTAAGGGTAAAAAAATTCTTATTGTAGCAATGTGACACATGTGAATAGACATCAAATAAATCTACCCGACTTACTTCAATTAATCCTTTAGCTACTAAAAGTGCTTTAAAATTGCTACTGAACAATCAAACTTAAGTTTCTTCTTCGAAGACCCCACTTACTTCCTATAGTTATTATCCTCTTTGGACAAATCAACTACTTTAAATTATTGTTATATAACAACAAATTCAATTCATTATCTACTAAAGAAACTACTTGGCTCTGTGATTGAAGTGTTAGTGGCAGTAATACCTGTTCTTGATTCCAACTGTGAATCATTGACCGTGTCTGTAGGACAAGATTATTTCATACATTTATCTTTGATAACACATCCTCAAAGAACTATGTAAGTCTAGATTCTATTAACACAAATTAGATAGATCCAAAATCTGTCCATAGACCTACATTATGCACTTTTTGAGTACACAAACATTTGTTTAAGGTCATACTTTAGGCCTTCTAGGGTCATGTGCTCTAACACATGCAACACATCGCATTTTTCACTTTAACAAAATTATTTGTGTTTTTATGCCATAATCCACAAAATGTAGATAACTTAGGGTGTAGTAAGATATTAGGAATATGATTGAAATACAACATCACCCACAATTACACAAAGTCAAACAACAGTCAATTACATAGAATTCAACATTTCACTAAGTGTTTGATTCTAACTTTATAAATACCATTTTGACTGTAGTAAATAGAGTGCACTAGAGATAATGCCAATTGCAAACTTCTCTAAAATTATTAAAACATATTCACAACCTCTATCAAATCTAAACCCTTTTGATTTTAGCATTTAACTATATTTTTTTATTTATTAAAATAACAAGTGCTTCATCATTCATATATATGACAAACATTCAATAATTATCTACAAGAGTGATTAAATATTCTGACCAATCATTGTCTCATCTAGTCACAAATCTACCGAGATCACAGATATCAGAATGTATTGACTTAAAAAGTTGTGTGCTCTTAAAGACCATACTAAATGATTTTCTAGTGATTATAATATGAGCACAAATTTCACATATGTTATATTTTAATGAGGTGTCATTTAGAAGAGTTATGAGTTTTAACAAGAGTAAACAATTTATTATATGTTCACAAGTGCTAGCTTATTATGCCGTGTTCAAGGACTACACAAATTATAACTACTATTATCAATTCTTTGTTAGTTAAACTCAACTTACACATGCCATTTGCGATACAGGCACATTATAAAATAATAATAATAGGAGTTAATACAAAATTACTCTACCACATTTCACAAAATCATTTGCTTTTTCTCGTGGTTCTAACAATGTCCAAGTGCTCAAACACTTTGAGCAAAACATTCTTTCCTTTATTCATTCTTCATCATCTTCAAAACCCTAAATAAGATAATGACCAATATGTTAAAGTTTAACTTTGCACACGTAGTACAAAGAATGAGAAAGAACGACTCGTAACTAATGGAGTCACATCCTCCATTACATGATGCTCCCACCTAGGTTACATACATTTGTCACAGAACTTATACATCAATCTTTAATATAGAAGCAAATATACAATTTCACACAAGCTGAAAATGAAGGGTTAGCCAATATACTTACACACACAATATGATAAGACACACTTAAGAACCCTAGACATGCTAGTTATAACACAAGATTAATTATGATCAAAATTCTCAAACATGTGATCACTCCCACACAATAACACAGATCATTTAATCGAAGTTGGGATAGCTTATTCAACACATGAAAATACTAGGGATTAGAGTAAATCATACCAACACTTCACGTTAGAAGTATTTTTCAAATTCGATGGAGAAGTCTGCCATGTGCAAACTTATTTAACCTTCAGTTGCTATCCTAGAGTGTAACTCCTGTATCTTATTTTCTGTATTTTTGTACTGTATTCTTTCTTCCAGTGTTTTCTATCTATTTGTACTCCTTCTTTTTCCTAAACCGTGTATTTTGACATTCTTTCCAGCATTTATATATTCATCTATTTGTTTAATTCTTTTAAGATTCATTTGTCTACCTATTATTATGTCTCTAGATGATTATTTGTTTCTCATTTGTTGCATTTCATGGCCTAATTGCCTATTTATTTGAATCCTGCCTTGTTGGATCTGGTTTTCTACCCAATCTACCTTATTTGAACCCATCTACCCATCCTACTGGATCCTAATCCGCAACCCAATACCCTCTTCTTTGACCCAATCTTCCCCAAATTTTTCTTCACGTTCCCTAACATGCAGATCATATCTTTTCCCCATACTCTCTTAATTCTCCAAATCACAACTTGCAAAAAGTCTATCATTTATAATCCCTAACAAATTTTGTTTTTCTATCTACGATTCCTATCTCCAAAACCCTAACCCTAATTCTCTCTCTCATCTCATCTCTCTCTCTCCCGGCCTACCCCCCGACCTCCGGCCTTCCGCATGCCGCTACCCCCTGCCAGTGACCCACCTTGTGACCCCCACCCTGTGTCGTGCAGCCAGAAAACCACCACAGTGATAGCCCCTGCCTCCTTCCTTCTCCTCCCTAGCACCAGCCAGAAGACAGCAACGACAATAGCCCAAGCCGACGAAGCCAGCGCTGATTTCCCCTCCGCCGTCGCTCATGCCGCCGCGCTGTCCTCGCCACTAGTGCCCTTGGCCGCCATCATTTTCCTCTTCATCAGTGCACCCTGGCTGTCCCACTCTCACTTATTGTGTACGTGTTGATCTATAGTGTTTGATCCATGACTGTGTGTTCGTGTTATTTTGTTCGTGGTGATCGTGATCATTTGTGCATCTCGTTCGTGATGCGCTCGTGGTATTGTGTTCATGCCCGGGAATTTATTCCCATTATTCTCATTTTCTCGTCAGATCCGTCGATAATTATAAGGTAAGTAACTTGTAATCCTTTGTTGTATATACAAGTACTAAATACCGCATGTAGTGCCACTTTTTTGTTCCTAGATTCATTCACATGGAAAACCCTTGTTATATCTTGTCCCTATTCGTTGATCCATCTGTACTTGTTCTTTGTTACACACACGACATGAAAATAATTTAGATCTAACTAGATTCTTGATGCATGTATGTATGTTGTTCCTGATCCATGATATATTGTATGAATCTTGCATGCTTGATGTGTTAGTCGTACTATCTTGTTGTAGATTTGTTAAACACACATGCCATGTTGTTTGGACATTTATTATACCATGTTTTGAGTTTTGTTATAAATTGGATTTGTTACATATGAACCATTTGATTTAATACATGAGAAAGATTTCTGTTTTTGCTGCTGCTCGGTTTTGTTTCAGTGTTTTAGACCAAGTTGAGGTCAGTAAAATAAATTAATTTGTGAATATAAATCGTAGATCCCACTGTCTATTTTTCAGAATTTTTGATTGATCGCAGTTTCGATTTGTGAGTCGCGAGTTATTGCTGTTTTGCTACAGATGTGTTAAAAATTCCAGATTCTGCTTTATGTGATTTCGGTGTAGTTATTCATTTTAAAACTGATTTTAAAGAAAATTTGGATCTAATATTTTTTGGGTATGACTAGAGTTGACTGGGATTAACCTTTAATTTTTGTAGATTTATTTGATGATATTTATAAACTATTCTAGGCTTGTGAACAAACTATTGTACTCCAGAATTTCATGCTATTCAGTAAATAACCATAATTTCAACCTGATTCTATTTGCTTTTGGTAAAAACTTTGTAAATATAAAATGTAACCTACTGTATCTATTTTACCACCATTTCGACAGATTTGGATTTCAAGTTATACTTTGTAATTTATCGCCGTTTTAGTACTGCTGTGTCAAGAATTTCTGATTCACAAATTTGATGTATTTTTTTGTTTCCCGAATTTATTTGACTATACAATCTATGTTGGAATATTATGAAATATTATTTGCTAATACTAGACATACTAGGGAATACCCCAGATTTTTCTTAGATTTAAATCAGTAAGTTTTGTGACATTTTCATGCTTGTGATTTCTGGCTGAATATGATTTCTGTATATAATTCTGTTTTAAGCCATGTTTCTGTGATTATTATATGACTTTTATATATGTGTTGGATTCGTCCGAAAGTCTATTTTCTAGATTTTCTGACAAATCCAGATTTTCTTGTTTGTGGCAACGGGAAACTCAGATTTGGTGCAGTACTGTCTTACTGTCCAGAACTGAAAGTTTCGTTGTCCTAGACTTTGATGAGTCGTTTGTCACCCGTTCGTGTCCTTTATCCAACTTGTACTTGTCCCTTATTATATTACTATGTTTCTTGCCTTGTTTGTACACGTCCATGCTTGCTTTAAATAATAATAACAAGAACCAAGCCAGGGTTAAAGGGAAAGATCTTGTAGTGGAAAATGCAAAAACATGTACTCGGAAGGGGATCCATAGATCATACGTGATACTTGATACTTGATACTTGACACGTGATTACTTGACACTTGACACTTGACACGTGACATGTGATACTCGATACTTGATACTTGATACTTGATATTTGTACCTGAGTACACTGCCCTCTATGATCCACTATGAAATCTAAAACGCAACTTGCTTGAATGTAGCAACCATGCTGTAAAAATTTGGGGCACATGAAGTGCTACCTAGTTAGGAATAAATACAAGACTTGAGAATAACATGATCACTTGACACTTGTTACTTGCTACTTGTACATGATACTTGACACTTGTTACTCGATACTCATTTGCATGCTATTTGACATTTTGTTACATGCCACTTGCACCCGATTATCTTACCATGCTATTTGTTTATGTTCTTGATTTAGAGTTAGTTGCCCTATTTTTTTGTCACATTCCTTCCATTCTTACTCCTGTACTTGCTTCCGTTGTTACTCTATTCTTGTTTATCTATTTTTCCTGTACTTGTTTCCTGCACTACAAGCGGCCCGTAACTTGTATTGACGAACATTTTGTTTGTCTTTTCTTTTCCTGCAAATTTGTCACTTGCAGACTTTGGTGACCAGCGGCCCGATGGAGTAGGTGACCAAGATTCTAGTTGACTAGAGATCTTGCTACTATTTATTCTTGTTGTTTATTTTGAATAATTGTAACTTGTTACATGGATATTGTATTGGGCATTTTGTCCCAGACTTGTGTGTTGTTCCAAACTTAATTATTTGAAATTTAATATTCCGATTTTCCTTTCAAGTAATCCAGTTGACTATATTAATTCAGTTATTCATGCGTGGTTGACTATTCCACTTGTATATCTCTTGTTTATTCTTGTGACTTGTTGTAAAGATCCTGACAGCTTATGAATGGTGAAAGCCATTCACTGGACTTATGTCGTGTATCCGTATTTCGTATTCCTTCTAGGGAAGCGGGGCGTGATATAGTTGTCAGTGGTATCAGAGCCCCAAGTTTGGCTAATGTATTAGCTTGACTAATGTATTAGAAAAGTTTGGGTTTGTTTAAGGTTTGGCTCAACAGTACACAGACCATGCAGTAACATGAATAAACTATAATCAACTTGATCTGGATACTAGCCTTGTTCCATTCATTTTGATCCCTTCTTATTCGATTCCTTGATTCCTTGCTTCTTCCATCTCTTGCAATTGTCCTCATTGTTGTTTCCTTTAGGTATGAATTCATTCTTTTTGTACCTATGTTCCTTTAATTTTGGTGTCATCCATTCTTTTCTTCCTGCTTGGTTCGTCGTTGGCATCGTTGGATGTCACGCCCCGCTTCCCAAAACACAAGAATACGAGTCCATGACTGAGGCCTAGCGAATGATGCAAAAACACTATTCATAAGCTGTACAGGTAACTCAACAACAAGATAGCAATAACAACTACGCAAGCATGTAAAATCACAATAAAATAACAAAAGTACATTACCTAGTACATGACATAATACATGACATAACCAACAACTGGAAAAGAAACATAATTACGGGTCAAACATGCCCGAATTACAATAAAGATTACATGAATAAACATGAACTAAAGTAACATGAAAATAAACAAGACTAAAACACTTGCTCAGCAACACCTTTGGGTAAATCTCCATCCGGGCCTGCAAGTATATTATTATAAGAAGAAGAAATAAGAAGATACCCGTTAATACAAGTCACGGGCCGCAAGTGGTACAAGCTAACGGAACAGGTACAAAACAAAACAAGAAATAGGAAAAAAAAGAAGAACAAGGAATCGAGAATCATGTAATTGGAGAATACAACATGTAAAGAGGATCATGAGTAAGGAATGCATGAAATAAGTGGCATGCATGTAAACAAGTAATCAAGTAAACAATTCAACATGAACAGGTAACATGTAAACAAGTAAGCAAGTCAACAGGAACATGTAACATGTAATTGGATCATGCAAGTGTACGTGTTAATCTCATGTCTTTTATTAATTCTATCTAGGTAGCACTTCATGCATCCCATACCATATGGTTGGTACATACAATCAAGTGAACGTTTAGATTAGTGATGGATTCTATAGGTCACGTACTCGGGAAAACATGTCAAGTACATCTTGTATCAAGATACGTGCAATATGGAACATGTAGTGTGAACTTGTAACGTGAACATGTAAACCTGTAATTTTGCAAACTTGCAACTTGTAACTTGCAACTTGTATCGGAAAACCATGAGCTCCCGTCTGAGTACGCTCTTCTATATTGCCCACTACTAAATCTTTCCCCTTATATCCCGGCTTGTTATTTTTTTTATTAATCAAACATGAACAATAACTGGATTGGTAAATATCTACATGCAACAATAAGAACGGGTAACATGATAAGATTGAGTATCAAGACTTATGCATATGCAACACTTAATCAAGAATAACAAGATATCATAACAACATTCAAACTAGTAATAAGACAAGCAATTCATGCACAACATCCTGTATAGTTCTAAGAGTATATATGTGTGTATCGTGTTCATGCAATACATATGACAATAAAGTATTCGCGATCATGTACGATACGAGATAAACGGATTATGTATAGTAACAGATTTCAATTCGACTGATGAATACAAATTAGAGTCAAAAAATATACTTGCGGTATTTTGCAAAGAAAGCTTGTACAAGAATAAACGAATTGTACAAGAGGATACTTGTCTGTTAACCGATGACGATGATATTGAACACCAAAATAATGGGATCAGAATCCCTGGCAGCGAAGCACGTGCAAGATACGTGGCAGCCACGCCAAAATAGCAAACTCCAAAACAGCAAACTAATAATCCAATCCTCTACAAACAGCAACTTGGAATCAAGCACACAAAACACGAACACCCGATCGGGTCTACTGTGCCCAGAACATCAAACACCAGTAAAAACCCACACACCCAACACCAAACCAATAGTCCCCAACTCTGTTCTTTACCTCCACTCCGACACAGAGAGAGAGAGGGAGAGCACGGGGAGAATAGGTGGCGACCGGCGAGAGCGACGAGTGGCGCGACTGGAGGTCGCGATGGGGACTCGGCAACGGCTGGCAGAGAGTGGCAGTGGGTCGAGCGGCTACAGCGGGGGCACTCAGGAGAGCGATGGCGCACGGGGGAAACTGGTGGAAGGAGCAGCGGTGAGGGCATTCGAGACTGGTCGGCGACGGGGACTGGTGGCACTGGCGGCAAGGCGAGGGTGGCACTATGTTGTCGAGAGGAGCACAGGCAGAGTGTTGAGTGTGGATGGGTTCGATTACGGTTGAGGACGCGAGGGAGGAGAAGCTCGACAATGTGATGTCGAGCGAAGGAAGATGGCGGAGAAGGTGAGACGAGGGGAAGGGCAGCTGGCAAATTTTCGGAGACTGGCAATGGGAGGAGCGGGGTGGTTCAGGCAGCAACTGCGAGGCGCTACGGTGGTGGAAGGAGGCGTCGCTATGAGAGGGAGCTTCGGTGATGGGTTGGCAATGGCAGGAGAGCGAGGGGTCAACGGTGAAGGCAGAGGTCGGAGACGCGAGGCTGACGAGGAGCAGAGCAATGGCAGGGGGAGCTCGAGGTTGAAGATGAGGCGGTGGCTTCGGTTGGATCGCGGCAATGGCGGGAGGCCAGGGCGGTGTCGTGCGATGAGAGGCGGTGGGCAGAGGGGTTGATGGGCGGTGTGACTGGTGGTGAGCACGAAGTGGAGCGGCAGACTGCAATGGCGACGATGGGTTGGAGGAAGGAGACGAGCGGAGGGTGAAGCGAGCAAGAAGCGTTCGCGAGGCGGAAGTCATCGAGGCGAGGGCGGAGAAGCTCGACGGGGTTCGGAGGTGAGCGGAAGGCAGCGGAGGTCGGGGGAAGGCGGTGCTGACGTTGGGTTCTTCGGAGGTCTTCGATGGATGAAGAAGGAGGAAGACGGGGGTGGTGGAGCGGCTCGACGTGGAAGGCGGAGCTTCGAGGAAGACGATGGCGGGCGGTGCTGAGGTTGAAGACGAGGCGTCTGGCATTGCAGAGTTCGAGCGGGAGGATTCGGGAGTTCGGTGAGGGAGACAAAGGAGCTAGGAGGTCCTCTGGTGGTGATGGCGTCGAGGCTGGAGCAGGGTGCAGTTGGCGAGGAAGGTGGGTTGAGTTGGGGGTTCTCGGAGGTGGAGATGAGGTGAGGCGATGTGGGGCTGAGTTTGGTGGTTGAAGAAGGGTCAGGGAGAGAGAATGGGTTTCCCCTGTTTTGTTTGAGAACAGAGGGGGAAGAAGAGATATAGTGGAGAGAGAGATCTGTTTTAAACAGAGGGAAGAGAGAAAGGGGAACGTGGTGAGAAAGTGGGGGAGTTACGAGGTGATGGGAGTTGGAGTATGGGATCTGAAAAGTGGGGGGGGGGGGGGGGAGTGTGAACAAATTGTATACGGGTAGGTGTAGGATTAATCTGCACGAGTATATGGGTTCTGGGCTGGTGGGTTTTATTTATGGGTCAAACAGATCCAATATTCAGAATAGCTTTAATAGATGGGCTCAATGTAAAATAATATAATATTAGTAATATTGGCTGGGTTGGGCTTCAAAACATTTAATAAATCAATTAGGGTATTTGGGCTCAGATTGGATATATAAATAAATAATAAAATCAAGATATGGAATTGGGCTTATAATAAACAATTAAACAATTGGGCTCATAAAATAGTTTGAATAATATAACAAATAAGAAAGAATAGTTATGCGATCCTAATAATTTTAAATATGGAAAAATACTTGAAAAATACGTATTAATGGAAACAGGGGTTACACTGGATCTACTTCGACTTGTCTGCAGCTTGGATCATCGCTAGGAGAGGTCAGGCTTACAACCTGACAGCTGCAGATGCTGAGACAGCAGAAGGTGTTGCTGCAGGTATCTTTGCTTTCCTTTGTTTCTTTCATTGCTTTGATCTATTCTTTCATATTATCTGCTCTGCATTATTTTCCCCCATTCCATAATCGTCATTTCTTTTTCCTTTCTTTTTGGCTCTATCTTAGGTGTTATCCTAGTTTGTTCTTTCCCTGCTCATGTTCTCTTTGATTTCGGAGCAACCCATTCCTTCGTCTCTTCCCGCTTTGTCTCTTGGCATCAGTTGGTGTGCAGCATCATGCCTGAGGCTTGGAGCATTGTCACAGGGCGGTGTTGTCGTCTGTTCACTGGAATGCAAACAGAGTCCCGTAGTTATTGGTGGTGCAGATTTCAAGGTTGACCTGATCTTCAATGGGAATTCCAGATTCGACGTCATTCTTGGTATGGATTGGTTGGGCAAGTCCCATGCCATCATTGATTGTCGTGCCAAGAAATTTGTATTCCGAATCCCAGGTCGCGCAGAGTTTGAGTTCCATACCGGGGAGATGCTCCTTGGTCGAGCTGAGACGGCAGTTGATCAGGAGACTTGTGCGATGGAGTTGCACACAGGCTGTGAGGCTGCGCCTCTAGTAGTACGGAAATTTCTGGATGTATTTCTAAAGGAGTTGTCTGGCTTACCCCCTGATAGAAATGTGGAGTTTGGTATTTAAGTTCAGCCACAGATATCGAAGAGTCCCTACAGGATGACACCAGTTAATCTAGTAGAGCTGAAGGTGCAGATTCAGGGTTTGCTAGATTTGGGGTTCATCCGGCCCAGCGTTTCACCGTGGGGAGCTCCAGTTCTTTTTTCAGTAAGAAGGATGGTAGCCGTCGACTGTGCATCGACTAACGGAAACTGAACAGTGTTATTGTGAAGAACCGGTATTCGCTGCCCAGGATCGATGACTTGTTTGATCAGTTGGGCAGAGCAGCTGTCTTTTCGTAGTTGGATCTTCGCTCAGGGTATCATCAGGTTAAGGTGAAAGCCTTTGATGTGTAGAAGACTGCTTTCAGGACCAGGTATGGGCACTATGAGTTCCTAGTGATGCCTTTCGGAGTCACGAATGTGTTAGCTGTGTTCATGAGTCTGATGAACAGGGTCCTTTCGCCGTTTCTGGATAGATTTGTGGTGGTCTTCATCGATGATATTCTGTTGTATTCTCAGAGCCAGAAGGAGCATGCTGAGCATCTAAGGTTGGTCCTTCAGACTTTGAGGGAGAATCAACTCTATGAGAAACTTAGCAAGTGTGAGTTTTGGATTGAAAGAGTTACCTTCTTGGGGAACATTATCTCGGGCGATGGTATCTCTGTTGATCCTTCCAAGGTTGCAGCTGTGAGAGATTGGCCAGTCCCCAAGTCAGAATCAGAGGTGAGAAGCTTCCTTGGCCTAGCTGGATATTATCGAAAATTCGTCCAAGACTTTTCGAAGACAGCAGGACCTTTGACTAAGCTAACAGGGAAGGATCAGAAGTTCTGTTGGTCTAAAGCTTGCAGTGATGCTTTTGTGAGTTGAAGAGCAGGTTGACCTCAGCGCCTGTGTTGACTATTCCAGATAGTTCAGGCAGATTTGTGGTTCACTGTTATGCTTCTGGCAAGGGTCTTGGTACAGTTCTGATGTTGAAGGGCCGAGTTGTTGCTTATGCATCAAGGCAGTTGAGATCGCTTGAGAGGAACTATCCGACTCATGATTTGGAGTTGGCGGTAGTGATCTTTGCTTTGAAGCTGTGGAGACACTATTTACTTAGAGACCAAGTGAAGATCTTTACCGACCCCAAAAGTCTCAAATATGTCTTCACCCAAAAGGAATTGAACATGAGGCAGAGGCGTTGGTTGGAGCTTATGGCCGACTTTGACATCAGTTTGCAATACCATCTTGGTAAAGTGAACTTGGAGCCAGATTCTTTGAGCAGGAGACCAGCAGTCATGTTCCTGACTCAGCAGATGGATCTGGTTGAGCAGATGCGGAGGTTGGAGTTGGATGTGGTTTTTCCGATTTTTGATCGGAGTTGCATGATGCTTCAGCTTCATTTGTCTCTTGTCGAGCAGATTAAAGAGGCTTGGACTGGTGATGAGCAGTTGCAAGGATTCAGAGTAAAGGTTGAGGCTGGTTCCAGAACGGATATGGTTATTCATGAAGATGAATCGTTTCGTTTTGGGTCCAGGTTGTGTGTCTCAAAGGGTGAAATTCGTCAGAGGTTGCTTGAGGAAGCCCACTAGTCGTCATACTCTATTCATCCAGGTGGTACTAAGATGTACCGAGACTTGAAGCTTCACTTCTGGTGGCATGGTATGAAGAGGGTTGTGGCTCGGTTTGTCTCTCAGTGTTTGATCTGCCAGCAGGTGAAGGCAGAGCATCAGAGAACCGCTTGACTTCTTCAATCTCTTCCCATTCTGGAGTGGAAGTGGGAATACATCACTATGGATTTTGAGACTGCTTTGCCAAGGAATCCCAAGGGTCACAACGCCATTTGGGTGATTGTCAACCACTGACGAAGAGTGCTCACATCATTCCCTTTCGAGTTGGACAGTCTACTGAGAGCCTAGCTTAGAAGTACATGCAAGAGACCGTCAGACTTCATGGGATTCCAGTTAGTATTGTATCCGATAGGGATACGAGGTTCATGTTTCAGTTTTGGAAGAGTCTTCGGAGTAGTTTGGGGAGTAAACTGAAGTACAGTACAGCTTTTCACTCCCAGACAGATGGACAGCCAGAGAGGACCATCCAGACTCTAGAGGACATGTTGAGGTCCTATGTGTTGCAGTTTGGTGGGTCATGGGAGGACCATTTGCATCTTATAGAGTTCTCGTACAATAACAGCTTTCAGGTCAGTCTTAAAGCTGCACCGTTCGAGGCACTATATGGTCGGAAGTGCAGATCACCAGTGTGCTGGGATGACATTGGTGAGAGAAAGTTTTTGGGTCCAAAGTTGATTACCAGGACAGTTGATGTAGTGACTCAGATCAAGAAGAATCATCAGGCAGCACAAAACAGGCAGCAGAGATGGGCAGATGTCCATAGGGGAGCCTTGGAGTTTGAGGTTGGTGACCATGTTTTCCTCAAGGTATCATCGTGGCAAGGTGTCATTCGGTTTGGTGGTGGGGCCAAGCTGAGCCCTAGGTTTATCGGACTATTTGATGTCGTGGAACTAGTAGGCAAGGTGACCTATCGTCTTGCATTACCACTGGTTTTATCGAGAGTGCACGATGTCTTCCATGTCTCACAACTCAGGAGATATATCCGTGATGAGAGCCACGTGATTGAGTATTCAGAGTTATCCGTGCAGCCGGATCTGACTTGTGAGATTCCGCCAGTTGCTATTTTGGATTGGCGGGAGAAAGTGCTGAAGAACAAGGTCATCAGGTTGGTTCGGGTTTCTTGGAATCCTCACTCGCCGGGTGAGTCGACTTGGGAGCTGGAGGAGGATATCGTCACGTCCCACTTCCCAAAAATACAGAATATGAGTACATGACATTGGCCCCGCGAATGACTAACGTCACCCATAAGTTGTTTATTCGATTAACTCAACAATATAATTAATACAGAACAATTGCGCAGGCAATAATAATAATCTCATGAACAATAATACTTGAAGTGAAGCAATATATAATATCCAAGTACAATAATAATCCAACATTTGGAAAAAATAATAAAAATATTCGGGTCAAAAGCCCACAAGACAAAGAAATATCAATAATCCAATAATTAAGTCTTCATGACAAAACAATAATTTATTAAGCGGCGATGCTATCAATTCCTTTCACCAATGTTGTTCTCCCAATCCATCAAGCAATTATCCATCAACACCTGTAAACACTTCATCTAAAAAGAAGAGAAAATTTTTTCTTAGAGTAAGTCATGGACAGCAAGTAGAGAAAGAAGGGAACAATGGAATAACGGTATATCAATGAATCAATGGATCTATAGGAATCAATAACATGGCACGATAATCAATAATCAATATCATGGTAATCGATGCAATGGCTAAACAATGATGCAATATTTGGTAACGGTAATCAATGATCAATAACGGTAACACTTAGCCAATATTCGATATCAACAGGAATAATGAGGAACAATATGCAATGTCGATGTCGTGTCAATCCTTATGTCTATTATCATTTTAATCCTAACTAATGCATATATTACTGTATCCCATACTATAAGTTCGATGCATACAATCAATTTCATTTAGACTTAAGTGGTGGGCTCTATAGTTCATGTACTCGGGAAACAGTATAAACGATTTTCTTCAGTATTCAGTTATTCAGTCATTCAATCATTCAGTTATTCAATATCGGTATTCATGGAACAATATCAGTTATCCAGTTATTCTGTCATTCAGTCATTCAGTAATTGTAGGGAAACCACGAGCTCCCTTTCGAGTACAGTCTCTATATTGTCCACTACTTAGGTCAACCCTTAAACTCTGGTTTGTTAACAATTTTATCGATGCAACAATACAATACAATATGCAATCATGAGACATTAGATGGACAATAATAACAATAGGGGAACAATTGGATGATAACTTGAATATGACAATGAAAATGATGATAATAGGATACTAGGATCATGCAATGCAACACACATACATTAATTCATGCAATACTACGATATATGATTAATTAATCTATTAAAATCTAGAATATAAAATTCTGGACAGCAAGAGTAGTCTGTACAAAAATACAGTTTTCCGCTGCTTCAGAACTCGAAAACTAAAACCTTCAAAAATTCTAAACACTAGACTTCCACACGGTTCCAATGCATATTTAAAGTTCAAAATCCGACAACAGTAGCTAGGTCAATCACATTGTTCTTTACAGATTTCATGTTCAAGCAGAAAATCGACATTATGTTATTATAATTTTAGAATCAGCAAAAACTCCATAATAAATTCATTAAAAATATTTTCTAGACCCCTAAAAATGTTAAGCAACAATCTGGAAATTATCAGAGCAAAATTTTAGCATTTGATCAGCCTTTTTACTGTTTAAGCATGCATGATATAAGAATCTGAAAATCTGAAAGTAAAAAATACAGGTGTAGTAAAATGGGCATAACTTTTGCTACACAACTCGGAAGTCAAAAATTCAAGATGTTCTGAAAACTATAAAGATAAGTCTACAATTCTAATTCAGAAAGTAATTCATTTTAAGATAATTTACTGGTTCAAAACTAGCAGTTAATATACAGGTCAGCAAGCAATCTAGAGGATTTAGGGTAGTTTTCATGAAAATAAATTAATTAACATGATGAGTATCAATTCTATTAGTCAATAAGTTATGTAATCAACATGATGAGTGTCAAAACATGATAAATAAAATTAGAACACGCTCAGACATCAATTTATCATCAATCAATCATCAATCGATCAAACAACATACAACCTATCAATTGTCTTCACAATAATTTATTTGTGTGACGATTATATGAAAAATCCTATTATCAATTCTATATGCACTCATGAAAGATCCAAACTTTACAGTCAAAAGTGGCACGATGTCAAGAATATTGGGGTTAGCTCATGTAAACCCTCAATAGACCCAACGAAGATAATCAATATAGCGATATGATAACGAATAGAACTACTTACAAGAATTTCAACAAAACTTGAATTTGATATAATTAACAATTCAAGAGGGTAGTGACTTGCTTTATTAACGGTGAAACCGAATACCAAGGATAACGGGATAAGGATCCCGGACGACGAATCCATGAACACGAAAACACGTTCGAACTACGTGCGATACACGCACACAAAATGGCAAACACGGGATCCCCACAACAGCAAAACACCAAAACCCTTCTTCTTCACAAACAAAAAACACTAACAAATCAATCATAAACACCAAACACAAATCCAAAACTCCCTACTTCACGAACAGCAACACCACACCCAATCCCTTCTCTTCTCAACCAAGTCGACGGAGAAAGATAGAGAGAGCGGCTCGGCGGCGGGGAACGGCGGCTGCTGTAGTGAACTTGAGGGTGATCGGGGTACTGACGGTGGGCACTGGCAGTCGGGAAGCGACGTAGCGAAGAGGGACGGCAGCGCTAGCGGTGCTCTGTTTCTCGCCGAAACAGGGGAGGAGAAGACGGGGGTGAACTTCGGCGGTTGGATGAGACGGTGGCAGGATGGTGGTGATGACGGTGAGGGGACGCAACAAGGTTGAGCTCGACTGGCGGTGCTCAGGAGACGGGAAGGCGATGAGGGAAGTCGATGGCAGGGCAGAGCAAGGGCTAGGTTGTCGAGGGGCAGGGCGAGGACAAGAGCGGGAGGAACAGGACGGGGTCGACTAGGCGGTTGGGTTCGGTCGACGTGGGCGATAGAGAAGGAGGAAGGGGTGACGAGGTGGCATCGATTTGGGTTCAGGTAAAAGCAGAGAGAGATCGGGAGGTAGGAGGAGAAGGGGGTGTGAACAGGGGGGGGGAGGTGTTTACACAGTATAGGCGGCTAGGGTTAGGTTTAGGTAGGGTAGGGTTATTAGATTAAGGTTTTAATTAGGAGTAGTATATATAGGGAAAGTGTGGGTTATTGGGTATTGGGTTCCAATAAGGAAATAGCCAAATAAAAATAGGGTTATATAACAAAATATTATTCGTATTACAATATATAAATAATTTGAAATAACTACAAATACAATCAATAAATAGAAATAGATTTTTAATAAACAGTCAAAAGTAGTAATAACAATAATAATAAATAATAACAATAACAATTACAAAATAATAATACTAAAAACAATGAGAATAACAATAATAATAACAACGATAATAACAATAATAATAATCACAAGGATTAAAAAAATAACAATTAAGATAATAATAATAATAATAATAATAATAATAATAATAATAATAATAATAATAATAATAATAATAATAATAATAATAATAATAATAATAATAATAATAATAAGATTATATAACAAAATATAAATTTATTAAAATAATCCAAATAGCAATAATACATTTGAATTGAGCTCAAATACAAATAGCCAATCAATAAGAAATACAAAATAAAGATCAAAATACCCCGTTATTCGAAATGAATAAAATTTTCAATTAGAAAACACTTTAATAAAAGATCTGAAACAAATTTAGTACAAAATAAATTTATAAAAATTCAAATTATACAAAATACACGAAAAATTCTTATTGTCGGGAATGGGGGTTACAATATCCAGTGGAGGTTTCCTCATCTATTTGTGTAGTTGTTTAGTTTTGTTTTTGTTGTTGTTGTTCCTTCTTGTTCGGAGATACCCTATGTACATCTTGTTTGAATTTCAAGGAAGAAATTCTTCTTGTTAGGTGGGTATGATTTGTAGCTCTTGTATCCCATTTTCTATATTTTTGAACTGTATTCTTTCTTCCAGTGTATTCTATGTATTTGTACTCATTCTTTTTCCTAAACCATGTATTTTATCCTTCTTTCCGACATTTATATATTTATCTATTTATTTAATTCTTTTGAGATTCATTTGTCTACCTACTATTCTGTCTCTGGATGATTTATTGTTTCTCATTTGTTGCATTTCATGGCCTAATTGCCTATTTATTTAAATTTTGCCTTGTTGGATCTGGTTTTCTACCTAATTGATCCTATTTAACCCATCTACCCGTCCTACTAGATCCTAACCCGCAATCCAATAGCCTCTTCTTTGACCCAATCTTCCCCAGATTTTCTTCACGTTCCCTAACAGGCAGATCATATCTTTTCCCCATATTCTATTGATTCTCCAAATCACAACTTGTAAAAAATCTATCATTATAATCCCCAAAAAAAATTGTTTAGCTATCTACAATTCCTATCTCCAAAACCCTAACCCTAATTCTCTCTCTCATCTCATCTTTCTCTCTCTCCCAGCCTACCCCCGACCTCCGGCCTTCTGCCTGCCGCTACCCCCTGCCAGTGACCTACCTCGCGACCCTCGCCCTGAGTCGCGCCGCCAGAAAACCACCACAGCGCCAGCCCCTGCCTCCTTCCTTCTCCTCTAGAGCACCAGCCAGAAGACAGCAGAAACAATAGCCCAAGCCAACGCAGCCAGCACCGACTTCCCCTCCGCCTTCGCTCATGCCTCCACACTGTCCCCGCCACTAGTGCCCTTGGCTGCCATCATCTTCCTCTTCATCAGTGCACCCTGGATGTCCCTTTCTTTTTTATTGTGCACGTGTTGATCTAGAGTGTTGGACCCCTGACCGTGTGTTCGTGTTATTGTGTTCGTGGTGATCGTGATCATCTTATGCATCTCGTTCGTGATCCGCTCATGGTATTGTGTTCGTGCCCGGGAATCTATTCCCGTTATTCACATTTTCTCGTCAGATCCGTCGACAATTACAAGGCAAGTAACTTGTATTCTTTTGTTGTATATACAAGCACTAAATACCGCCTGTAGTGCCACTTTTTGTTCCTAGATTCATTCTCATGGAAAACCTTTGTTAGATCTTGTCTCTATTTGTTGATCATTCGTAGTCGTCCTTTGTTACACACACGACATGAAAATAATTTAGATCTAACTAGATTCTTGATGCATGTATGTATGTTGTTTGTGATCCATGATATGTTGTATGAATCTCGCATGCTTGATGTGTTAGTTGTAGTATCTTGTGGAAGATTTGTTAAACACCCATGCCATATTGTTTGGACATCTAGTATACCATATTTTGAATTTTGTTATAAATTGGATTTGTTACATATGAACCATTTGATTTATCACATGAGAAAGATTTCTGTTTTTGCTGCTGCCCGATTTTGTTTCAGTATTTTAGACCCTGTTGAGGTTAGTAAAACAAATTAATTTGTGAATATAAATCATAGATCCTGCTGTCTATTTTCGAGAATTTTTGACAGATCGCAGTTTCGATTTATGAGTTGCAAGTTATTTTTGTTTTGCTACAGTTGTGTTAAAAATTCCAGATTTTGTTTTATGTGATTTCGGTGTAGTTATTCATTTTAAAACTGAGTTTAAAGATAAGATTTGGATCTAATATTTTCTGGGTATGACTAGACTTGACTGGGATTAACCCCTAATTTTTGTAGATTTATTTGATCGTATTTATAAACTATTCTAGGCTTGTGAACAAACTACTATTTTCCATAATTTCCTGCTGTTCAGTAAAGAACCATAATTTCAACCTGATTCTAGTTGCTTTTGGTAAAAACTTTGTAAATATAAAATGTATCCTACTGTATCTATTTTAACACCCTTTCGAAAGATTTGGATTTCGAGCTATACTTTGTAATCTATCGCCGTTTTTGTACTGCTGTGTCAAGAATTTCAGATTCACAAATTTGCTGTATCTTGCTGTTTCTCGAATTTATTTGACTATACTATTTATGTTGGAATATTATGAAATATTATTTACAGATACTAGACATACTAGGGAATACCCAAGCTTTTTCTTGGATTTAAATCAGTAAGTTTTGTGCCATTTTCATGCTTGTGAATAAAACCTTGTGATTTCTGGCTGAACATGATTTCTGTATATAATTCTATTTTGAGCCATGTTTCTGTGGTTATTATATGAGTTGTATATATGTGCTGGATTCGACTGAGAGTCTATTTTCTAGATTTTCTAACGGGTCCAGATTTTCATATTTGTGGCAACGAAAAACTCAGATTTGGTGCAGTACTGTCTTGCTGTCCAGAACTGAAAGTTTCGTTGTCCTAGCCTTTGATGAGTCATTTGTCACCCGTTCGTGTCCTTTATCCAACTTGTACTTGTCCCTTGTTGTCTTACCATGTTTCTTACCTTGTTTGTACACGTCCATATTTGCTTTAACTATTAATAACAAGAACTAAGCCGGGGTTAAAGGGAAAGATCTAGTAGTGGAATATGCATAAACGTGTACTCGGAAGGGGATCCATAGATCCTACGTGATACTTGATACTTGATACTTGAAACGTGATTACTTGACACTTGACACATGACACTTGACACTTGACACGTGATACTAGATACTTGATACTTGATACTTGTACCTGAGTACACTGCCCTCTATGATTCACTATGAAATCTAAAACGCAACTTGCTTGAATGTAGCAACCATGTGGTAAAATTTGGGATGCATGAAGTGCTTCATAGTTAGGAATAAATACAAGATTTGAGAATAACACGATCACTTCACACTTGTTACTTGCTACTTGTACATGATATGTAGCATCCTGAATTTCCAATATGATATCTCAGAAATACGTGGCACAATTCCCAGCATCAACCTCAATTGTAATAGTAAACATAGCCAAAACACAGATAAGGTTTTTTTCAACTTTTATTACATTAATTCATTACAAAGCATAGCGGAAAACAAACACCTTAAATTACAAATTCTTTCTTTTACAACACATTCTTTTACAATTTACATAAGCCGTAGCATCACTTAAGCACAAGCATCCAAATCCCAAGCTATAAGCACCTACCTGTAAAATATGAGGCTAGAGATAACCTTAACCCCCAAAACTACAGGGGTCAGCCATAACGGTGTGAATGACATAAAATAAATGCAACATAAATAAAACATAAGGCATAGGGTCATAAATAACAAGTATCAACAGCAAGATATAAATGAAATAAGAAATAACAATAAATAAAATAAGAAAACATCAAGTGAAAACTAGGCTAAGTGTCAAGTGTAGAAAATATAAAACAACATGCATAAAACCAAGTCAAGAAAACATCAATGCTATATGTGACTCTCTAATGCATACTTATCGGATTCTATGCATCCCACTCTACATAGGTCCGGTGCAAGCCCTTAATGTTCTCCACTTTATAGGGTTAGATCCCTCGTTATGCAACTAATCCTATCACGATGACTACTGCGAGATCTAGATAAATTGTGAGTATCAGCCCACGGATCGATAATTTTGGAAGTCATTCTCTATCCACAGATAATTTTGAAGACTATTTCACTCACACCTGGAAATCTACGAGACTACCCCACACCGCAAGCTATGGCGCCTCATCACATGAATACCCCACGAGCGTCGCCTCGACCCCGATAATTCTGAAGATCAATCCCACACCGTAGGTAATTTGAAGACTATTTCACTCACACCTCTATAATTTCGGAGATTATCTCACACCGCAAGCCATACTGAGGTCCATAACCCATGTTCCCATTTCATCATATCACGATCTAGTACCTGTCCTGATCTTGTTAAGTTAGTTAATTATTAATTAGATTTCGAATCTCTGAGAGTTGGTGTACCCTACCGGGCTTAACTCAACTGAACAGCAACCAAAATCTCAACCGTCGGTAGCTAAGGCCCCACCCAATCTCTAAAGGCTCATAACTCAACCATCAATACCAAAACTTTCAATAAAACTCACAAATCCATCATCAAAACGATTATATGAAGAAAACTTCTTAGATCAACAAAATCCAAATCTATATAATGTACTCATAAAATTCCAGAATTCAAATAAAATATTAAAAACCATTAAATAACAGAAAATCATATTTGAAGTCATCGAATATTGCAAAACATCAATTCTTTAAAAAAAACACATATAACTCTCTTTATAAAGTCATAGGAAAGTGATTTAATTTTTATTATAAACAAAATATAACTCTCTGTAAAATACTGTAATCTGTAGTAAAAATATTATCTAAAATAGCAGAACAATAATCCATAATATTGAGGAAATAACAATTAAAAGAAATGAAGAAACTCAATCAAAACAGCCAAAAGAACAACTGACGGTCGACCGCTCAAACAGAGCAGTCGACTATTAATTCAGGATTTTCACAAATAAAGCATGACGGTCGACCGTGCGGTCGACCGTGACCTACTGTACAGCCAGTTAGGGATTTTGTGCACGTTTTGAGATGATACTTGATTAAATCCTTGTAAAATCAAAATTGAATTTCCTGAGATGATTCAACATATCTTGTATAACATATAAGAGCTATCAAAACATATCAAAGCACATTAAGATCTTAAAAGAGTAAATCTTATTCAAAATTTCTCAAAAAATCAGTAAAAGAGTACATATATATGCATAGGGTAATTAAGCATCAGTTTAAACATCAAAACTTCATAAAATAGGAGTAGTGAAAGGTTTAAACTCATCTCAGAATCAACACACTTGAAATCCAATCAAAACTCTATCAAAAATTCATAAAATCTTCAAAACAGTATGTATATAATGTGAATGAGTATATGAGTGTATTTGTGCATCAGTTAAACACTAAGAATCCATTATATATATGTGGTATAAAGTTCAAAACCATCTCAGTACTAAAACATTTCAAATCCAATCGAAAACTTCACAAAAATCCACAAAAACCAATTTTCGGCTGATTACACACAGACCCAAAGCAAGCCTCTTTTTAATGCTTCAAAACTAAATCTTTTTTATTAAAAAAAAACCTTCTATATCTTGTTATACACATACCCAATCACTTACATCAGTTTGACCATGAATATATACAAGTATAACATGCAAACAGTCAAGTTTTATTCATCACATCGTGTTAACAGTGCGTATAAATCAGTAACCAATCAGTAGAGATCAAATTGTGCATTATACAACATACCATTCATTATATTCAACCAAATCAGTAACAATCTAAAAGAAAACAACGTACTCATGATTTTCTGTTAGTTTCTTTAACAATCTCAAGTCATCAAATTAGGGTTTCTATCATCAATAGTATAGTTTCATGAAAAGATTCATTTTTTGTTCATCTACTCATCAAAATTCATTATATATTCATACCATCATCTAACATGCTTTCTAATAGATAAATCATCACATACAACATGCTTAGAATAATAAGAAAACAAACATATGTCATTCACCTTATTGAAGAATCAACCGAAAATAATAAAGAAATAAGAAAAATTCCTCCTTTCGCAAGAAAACCAAGATCCTCGCTTTAAAACTCCAAGAAAATAATAATAAGAAATCCCTTTGTGTTGTGGAGCAAAGAGATGGCTGCACTCCATCCTATATAGGCCGGGAATCCAAGTATCTAGGGTTTTTGAATAGATTTGTAAAATACCTCTTTTAAATATACCTTTACATATATAGATCCTTACATATAAAATACCTCTTTTTGAATAGATTTGGGAAACTACACAAGTAAGACTTATCGTCATGCCACAATGACTAAGAGGTAAAGGGGCGGCCTCTAGCCGTTGCACTACCACTCGTTGTCAACCAGCTCCTCCTATGGAAGATCAGATTCCTCCTCAACAGTCACCCCGACAGCCTAATCACGCTTCTTCCAACGGAGAGGCACCGGGGGACTTCTGACGAAACCGTCCTAAACAACATCCTCAGTACGATCGCATCTCAGTCCACAATGCTTCAACTAGATCCCAAAAGATGGACGACCAAGTCCTTCGCCGTATCCAAGAAGTAGAATATCGCCTAGAACAGATGGAGAATGAGAGAAACTGGTTCAACAGGGCCTACTGCCCTAATCAACGTCCCTTCAGCAAAATCGTCCTCGATGCACCCACTCCACAGAACTTCAAAGCTCCTCAACTCGAATCCTACAACGAGGAATCAGACCCGACGGACCATATCGAGAGCTTTAAAACACTTATGATGTTCTATAACACCACCGATGCAGTCATGTGTTGGACATTTCCCGCTGCACTGAAATGATCAGCTAGGGAAGGGTATTCACGTCTTAAACCCGAATCCACATTTTCTTTCGATCAGCTCGAGGAACTCTTCATTGCACACTTTGTTACTAGCCATAGAACGGAAAAAACTAGTGTCTCCCTACTAGAACTGAAGCAAGAAGATGGAGAACTGCCAAAGGACTTCGTCAAGCATTTAACAACTGAAGAAAGGTTAATTTCTGCCTTGAACACTTCAGTCACAACTGCAGCTTTTTTGCCACAACGTCCCTAACAAAGACCTAAAAACCTCCCTCGTCAAATAGCCACCCAAAAGTTTTACTGCGCTATTGAAAAGGAGTGACAAGTATATCCGGGTCGAGGAAGCTGTCTATCTTCAAGGCAAGAATGATTCATCTTCCGGGAACAAACGGAAGAACACAAGCGAGGAAGAACTCAGGAGTTTTCAGAAAAACGGTGCGAGTTCACGCCGTCCAACTCTAGCATCACGCTTCGACAAATTCACTCCTTTCAATGCAAGCATATCAGCCATCCTCAAGGAAGTGGAGAAGGATGGAATAATCCACCTTCCCCCCATGATGTCAACGTCTAGCAGAAGAAGAGACAAAAATAAGTGGTGCATATTTCACAGAGATCATGGACACACTACTGACAACTGTCAAACCCTTAAAGAAGAACCGGAAGCCCTAATTCGCAGGGGCTATCTCTCCAACTTTGTTCAGAAAGACACCGACGCCGAAAATCCTCCGTCCCGGAGGGCTAATAAGCATCAGCAGAGGTCATGCGAGTTGCAAGACTCTGAACATATGACCGTCCTACACTCCATTAATGAAGACCCGATGGGGGAGATTCTAACTCCTATCGCAAAGCTTTCGTCAGCAAAGTCAACTCCATAGATAACACTCCGCCTGCCAAACGCGCCGGGATCCCGATATCTTTCTCCGACAAGAACTTAGAAGGCGTCCAAACACCTCATTGCGACGCATTGATCATAAACCTTTGCATCTAAATCAAGAGGTACACCACATCCTGGTGGACAATGGCAGCTCAGTAAAAATCCTCATCATGGCCACACTTTAGGCTCTTAAGCTTTCTCAAGATCGACTCAGTCCAGCCAGCTATACACTTCATGACTCCTCTGGTGCACCTGTCCAAATCGAGGGAACTGTCGCACTCGACGTAACAACAGGGAAAGCCCCCACTATTCAAACAGAAGCATTGAACTTTATGGTAATCGATGTCAAAGCTGCATATAATGCTATATTCGGTCTTCTCGGCCTAGCGGCATTCCATGTAGTTGCCTCCGCATTTCACATGAAAATGAAGTTCCCAACGATAGCTGGCGTAGGCCAAGCTATATGAAGCCAACACGCGGCACGAGCATGCTACACGGTTACAATAGGGGGCTCCATTCCCCTCCTAGACGCCATAGAGTCACCGCCAAAAACCAGTCACAATAATTTGAAAACTGTAAACGAGCTTGAAGCCTCTGCCATAACCAACTCTACCAAGAACTTCCAAACCTAACATCTCATCTTTCACCAGGTCCAAACTAGTTCTCATCATGACACAATAATAAACCTGAATCCCTCCCCCGAAGCCACTCCACTTATTCAATGGAGACAAATAGTCATGCCTAAAACCCATTGGTGCATCGAAAGATTTCTCTTTCTCTATGCAAAACAATGGGGGGCTCCCTCCAAAGCAGGCAAGTCCAGGCAAGGTCTACCAAGTTACTCGCCTGACTGCTCATCAACTTGAAGACCCGAGGGGCAAGGAGATATCAGCAGGGACTTGAAAAGTAGAATACCTTGTGAAGTACAACGAGTTGGGTGCCAACCTTGTACAAAAAAATGGCACCAAAAAATCGTTAAAAACTTCCTATGAGACGAGTTAGGAGCCCACATCCATAGTGCAAAGTTACTACAGTAATTTACAATGAAACAAGTTCAGAGTGCTTCGCCATTCGATCTGCTCCTACAACCTGTTAATTCATCAAAGCAAACAACGAGCTACATGCCCAACTTACATTTAAAGCGGTGCTAGGCACTCGTTACAAGCTTTCCTCAATGCAAGTTCGGAATCCAGAACACGGGAGTTGCAGCGTGCAAACATGCACGTTTAAAACACAACTCACTGATCGATCTGTTTCTGCAACTAGTTGAACTTCCTTGGAGGCACTGAAATAACGAGTTGAGTGCCACAGTTATACACTTAAGCAGCACCAAATACTCGTTGTGAGTCTCCCCGTAAGACGAATTCCGAGTCCATACCCATGGATCGACAAAGACTAACAATTTGCAATAACGCAAGTTCACAATGCACTTCGCTATTTGATCTGCTCCTGCAATCCGTTAATGCCTCGATGACCGGTTCGGAGTCCATGTTCATGGTTTAAAAGATACCCTGTCAATTTGCAAAGAAGCAAGTTTAGAGTGCGCTTTGCCATTCGAGCTGCTCCTGCAACCTGTTAATACTTAAACTAACAAGTTCGGAATCCATGTTCATGGTTCAGAGTTAATCTCGCAACCTGTAATGACACACGTTGAGAGTTCAAATCACCATTCGATCTGTTCCTGCAACTAGTTAAATTTCCTCAACAACAGATTAATAGGCCCAAAATCATAGATCGAAGTTACCTTAGCAACACTTGTAAAAAGTAGCACTTGGGGTTCAACTTTCCATTCGATGTGACTCTCACAATCTGTCAGAGACCCCATACAGCAAGTTTGGAAAATGACTCTTCTTCAGAGTTATCTCTACAACTAGCTGGGTTCAAGACAGAGCAATGCTAAACTCCGTCATACACCATCGACAGCTCTTTAAGCTATACGCAACAGACCTGAGGCCCTATTATTTAGCGACAGAGAAATCACAGAACTATCACCAACTCATATGTTCAGATCCAGTAGCACTACAGATGTCTGCAAATACAAAACGGGTAGTCCAAAGTCTAACTCTCCCAAGAGCAGCTCATACGACTAGCCAACTCCCAAGACGATGTATCACAGGACAAGACACCGGCATGTAGAATACTTCTCATTCCACAAAGTACAAGTTTCATTACAACAAAAAAATTACAATAAGTTCACATTTCATGTCTAGAAATCGCTACCAAAAGTCCTGCGAACACTATGCGAAAAACTGTCATGTAAGCTGTTCTTCCAGCTATACACACTGGAGAGATGCTCTACCTAAGAAAAACAAATCTTCTCGCTGGCCTCCTACCAGCTAACCGCTCTATATGGCCGCCTCAACTCTTGATGATGATATTGACGATAAGTTCTCCTTAGACGAGCAAACTCCAGGTTTATCCGACCACCTTTACTTGAGCCAGCTCCAACTCCATCTCGCTTGAAGCACCGTGCAAATGGGAGAGTTCCAACTCCGTCAAGAACAGCGTACCACGAAGGAGAGCAAGCCCAGTGTCCCAGAGAACCTCGTTGACGCATGCAACTACTTGTCAGTGAAGAGAAGAATGGAATCATCTCAACGCTGAATAAACACAAGTGACTTCACTTCCACACTAAGAAGATTCAGAATACCCACAACTCATCCGCTCTAAAAATGAGTTTGGCACTCCGCGCGCCACTTGAGTTCCTCTGGCCAACCACTCGTCAACATCGAGCAACATGTCCAACACCCCGATCTCTGCTCGCCGCTTAAGCTCCATCAGTAACTCGTTAGTCCCAAACAACGAGTTCAGCAATCTGCTTGACGTTTGAGCTCCATCAACAACTCGTTTGTCCCAAAAAATGAGTTCAACGCTCTGCTCACCACCTGAGCTCTATCAACAGCTCGTTGGCTCCAAACAACAAGTTCAGCACTCTGCTCGCCGCTTCAGCTCCATCAACAACTCATTTGTCCTAAACAACGAGTTCAGCGCTCTGCTTGCCACTTGAGCTGCATCAACAGCTCGTTGGCTCCAAACAACGAGTTCAACGCCTTGCTCTATGCTTGAGCTCAATCCATAACTTGTTGGCTCTAGCGCTCTACTCGTTGCTTAAGCTCCAACAACAACTCATTTGTTCCAAACAACGAGTTCAGTACTCTGCTCACTGCTTGAGCTCCATCAACAATTCGTTTGTCCCAAACAATGAGTTCAGCGTTCTGCTCTCTGCTTGAGCTCCATCAACAACTCGTTGGTACCAAACAACGAGTTCAATGCTCTGCTCGCCGCTTGAGTTCCATCAACAACTCGTTTGTCCCAAACAACGAGTTTAGCACTCTGCTCGCCACTTGAGCTCCATCAACAACTCGTTTGTCCCAAACAACGAGTTCAATGCTCTGCTCGCCACTTGAGCTCTATCAACAGCTCGTTGGCTCTAAACAACGAGTTCGACGCCTTGCTCTATGCTTGAGCCCGTCCATAACTCTTGGCTCCAGCGCTCTGCTTGCCGCTTGAGCTCCATCAATAACTCGTTTGTTCCAAACAACGAGTTTAGCGTTCTGCTTGCTGCTTGAGCTCCATCAACAACTCGTTTGTCCCAAACAATGAGTTCAGTGCCCTGCTCTCCGCTTGAGCTCCATCAATAACTCGTTGGTCCCAAACAAATGGTTCAGTGCTCCGGATTCTACCTGGGCTCCATCAACAACTTGTTGGCTCCACGCAACGAGTCTAATGCCTTGGTCTTCGTTCAAGCTTTACCAAATAGCTCGTTGGCTCCAAACAATGAGTTCGACGTTTGGCTCTATTCTTAAGCTTCGTCCATAACTCGTTGGCTCCAAATAATGAGTTCAATATTCCACTATATGCTCATTGGCTGCCCACAATGAGTCCAATGCCTTGGTCTTCGCCCACGCACCACTAACAACTTGCTAGGGCCAAACAACAAGTTCAAGCTCAAGTGCATCTCATAGCTCTCCCTACAAACTTGTCGAGATCAAACGGTAGTTTCTACATCAACTCCATCACGAAGTCTCCCCTACAAACTCGTCGGGATCAAACGGTAGTTTCTGCACCAGCTCTATCTCAGAGTTGTCTTTAAACTAGCCAGAGTCAAATGGCAGTTTCTGGACCAACTCAATCAAGGAGTTGTCTCTACACGCTTGCTAGGCGCAAACAGTAGGTGCAACATCAAACTTCGTTATAGATCCATCTCTAAGCTTGTTGGAAAAAACAACAAGTTCAACACACAGCTCCACCACGAGTTGCCTCTACTAACTCGTCGAGATCAAACTACAGTTTCTACATCAGCTCTATCTCAGAGTTGTCTCTAAACTCACCGGAGTCAAATGGCAGTTTTTGGACCAACTCAATCAAGGAGTTGTCTCTACACGCTTGTTAGGAGCAAACAGCAGGTGCAACATCCAACTCCGTCACAGAGCCATCTCTAAGCTTGTTGGGGCCAAACAACAAGTTCAAGCTCAAGTTCATCTCATGGCTCTCCCTACAAACTCGCCGGGATCAAACGGCAGTTTCTACATCAGCTCTATCTCAGAGTTGTTTCTAAACTCGCCAGAGTCAAACGATAGTTTTTTGACCAACTCAATCAAGGAGTTGTCTCTACACACTTTCTGGGCACGTGCAACATGCAACTCTGTCATAGAGTCTTCTCTAAACTCGCCGGGATCAAACGGCAGTTTCTATATCAGCTCTATCTCTGAGTTGTCTCTAAATTCGCTAGAGTCAAACTGTAGTTTCTGGACCAACTCCATCAAGGAGTTGTCCCTACGCGCTTGCTGGGTGCAAACAGCAGGTGCAACATCCAACTCTGTCACAGAGTCTTCTATAAACTCGTCGGGATCAAACGACAGTTTCTATATCAGCTCCTCCTACAAGTTGTCTCTAAACTAGCCGGAGTCAAACGGCAGTTTCTAGACCAACTCAATCAAAGAGTTGTCTCTACACGCTTGCTGGGCGCAAACAGCAACTGCAACATCCAACTCTGTCATAAAGTTCTCTCTAAGCTTGTTGGGAATAAACAACAAGTTCAATACACAACTCAGGTATGAGTTGCCCCTATAAACTTCGCCGGGATCAAACGGCAGTTTCTACAACAACTCTATATCAGAGTTGTCTCCACCCTCGCTGGGACCAAACGACAGTTCTCACATCAACTCAATCTCAGAGTTCTCTCCAAACTTGCTGGGAACAAACAGCAAGATCGACGTCAACTCAGTTACAGAGTTGTCTCTACAAACTTGCCGGGATCAAATGGCAAGCTCAACATTCAACCCCGTCACAGAGTTCTCCATACGCTTACCGGGTGCAAACAGCAAACTCAAACATTCAACTCTGTCCCGAATATGCCACAACAACTTGTTGGGATCAAACAGCAAGTCTGTAACAACTCTCCCACGATAGCTATATGTGTACAAGATCCACCAATCAACGGTGATGGAGTAAAAAGTTGGGTAGACACATATAAGTAGTTATATATATATATATATATATATATATATATATATATATATATGTAGTACCCCGTATTTTTAAATATTATTTTTAAAGATTTATAAATGAATTAAATGAATTTTTGGATATTTAATAAATATTTTTCTAGAAATCTATCTTTTACACGTGCAAAACACGTGCAAATATCTTCTTGAGATGTTCCACAGCCAAAATTATTTTATAAAAAATCATCATTTATTATTTGGGATTATTTGTAATTTTTCTAGATTTTTCTGATATTGATTGGATCTATTTGCAAATATTAAGAAAAAGAAGGATCTTTTTGCAAAATTGACATTTTGAGGGGTGAAAGTGCAAAAATATTTTCTGGACTTTTCAAATAGTGCCGACTAGAAATAAGGAGTTTATTTTGCTTTTAAATCTCAATTTAATTGATTTTATCAAGTTTCCAAGTATAGGGATCTATTTATGTAAAGTTATATTTCAAGGGGGTTATTTCGCAAATGTCTTTTAAAAACCCTAATATTTCTCCTATCCCGGGCATTTAAAAGAGAAAAGTGCAGCTGTCTTTCACTGCACAACACAAAGAATTTTTTATTTCTTGGAGATTGAAGGAGAGGATCTTGGATTTCGACAAAGAAAGGTTTTCTTATCAAGATTTCTTCATTTGAGGTCAGTGATGTAAATTGTTTGTTGTTTTGTTTTTGTTTGTTCTTTGAATGTTGTATTTGAGTGATTTGTTGTCTTCTTTCATTTTGTGAATGTTATATGATGGATCTTGGATGTTGAATTCTATTTGCTAGAAAGCATGTTTAAGGTTTGAATTGAAATATGCACATTATGAATTGGATGGATGGATGAAAATCGGATCTTGTGAAACCCTAGTTGTGGTAAATAAAATTGTATGTGGGTAGTCTATTTATTTTGGATTGGATTGATTGAATATGGTGGATTTTATGCATAGACCTAGTAAAGGTGAGACTTTTATTACTTTGAGTATTGGTTGAACACAAATTTGATATGGTTATGTTATCCATTGATTGAGGTTGTAAGTTGTAATGGTAATTCAGTTTTGAGAAATGTGAAAGGAAAAGTATGAATCAAGAGATCTTGACATGAAAATCGAGATTTGAGAAATTAGTTGAGTTGAGGAAATATACCCCAAATTGGGGATCTCTTGAGATTTTGATATTTAGATGATTTGGATCTGAATACGAACTATTTCAGTGATCAATAAATTTTAAGAAACTCTATTTTGATTATATGCACAAATTCATGTTTGATTGAAAGAAATCAACAAAATCTCTATTTTTATAAATTCAAATAGTTTTGATTCAGTTTATGGATTATTATAAATCCTACAAGTTATATTTGATCATATAAGAAATAAGTTTTTCGTAGAAATCGTTTTCATAAAGTAAAACTAAGTATCGGTTGAAATGTGCACAACCAAAAGTATACAGTCTGTAGGTCGACAGTCGACTGGTATGACTTCTCAGTCGACCGACACGACCCGGCTGCTATATTCCCTAGTTTTTCTTGAAATTTCGTTCGGGACAGTCGACTGAAGGCTTTTACAGTCGACTGGTGCCACTTAGAATTATTTTTTTAAAGATATGGTAACTTTCTCTCTGGACAGTCGACCGATGGTTTTAATAGTCGACTTATAACACTTAGATTATTTTCTTAAAACCATGAAATTCTCTTTCTGGACAGTCGAATTATGCTTGTTATTAGTCAACCGATACTGATGTATCTTTATATTTTCGAATGTTCTTTCAAATGATTTATTCTCTAAATGTTTTAATCTATAACTTACTATTCTATACTTTACCTCTTACTGAACATATGTTTTCAAGTTGTTTTGACTGAGCAATTTATATTGGAAGATTGGTTTGGATATTGGGTGTGAGTCTCTAGAGGGTGTGTGTGACCCTAATATACCGGCAGTTGAGATATTTATGTTTGGGCCTGTCGAGGCATTTAGTTGATCAGTTGTTTGAGTTAAGTCCGGTAGGGTACACCAACTCTAGGAGATTCATTAAGTAATTAAACAACCAAAATGATAAGGACAGGCACTAGTGGTGATATGATGAACGAGAACATGGGTTATGGATCTCAGTATGGCTCATGGTGTGAGACAATCCCCGAAATTATCCAGGTGTGAGTGAAATAGTCTCCGGAATTACCTGTGGTGTGGGATTGGTCTCCGGAATTATCGGGGTCGAGGCGACGCACATGTGGTATTCGTGTGATGAGGTGCCATCGCTTGCGGTGTGGGGTATTCTCAAAGATTCCCAGGTGTGGGTGAAATAGTCTCCGGAATTATCTGTGTATAGAGATTGACCTCCGGAATTATCGGGCCATGGACTAATACTCACAGTTTATCTTTATCTCGTAGTAGTCATCGTGTTAGGATTAGTTGCATAGCGGGGGATTAAACCCTACAATGTGGAGACGTTAAGGGCTTGCACCGGACCTATGTAGAGTGGGATGCATAGACTCCGACAAGTACGCATTAGAGAGTCAACATATAGAATTTTGTTTTCTTGATTTGGTTTTATGCATGTGTTTTCCTGTTTTCTACACTTGACAGTTAGTCTAGATTCACTAAATGTTCTCATGTATTACTATTTACTATTTTATATTCCTTGATGTTTTCATGCTTTACTTATTTGTTATTTCTCATTTCATTTATTCTTGTTGTTAATACATGTTGTTGATGACTCAGTATTTTATGATTAATCATGTTGCTTTGTTTTTATGTCACTCACACCTTTATGGCTGACCCCTTTAGTTTTGGGGTTAGGGTTATCTCTAGCCTCATATTTTACAGGTGATTTCCTATAGCTCGGATTTGGATGCTTGAGTTCAAGTGATGTAATGATTTGTGAAGAGAATTGTGATTTTAGGTGCATTGTATTCCACTGTGCTATGTAAACGATTATTGTAATGAAAGTTGAAAATTTTTATTGGTGTTTGGTTGCGTTTAATATTACATTAAACTTGATGCTGGGATTGTGCCACGTATTTTCTAAGATATCATATTAGAAATTCGGGGCGCTACAATATATATATATATATATATATATATATATATATATATATATATATATATATATATATATATATATATATATAAGTTGTTGCATATACACAACGATAAATATATGTATAAAAATTTATATGCAAACCTAAGCTCAAAATAGCTCCAAAAAAATCCCCAAAAAAAGCTCACAAATTCAAAGAGAGAGGAAAAGGAGATTTTGGGTCTGGTTCGGTTCAAATCCACAAACCAAGACCCAAATCGTCAAACGGAGCCAAAATCAAGAAAAGGGGCTTAACGGGTCGGATCCAAACCCGCCCGAAACCCGCTCCGCTTCTCACTATCCTTCTCCTTCTTCTTCTTCTTCTTCTACTTCTTCTTCAGAGTTTGGCGCCAAAACACCTCCGAAATTCGCCTTTAAAAAAACCCAAGAATGGAGCTCGCCCAAAGCTCGTCTACACTTTGCCTCGACCAAAGTGTAACACCTTCGCCCTCAAACTCCCGCAGTCGAGCTTCGTCTCCAAGCCATGGTCCTCCTCGCCGAAACCCACAGACTCCGAACCAGAGCTCGAACCCAAAAGAAGACACTTAAAAAATTCTAACCCCATAGTTCGGCAAGACGAGCAAGTGCATAGCTCGGCAAAACGAGCTATTGTAGCTTGGCAAGAGCTCCATGGCCATAGCTCGGCGAGACGAGCGAACACATAGCTCGGAAAGATGAACGAACCCCATAGCTCGACGAGAACTCGAGCTCCATAGCTCTGCGAAACAAAGCTTCATCTCCATACCTTGGCGAAAATCACAGCTCCACAATTCAGCGAGAGCTCGAGCTCCATAGCTCAGCAAAGCCATGACCACCGAGAGCTTGGCGAGACCCCGAGTTCGTAGCTCAAAGAATACAAATGTCACTCCCCGCTTTCCAAAAATATGGAATACGAGCACGTGACGAAGCCCAGCGAATGATTTTAACATCATTCATAAGCTGTAGGATCGACTCAGCATCATAACAAGGATATAACAAGATTTATATATAACCAAACATGCATGAATAATTCATTAAGCAACAGAAAACAATTGAAAACAAATAATAATGTTCAAATAGTTTTCAAATCTGGATCAAAATAAAACTCGGGAACATAAGCCCGTTACAAGTCTTAAGCAACAACAAATGAAATAACTCAATTACAGAACGAAATAATTAAAGAAAGATTTTCCCAAGCAAGGCCTAGAACGTCTACTCACCGATCCCAGCAGGTACCACATCTCCACAGTCTGTTTAACAATCATAAAAAGGGGAAACATAGAGAAAACAAGAGAAAATATCCTTAGTGCAAGTTAGAGCCACAAATTGTAAAAACGAGTACAAGTAATGAGAAACAAGAATTGGAATCAAGAATGTAACAGGGATCCGACAAAGTAGTGGAAAAACCAAGAACTAGCTAGCAAGAGGGACATCTTAGTAAACAGGCTGGATAACAAATACTAATGGTGAAACAAGTGACAAGTGAACACATAGGGTATCTAACCTCAACGGACAGGCATCAAGTACAAGTGTCAGGTGTCAAGTCTCAAGTCTAGTGTCAAGTTGTCAGGTCACAAGTATCAAGTTATAAATGTCAAGTGTTATTATTCAAGTATCAAGTCTTATGTAACAAGTCATCAAGTTTCAAGTAAACATGTATTAAGTTCGAGTTTCATGTATCAGGTTTCATGTATCAAGTTTCATGTATCATGGGATCAAGTATTAAGTAAACATGTATTGAGTTCAAGTTTCATGTTCAAGTCTTATAGTGATTACTATCTAGATAGCACTTCATGCATCCATACTTTTACTACATGGTTGCTACAGTCAACACAATTTCGTTTAGGCCTAGTAATGGAGTCTATAGGGTGGCGTACTCAGGTATCAAGTATCAAGCAAGTGATCAAACATGGACTCTAGAGGTGGCCCCCGTAGGCTCTAGAGGTGGCCCCCGTCACCATGACGTGGCACTTAGTTCTACGTGGCACTTAGTTCCATGTGATCTCAAATATATATCATGTAATCATATAATGGGCTCTAAAGGTGGCCCCCGTAGGCTCTAGAGGTGGCCCCCGTTACCATGACGTGGCACTTAGTTCTACGTGGCACTTAGTTCCATTTAACATAAAATTATGGGAAAGACGGGTCCCCTTCCGAGTACACTTACCTATATTGTCCACTACTATGGTTTTTCCCTTAAACCCGGCTTGTTACTTTTATTAAATTTTATCAAGCAAGCATACAAGTATGTGAAACAAGTCGAGAAGTCATAATTATGGACATGGGACAAGTCTGAGATATTTATATGGAATATTCAAGGGTCAACAAGAATAAGAATAATATGAACAACGAAAATCCCAAATTTGGACAGCACAATCTTGCTGTACCAAAACTGTGATTTCCGTTGCTACGAAATAGCAAAAGTGGATTCGTCAGGAGATCTAGAAACTAGACTCCTGCCCGGTTCCAACGCATATAAATAAGGCACATAGGAGTGGTGAGAATGTGTGTCAAAACAGCGAATTACACAGCTAAAGTGTTCAGGCAGAATTTGTATATTTGAATTTATACATGTGAAATAGTGTTGAAATAATATTAATTAATTCTAAAAAAAATTGGGGATGTCCTATAGGGTGTCCAGCAACAGCATATAAAATTTCAATTCAAATTCTTCCTGCTAACATATTTAAATTAATTCGCAAAGTAAAGGTGTGCAGCAGTTTTGCGAATCTACGTCTACCGACATAGCTGGAGTAAAACTACAATAACTCCTAGACCGTAACTCCGTATTCGAAAATTTTGGAGGATATCGACATCTAGACATCCAGAGCTACACTTACTGTTCAGGGATCGGGTTCAGATTCTGATGTTAAAGGGATCAAAACAGCATAGCAAGATTCAGGACAGCAACAAGTGGAAATGTCTTACATGTATAGGTTACATGAAAATTGGTTATTAGGCGTCTAGGTTAATGTGTGATATAAATACAGAGAAATGTTTATCAAAACAGCAAGTAATAATTGTTTTTCAAGCCAAATGGTTGCAAGATCATCATATACAAGATATAACATATGTCTACAAATCTAGGGCTCCTTAATTTCATGGGTTCATGTGTTCAGGGGGTAAAATGAGTCCAAGTAGTTGTAATATAATACAATGAATTTATTGTGACTCTTAAGATTATGAAATTGAGGAGGTTTAATATTTGATCAACAACGATAGTCAAGGAGGAGTCACAATTTCTAACTATTTGCAGTATTTTCAAGGAATGCTTGTACTAGAACAAAAATGTGTACAAGAGAAATACTTGCCTTGATTGAAGACAATTAGATCCGATTGTTGAAGAAAATGGGATCGAAAATTCTCGGGCGAAGTCTCCCAAAAGCATGTATGAAGCACGTGCAAAAATCCACAGTGAGAGAAAATTTTCCACACCAGATCTACCCAAATAGCAAACAGCAACCCGGGATCTGCTGCACCAAAACACGGGACAGCGGAAACAGCCAATCAAAACTCTCCCGCACACCGGATCCATGCCCAAACACGGGACAGCGGATGGCGATCCGATGTGGCAGAACAGCGAACACAGAACGGATCAGATCTGAGTGGCACAGATCTTAATGCGATCCAATGGCCGAGATCAAATCCCGCTTCTTCTATTCTTCTTCCCTCCTGGTTTGATCGACGGCGCCCGTGGCAGGCAATAACTTCGAAGGTGGCGCTACGTCGAGGAGCGACGTGGCGATGGGGTAGCACGGCGGTGATGGGGCAGCGACGACTGTGGCAGCGCGACATCGAGGAGCGATGCGCGGTGACTCTATTTGTGGGTTTCGAAACAGGGGAAAAGCGAAGGGAATGGGGATTGGGTTCGGGGTGTTGGTGATGCGACGGAGGTGGGGAGGAGGTCGAGGGAATGAGGAGATGGCGGCGAGGCAATGGGTAGAGGAGACTGGCGATGACAATGGTGATTGGTAGTGGGTTCGGAAGTTGGGTTCGGAGTTGGGTAATGGCGATGGAGATTTGGGTTGCGATGAAGGGGAAAACGGTGGGTGGAATTGGGTTCGAATCGAAAGGAGAGGAAGCGGAAGGAAGAAGGAGAGGAGCAGTGGGTTTGTTAGGGTTAAACAGTATAGGGTAGGGGTTACGGTTAGGTTTAGGGTATATATAGTTAGGGTTTGGGTTTATGGGTTTTAGGGTATCCGTTTTGAGAGGGATCCAACTAGAGAATTGGTCAACATGTATTAAAATAGGGAATAACGAGATGAATGAGAAGAAACAGCCAATTCTTCATGAAGAACGACACAAGGAGCACATATAATTGAATTAGATAAAATGACCAAAAATTGAGTCGAAACAAAATAATGATTTTATTCAATCGGAAACAAAATACGGGGTCTCAAATAGATGAAAGAGTACAATGGGGCAAAATACAGTATAAAAATACCGATACGGGAAATAGGAGTTACAACAAAGCTTCCATAGCTCGGCGAGGCCTCCAAACTCCGCTGCTCGACCAACAAGAGCTAGTTCGACACTCCTATAGGTCGGCGAAGCTTTAACAGCTCGATGAAGAAGCATCGCCATGGCTAGATCGCCATGACTCGACAAAAACAGAGCTCGAAGTTGTGGCTCGGTGAGATCGTCAACACGATACCTCGGCAAAGAGGAAGACCACAGCTCGGTAAGAACGAGACGCCTATAGCTCGGCGGAGCTTCGAAATCCCCAAGATTTAACGGCACAAGCGGTAGCACGAAGAGTTGGTTCGCCGAGCTGAGGGGTTAATGAAGACGAGCTACAGCCGTTAGATCCCCCGAAATTAACGCTGGCCCATGATCAACGCCCAGCCATTTTTCGATCTTGATCAAAATCGCTCATCCGTCAGATCTCCTCAGCGCCCGAGCCAAGCTCTGATTCGCGTCCCAGATCGCTTGAAAACGCGAGTTAGGATCTGATAAATCCGAAAAATCATTTTAAAATCATTTAAAATTAGAAAAAGTAATTTAAAAATTCCAAAATAATTATTTTAATTCTGAAAAATAATTAAAAATCTGAAAAAATAATTTTAAAAATTCAAAAATAATTATTTTAATTCGGAAAAATAATTAAAATTGAATTTATTAATTATAAAATTCAAAAGAGTGATTTTGAGACTGTAGAGCATTCCATAAAATTCGAAAAAATCCGAAGAACTATGGAAAAATTCCCAGAAAATTCGGAAAAATTCGAAAAAATATGGAAAAATCCAGAAAAATATTCACTACCTTCAAATTCCACAGATCAGTTCCAGGTATCTCCGAACACTTCGACTGCTAAGATTAGTCGCTAGATTCTAAAAATGAGACGTACTACTTCCCGAAAGCCATGAAAATCACCTTCCGGGAGTGGGAGGCTTATGATGATGGTAAAAATCGCAGCAGATCAGAGCCGTACGATTCCTACATGGATCTCAAAGCATCTACTGGCAGATTAGCCATCACAGGCCTATTTTACAGGCCTAGGCACACTCCAAAACATGGGCTTCTCTCAAACCCATAAAAAGTGACAGACTTTGTCCACTAAGAGAGACACCCAGTCCATGTTGGCTAGGAGTCAAATCTCTTATCCCCTAACAGGGATATCTTATCTCTTCAGAGGGGAGACATGAAAGATCCAATGGTCACGATTCGATCTCTAGAATGTCTCTCAGGCCTATAAATACTCCTCCCTCTCTTCAGTCTCTAGGTAATCAACAATTCACCAGTTTTCACTCTCATACTTTCTCTCTTTCTGGTTCTGACTTGAGCATCGGAGGGTCTGTCGCCGGAGGCCACCCCCCCAGTGTTTCAGGCATTTTGCAGGTCCGTCGGCCGCATCATCCACTGTCGAGTTCATATCACAGGAGGTCAATCAACGATCCAGATTCAATCTCGGAAGCTCTAACCTCTTTTAACAGCCAAGGCACAAGTTTGACTTTTAATAGTTTCCATCCATTATTAACTCACTATCTATTTGTTCCCACACCGAAATAAGCAGCAACAGATGGCTATATGGGTATGGCAATGGTGGCGTGGCCCTTTGTAAACCTGTTGACTACAGTGGTGCCGGGGTTTGTTACATGAGAATTTAATGGCTAAGAGCATCCACTATCGTTTTTTTCAAATACCTAAAATTTGGAAAATGAGAAATGAGTTTTGGAAGGGGAGGCTGCAATCGTTGAAGCCAAAATTTAGGAAAATAAAATTAAAAAAATTGACAGACGGAAGGACTTATTCCATCCTTTTTTTTGGTTTGTGTGTGTGTGTGTTTCCAATTTATATCCGCACATTTTATTATAAAAAGAAAACAAAAGTAATTGAAAATTTAAAAATGGTGTTTTAGTTATTTTTTATTAAAAAGTTGAAAGGTGAATGGCGGACCGTCCGGGTTTTTGTTTGTTTGTTTGTTTTCAATGTGTCACATTTTATTTTCAAAAGAAAAAAAAGTAATTGAAAAAATTAAAAATTGAGTTTTAGTAATTTTTAAATGGTGTTTTAGTAATTCCTTTTTTTTAAAAGGAAAAAGTTGAGAGACGGAAGATTTAATATGTATTTTTAATGGATGGATGGAACAAGTTGTTTTGTCCCTCCATATTAAAAAAATTAAAAATTCAGATGGAATATCTTTTTCTGTTTCTCATAATTTGGAAATCTCCATTGGCGATGCCAAATTTGGCACGCCAATGTTCCTTTCCATCCTATTTTTTGAGTAGATGGCCAACGAGTGCAGACGCTCGTTGGCATATTTAGGGCTGTAAAATGAACAGGACGGTACGTCGTCCGTCCGAGTTCGGCTCGAGAAATGGCCCGACCGTGGACCGTCCGAACTGTTATACGAACCAAATTTAAACAAATTATTATGTCTGATGCTTTACCTAGTCGGGTCCGATTCTGGTCCGTCTAAACAAACATAGCATTTTGCTTTTATAAAGAACCGATCTCGGGCTATAAAATTTTTTTCCGACCTGGACCGAGTCGGACATAAGCCCGTCTGGATAGAATTTTGGTCTGAGCTTGAACGTATGGATATTCGGTCCTGTCTGGTTCGATTTACAACCCTAGCCATATTTTAAGGTTTTTGAGTTTTTTTGCCAACAATAGTGAATGCTCGCTAAGAACCTAGCAAAAGTTTGCAACTACCCGAACTCGATGTTATCTCGTTGTCTGAAGTAAAAAAATAAAGTGCATAGGTCACATCAATCTCCTGTTCAGCGTGGCGTGCAATGTGTAAGGGAAAGAACCTACTTTGTGGTGGGTGAGATGGATGGTTGGAACTGGTGAACAAATTAATACCCTTCTTTGTCGTTTCCTCTAACTGGTTCCGTGTCAAACTTGCGAGTGAAGGATCTAATCACCCTTTCGTGCCTGGGATGAGCGTAAACTAATCGAGTTGATCCCACCTCAGTTCCATGATGTGGTACGTGTTAGAACTTGAATTTCATAAAATAGGAAACTGTTAACAATATTTGTGAAGAAATACAATTATAGGAAATAAAAGAACAAACTAGACACTTCAATACAGAGTCGAGATTAAGAACTCTGTCTTTAAAGCAAAATTCGCCCCGTAGTGTGACGGTGGTTGAAGAATTGCCTCCCAGGATACAACTGTATTACCTTTCTCTGAAGAGCAGCACCCTAGCTTCAGAGATATCAGTGAACCCGTAGCTGTGTTGCACTCTCAAACTCTGACTCAGAGGAAGAAGAAGGAGATTCAGAATTTCAAATACTGGTAGACAAAAGTTACTGGTCTAATAGGAGAAGAGGAGCAACTGAAGGGTCCATTACTCTGCAGCAGAGTAATGGTTAAAAAAAAACGTAATTGACAAGCCATTACTCTGCTGTTACAGAGTAATGGTACAAGTTACAGAATTTGAAAAGCCTCAACAGTAAACAGGAAAAAATTTTGGAGCGGGGCAAAAAAAATATAGGCCATAGCCAAGCCAAGCCAAGCCAAGCCAGACCAGACCAGACCAGACCAGACCAAACCAAACCAAGCCGAGCCGAGCCGATGCCGAGGCCGAGGCCGAGGTCGGAGACGTTAGTGGTAACCCCAGGGCTACACCCTTTAGTCCATTTCTTTAGCTTATATACTAGAGAAATCTTTCCCATCATCCGATGTGGGACTATCCATTCCAAATTTCCAAGTTAGTACATTTCGAGTAACTTTGGACCTATATTTCTCATTCACACAGAAACCGTTTTTGGCAAATGAGTACATTACGGAATAGTACTCGACGAGAGGAACGTAATCCAATCACTTCCCGGCGCTGTCGGTGGTTGGAGCCCACCGAAATCTAACCCGAAAAATATGCCATAAATATTTCCAACAATTTCCCACATGAATGAAAATTACCAGACTATGTAATCCAGACACGACAGAAAAAGACACGACAAAAAAAGACATGACAGAAAAAGACATGATAGAAAAGAATCTGAGAGTACAATCGGAAAATCACTATATCAGGAATGGTAGTAATTTTTCAACTTTGAACCACCCTTAGTGGTTAGCATTCGGATTTACTGACCAGGTAGTGAACATGATGTCTTGAACTACCCGGACTTTGATGTGAACCTAGACAATAACTATCACACAGTTTCATATCCTCAAAGAACTAGGTTCTCTTGTTGTGTTTATTTTGGCCTTGAACAATCCTAGTTAACCGTGAGTTAACTTGGAGAATGTAGCCTCTCTTCATTCTCCTAGAAACGGCATCATTTCACACTCACAAAGTGATTGCCCATAAAGAGTATCCTGCCATACCTCACTTTTATTTCAAAGCTATGGGAATTATTAAAGGCCAAGCTTATCCTAATCCCTTGCAGGCAGCACTGTTTTATCATCCTAAGAGTGGGTATGAGATTTTAATCTCTTAGTACTCACGTCAATTCAACAAGATTTAGTTGTCCCCTTGAACCTAGATCTTGGGATCTCCAATTCCTAGGTAGGGTTTCCATCAAGTATCCTCTTTCGTCATAGGCTTTAAACCCATTCCTCTTGATGATCTCACAACTTACTCTTGTGACAAACCTTTAGTAAATGGATCCGCTAGGTTGTCAGCCGATTTTATATACTCTATAGAAATTATTCTATTTAAGAGCAGTTGTCTAATGGTTTTGTGTCGCCTTCTGATATGACGAGACTTATCATTATACATACAACGCAGTGCCTTTGCTATAGCCGATTGGCTGTCACAGTGTACACATATAGCAGACACGGGTTTTTTCCACATGGGAATATCATCTAAAAAGTTTTGAAGCCACTCTGCTTCCTCTGGTACTTTGTCCAAACTAATAAACTCAGATTCCATGGTGGATCTGGCCAGTAACGTTTGTTTAGAGGATTTCCATGACACAGCTGCACCACCAAGAGTGAAGACATACCCATTGGTGGATTTCGAGTTCTTGGAGTCTGATATCCAGTTGGCATCACTGTAGCCTTCTAGTACTGCTGGATATCTGGTGTACTGCAGCCCATAACTCCGAGTATGTCGCAAGTAGTTCAATACACTAGTTATTCCTTTCCAGTGACTTCATCCTGGATTACTTGTGTAGCAGCTCGGTACATTTACTGAATTTGCCAAGTCTGGCCTTGTACAATTTGTTAAGTACATCAGACTACCGATTACACGTGCATATTTCAATTGTGATATGCTGTCACCCGTGTTTTTGAAGAAGTGAAGACTGGGATCCACAGGACTTTTGGTTGTCCCATTGGAGTAATTCTTGAATCTTTCAAGTACTTTCTCAGCGTAATGAGCTTGAGACAAAGTAATTCCTTCAGACATCCTGTAAACTTTGATTCCTAGTATGACATCTGCAACTTCCAAATCTTTCATATCAAATTTGCCACTAAGCATGCTCTTAGTTTGTTTGATAATGTCATTATTGTTACTAATAATGAGCATGTAATCTACATAAAGACACAACAGAATGTATCTATTTGGAATATCTTTGATGTAGATACACTTATCACATTCATTTATTTTGAAACCATTTGATATCATAACATTATCAAATTTTGCATGCCACTGCTTTGGAGCTTGTTTCAGTTCGTATAAGGATTTTATAAGCCTACACACCTTGTTTTCCTGTCTAGGAACTACGTAACCCTCAGGTTGTTTCATGTATATCTCTTCTTCTAAATTCCCATTTAGAAATTTGGTTTTGACATCAATTTGATGTATTTCGAGGTTACGTAGAGCAGCAATAGCTATCAGCATTCTTATGAAAGTTTTTCTTGTGACCGGAGAATATGTATCAAAGAAGTCTAGGCCTTCCTTTTGCCTAAATCCTTGTACCACAAGTCTCGCCTTATGTTTCTCTATTAATCCATCTGGTTTCAATTTTTGCTTGAAAATCCATTTGCTTTCTAAAGCTTTATATCCATAAGGTAAATCGACCAACTCCCATATATGATTTTGTATGATCGAGTCTATTTCACTTTTGATTGCTTCCTTCCACATAGGAGCATCAGGTGTAGACATGGCTTCCTTGAATGTTCTGGACTCATTATATAACAGAAAGGCCGTTACAAAGTCAGGACCAAATAACTTTGATGTTCTAGCCCGTTTACTTCGTCTAGGTTCATCATTATCATCTCCTGGTTCATCAACTGAAGTGCTTGCATTCCCTTGCTCACGTGTACATTTGGGATACGTAGCATCCTTGCACGGAAACACGTGTTCAAAGAAGGAAGCATTCCTAGATTTTATTATCGTATTCACATGGATGTTCGGTCTATCCGATTTATATGCCAAGAACCGATATGCAGTATTATTGTGTGCATAGCCTATGAATATGCAATAAATGATCTTAGGTCCTATTGTGACCTGTTTTGGATTAGGTACTACCACTTTTTCTAGACACCCCCACTGTTTGAGGTATTTATACGAAGGTACATTACCTTTCCACAATTCGTATGGTGTCTTGCCAGTTTTCTTATGAGATATTTTATTGAGAATATAGTTGGCAATCAGCAATGCTTCCCCCTACATGTTTTGGGGTAACCCAGAATTCAACAACAAGACATTCATCATCTCCTTTAAAGTTCTGTTCTTGCGCTCGGCACTACCGTTTGATTCAGGTGAGTAAAGAGCAGTTGTCTGATGAACTATTCCATGTTCAGAGCAGAATATATTAAATGGTGCATCATATTCTCATCCTCTATCACTTTTAACGATTTTAATTATTTTGCCAAGTTGATTCTCAACCTCAAACTTATATTCCTTGAATTTATCAAAGATCTCATTTTTGCTATGTAACAAGTATACTAATAGAATTTTGTGCAATCGTCTATGAATGTCACAAAATACTTTTTGCCACCTTTGGTCTGCACGTATTTTAAATCACACAGATCCGTGTAAATTAGACCTAGAGTTTCAGTGTTTCTTTCTACAGAACAGGATGGAGTTTTAGTGAGTTTGGACTCTGTGCAAACTTCACATTTTACGCAGTTGTCTACCTTAAATTTTGGTAGTAAATTCATGTTAATTAATCTACACAAGGAATTGAAATTAACATGGCCTAGTCTTTCATTTCAAACAGAAGAAGACTCAATAACATAAGCAACATGATTAATTTCATTAATTTTGGGAACAACAGGAACAACAGATTTTGGGATGACTGTCATTATATTAAATTTGAACAGTCCATCCTTAACATACCATTTTCCCAAGTACACCCCATTCTTTAAAAGTAAAAAATTATCAGATGCAAGAACGCCTCTAAATCCATTCTTACTTAGCAAAGATCTCGAGACGAGGTTCTTTCGAATATCCAGAACATGCAACACATTGGTTAGTGTTAGTTCCTTGCCGGAAGTCATCTTCAGCACTATCTTCCCTGTTCCTTTAATCTTGAAGGTGGAAAAATTCCCCATGAACAACTGTTCATTCTTGTTGCACTTCTGATATGAAGTGAACATATCCTTGTCCAAGCAGATGTGCTTGGTGGCCCCTGTATCATACTACCATTCACGTGGATTTCTCCCCACCATATTGACCTCCGATACAACAGCATAGAGGTCCAAGTCAGAGAGACCAGTGGACAGGTTCTCAGCAATGTGCGCATAGGATTTGTCATTTTCTTTTGCCTGTCCAATTCCAGCATGGTTGTTATCCTTGCTACGGTAGTCAGAGATTTTGTGTCCTAGCTTACCACACTTGTGGTATTTTCCAGCAAACTTCTTTGCGGAAGATTTTTTGTTCAAGGCATGTGGCAAGAACTTCCTCTTTTTGTCTTTCTATTCGTGCTCCACCATGTTGGCCTTTTCTATGGACTGATTTTCATAGGACTTGCTAGCCTTGCGATTCTTCTCTTCAATCCGCAACCTGACAATCAGGTCCTTGAGAGACATCTCTTTTCACTTGTGCTTGACGTAGTTCTTGAAGTCCTTCCATCCAGGTTGAAGCTTCTCAATGAACGCTGCAACCTGGAATGGTTCATACAACATCATGTTCTCTGCAGCGATTTTGTGCATTATGAATTGCTGTTCCTGAATTTGACTCACAACCGTCTTGGAGTCAACCATCTTGTAGTTTAGAAATTTTCCAACTACAAACTTCTTGGAGCCGGCATCTTCTGTTTTGTACTTCTTCTCCAAAGACCCCCACGGAAGTTTGGAAGTCTTGAAGACACAGTAGTCATTGTAGAGCGGGTCTACCAAGCTATTCAGGATGTAGTTTCTGCAGAGATAATCAACCTGAGTTCATGCATCAAACGTAGCAACGGAGTGCACATCCATAGGTGCCAGCATAGGGGTAGTTTCAGTGAGAAACCTGTCCAGCTTCATGGTGGTCAGGTGAAACTGCATCTTTTCTTGCAACTTCTTGAATCCAGTTCTATTGAACTTTTCTGGTTTTTCTTCCATAGTTGTATGTGTGGGCAGAATAACCGTTTGTGCCACAATCGATTGTGCAGTCATATTTTGGGTCACTAGTGTTTGTGCACTGAGAAGTCCACCGACATTTTCGTTTTGTGTGTTTTCCATTTTTCTGAAACAGTTAAAATTGAACTGTTAGTTGTTTATTTTTCCGAAATGATGACAGTAACTATAAATAATCTTCGCAATAATGGTTAGAATAGCGGAAAAAATTTGCTTTAAGATTGTTAGAACATGAATTTCATAAAATAGAAAACTGCTAAGAATGTTTGTGAAGAAATACAATTATAGAAAATAAAAGAACAAACTAGATACATCAATACAGAGTCGAGATTAAGATCTCTGTCCTTAAAGAAAAATTCGCTTCGTAGTGTGACGGTGGTAGACGAATTGCCTCCCAGGATACAACTGTATTACCTTTCCCTGAAGAGCAGCACCCTAGCTTCAGAGATATTAGCGAACCAATAGCTGTGTTGCACTCTCAAACTCTGACTCAAAGGAAGAAGAAGAAGGAGATACAGAATTTCAAAACTCTGTATGCTGGCAGACAAAAGTTGCCGGTCTTATAGGAGAAGAGGAGCAACTGAAGGGTCCATTACTTTGTAACAGGAGAGTAATGGTTCCAAAAAAACGTAACTGACGAGCCATTACTCTGCTGTTACAGAGTAATGGTATCAGTTACAGAATTTGAAAAGCCTCAACAGTAAACTGGAAAAAAATTTGGAGCGAGGCAAAATAAATATAGGCAGAGCCAAGCCAGACAAGACCAAGCCGAAGCCAAGGCCGAGGCCAAGGCCGGAGACGTTAGTGGTAACCCCAGGGCTACGCCCTTTAGTCCATTTCTTTAGCTTATAGACTAGAGAATTCTTTTCCATCTTCCGATGTGGGACTATCCATTCCAAATTCCCAAGTTAGTACATTTCGAGTACCCAACATTGGACCTATATTTCTCATTCATACGGAAACTGTTTTTGGCAAATGAGTACATTACCGAATAGTACTCGACGAGAGGAACGTAATCCAATCACTTTCCGGTGCCGACGATGGCCGGAGCCCACCGGAATCCGGCCCAAAAATTTGCCATAAATATTTCCAACAGTACGTAGCACTCCGATACATGTTCATCTCTCCCCTGACATGCTAATGTTCTCTGATTCACCTATTAATAAAATTCAATTAAAGACCTTATACAATGAGGCATTTTTTGTTCATGGGATTGTGCCTAATTCAGTCCCTTCAGACTCGTGGAAGTTGGCAGTTGCTCCAAAAATTCAAGATTTGGTTATGGAGAGTGTTTGTGCATGGCATCCCAACAAAGTCCTTCTTAGCACAACGTGGGTTCACGGCGAGAACTAGTTGTGCTTACTGCGTGGCTGATCTGGAGAATATGGATCACATTGTCCTTAATTGTAGTTTTGCCAAGGATGTGTGGAGAGTCTGGAGACTCTATGAGGAGCTAACTGGTCTCCACGTTGAAGGTGTTATTTTTGACCAGTTATGGACTTCGATGACTGGATTAGCCTTGGACGAGGGAGTTCAGAAGCATTGACGTACGAGCCTCGTAGTGATAGTGTGTGGGGTACTTGTGGAAGGAGAGATGCAGTTTTCTCTTTGATGGTGCGTGCGCCGTGTGCAGTATCCTCTTCCCTCATTCGAAATACTTTTAAAGAAGCAAATTGATATGGGTCAGATGACATGGCCCCTCCTGGACCACCAGATTCCCTCAAAACCCGTTCTCCCTTGATCATCAGATCAACCCAGAGCCCCATGGGCTTCTGCCACATCAGGCTCGCAAACAAACGGGTCCAAACCCGGCCCAGCAGGATCTCAGACCCGTTTGCTCTGCCTATAAATACCAGGCCCCCTCCATCATTAAAAGGTAATCAATCTTTTCCTATTAAAAACTCTAGCTACTGTTGCTTTCCAGTAACTAACTAGACCGTCGGAGGGCCTGCCACCGGGATCTCTCCTGGAATTTCTAGGCCGAGTGCAGGTACACGAGACCGAGCCGAGCTCCCCAGATCCGATCCGAGCTGCTGGATCTGAGCCGAGCATCCGTCCTCCACCTCACTCCTGCTACTCTTGAGTCGTCCCCAGCCGAGGGTCGAACGTATAGCCAGTACCGCGACTTCCACTAAACAAATTGAGAGAACTCACACCTTGTGCAGCCACCTCCAGAAACAAACCGCATCAGGTTGGTGCCGTCTGTGGGAAATCTCGGTATTGACCTTAGTCCGACCCTAGCCAGGAACGTCATCCCCTCAATCCGAGCTCTCTAATGGCGGTCAAGGCCAGAAGAGTTGTCACCTCGGCACGTCGTCCGGATGCTCCTCCCCAGGACGTCCCCGCCGACACTCATGGATCCAACCATCCGAGGGTGAACGGTGAACCCGGGCCGGGCGCTTCTCGTTCGGTCACGACCGACCTACGTCGAGTCATCCAGAACCGACAAGCCAACCGAACTAGGGGTGGGGCCGCTTCCAAATCAGTCCCGAACCATCCCAGGCACCCATCCCGAGAGCGGAAGCCGGAGCTCAGTCGCGCCGACCCAAGGCCGCTACCCCAACGCGACCTGGCCAGACAAGCTGTAATCACCCGCCGTGAGTTCGAAAACTTTCGGAACGAGATCCTGGAGGCTATTTTAGGGATCCCTATGAACGAGACACTCCACCACTCTCACTCTCGGTCGGATGCCGGAGCCAGCGAGTATTGCGGCCTGACCCGCCCGCTAGAACATGACGAGGACGTCCTGCGATGCCTACAGGAAATAGAGAACCGCCTCGACCACTTCGGTGAGGGCGGCCCGAGGCCGGCTCAGGGTCATAGGCCGACCTGACCTCCTTTCTCCGCTGTAATCTTGCAAGCAGAAATACCTAGAAAATTTCGGCCTCCTCAGTTCGAGACTTACGACAGCGAGGGTGATCCAGCTGATCACATGGAGGGTTTCAAGACCCTCATGATGATTCACAGTGCTTCGGACCCCCTCCTATGTCGTGCCTTCCCTGCCACCTTCCGGGGTCCGGCTCGGGAATGATTCTTTAAGCTCGTTCCCGACTCGATCTACTCGTTCGACCAGCTGGAGGCCAACTTTCTTGCCTACTTCGTGACCAGCAGGAAGGTCGAGAAGACAAGTGCGTCCCTACTGGACCTCCGGAAGAAGGAAGGGGAGTCACTTAGACAGTTTGTCCGGAGGTTCACCACATAGGCGAGGTCTGTCTCCTCCCTCGATGCTGGGGTCGCCTCGGTGGCCTTCCGGCACAATGTCCGATACGGCTAGCTGAAGGCATCCTTGGCCAAGAAGTCTCCCATCGATTTTCCTAACCTGCTCAATCAGGTCGAGAAGTACATTCGGGCCGAGGAGGCCTAAATTCCGAGGACGCCAAAGAGGTCCCAGTTAATGGAAAGCGCAAGGCCGACGCGGCAGAGCCAGCCAAGAAGGTTCCGAAAGACGGGACCGGCATGAAGAGGGTCCTTCCAATCCCGCATTTCGAGAGATACACGCCACTGACACAAAACGTGTCAGCCATTCTACTAGCAATCGAAGACAGGGACCTCGTCCAAATACCCCCTCGACCGAGCGGTTCTACTGCCATTTCCACCGGAACAACGGGCATGACACCGACTACTCCCGGTCCCTGAAGGACGAAATCGAAGCCCTCATCCAATGAAGGTATCTCCAAGAATTCACCCGGGAAGATGTCCTGGACCGAAGGGATGCGAGGAACCAGAGGCCTTCTCCTCCTCCTCGCGCCCCCAAATAGCGTCCCGAGCGGGACCCAGAGCCCGAAAAGACCAGAGGCCAAGCCATTCTACACTGCGTCCATGGGGGGCCTATGGGAGGGGATTCTAGTACTTCTCGCAAGGTATTTGTCCGAGAGGTAAACACCGTTCGAGGCCTCCCTTCCCCCAGGTTCAGCAGCTTCCTGTCTCCTTCTCGGGGGAAGACCTGGAGGGGATCCGTCTCTCGCACTGTGATGCCCTTGTCATCAGCCTCGTCATGGCAAACTACGAGGTCTGTCAGATCCTCGTGGACAATGGGATCTCGGTGAACATCCTCTTTCTGGAAGCATTTGAGAACCTCAAGCTCCCACGAGATAAGCTGAAGCCAGCCGGGTACACCCTGCACGGGTTCTCCAGCGTCCCGGTGCTGATAGAGAGGATCGTGACCTTGGATGTCACTGCCGGTACGACCCCCCACAGATGGACCGAGTCGATGGACTTCATGGTTGTGAGCATAAAAGCGACTTACAATGCCATCCTCGGTTGACCAGGGCTCTGCTCCCTTCAGGTTGTTACCTCAGCTTACCACCTGAAATTGAAATTCCCTACCAAGTCAGGCATCGGGGTCATTCCGGGGAACCAAGAGGCAGCACGTTCGTGCTATATAATGGCGGTCGGGGATGGTGTGTTTCCTCTGGATGCCGTCGAACTGCAACCCGAAAGGAGCCAACCAGAGCCCGAACCTGCGGATGAACTAGAAGAAGTCTCGTACGAGACGGAAGACAAGTCAAAATGGTTCCGCGTGAGCTGCTCTCTCGCGCCCGACCTAAAGTACCACCTAATCGACTACATTCGCCGCAACGTCGACCTCTTCGCTTGGAAGCCATCCGACATGCCCGGGATCTCCGAATACCTGATCATGCACAGGCTAAGCATGGTCCCTAGCTCGAAGCTGATCGTCCAGAAGCGACGTAAGTTCGTCTCGAAAAGGAAGCAAGCTGTGAAAGCGGAGGTGGACAAGCTCTTGTCTGTCCGGTTCATCCAAGAGGTCAGCTACCTTGAGTGGCTGGCGAACGTCGTAATGGTGAGGAAGGTAAGCAGGAGTTGGAGGATCTGCATAGGCTTTACAGACCTCAACAAGGCATGCCCAAAAGATCCGTTCCCTCTCCCCAGCATCGATGCTCTGATCGACCCAACGTCGGGTTACGAGCTCCTGTTCTTCATGGATGCCTTCTCGGGCTACAATCAGATCCAAATGTTCCCCCCTGACATAGCCAAGACGTCCTTCGTCACCGACCAAGGTCTTTACTGCTACCGAGTTATGCCTTTCGGGCTAAAGAACGCCGGTGCTACCTATCAGAGGCTCGTTAACCGAGTCTTCAAAGACCAGATTGGTCACAACATGAAAGTGTACGTCGACGACATGCTCGTCAAAATCCAGCAAGGGCAGGACCACGTTGCCGACCTGGAAGAAGCCTTTGGCGTCCTTCGGACCCACAATATAAGGCTCAATCCGGACAAATGTGCGTTCGACGTCTCCTCGGGCAAATTTCTCAGATTCGTCATCAGTCAGCGCGGCATCGAGGCAAATCCCAAGAAGATCCGGGCCATAATAGACATGGCCCCTCCGAGAAACATCAAGGAAGTCCAGCGGCTTACGGGAAGACTGGCGGCCATTGGTCGTTTCCTCTCCAAGTCCGGAGAGCAGTCCCTCTCGTTCTTCAAAGCTCTGTGCGGAACCGGAGGCTTCGAATGGGGCACTCAGCAGCAGGAGGCATTCGCCCAATTAAAAGAGTACCTCACCAATCCTCTGCTCCTTAGCAAACCCGAGCCGGGCGAGCCTCTCTAGCTTTATTTTTCGGCCTCGGAAAGTGTGCTCAATGCTGTTCTTGTTCGAGAAGAAAACGGTGTCCAAAAGCCATTGTACTATGTGAGCAAGGTCCTGTTCTCGGCCGAGACCATATACGCAAAAATAGAGAAGGTGGCATACGCCCTGGTCATGGCTGTGCGGAAGCTCTGCCCTTATTTTCAGGCACACTCAATTCAGGTCCTCACAGACCAGTCTCTGAAGGCCGTCCTCCACAAGCCCAAGAGCTCCGACCGCCTGGTCGAGCGGTCAATCGAGCTCAGCCAATACGACATCGGCTATCAAACAAGGATGGCAATTAAGGGATAGGCCCTCGCCGAATTCATCATGGAATGCACCATCTCCGAGTCACCCAAAAGTGGGGAAGCCGACCAGACGTGGAAAGTTTACGTCGACGGCTCTGCCTGCGAAGCAGGGAGCTGCGCGAGCATCATATTGCGAGGACCCGACAGCTTCCTTCTCCAATATTGTCTCTGCCTCAACTTGTTGGCCTCTAACAACGAGGCGGAATATGAAGCTATGATCGCGGGGCTGACCCTGGCACACCAGGCAGGCGCTAGACAGATCAGGGCCTTCAGCGACTCTTAGCTCGTGGTCAATCAGATCACCGAAGAGTACGAGGCCCGTGATGATCGGATGATCCGGTATTTGGCCGTGGTCCAGCGGCTCTTGACATCCTTTGACGATTCTGCATTCTTAAGGATACCAAGGGAGCAGAATGCCCAAGTCGATGCTCTGTCGAAGCTAGCCTCGTCGTCCTTTGAAGGCCTCGACCGCACTGTCCTGATCGAGGTGCTCTTGAAGCTGAGTATCGACCTCCCCGAGACCCTCTGTATAGACGACGAAGCTCAGCCTGACGATTGGACCACTCCCATCTGAAAGTTTCTAATCAAAGGAGAGCTCCCCGAAGACTGAGCCGAGGTAAGGCAAAACAGGGTCCGCTCGGAAAGGTTCGCCATGATCAGTGGAACCCTCTCCAAATGCTTGTATACCACGATGGACGGAAGACCCTACCTCCATTGCTTAGCCCCTGACGAAGCGAAGTAAGCTCTCAAGGAGCTCCATGAAGGAATTGGCGGGTGCCACATGGGGAGCCGATTGCTTGCCCAGATGGCTCTGAACCACGGGTATTACTGGCCCACGATGTTGCAAGATGCCCTGGTCCTGGTTAAAAAGTGTGGTCCTTGTCAAAGATTCTCATCGGTTAGAAGGGTTCCACAAACAAACCTCCGCTCCCTGGCCAGTCTGACCCCCTTTGCCATGTAGGGGATGGACCAGGTAGGCCCCTTTCCGAAAGCAACGGACCAAAGTAAGTTCTTGATAGTAGCGATCGACTACTTCACAAAGTGGATCGAGGCCGAGCCCTTGGCCACGATCACCGAGCAGCAAACTCAGCAATTCTTTTGGAAACATATCATCTGCCGGTTCGGAATTCCGCACATACTCATCACGGATAATGGGACCCAGTTTGTGGGTAAGAATTTTAGAAAGTTCTGCGAGGATCTCGGAATCCAGCAACGCTTCTCCTCGGTATGACACCCACAGTCAAACGGTCAGGCCGAGAACGTGAACTGCCAGATCCTTGACGGTCTGAAGAAACAGCTTGATAATTCTTCCAAGGGGCTGTGGGTAGACGAGTTACCGAGCATTCTCTGGGCCCATCGAACAACAAAGAGGATTCCTATGGGAGAATCGCCGTTTAATCTGACTTACGGCGCGAAGGTGATAATTCCTCTCGAGATCGGGCTCCCTTCACCCCGAATCATGGCCTTTGATGAAGAAAGCAACATGGCGCAACTGCGCGCCAATCTGGACCTCATAGACGAGGTCAGGGAAAAATCTGCCATCAGAAGGAGCACATACCAGATTCTCCTAAGGTGTGGGGGCTCGGCATCAACCTCGAGCAAGGACCCGGCTTTTTCAAGCCCTACGACCTTTACGCTCAGCGATGACCACCGGCTACACTCATACTATCTATCTTTGAACAGGTATGGGGGCTCGGCATCGACCTCGAGCAAGGCCCTGGATTTTTCAAGCCATGCGATCTTTACGCTTGGCGATGACCTCCAGCTACACTCATACCAGCTTCTCCTAAGGTGTGGGGGCTCGGCATCGACCTTGATCAAGGCCCTGACTTTTTCAAGCCCTGCGACCTTTATGCTTGGCGATGACCTCCGGCTACACTCATACTATCTATCTTTGAATAGGTGTGAGGGCTCGACATCAACCTTGAGTAAGGCCATCGATTTTTCAAGCCATGCGATCTTTACGCTCGGCAGTGACCTCCAGCTACACTCATACCAACTTCTCCTAAGGTATGGGGGCTCGGCATCGACCTTGAGCAAGGCCTTAGCTTTTTCAAGCCCTACGACCTTTACGCTCGGCAACGACCTTCAGCCACACCCAACCCAAAGTTTTCATTAAAGATTTAGGGCACTCGCCTTCGACAAACGCCCCGAGCCTCGGACCTTGGTCGGCACAACTCTCACATGCTGGCAACTCAGGGTAAACTGCCCTCACAGCCGTTTACCCCAAATTGTCAGTGGATGGCAGGAGAGACACCGATCCTGGACTCTCAGCCAAGAATTCCAACTTGTGGGCGGGCAAATCTCACCCCCAGGATCAACCCACCTCTCACTCGCTGACAGCTCGGGGTAAATGGTCCTCGGAGCCAAAACCCCAAATTCCCAGTGGGTGGCAGGTAAGTCACCGGCATTTCTTTGTGAAAAAGTGATGAGGAGGTGAGGATTATATAGCCATCCGAAGAGGTGCATTTATGGCATCGGGGAGTCCAAACGGCGAAAGGCGGAACGTCCCCATTAATTTTTATCGGAAGGCGAAATGTCCCTCATTAAATACTACATGCGAGGAGTAACGGTTCGGCTCCCGAGCAAAGCCACAACTCGACAGCTATCTTTGCCTCGACATCGACTTCGAGCAAGGCCACACTTGGTAATGGCCTCGAGCTATGCTCCTGCCCGCCTCACTCGACAAGTTATCAACATCAAAGAAATCGAAGTTTTTATTACTCATGGAGCGCTAGAAACGACCACACAATACAATGAAGATATTACAAATCGCTTGGCTTAAAACTCGAACTCAGTGCTTCCCACGGGATCCTTCGCATGCTCTGCCGCCCAGCCAGTAAGAACATCCCGGCAATGGAGCTTTGCGCGTCGGTAGGCCTCATCGTTTCCAGATAAAAAGTCGGAGAAGGACCCAATACGGAATGGCTTGCTCCCTCGAGCGGACCGGTGCCTAGCATGAGCTTCAGCCTCCGAATCTCCAACTCCTTCTCTACGACAGCCTCACAAAGAAAGGAATCCGAAGCCAGTTTCCTGGTGGAGGCATCCGAGGTTGACCAGTTCGTCTCAACTCTCCACCAGTCCCGGTCGGCTATGGTCTTCTTCAGACGAGCGGCCTCTAGGCTGAGCTCCTTAGACTTGTTCATAAAATAATTTACCGTGGCCTCTTAATCATGAGCATGCTTATGATGGCGAACCAACATACTCTCCTTGGACCCCAGCTCATTTTGGAGCCAGGAGACCTCGGCAGAACAAAGGTCGGCGCCGAGGGCCTCATGCGCCTATCAAGAAGATGGGAAAAACAACAGGTCACAAAAGAGACTGACGAAAAACTACAAGTCATAGAGGATCGGCCAAAAATCTTTTTTTATATAAATTCAAAAAATTTGGATTACGAAAGACGGTAGGTAGTCTGCGTAAGGTGAATACAAAGTCAAAAGAAAGTAAATCCTAAACTAATTTTTAGGGGGGGACGGCACCTCTTCGTCAACATGGTCACCCCCGACCTTCTCTTGATGAAGGTCCCCTATCTCCTCCTCCCCCTCGCCGCCGGGCGTCGGCGGATGCACGGGAAGCCGCCAATTATAATGGAGGTGGTCGACCCGAGCCTCCGGGTAGATCTGCACAAAGTGCACCTTGGCCTTGGCATAGGCCTCGCCTTGGGTCAAGATCAGGGTGTCCGCCATGGTGATCTGCATCTCCGCCATGGCGATCTGCGCCTTCTCATCCTCCGCCTGGGCCTTGGCCCAAAAGTGTGCCAGCTCGTTCGCATGATGGTCTTGTAGTGAGGCCATCTGAGCTTGGTAGACTGCCTGGGACGACTGGGCCTCCTTCAGCTTGTCCTTCAGACGAGTAATCTCGCGAAAGTACTTCTCGGTATTCCTCTTCTCGACGAGGACCTCCATCTCCAAGAACTTGTGGAAGTGCTGCCTATGAAGCAACGTCTGGCCGAGGAAGAACAAGTTAGAAAAATCCTTAATTTCTACACACAAAGCAAATACCAAACACTTACCGAGAGCTGCGCCTGAGCCCACCTCATGTAGGCCGCCTCGGACATCTCTGTTGCCAGAGCCATCCGATCTCGCTCTGTGGCAAGATGCTTCACCACCTCCAGCGCCACCGGGCCCTCGATCAGGGTATCCCCTGCCTTGACCCCCCCAATCCAGGGTGTGCGGCCTCAGTTCCTGCTTGCCCACCATTTGCTCGGTGCTGAGGCGAAGTGGCAGGAGCCCCTGCTCCAGGACCTTGGCCACTTTCTTACTACTGGAGCTCGCCCCCGGTTCCTTCGTCGACCTCGACGGATGGTGGTGCTTCTTCGTCCTCTTCGGGGATGACTCCACAGGCACCGAGGCCGGCCCTTTACTAGAACCCGCGGCTGAGGCAACCTTCTTCTCTTGGTCCTCCCTCCTTTTGGCGGCTATGGCCAACAAGGCCTGTCGATTGTCGAGCTGTTTGGCAGACATCTCTACAAAAGGAAAGAAAAAGAAATAAATATTAACACGAAGGTAGAGAGATAAACTAATTCAAAACAAAAACATACTAGGATCGGCTGCTCAGTTCGGCTCGGACCAGGTGCAGCTCCGTGATGTGCGGCCACCCTATGCTGTGCCCTTCCACAATCTTCTCCACTGCCGCCCACTCTTTCTCCGTCAACTCACTATGCTTCGGGGGCTTGTGGTTCGACTTACTGAAATTCCAAAAGGTTGGAATCTTCCAAGGCTTATCGCTTCGGACGATAAAATACTTCTCCTTCCATCCTTTGATGGAGTCCGGGTGGCCGTGCATCACACTCCTGTGAGGACGCGGCGAGAGGTAGAAAATCCCCTCTGCATCTCCGAGCGAGCTCATCCCTAGGATGGCACGGAAGTATGTGAGCCTCGGCTTGATCCCCTTCTTCTGGCACTTCAGAATAAAGGAAACCAGATGTTTCCACGAGTTGGGGCAGTACTGCATCGGACTTAACTCCCCCCGCTTCAAAACCCTCACGATGAACGGGTGCAGCGACAACCCCGAGATGAAGACGTCCTCGGGAAACATACAGAAGCTTAACTCCAAAGCTGTGGTCGGACGGATTCCTGGGTTCGGCATCAGAAGTTCGAACTTCTTCGGAATGAAGTAGGCCGCCCTTAGGATATGCAGATAGTCCGCCCTCAAGACACACTGGACGTTGTCCATCTTAATCATAGACTGACCCGAGTCCCGCAGCAAGGAGGTGAACGCGAGAAGCCCCTCCACGTCGTCAGGGTACATCCTGGTCGACCCTGAGTTTTTATTGGACACGGGGGGAAACTCGAACCCCGGCTTAGAACCATATTTGTCTGGCAAGCCCGAGCTATCGGGACAAGCCCACTTCCTCTTCCTTCTATAGGGGCGAAGCTTCTTCTCCGGAGATAGGGTCGATAACGGGGACAGAGGTGGAAGATATTCTTCTCCCTCAGCTGCCTCTCTCACAGTTCCTCCTTCCTCTTCTCCCCTGACCTCGGTTCCCTGTTCGGGCTCCTCCTGGTCGTCCTCCACACCAAACTCCTCCCCCGCAGGGTCTCTTTCGTCGTGCTCCCCCTCAACAAACTCTTCTCCCTCGGGGTCTCCTCCCTCGAGCTCACCTTCCTCCATAAGCTCCTTGCCCGGCTTACGGACTCGTAAAGGCGGCACGTCATACACAATGATGCCCTCGCCCCCTGATCTCAAGTCCGACTCAACCTCCTCCTTCACCTCGATGTCACCTAGGGACCAAGATGTCGATGCCGATTGGACTTCCTCCTCATAACGACCTGAAGAGCTTGCCTCGGAGCCGGACTGAGAGCGAGACATTACAAATAATAAATACTAACCTGGTACACCGACGGGAAGATCACCGAAAAATGGTCGTCAACGGCTATTAGAGAAATTCTTGCTGCCTTAAAGAGAGAGCGCAAAGTGAGGAAATGAAGGGGGGTGGGAGATTTATAATAGAGGAAGGGACTCCTCGATTTTCGTGAAAAGATCTAACCGTTGGATCTTGATCGTCAAGATCCAATGGCCATTAGGATCTAAAGCGCTTCGATTTTCACGCCTATGACGTCAGCCTAGGGCACAAAATTACCTCTTTACCCTCAACCCTGCCAGCCAGAATGACAGCTCGAAATACGTGGCCAACTACTCGAGTACTACCCTAGGCTTTTACAACAAGTTTTGGGGGCTCGGCGCTCGGAGGTCACCACGAGCCACAAAAGCTTCTCCTACAAGCCTAAGGCTCGGCGCTCGGATAGCACCGTGAGCCACAAAAGCTTCTCTTACAAGCTTGAGGCTCTCGGATGGCACCGCGAGCCACAAAAGCTTCTCCAACAAGTTTTGGGGCTCGACACTCGAATGACACCGTGAGCCACAAAAGCTTCTCTTACAAGTTTGAGGCTCGACACTCAGATGGCACCGTGAGCCACAAAAGCTTCTCCAATAAGTTTTGGGGCTCGACGCTCGGATGACACCGCGAGCCATAAAAGCTTCTCCAACAAGTTTTAGGACTCAACGCTCGGATGACACCGCGAGCCACAAAAGCTTCTCCTACAAGATTGAGGCTCGGCAGTCGGATGTCACCGCCAAGCCACCAAGGCTTTTCCAACAAGTTTTGGGGGCTCGATGCTCGGATAGCACCGCGAGCCACAAAAGCTTCTCTTACAAGCTTGAGGCTCGGCGCTCGGAGGGCACCACGAGCCACAAAAAGCTTCTCCAACAAGTTTTGGGGCTTGATGCTCGGATGGCATCGCGAGCTACCTAAGCTTTTCCAACAAGTGAGGGGGCTCGTCTTCCGACCATCGACGCTCGGCTAAGCGGGCTCCTACTCTTCATACCTTGACGTCTGCTAGCTTTTCCAACAAGTGAGGGGGCTCATCTCCCGACCTTCGAAGCTCGGCTAAGCGGGCTCCTACTCTACAGATCTCAACGTCCCCGAACTTTTCCAACAAGTGAGGGGGCTCGTCTCCCGACCCTCAATGCTCGGCTAAGCGGGCTCTTACTTTTCAGATCTTGACGTCCCCTAGCTTTTCCAACAAGTGAGGGGGCTCGTCTCCCGACTCTTGACGCTTGACTAAGCGGACTCCTACTCTTCAGATCTCGACGTCCCCTAGCTTTTCCAACAAGTGAGGGGGCTCGTCTCTTGACCCTCGACGCTCAGCTAAGCGGTCTCCTACTCTTTAGCACTCGACGCCCCTCGCAACTTCAAAAGGGGATCTCCTTCATCCTACCCCACTGACCTCTCCAGGAAGATACGGAACCCATTCTTCGCCATATACATCACTCCGCTCTTCTTACAGAGGCAAAATCACTCCTACACGGCTAGATTATCCAGCCCTCCAGGAGTGGGGGGCTCCTGATATGGGTCAGAAGACGTGGCCCCTCCTGAGCCACCAGATCCCCTCAAAACCCGCTCTCCCTGATCATCAGATCAACCCAGAGCCCCATGGGCTTCTGCCATGTAAGGCAATGAGCAAACGGGTCCAAACCCAGCCCAGCAGGATCTCAGACCAGTTTGCACTGCCTATAAATACCAAGCCCCCTCCTTCATTAAAAGGTAATCAATCTTTCCCCTCTAAAAACTATAGCCACTATTGCTTTCCAGTAACTAACTAGACCATCGGAGGGCCTGCCACTGGGATCTCTCCCGGTGTTTCTAGACCGAGTGCAGTTACACGAGACCGAGCCGAGCTCCCCAAATCAGAGCCGAGCTGCTGGATCCGAGCCGAGCATCCGTCCTCCACTCACTCCCGCTACTTCCGGGTCGTCCCCAGCCGAGGCTCGAACGTATAGCCAGTACCGCGACTTCCATTAAACAAATTGAGAGAACTCACACCTGGTACAGCCACCCCAAAAACAAACCGCATCAGAAATGATAGATGGAATGTTCGTGATTCTTAATAACTACCAAATCAAGACCTGTTTGGACTTGAGGAAGTAGGCATTGATGCGAGGCCTACTGCTGATCTGAGATTTCCTAGGTGTGTGCATTGGGTTGCTCCACCATATCCATATGGTGCAATTAAGATCAACTTTGATGGGTCCCTTGACGAAGTACAAGCAGGATACAGTTTTGTGATTCAAGATCACGATGGCCGGCTCCTTTTGTGTGGGGGGGGGGGGGGGGGGGGGGGGGGGGGGGGGGGGGGTTAGGACAGTGTCTATTAATATGATCAAACGGCAGTGCACTCTGGGAGGCAATGAGGGCCCTCCATATAGTATCATAATTGTCCAGTATAGATCGAAGGTGATTCTAAGCTGATTATTGATCAAATTCGGGTGGAGGTTGATTCTATTCATATGGATATTCTCTCCTTACTAGCAGATATTTAGGTTGTGGAGATCCTGCCACATCTATTGAGAAAGGAATGTATGCTCAGATTGGGTGGCTCGGAAAGGGACAATGGTGATTGCGAGCTTCATTTAGACGAGTATTTTGGATGTTGATTTCCAGCGATTATTAAAGGAGGATGCAAGAGGTGTTTATCGTGTTCGAGTGTGAGTTGTATTTTTTTTTATTTTTTATGTTGCTTACAAAATAAATAAATAAATAAAAAGAGATGCTTATGGTTTCATTGTTCGCAATTATGGTAGTCCCATGCTACTCGCCAGAGGGAGTTCCTGTAAATACAAAGTCCATTAATGTGGCGTAGATAGGAGCGGTATATGGGAAGCTTTGAAGGCATTTCATTTGCTAGCGCATGACGGACCAGTTTGCGTCAAGAGTGTTTCCCAAATTGTTTGTGCATCATATTAGATTGTGCAGAAAACAGAGGTTTAAGATGTGCTCCGCTCACTTGATGAAATCACAGTAACTTCTGTGAAGCATATTTATAGCAAGAAGAATTTCTCCGCTGACCATATGGCAAAGCAGGGGATATACGTGAATATTGACTTTCTTATTTTTTTGAATAATGATGTAGAATTAGCTGAATGTTGAGGCTGATGTGGTAGTGATTGTTTTTATTTTTAGATTATAATTTTTTTAAAAATTCTAAATAAATGATCCACAGTTATCTATTTTTATAAACACCACTAATAATATAAACTCCGCTAAATAAATTGAATTAAGCATAAGATTATGAATGATCTCAATGTGATCTTATTGGTGATATTAAATCAATTCAGATTACTAAGTCAACTTTAAATAAACTTTAAAAAGCTTGTATAGATGAACTTTTTTTCCCTTTCAACTCCATGTCCCTTCTTCCTTGATAAAAAATGTAAGGAACTAGTAAATCTACATGGAAACTTGTGTGAATACCATTCACATTATTCAAACTAGATAAGTAATCAATGCATGCATTCATACTTTCATTATGTTACACTAGTAATCCGCACGTGCAATGCACGTTTTATGGGTTAGAACGTGCAATTTGCACTGGGAATATGCACGTGCAATGCACGGATTCGATGGAGGGAGAGGAAGAGACGGTTTCGATTTTTGAGGGAACAAAATTTTATAAAGACTTTAAATGTGAAGTGAAAATTACAGAATTAACCATATATATATATATTTTAGCATTTTATGTATATGAGGGCATGATAGTAAAAAGCTGTTAAAATAAGGTCCGCACGTGCAATGCACGTTTTATGGGTTAGAACGTGCAATTTGCACTGGGGATATGCACGTGCAATGCACAGATTCGATGGAGGGAGAGGAAGAGACGGTTTCGATTTTTGAGGGAACAAAATTTTATAAAGACTTTAAATGTGAAGTGAAAATTACAGAATTAACCACATATATATATTTTAGCATTTTATGTATATGAGGGCATAATAGTAAAAAGCTGTCAAAATAAGGCTTTGCTTAATAATAGTATAGATTTACGTAGTAATTGTAAGTCTTATTTATTCTCTTAAGCGACAATATATAATACCATCAATTTCCAATGCGATGCTTAAAAGTTTACGTGCATTTTATGTAGAGTAGAACAATAGGTACAAAGTTTGAGTTATAATAGTAAAAATCTATCTATATAATAAAACACAAAGAAAACTATCAAGTGGCTTTCATTCAATAGAGTTGAAATCAATGGTCAAGATCTAACCTTACAAAACATATTTTCCCGCCCAAAAGTTTTTCCCCAAAACTCAAATTCAAATTCCCTCAAAACAACTCCTTCATTTATTTATTTATCTCTCTCTCTCTCATTCTCATTCTCTCAATTTACTCGTAAATTTAAATTTTCAGATTTATGGTTTATAAATTTTCAGATTTTTGATACATTTTTTATTGCTCATGTTACATTGAAAATAGGAAATATCTCATCAACAGTTAAATTTCATCATTTTCCACACTCAAAGTTCTAAGAAGTTGGATCTTACACCCCCATTTATAATTATTTTTCAACATATACTAATGGAAAAATGGACTTTTATTTACAACTAATTATTGTTTTACTATTCAAACTTGAGCTACATAATTGTTGTTTTACTGTTTACAAGACTTTCATATGCTGTATCGTTTCGAAGACGTGCCGTCGGCACGTGCCCACGGGCAAATCTAGTATAATAAAAAAAACAAAGAAAGCTATCAAGTGGCTCTCCTTCAATCCCCCAAAAATCAAAGATTCAGATCTAACCACACAAAACACATTTTTCCTCCCAAAAGTTTTTCCCCAAAACTCAAATTCAAATCCCCACAACAACTCCTTTATTTATTTAATTCTCTCTCTCTCTCTCTCTCTCTCTCTCTCTCTCTCTCTCTCTATATATATATATATATATATATATATATATATATATATATATATATATATATATATATTGTTGTTGCTTTTTTCGGTGGGGGAGTAAACAGATAGTGAGTTAATAATAGATGAAAACTACTAAAAGTCAAACCTGTGCCTTGGCCGTTAAAAGACGTTAGAGCTCCTAAGATTGAATCTGTATCGTTGATTGACCTCCTGTGATCTGAAATCGATGGTTGTTGATGCGGCCTATGGACCTGCAAAATGTCTAAAACACCGGAGGGTGGCCCCCGGCGACAGACCATCCGACGCTCAAGTCAAAACCAGAAAGAGAGGGAGAGAGTAAAAACTGGTGAATTGTTGATTACCTGGAGACTGAGGAGGGGAGGAGTATTTATAGGCCCGAGAGACATTCTAGAAGTCAAATCTTGACCGTCGGATCTTTCTTGTCTCCCCCCTGAAGAGATAAGATATCCCTGTAAGAGGATAAGAGATGAGACTCCTAGCCATCATGGGTTGGATGTCTCTCTTAGTGGGCCTAGTCTGTCACTTTTTATGGGTTTGAGAGAAGCCCATGTTTTGGAGTGGGCCCGGACCTGTAAAATAGGCATGTGATGGCTAATCTGCCTGTAGACGCTTTGAGATCCGTGCAGGGATCGTACGGCTCTGATCTGTTGTGATTTTTACCATCATCATAAGCCTCCCACTCCCGGAAGGCAATTTTCATGGCTTTCGGGAAGTAGTACATCTTATTTTTAGAATCTGCCGAATAATCTTAGCAGTCGGAGTGTTCGTAGATACTTAGAAACGATCTGTGGCTTCTGGAGACAGTGAATGTATTCCTGGATTTTTTCCATATTTTTTCGGATTTTTCCAAATTTTTTGGAATTTTTCTAGAATTTTTTGAGAATTTTTCCACAGTTCTTCAGATTTCTCTGAATTTTATGGAATGCTCTGCAATCTCAAAATCACTCTTTCAAATTTTATAATTAATAAATTCAATTTTAATTATTTTTTTTGGATTTTTTTTATTTTTTTTTAAATTTTTTATTAATTTTTCGAATTAAAATTCATTTTAAAATGTTTATTCTGAATTATCAGATCTGGGCATGCATTTTGATGCGATCTGAAGAGCAGATCAGGAATGCACTGATCTTGGTCCGATCTGAGGCGTCAATCAGGTGTGACTCGTGCACTGAGGGTAATTAGATGGCAGAGAGCTTCGGATCAAGATTCGCTGTGCGATGGGGCGATCCTGAGCGTGGATCGTGAACTGGCGTGAAGATCTTGAGATCTGACGGCTCCTGGTTGTCTTCTTCAGCCCCTAGCTCGGCGAACGAAATCGCCGAGCTATGGCGGTAGCTCGTTATGGTTGAGCTATGATCATTGTGGCTTCGCTGAGCTATGATCACTGAGTTTCGCCGAGCTACGAAGTCGAGCTATGGAGCTATGGTGGTTCATCGCTCCGTTCTCTGTCGAGTTAACTCCATCGCCGAGCTATTGGGTATCGAGGCCTCTCCGAGCTATGGATCTTAAGCTCTTGCCGATCTATGGCGATAGGTCGTCTCGTGGAGCTATGGAGCTTGTGATTTCCACCGAGCCATGGAGCTAGAGGTTCCACCGAGCTATGGAGCTCGAGCTCTCGCCAAGCCATGGCATTTTGCATTCTCGCTAGCTATGGCAGCTCGTTTCTGCCGAGCTATGGAGCGGGGAAGTTTTGCCGAGCTATGACAATCTCTTCGCTGAGCCATGGTAGCTCTCTCACCGAGCTACAATCCTCCGAAGTTTCGTCGAGCCATGGGGTTCGAATTCTTTGGTGAGCTATGGCCATGGAGTGCCCCGTCGAGCTACGATAGCTCGTTTTTGCCGAGCTATGGACTTGAGCCCTCGTCTCACCGAGCTATGGGATAGCTTGTTCTCGCCGAGCTGTATAATTAGGATTTCTTTGGAGCTTTGGATGCTCTGTTTCATGGCGAGCTTGGCAGTGTCTTCGTTCGGCAATCTTGTTGATGGTGGCAACATGCTCTGGCCAGGAACGAGGCTTGATCTTGTCGTCGGAGTTGGAGTGAGGAGGAGAGGCGAGTCGACGAGCTTTCGTTCTTGGTTTTTGATAAAGTGATCGAAGGGTTTTTGGCAGGAGTTTTCAAAGAAGAAGGAGAGCGAAAGGAAGAAGAGAGGTGTGGAGTGGTTGTTTGGGTTAGCGGGTATGAAAACTCGTACCCGTTTATACCCCCTCACTAAGTTTCTTTAATTTTTGCTTTGCGAGTTGTGGGTCGCAGATCCGACCCGTTAAGCCCCTTGCCCTTTTGCTGATTTTTGGCTTGATTCTGCTTACGGGTTTGGGTAGCAAACCCGACCCGATCTGATATCCTTCTCCCTTTGTTCGTGATAAAGTAAGTGTCTTTGTACATGCATTTTTGCAACTTTTTGAGATTTGTGGAGATTTTTGAAGTTTTTTGGGCTTGGGTGTGCATATAAATTTATATATATATATTTATTGTCATGTATATGCAACAACTTATAAATATACGTATAATTACTTATATGTGTATACCCAGCTTTTTACTCCATCACTGTCGATTATTGGATCTTGCACGTATATAACTAGTTGTGATAGAAGAGTTGTTTGCAGACTTACTGTTTGATCCCAACAAGTTGTTGTGGCATATCCGGAACAGAGTTGAACGTTTGAGCTTGTCGTTTGATCCCGACAATTTTGTAGAGACAACTCTGTGACTGAGTTGACATAGAGCTTGCTGTTTGTTCCCAGCAAGTTTGGGGAGAACTCGGTGGCAGAATTGAGTGCTGAACTTGCTGTTTGTACCCAGAAAGCATGTAGAGGACTCTGTGATAGAGGTGAACGTTTAGGCTTGCCGTTTGATCCCGACAAGTTCGTAGAGACAACTCTATGGCCGAGTTGACGTAGAGCTTGCTGTTTGTTCCTAGCAAGTTTGTGGAGACAACTCTGTGGTAGAATCGATGTAAAAATCGCCCGTTTGGTCCCGGAGAGTTTGTGGAGGACTCTATGACAGAGTTGGATGTTGCACATGTTGTTTGCGCCCAGCAAGCATGTAGAGACAACTCTTTGATCGAGTTGGTCTAGAAATTGTCGTTTGACTCCGGCAAGTTTAAAGACAACTCTAAGATAGAGCTGATGTAGAAATTGTCATTTGATCCCGACGAGTTTGTAGGGAGGGCTATGGATGAACTTGAGCTTGAACTTATTATTCGAAGACAACAAGCGTAGGCAAAGCTCATGCAGCGAGCAGAGCGTAGAACTCGTTGCTCGGAGCCAACAAGTTGTAGACGGTGCTAGGGTGAAGACCATGGTGTTGAACTTATTGTGGGGAGCCAAAGAGCTATTTAGTGAAGTTTACGCGAAGACCAAGGCATTGAACCCGTTGTTTGGAGCCAACGAGCTTTTTGGCGGAGCTTGAATGAAGACCAAGGCATCGAACTCGTTGTTCGGAGCCAACGAGCTATTTGGCAGAGCTTGAGCAAAGACCAAGGCATTGAACTCGTTGTTTGGAGCCAACGAGTTGTTGAAGGAGATCAAGCAGTGAACGGAGCGCTGAACTCGTTGTTTGGAGCCAACGAGCTATTTGGTGAAGCTTGAGTGAAGACCAAGGCATTGAACTCGTTGTTTAGAGCCAACGAGATATCTGGTGAAGCTTGGGCGAAGACCAAGGCATTGAACCGGTTGTTTGGAGCCAACGAGCTATTTGGCAGAGCTTGAGCGAAGGCCAAGGCATTGAACTCGTTGTTCGGAGCCAACGAGCTATTTGGCAGAGCTTTAGCGAAGACCAAGGCATTGAACTCGTTATTTGGAGCCAACGAGTTGTTAATGGAGCTCAAGCGGCGAGCGGAGCACTGAACTCATTGTTTGGTGTCAACGAGCTATTTAGTGGAGATTGGGCAAAGACCGAGGCATTGAACTCGTTATTTGGATCCAACGAGCTATTTGGTGAAGCTTGGGTGAAGAACAAGGCATTGAACTCGTTCTTTGGAGCCAACAAGTTATTGATGGAGCCTAAGCGGCAAGCAGAGTGCTGAACTCGTTGTTTTGGACAAACGAGTTATTGATGGAGCTCAAGCGGCAAGCAGAGCGCTGAACTTGTTGTGTGGGACAAACGAGCTGTTGATGGAGCTCAAGCGGCGAGCAGAGTGTTGAACTCATTGTTTGGGACAAGCGAGTTATTGATGGAGCTCAAGCGGCAAGCAGAGCGCTAAACTCGTTGTTTGGGACAAACGAGTTATTGATGGAGCTCAAGCAGCAAACAAAGCATTGAACTCATTGTGTGAGACAAACGAGCTGTTAATGGAGCTCAAGCGGCGAGCAGAGCAATGAACTCGCTGTTTGGGATAAACGAGTTGTTGATGGAGCTCAAGCGACGAGTGGAGCGCTGAACTCGTTGTTTGGGATAAACGAATTGTTGATGGAGCTCAAACAGCGAGCGGAGCGCTAAACTCGTTGTTTGGGACAAACGAGTTGTTGAGGGAGCTCAAGCTGTGAGCAGAGCGCTGAACTCGTTGTTTGGGACAAATGAGTCGTAGCTCAAGCGATGAGCGGAGCACTGAACTCATTGTTTGGGACAAATAAGTTGTTGAGGGAGCTCAAGTGGAGAGCGGAGCACCAAACTCGTTGTTGAGGGAGCTCAAGCAGCGAGCAGAGCGCTGAACTCGTTGTTTGGGACAAACGAATTGTTGATGGAGCTCAAGCGGTGAGCGGAGTGCTGAACTCGTTGTTTGGGAACAAACGAGTTGTAGCTCAAGCGATGAGCGGAGCGCTGAACTCGTTGTTTGAGACAAACGAGTTGTTGAAGTAGCTTAAGCGACGAGCGGGGCGCCGAACTCGTTGTTTGGGACAAATGAATTGTTGATGGACTCAAGCGGCGAGCGGAGCGCTGAACTTGTTGTTTGGGACAAACGAGTTGTTGAGGGAGCTCAAGTGGCGAGCAGAGCGCTAAACTCATTTTTTGGGACAAACGAGTTGTTGATGGAGCTCAAGCGGCGAGCGGAGCGCTGAACTCGTTGTTTAGGACAAACGAATTGATAAGGGAGCTCATGCGGCGAGCAGGGCGCTAAACTCGTTGTTTGGGACAAACGAGTTGTTGAGGGAGCTCAAGCGGCGAGCGGAGCGCTGAACTCGTTGTTTGGGTCAAACGAGTTGTTGATGGAGCTCAAGCATCGAGAAGAGCACTGAACGCGTTGTTTGGGACCAACGAGTTGTTGATGGAGCTCAAGTGGCGAGCAGAGCGCTGAATTCGTTGTTTGGGACAAACAAGTTGTTGATGGAGCTCAAGCGGCAAGCAGAGCGCTGGAGCCAACGAGTTATGGACGAAGCTCAAGCATAGAGCAAGGCGTCGAACTCGTTGTTCGGAGCCAACGAGCTGCTGATGGAGCTCAAGCGGCGAGCAGAGCGCTGAACTCGTTGTTTGGGACAAACGAGTTGTTGAGGGAGCTCAGGCGACGAGCAGAGCAGTGAACTCGTTGTTTAGAACAGACGAGTTGTTGAAGGAGCTCGAGCCACGAGCAGAGCACTGAACTCATTGTTTGGGACAAACGAGTTGTTGATGGAGCTCAAGCGGCGAGCAGAAATCGGGGTGTTGGACCCGTTGCTCGATGTTGACGAGTGGTTGGCCGGAGGAACTCAAGTGGCGCGCGGAGCGCCAAACTCATTTTTAAAGCGGATGAGTTGTAGGTATTCTGAATGTTCTTAGTGTGGAAGTGAAGTAACTTGTGTTTATTCAGCGTTGAGATGATTCCATTCTTCTCTTTTCTGATAAGTGGTTGCGTGCATGGAATGAGGTTTCCCGGGATATTGAGCTTGTCCTCCTTCGTGATATGCTGTGCTTGACGGAGTTGAAACTTTCCCGTTTGCGCGGTGCTTCAAGCGAGACGGAGTTGGAGGTTGCTCAAGTGAAGGAGGTCGAATGAATCTGGAATTTGCTCGTCTAAGGAAGACTTGTCTTGAATATCATTATCAAGAGTTTAGGCGGCCCTATGGAGCTGTTAGTTGGTAGGAGGCCGGCGATGAGTTTTGTTTCTCTTGGGTAGAGCATCTCTCCAGTGTGTATAGCTGGAAGAACGGCTTTCATGACACTTTGCTGTACAGTGTTCGCAAGACTTTTGGTAGCGATTCTTAGATGTAAAATGTGGAGTCATTGTAACTTTGCTATTGTAATGAGACTTGCAGTTTTTGGGTTGAGAAGTCTTCTGCATGCCGGTGTCTTGTCCTGTGATACATCGTCTTGGGGATTGGCTAGTCGTAGGGGCTGCTCTTGGGAGAGTTAGACTTTGGACTAGCCATTTTGTATTTTCAAACATCTGTAGTGCTACTGGATCTGAACATATGAGTTGGTGATAGTTCTGTGACTTGCTGGATTCATTTCACATGCTTGATCCTTGCTGTCATAGTTGAGGTGTCATCGATGGGCTCTCTGTCGCTAAGTAACAGGGCCTCAAGTTTGTTGCGTATAGCTTAGAGAACTGTCAACGATATATGACGGAGTGTAGCATTGCTCCGTCTTGAACCCAGCTAGTTGTAGGGACAACTCTGAAGGAGAGTTGTTTTCCAAACTTGCTGTATGGGGCCTCTGACAGATTGTGAGAGTCACATCGAATAGAGAGTTAAACCCCAAGTGCGGCTTTTTACAAGTGTTGTTAGGGTAACTTCGATCCATGACTTTGGACCTATTAATCTATTGTTGAGGAAATTTAACTAGTTGCAAGAACAGATCGAATGGCGGGTTGAACTCTGAACGTGTGTCATTATAGGTTGCGAGAGTAACTCTGAACCATGAACATGGATTCCAAACTTGTTAGTTTAAGTATTAATAGGTTGCAGGAGCAGCTTGAATGGTAAAGCACACTCTTAACTTGCTTCTTTGCAAATTGACAAGGTCTCTTTTGAACCATGAACTGGACTCCAAACCGATCATCGAGGCATTGACGGATTGCAGAAGCAGATCGAATAGGGAAGTGCATTGTGAATTTGCGTTATTATAAATTGTTTAGAGTCCCTGTCGAGCCATGGATATGGACTCCGAATCCGTCTAACGGGGAGACTCGCAACTAGTGTTTGGTGCTGCTTAAGTGTTTAAGTGTGGCACTCAACTTGTTGTTTCTGAGCCGCTAAGGAAGTTCAACTAGTTGTAGGAACAGATCGATCAGTGAGTTGTAATCTAAACGTGCATGTTTGCACGCTGTAACTCCCGAGTTCTGGATTCCGAACTTGCATTGAGGAAAGCTTGTAACGAGTGCCTAGCGCCGCTTTAAATGTAAGTTGGGCTGTGTACCTCGTTGTTTGCTTTGATGAATTAACAGGTTGTAGGAGCAGATCGAATGGCGAAGCAAACTTTTGAACTTGTTTCATTGTAAATTGCTGTAGTAGCTTCGCACTATGGATGCGGGCTCCGAACCCATCTTGTAGCAAATTTTTTAACGATTTTCTGGTGCCGTTTTTGTGTACAAGTTTGGCACTCAACTCGTTGTACTTCATAAGGTGTTCTACTTTCCAAGTCCCTGCTAATATCTCCCTGCCCCCCCCCCCCCCCACCCCCCCCCCCCCCCCCCCCCCCCCCCCCCGGGTCTTCAAGTTGATGAGCCGTCAGGCGAACAACTTGGTAGACTTGGCCTGGACTTGCCTATTTTGGAGGGAGCCCCCCATTTTTTTGCATAGAGAAAGGGAAATCTTTTGATGTACCAATGTATTTAGGCAAGATTATTTTTCCGTTGACTAAGTGGAGTGGCTTCGGGAGAGAGATTCAAGTTTATTACTGTATCATGATGAGAAATAGTTTGGACCTGGCAAGAGATTGTGTGGCAGGTTTGGAAGTTCTTGGCAGAGTTGGAAATGGCAGAGGCTTCAAGCTCGTTTACAGTTTTTGAATTATTGTAACTATTTTCTGGTGGTATCTTTATGGCGTCGAGGGGGAGAATGGAAAGCGGTGTAGCATGTTCGTGCCGCCACTTGGATTCCTACTGCTTGGCCTATGCCAGCTATTATTGGGAACTTCAGTTTCGTGTGAAATGCAGAGGCAATTGCATGGAATGCTGCCCGACCTGGACGACCGAATATGGCATTGTATGCAGCTTTGACATCAACTACCATAGAGTCCAGTGCTTTTGCTTGAATAACGGACGCTTTCCCCGCTGTTACATCAAGTGCAACAATTCCCTCGACTTAGACAAGTGCACCAGAGAAGTCATGAAGTGTATAACCGGCTAGCTCAAGTCGGCCTTGAGAGAGCTTGAGAGCCTGAAATGTGGCCATGGCTGAGCTGCCATTGTCCACTGGGATGCGGCATACCTCATGATATAGCATGCAAAGGTTTATGACCAGTGCATTGCGATGAGGTGTTTGGACTCCTTCTAAGTCTTTGTAAGAGAAAGACGTCAGGACCCCGGTGTGTTCGACAGACAGAGTGTTATCTATGGAGTTGACTTTACTGACGTAAGCTTTGCGGGAAGAGTTGGAATCTCCCCCCATCAGGTCTTCACGAATGGAATGGAGGATGGTCATGTGTTCAGGGTCTTGCGACTCGCATGGCCGCTGCTGATGCTTATTAGCCCCCCGGTACGGAGAATTTTCGGCGTCGTTGTATTTCTGAACGAAGTTGGAGAGATAGCCCCTGCGAACCAGGGCGTCCAGTTCTTCATTATGGGCTCGACAGTTGTAAGTAGTGTGTCCATGATCTCTGTGAAATGTGCACTACTCATTTTTGTCTTTTTTTCTGCTAGACGTTGACATCGTGGGGGGGGGGAAGGCGAATTATTCTGTCCTTCTCCACTTCCATGAGGATGGCTAATACGCTTGCATTGAGAAGAGCGAACTTCACGAAGTGTGGTGCTAGAGTTGGACGGCGTGAACTTGCATCATTTTTTTTGTGAAATTTCATGAGTTCTTCCTCGCTTGTGTTCTTCCGTTTGTTCCTGGAAGATGAATCGTTCTTGCCTTGAGGATAGAGAGCTTCCTCGACCCTGGTATACTTGTCACCCCTTTTCAGGAGCGCAGTGAAACTTTTGGGTGGCTTTTTGGCGAGGGAGGCTTTCAGGTTTTTGTTAGTGACGTTGTGGCGAAAGAGCTGCGGTTGCGACTAAAGTGTTCAAAGTAGAACTTAACCTTGCTTCAGTTGTTAAATGCTTGACGAAGTCCTTTGGCAGTTCTCCATCTTCTTGCTTCAGTTCTAGCAGGGAGACACCGGTTTTTTCAGTTCCTTGGCTAGTAACGAAGTGTGCAATGAAGAGTTCCTCGAGCTGATCGAAAGAAAATGTGGATTCGGGTTTCATACGTGAATACCATTCTCTAGCTGGTCATTTCAGTGTAGCGGGAAATGTTCGACACATGAGTGCATCGGTGGCGTTATAGAACATCATAAGTGTTTTAAAACTTTCGATGTGGTCCGTCGGGTCTGATTTCCCGTTGTAGGATTCGAATTAAGGAGCTTTGAATTTCCTTGGAACGGGTGCATCGAGGATGGTTTTGTTGAAGGGACGTTGATTAGGGCGGTAGGCCCTATTGAACCAGTTTCTCTCATTCTTCATATGTTCTAGGCGATCTTCTACTTCTTGGATACAGCGAAGGACTTGGTTGTCCTTCTTTTGGGATCCAGTTGAAGCATTGTGGACTGAGATGCGATCGTACTGAGGATGTTGTATAGGACGGTTGTGTCATGAGCCCCCCGGTGCCTCTCTGTTGGAGGGAGCATGATTAGGCCGTCAGGGTGACTCTTGAGGAGGAATCTGATCTTCCATAGGAGGAGCTGGTTGATGAAGAGTGGTAGTGTGATGGCTGGAGGCCGCCCCTTTACATCTGAGTCTTTGTAGCATGTCGATAAGTCTTACTTGTGTAGTTTCCCACAATTTATTGCTGCTTTTTTCGGTGTGGGAGCAAATAGATAGTTAGTTAATAATGGATGGAAACTACTAAAAGTCAAACCTGTGCCTTGGCCGTTAAAAGACGTTAGAGCTCCTGGGATTGAATCTGGATCGTTGATTGACCCCTTGTGATCTGAAATCGACAGTTGTTGATGCGGCCGATGGACCTGCAAAATGTCTGAAACACCGAAGGGTGGCCCCCGGCGACAGAACCTCCGATGCTCAAGTCAGAACCAGAAAAAGAGAGAGAGAGAGAGAGAGATAGAGAGAGAGAGAGAGAGAGTAAAAACTGGTGAATTGTTGATTACCTGGAGATTGAGGAGGGGAGGAGTATTTATAGGCCTGAGAGACATTCTAGAAGCCGAATCGTGACCATCGAATTTTTCATGTCTCCCCCCTAAAGAGATAAGATATCCCTGTCAGAGGATAAGAGATGAGAGATTGAGGAGGGGAGGAGTATTTATAGGCCTGAGAGACATTCTAGAAGCCGAATCGTGACCATCGAATTTTTCATGTCTCCCCCCTAAAGAGATAAGATATCCCTGTCAGAGGATAAGAGATGAGACTCCTAGCCATCATGGGCTGGATGTCTCTCTTAGTGGGCCTAGTCTGTCACTTTTTATGGACTTGAGAGAAGCCCATATTTTAGAGTGGGCCCAGGCCTGTAAAATAGGCATGCGATGGTTAATCTGCCTGTAGACGCTCTGAGATCCATGCAGGGATCGTACGGCTCTGATCTGCTGCGATTTTTACCATCATCATCATCATCATCATCATCATCATATATATATATATATATATATATATATATATATATATATATGGAAACAATTATGGACTTTTATTTATAACTAATTATTGTCATATTATTCAAACTTAAGCTATATAATTGTTGATTTATTGTTTGCAAGGCTTTTCATATATTGTATGGTTCTGAAGCCGTGCCGTAGGTACGTGCCCACAGGCAAATCTAGTAATAGTAAAAATTGAGATTGAAAATTTTGAGCCAATACAAACTTTTTTTATTGATTTGATTATGAATAAAATCCAACATTTTACAGTTGTAAGGTAAACAGATAACTCGGCTAAGTTGATACCAATGAAACATAAAAAATAAAAGTATAAATAAAGGACACTCGATCTTGTTTGTATTCAAACCTCTCATGGTTGTGAGATTGGACAACTAGTGAAAAACACCTATTACTTTTTAATTTGCAAGTACATAAAATACATCCCAAAAAGCTTTATACTTTTTTTTAGCTCTTTGTTCAAAAAATAAAATTTAGTGGATGGAGAATTAATGATTTTCTCATAGTAAGGTGATGTTGTACGAGAAGAAAAAACAATGTATAAATTTTGAGCATCATAATATTTACTTGTAAATATAATTTTGTATGAAATACTTTGTTGTCGATTTCCTCTAACATCCCGTTTAGACAGTGAAATGGCATATTTTTTACTAGATAAGGCATATTTTTTACTAGATAAGATACTACTATTGTAAACAAAAAAGAGTACTCTTTAATTTGGTTGAACTCTAGGATTAAACTTGAATAAGCAAAGAGCGCTTGCATGGAGATCATTATCTCTCATTGTCCACAACATATTATTGCATTTTGCCAACTCTTAAAGAAGAAAAATATGCCATATGATCAGTGTACACTAAGTTCATTGACACAAAATACATGAAACCATTGAAATTCTCATGCACAACATATGAGTGCTATTTGATTTTATTTGCTTAGTTGTTTTTTGTTTTTTCCCTTCAAAGTGCATTTGGTGCTTTCCATATCATATAATACTTCTGCTTTTCCTAAAATAATAAAATAATTTTGTTGTTCCAGTAAACGTGAAATGAACATGATATGTAATATTTAATGGAGTGGCGAAATGGAAAAATTCATACACGTTCAACAAGATGATATTAGTTATGTGATGACTGTGATCTCCTTAATTGGACATGCATAAAAGTTTTGCAGATACCATAAGAATAGATTTGCAAAATGCCAACCTTGTTTTTCTTACTTTAAAATGATAAAATATCTATAAGTTTAATCTTTTTGAAGAAAACAGTCTCCAGAGATGTTTGGATTGTTCCATTGAAATCTGATTCTTGGGTGGATCAAGATAATCTACTTGCTCAAGAAGAAGCCGACCTTTCTCATACCCTCTCTCAACACAAGGTACTCTTTTTAGATTGTTCTATTGTTTTTTACATTTATGCTTTATCTAATTTTAATTTTACTAGTTGTTGTTCCGTTCATTTAGGTCCTTATTCTTCCCTCCCCGATAGTATTGCTCTTTTTGTCTACCTCTCGTTTTCGAAGAATTTCATCGGTTGGGATCGTTTCCCCAATTTGAATCTCATTATTCACAATTCTTGTACCAGCAGTAATATGGTTCTCCCATTGCTTTCCTCTATTCCTCCATCCCATTCTAATTTTCTTTCCACGTCGTTCTCAACCTCTCATCAAGATTCTCTAGGATCCCTGTCCATTGACCCTTTGGGTTCAGCCCCTCCCTCGGTCAGCTCTGATGCATTTCCTAGGTTGCCGATTCCTCCTCTAGTTTTGTAACACTCCGAATTCCAAAATACAACTGAATTCGAGTTCCACAGGATCTTTAACTTCTTTCGTACAATTTTACAAGAAAATAAAAACTTTTCTTTCATCAGAGTTACATTACACTTGTACATTGTCACAGCGGAAGCAAATTTACAATAATTTACATGAAACAATATTTAAATCAATCTTGAGCAGCATGTATACTTCAATTGTGTCAAGCATCTTTACCCTGTATATAAAACAGTAGGCACGTCAGTTCATTCAACTGACGAAATATTATACACGACCATCCTCTATATGCCGGAAACAGTCTAACGATTCTCATTTCTTAACAAACCACAAACTTGTCACAATCAAAGCTAAATGGACTATCCTATTGATGTCGTGTTGTGAATGTGCACTTAGTTCTTAATGTAATTATTTATATTATATGACACTAATGCGCACTTGTTCAGAGTCTATGCAGCCCATACTACATAGGTCGGAGGGCAAGTCCTTAGCCGTTCTTCATCTTGTAGGGTTCAATCCCTCGCTATGACTTAATCTACTACTGTAGCTACAGTAAGTATCGTAGATATTTTCTGACCTACGAACTCATGTCTAGGCGCCCTGGAGGGAATTCCAACGCACTGTCACATGACTCATCATGCAGGCATTTTGTGGTAATTCAGCTCCTACCATAGACATGACACCACCCGTAGTCACCAAACACCCCACGAGCATTGCCATCGGGACAGTACTCTGGAGTAGTATCCACGTCCTACTCATGACGCATCATGGGACATCCTGTGAATACTCTCACGCCACCAATCCAATGGCACTCATTCTCAATGTTTTTCTCTTACTTTCATCACATCTTCACTATGTATCTAAGTCCTTAGTTTAATTGAATCATGAATAAAAATCAACTCTTAGAATGTAGCACTCCCACTATACCAGTCTTATTCATTTACTTCACATGAGCCAACCTTGGTCTTCTCATTTTAAATATCATTTCACAATTCTTTCATTGCCGGTATAAGGCTTGGCTATACCCTAATTCTCAATTTCAACTCATAATTTCAATGTCATACTCATAAGATCTTTTCATGATTAATCACAACTCATATTTCACAAGCATAGTATTTATGTATTCATAACTCATCATGATCAATAACTCAATTTCATGTGTAGCTTATGTGTAAGAATAAATTTCAATTAATAGTCACCAACAATTCATGTATTTCACAAATCTATTATTCGCATTTCAAAAATCTTACTACAAACACATTTTTATAAATCCATTTAATCACACTAGTCACAACTTCAAAAATTCATCTTTTATAACTCAAAAATTCCCATATATTTTTCTTTTATTAAAAGGACAATTTAGTTTCCAAAGAATGTCCTTTCTTGCAAAACCCCAATCTCTTATTCACACTTTATCAAAAGTTGTATAAATATTTCTTATGAAGTTCTAATAATTTTTCAGTAATTAATCCATAATTTTCAAATTTTTATTCTATATAAAAACTCAATTAAATCCAAAAATCCTTAAAAAACATTTTTTAAACTCAAATCCCCCCAACCGGATTTGAACCAGCGACCAACAACGAAACAGACAGCGCACAAGATCAACGCATCAAAGCTGTCAACCGTCATAACTAAGGGTTATAATTCCTATGTGTTCTGTTTCGGCTAGTTGGGTTTTTAACAAACAAAATAAAACACGGCCTCTGGGTATCGAACCCGAGACCTCCGACCCCTGTAGCGACCCAAGCCTCTTCCAACCAGTTGGTCTAAGTGGCCAATTCGATTAGAAAGTATTAAAAATAGATTTTGATCTTATTCTCTTGTTCAAACTATAATTCAAAATCTTTCAAAACGAAATTGTCTCTTTTTCTCCTCTTTTGAAAATGAAAATGTCCAGAATAAAACTACATTTAATTTAACAATAACCAGTATTTTCTTACTCTTTAAAACATGTATTTAGCCTCAATTTGTATTTTATGAACACTATTTCGACATTCACGAACTAATACATACTTCTCCAAAATTAAAGATAGTTTTTCACACTCAAAAATCATCAGAATGATGTTTTCTTACTGATTAACAATCATGATATTTTTAGAGCACAAAAAATCATCTTTATAAGTGAACAAAACTGCTATTTTTTATTGATTAGTCTACACATGAAGCATTCGATTATTTGTTTGCCAAAAATACATTCTTTCCATTTATTCTAGTTTTCACATGGCATATATAGCAATAGGGAATTTCATTACATCTATTAGCAATCATTTCTTAGTAAATTATTCTATCAATTCATCTTTAACACACCATTCTACTTTAGCACTTTAATCAATAAACATGATTCTAATCTTTTACTAGTGAATTTCACATAATTGCATTTAAAGCATAATTAGCATGCATTCTAATGTTATAATGAAAACATACACTTTCACTTATATTAAATGAATCTAACCATCACAATAACATACATTTACTAGTTTATCAATTTCTACTCTAAATAGGCAACATATATTTCATCTCAACTAATTACTTTTTAATAACAAATTCAATTTATTCTTAACATGATTTATACTTTAGAAGTCATGAGAAACACCCACCTTTTTGAAGAAAACCAATAAGAAATCTCCTAGAGTCCCCTAGAATGAGAGAGAGTGCCTTCTCCTTCTAGATTACGTTGCAACGAACCTCCTTCTTGCTTCCTTGCCCAAAACCGAGAGCTCCAAGGGTGTATGATGGCCGGCCTCCAATGGGTACACACATACACTCACGCACACTATATATCTCCTTTATAATTTCTTCTTTTAAAGTTGCTTAGTGTAGAATACAAGTAGATAGGGGGGGTATTTATACTAATTTTAGGATAGATTGGAGGGTTAGGATTTATTGGATAGTTATAGGATGAATGGCTAGGATAGGGGGGAAGTTGTAGCAACCACCCATGCACAAAGTAACCACCCATGCACACACACACACTCTCCCACCTTCTCCATGCATACCCGGCCCCAAACTAGTGTGCATTGCACACTACGTGCATGTACGTGCCTCCTAGTACCCCCTATTTGAAGTTTGTACACTTTTAATTAATCAAAATGTTCACAATTTGTGTCTACATGACAAGTGTGACCATTTAATTGATTGATTAAATTTGTGAGCTTCACAATTAGTGGGCTTAGACTTGTGGGCCAAGATATTAAATTAACAAAGAATTATTAATGTGGGCTCAACAAATAAAATAGTGTTTTAGGCTTTAGAAATAGGCTTTTATGAAAATAAGGAAAAGGAAAAATAATTGTTCATACTACCAAAAGAAATTTTGTATATAAAAATAAATAAATAATATACATATGAAATTTGCACGTGCAAAACACGTAAAAATCAATATTTTTATTAAAATGAAAGTTTAGGGTATTACAAGTTTCTTCCTCCAAGGAGGCCATCGAATCTATAGTAGATATACCTAAGAGGTGTTGTCCTCCTTCGAGGATTAAATCTCGTTGCCCTATCGTTCGCTCTAGTGCTCGAATTCGAGCTAAAAAGGACTCCCATTTATCTGCGAAGTCGAAGGCTTCACTGGCCGCCCAGATCCGTAATTTGGAAATACCCCCCCTGGGTCCAGTTTCTTCAGCGCATTCAGCTCTGGGATCCATCTACCAAGTGCACTTCGATTCGTTATCTAACTCCGACATGCTTCGCCTTGTGGCGGATATGGGGTTTCAGTTAATTCTGACAACATGGCTGTTTTTGACTCCATTAGGAGTCGAGAAATTTCAAGAGCTATTGAGAAAAATTGTTTTTATGATTGGTATCTCTTAGAATATTCGGGGTCTTCGGTGTGCTTCTAAACAACATGCTTTGTTCCATCTAATTTCCTCTTCCCTTTGTGACTTGATCTTGACTTGATCTCCATACAAGAATCAAAACTTGATTCTATTTCCCCTGCTTTCTTACGTCCTATCGGTGGATCCTTAATCTCTAAGTGGATTGCCCTTGACACTATTGGTACGCGAGGTGGGATCCTATTTGGATATAAGGATTCCAGTTTCTCCCTCATTTCTGTCCGCCATTTAACTTTTTTCCTTGTTGTTTGCCTTCATTGGGCCGAATTCAATTGTTGCCTCACCGTGGTCTCGATTTATAGGTCGTCTACCTCAGACCGTCGTAACTTATTCTGGAACGAATTTGACTCCTTCCGTAACAACCTTAACAATTTATGCTTTTTCTGTGGTGATTTTAACATCACCAGATTCTCCCATGAAAGATCCGGTAATGCCTCTTTTAGCGGGGATTCCTATTGCTTTAACGATTGCATTCGTTCTCTTAAATTTTCCAAACTTCCACTCAACGGTAGATCCTTCATTTGGTCTAATATGCGTCTATTGCCGTCTATGGCGAAGCTCGACAGATTCCTGGTTTCTTTTGATTGGATTTCCCTTTTCCATAACTCTTTCTCTTATGCGTTGCCTAAACCGTCTTCTGACCACATGCCTATTGCACTGAATTCTAATTTTAACTTCTCTAAACCATTCAAATTCAGATTCAAAAAGTACTTGCTGCAGGACCAGATCTTTGTGAACCTCATCTCTAATTGCCTTTCCTCTGTTACGGGCTCTCATGGCCTTGGCCGTATCTTGCTCAAGCTTCGCGCCATCAAGTACGGATGCAAGATCTGGCGTAAAAAGCATTTTCAAATGCCAATACTCTTAAGGAATTTTTCCTTTCATCTATTGACACTATTGATAAGCTTGAAGAGGTTGTACCTATTTCGGATTCTCTCCGTAGCGAACGCAGTTTTAGTAAGAGAGAATTCGCTGAAATTCTTCATAACGAACACATCAAATGGGCGCGAGGGCTAAAGTTCACTGGCTCAGGGAGGGGGATGGTAATACCTCCTTTTTCCATAATTTTGCTTCGCATCGTCAGCGCTGTAATTGTATCACTACCATTGTAGATAATGGCGTTGAGCTTAACTCTGATTCTCAATTCCATGCTACCTTTCTAACGTTCTATAAAAAACTTTTGGGGGAGTCTAAACCCCATTCCATTCAACTGGACTTGGCTCAGCTTTATGAGCGAGACTCTCATGATCTATCTAGTTTGGAATCTCCTTTTTCCATGGAAGAGATTAAATCTGCTGTTTTATCCTTAAAAAGTGATTCGGCACCGGGGCCAGATGGCTTTCCGACTTTTTTCTTCCAAAGATTTTGGGAAGCCCTTAAAGATGACCTATTCGAGATGTTTGCTGAACTTCACCAAGGTTCCTTCTCCTTCGATCGTATCAATTACGCTTACATTGTTCTCATTCCTAAAATCATGGGAGCTAACACGGTCACTAATTTTCAACCTATTATTCTCCTCAATACTACTTTTAAGATTGTCATGAAAGTTCTTTCTACCCGTCTTAGCTTAGTCATCTCTCCGCTTATCGATCCTGCCAAATCAGGTTTTATAAAAGATCGCTTCATTCTGGATAGTGTGGCTTCTGCACAAGAAATTATCTCCGAATGCCATAGATCCAATATTGAGGGTATTTGTTAAAATTAGATTTCGAAAAAGCTTATGACAAAGTCAGTTGGGCATTCCTTTTCGATATCCTCTTGAATAGAGGTTTCGGACCGAGGTGGATCGCCTGGATTAAGTCCAGTCTCTTTGCTGGCACATCTTCCTTTTTCATTAACGGTTCTGAAGGCAACAAAAAGTGCAAGTGTGGTCTCCGTCAGGGAGACCCTATTTCTTCTCTTCTTTTCACTCTGGTTGCTGATGTGTTCAGCAAACTTCTTCGGAAGGCTTGGGACGCCAGTGTCATTGAAGGCCTTGGCAGATTGCACAACTTCCGGGACGTTCTCAATCTTCAGTATGCTGATGACACCATCATATTTGCAAAGCCCAATGGCGGTACCTTACGGAACCTTAAACTCCTCCTTTATATCTTTGAAAGCACTTCTGTTCTATCCATTAATTTCCAAAAATCGTTGGTCCTTTCGCTAGGCGGGTCTAACAACCGACAACTAGAGATTGCTCAATTTTTCAACTGTGCCTCCGCCTCATTTCTAGTTAAGTATCTGGGCATTCCATTGAGGTGGGGCAAGTTGCATAAATCTGATTGGATTCCGATGATTGAAAAGTTTGAATCCAGACTCAACATATGGTCTGGTTAGCATCTTTCTCGAGGAGGAAGATTGATCATAGTTAATTCGGTTCTGTCTTCTATTCCTTTATTCATGATGTCCTTTTTCTAGTCCCGTCGTGGGTCATTAAGAGGATAGATCAGATCAGGAGGAATTTCTTTTGGTCGGGTGCTAATATGTATAGAGCTGGTACGCATCTTTGCAATTAGAGGACAGTTTGTACTTCCAAGGCCGCCGGTGGTCTGGGGGTACTGAATCTCAGGAACCAAAATCTAGCTCTTTTGGGTAAATGGTTATGGAGAATGCTGAAAGCGGACCACCTACCATGGGCTCGCCTTATTTCTAGTAAATGTTACCGTCGGCGGAGGGTTTGGGACTTTCACCACTCCCTTTCTTATAAGGCGTACCCTTTTTGGAAGGGAGTCTGGAAAGTTGCCGCACCTTTCCAATGTGGTATTAGCCACGTGTGTGCGGATGGGTCGAGGACCAAGTTCTGAACCGACCTCTGGATTGAGAATCTTAAACTTGCATCTACCTTCCCTGCCCTATACCAGTTGGCGTCTAACCCCTCCGCCACTGTGGCTGAATATCTTACTGTTCATGACAACCTTAGGGAGTGAAATATTCCTTTCAGTTATGATCTATCTCCTTCTTTACTGACTAATTACACCTGGCATCCCAAAGAAGATATTATATGGAGGTAGACCAGTTCGGGCTTTTTTTTGTGAAATCCTTCAATAATTTTCTTAATTATGGAGGTGTCAACTCTCTTATCGCTAAAAGCATTTGGAGTAGCTGTGCTCCGTTGAAGTCCAAAATTCTCTCCTGGCTTGCTTTTCACAACAAACTCCTTACTGTGGAGGTTCTTAACAAGAGGCAAATTGCCATTGGACAACTTTGCTCCTTATGTCTCGTTTGCCATGAAGATGCTGAGCATCTATTCCTTCATTGCACCTATACTCTACCACTATGGCTTATTTGCATGGTTGCGTGGCAGGCCCCGGCATTCCCTGACACCTTCTTGTCCTCTTAGAAGTCTAATTTCGTTAAAAAAGAATTTCGTAATTCGTGGGTGCTTTCTATCATGGCAATCATTTGGGTAATTTGGTTAGAAAGAAACAATAGAGTTTTTTCGCAAAAATCTAGACCTATTGCCACTATTATTGATGAGTTTATTTTCTATGCTAAGCATTGGCCTTCCACTTTATAACAAGATAAAGTGGAGGCTCTGTACCTTTTTCGCCTCGATGAGGCGGTGCATTTTTATCGTTCATCTTACTCTATACTTCCTTGAGCTTTTGTACAACGGTTTTAATTTTCGATGTATTTTCTTCTTTGCAGAGTTGAGTCCACTGGTATCTTTATCTATTATCACATTCATCTGGGATTGCTAGTCGATGCCACAAGCTTAATTCTGTTGCCACTGCACTTTTTGTGTTCTGGTTGTTCTGGATTTTTGGCTCCTCTTCTTAAACTGCTGCTGTGTTTTTGCGCTTTCTTATTATCTGCCCTATAGTATACCAGCTTTTGTTCTGTTCTACTCAGTTTATGTATATTCTACTTTACTGCTTCTAGGTGTTTTTTTTTCCTTTTGTTAAGCCAAATCATCTTAATCTAGGATGCAGAATTTCCACTACTGCTGTTTGTTTCTATGTTATCTGGTTGTGGGGGTTGGGTTTGGTCTTCTTTTGGCTGTTGCTGCGTTTGTTGTGATGCATTTTACTTCTCTTAGTTTTTTGATTTTGCCGGGTTATACTTTGGTAATGTTCACTTATGTTTTGCTCTAATTTAGTGGGGCGTTAGTTATGTCATTCTAGCCCTTCCGTGGCCGATTTTGTCGCTAGTCGGCACCTTTTTGTTTGTTCCCCTACTGTCAGCTAGGGTAATTCCGACTGCGTTCGGTCGTTTTTGTTCTCGGTTGCTGAGTTTGTCTTTTACTGCTACTGCATTTTGGTGGTTGGTACTCTTGTTTGGTTGATTATCTCCATCCTGGAGTATGGCAACCCGTAGCCATTTGTTACTTGTTTCTTTCAGTTTTCTGTTGTTCTCTATCTAGGTTTCGATGGTTGATTTCAGCGATTGGTTTAGATTGTGCCGTGTTCTTTATGGTTGGTGGGCGCGGGCACTGTGAGATTGTTCGGTTATGGCCGGTTTGTCCTCTTCTCCCGCAGCCAGTCTCGTCTCCTTTTGGCCTGGCACATCGCTGATTCGGTCGTCGAGTGTGGTTGTGGCGTCCTGTCTGTTTGGCAATACGCTCCAGTGCTGATCTTTTTGTTTTGTTCAGTTGTGGTTGCGTCCTCGCCGGATCTTTTACCATCAGTTTTACTCTCTGTGTAAAATTGTATCCCATTGTATAACCTTTATTCTTTAATAATATTGGGCTGGAATCTAAGACTATATCCTCGTTATAAAAAAAGAGATGTTTGGATTATTATTCTGCAGTATGCACTCATAAGAAAATTTTGCCGTACTGCCCCACTTTTTGAAAATATTTGGCGCTCTGCCCCACTTCTGAAAACAATTAGTGATCTGCCCTTGTTTAGGACACGTCGGCATAAACCGTTATTGGAAATAATGACATAGGTTATTTACGTGCCGTTATTTTCAATAACGGCATCGATATTTAAAAAAAGTGTCATGCTGTTATTTGTCAATAACAGTAAGATATTTCAAAAAATTGCAAGTGTGAAAACCTTATAACAGATGCCGTTATTTCAAATAACGGCATTCTCAATACTGATGCCGTTATTTGGTTATTTGGAATGAAGGCATCAGTTACAATATTTTTTTAATATAAAAATGTAACTTATTATTCATCCTCTCCGATGAATAAGTTAATTAAAAAAAATTATAACTGATGCCGTTATTCCAAACAATGGCATCAGTTATAGTTTTTTTTTTTTAATTTTAAAATAACTTATTATTCATTCTCTCTATTTCCAAATAACGGTAAGAGTTCATTTATATATAACTGATGCCGTTATCTCCAATAACGGCATCAGTCATTCGAATGCCGTTATTCAGGATAATGACATTATTTATAAGTTTTTTTCACACTAAGAATTTTTTGAAGTTAGAAGATTCATACTTATAAGAGAAATTACTGATGCCGTTATTCCAAATAACAGCACGAAAAAAATGTAAAATAGATTCCGTTATTCGAATTCCAATAACCGCACGTAAATAACCTATGCCGTTATTTCCAATAACGGTTTATGCCGACGTGTCCTAAACAGAGACAGATCGCTAATTGTTTTCGAAAGTGGGGCAGAACGCCAAATATTTTCAAAAAGTGGGGGTCAGTACGGCAAAAATTTCCACTCATCTCTACTACTATAATGGGAGAAGGCCTTTGTCCATAACCCAACCCGTGCAGTGCACGTGCAGGTAAATTTTTTTTTGTCCTTTTCATTCCCCCCAATTTTTTTCACGTGCACAGCACGTGTATAATACTAGTAAATCATAATCATAAGTTACCGAATAAATTCAGAAATAAAAGTCATGGTCATAAACAATTAATTACCGAACAAATTCAGAAATGGAGTTTTGGAACACATAGTCGCAATGAATGGGGTAGGCTTACATTCCACTCTACTTAAAGTGAAATTTTTGCCGTACTGACCCACTTTTTGATAATATTTGGCATCCTGACCGACTTTCAAAAATAATTAGCGATATGACCCACTTTTGGACACGTCAGCATAAATCGTTAATGAAAATAACGGCGCAGGTTATTTACATGCCGTTATTTTCAATAACGACATCTATTTTACTTTTTTTTCCATGCCGTTATTTGAAATAACGGCATTAGTATATTTCTCTTACAAGTGTGAATCTTCTAACTTTAAAAAATTTCAAGTGTGAAAAAAATTATAAATAATGCCGTTATCCCCAATAACGGCATTCGAATGATTGATGCCATTATTGAAGATAACGACTTCAGTTATATATAAATGAACTTTTGCCGTTGTTTAGAAACAGAGAGGATGAATAATAAGTTAATTTAAAAAAAAAAAATTATAACTGATGCCGTTATTTGGAATAACGACATCAGTTATAATTTTTTTTTAATTTTAAATAAACTTATTCATCAAAGAGGATGAATAATAAGTTACATTTTTTTAAAAAAAAAATTATAACTGATGCCGTTATTCCAAATAACGGCATCAGTATTAAGAATGTCGTTATTTGAAATAACGGCATATGTTATAAGGTTTCATACTTGCAATTTTTCTCTAAATGGAGACTACAAGCTGTCAAAAACAAAATAACATATGCCGTTACTCCAAAAATAACGGCACGTAAATAACCGATGCCATTATTTCCAATAATGATTTATGCTGATGTGCCCAAAACTGGGTCAGATCGCTAATTATTTTCAGAAGTGGGTCAGAGCGCCAAATATTTTCAAAAAGTGGTTCAGTACGGCAAAATTTTCACTTAAAGTGAAGAGACAATTCATAAATATTATGATAATGATTAGTAGCCCCAGGAATTAGCATTGGTATAAATACCCGAAAAATGGATCCAACCCGGATCCGACCTGGACCCGGCATTGGACCGGAACCGATCCGGCCTGTTCGGGTCCTAAGATGGGACCCGTTGTACTTTCGGGTCCGGGTCAGGGTCCGCTCAAAAGAGACCCGACTCGGACCCGGACCCGGACCCGGACCCGGACCCAGACCCAGACCCGTTAAAAAAAACTCAAAAAATCTACATAAAAGTAAATATTCTATCCTCATCTCTCCTCAACTTACTCAATTCTAAATCTTACTCTTCCAAACTCAAAACTCATGTCTTTTTTCTTTTCTCCTCTATCTGTTCTAAATTCTCCGCTTGCCGCTCACATTCGCGCTCATATCCGAACGGGTATGAATATTTTAATAGGACCCGGAACCGAACTCGGTCCTCACAAGTTCTGGTCCGGATCTAATTTTTGGACCCGTAGGGGACTGAATCCGGATCCGGATAGTGAAGGATCCGACCCGACTCGACCCGACCCGATACCAATGCTACCAGGAATATAAACTAAAGTCACATGTCTACATGCTTGGCAAACAACTATTTTACTTTTCCCAATTCTTTTTGGTATGAGAAAATTTTATTTTTATGAATTTCTAACTTTTCAAGTTTTGTCATATGTCAAATCCTTAGTACATATACTCTAACAAATTGAGCTCTTGTTTGTTTTATTAATTTCTTCTCTTTAAGATCAAAATGTCGCCCCTCTCCACTTTAAAAGGAAACAAAACATGTGAAACTATTCCGTTAATTTATTATTATTTTATATTCCTTTTTTTTTTCCTTCTAAAAGTACACAAGCATGTTTTTTTTTTGTTTTTTTAACGAGAACGGATAGAGCCTCTCGACTCCAGCCACACCAAAAAACATATATTATAATAAAAACAATGTACAATCCAGAAGTACACAAACATGTCATTCCACTAAATATGCCTGACAACTTTTACGGAAACTGTTAGAAAGAAGAAAGGCTACTGTATGGTACCAGAGATACCGATTGAGTTTATAGTACCTGCACAGCGAGAAGAGGGCGGTGAAGGCCCTCAAGGTTCATAATTCCAGTATACGGAACCACCTCCTGCAGCAGCTTCTCATCAGCATCGATCGTTCTCAGCGAGCTCCTCCACCGTCACCCCCTCCATCACCGCCTCCACCACTTCCGACCCCAGCAAGCTCTCCCCATTGCATTCCACCACCAGCGTCCCCTCCTCGTTCTTCACGATCCTCCCTGCCAATGGGTAGAAATAATCCAGAGCTGCCCCCAACCCTTCCTTCATCTTCCCCACTATCTCCACTAGGCGCAGTTTTGTACACCAACAGTTTCTGGTTGTAGTAAAAGGTGATATATGGCAAATCAAAGGAGTTTAGAGGGCAAGGAGGCCTCTCTGTGTCCTTAGTTGGGACAACACTGCAAGTGTTGGTCACCTTGATTTTAGAAGGAGCTTGAATTGCAGCTCCATTGCCATTATGATTCTCTACTATTGGCATTGGTGATGGAGGGCAAGGCGCTTGAATCAGTGAAAGAAGAATGAAGAGGGGAGGGGGTCTAAATAATGGAGATGAGAATTGATGGGAGGGAAAGGAAGTCGGTGATGGGTGAAAGCGGTGAATATATAATGTGGGGGCATTTAAATGGGTTTCATGGGGTGGTTCTGTGGATACTTAAATGCTAGTAGAGCAGTAGCACCAACCCTGCACTGCACCCCTTCAACACAATCTGGATCAATCTGGATCATAGTTACAGACAGACAATAACAACATAATTATTAAGGATGGCTTAGTTATGAACTCTTTCTCCTAAGCATGATTTTCCTCCATGATAAGAATATCTCTTAACAATACAAATCCTACTACTTTTAAATAAGTCTCCTAAACTCTATCTCTACCAATTCAAATTCTACTACTCTTGAAAGACTTCCGAAGGCTGTTGTTGTTGTTGTTGCACATACTTTTTTCTTTTTCTTTCCACAAACATTAAGTTATCTATGTGTTCCATTCATTGCAAATAGAGTTGCCACATTCTTTTTGGTTCTAAACAATATTGCGGGTCAAACAATAGATTTTTTAAAATTATTATTAGTTGCAACTCAGGAAAATTAATAGTTGAAATTGAAGGAAATCGATCTTGCTATTTTAGTTGGAAGGATTTTTCCAGTTGTAACCATATGGCAAGTCAATGTGCAATCCGGAAGTTGTTCACATAATTATTTGCTTCTATGTGTTCAGTGAGAGTAGGAAAACAAGTTAAATGTACTTAAAAGAAATTTGGACGTTGTTATGAACAAGGCAAAAAAAAAAAAAAAAAAAAAGAAGCCAAATCCATCCATGCTTAGAGCATCTACAGTCGTTTGCTTGTTTGCCATTTTTGCCATTTTTTTTTAATGTAGCGCACACAGTCGTGAGCTATTTTTTCATTTTTTGACAATTCGACTACAGTAGAAAGGAAAAAATAGCATTCGAAATAGCAAAATGAATATTATAGCTGATGAAACATCATGTTTCGTCTGAATTATTTAATTATATTTTTAATTGAACGACTGTGGATGCTCTAACAGAACACAAACAAACAAAAAAGAAAGGAACAAAAAAGCAAAGAAAAGAAAAGAAATTGGCCGGCATATTTATCTTTAATCTCTAATCTATATAATTGAAAGCTATCAAGTCGCTCTTCTTCAATATGGTTGAAATCAATGGTTCAGATCTAACTTTACAAAACATATTTTCCTGCCCAAAAGTTTTCCCCCAAAACTCAAATTCAAATCCCCCAAAACAACTCCTTTATTTATTTCTCTTTCTCTCCCCCTCTCCCCCTCTCTCATTCTCTCTCTATTTACTAAGAAAGTTATATTTTCAGATTTCAGGTTTGTAAATTTTCAGATTTTTTATGAATTTTTTTATTACTCATGTTACATTGAAAATAGCAAATATCTCATCAACATTTAAATTTCATCATTTTCCATACTCAAAGTTCTAAGAAGTTGGATTTTACACCCCCATTTAATACTATTTTTCAACATATACTAATGGAAACATGGACTTTTATTTACAACTAATTATTGTTTTACTATTCAAAGTTGAGCTACATAATTGTTGTTTTACTGTTTAAAAGACTTTCATATGCTGTATCGTTCTGAAGACGTGCTGTAAGCACATGCCCACGGGCAAATCTAAAACTATAATATGAGAGTTGGGAATGTATAATTTATAGACAAACTGTAATTTAAAGACAATCAACCATCTAATTTCAACCACTCATTTAATTCCAATCATTCATTTTTAAGTTTGAGTTATATTAACCATTTATTTACTGAACCATTTAGTTACCATAATACCTTCAAAGTTTAAATTTATTTTCAATATAATTATTTACAAAAGTGTCACTCATATAAAATAAAATTTGGTGTTAATAGGAATAATTTATAAAGAGTATGTGATGAATAAAGAGATGACTCGGAGTTCGAAGCCAGATTATGTCTTGGTATTTACTAAACAAAATAATATTAAAACGTACATCGCATGCCCATATTACTGGTCATTAATAATTGCAGCCAAATAGTCAGGCAACAAAAGTTGTCTTAATGGCAAATAATTTAGTTGGTTAAAAACGAATATTGTCCAGATTATCGATCAGTAAGAGCATCCACAGTGGTTTGTTAAAATTGGCAAATTGCCATTTTATAGCAAACGATGGTCTGCAACGGTTTTCTATTTTGCCAATTTTTGACAAATTCGCTATATCTGTTCCTCATATATGAGAAACGAAATAGCAATTGCCAAATTATGAAGGACAGTATAACATATACCGTCCCTCCGATTTTAATATATTTCAATCCCGTCAGACGGTATAACATATACCGTCCTTCCCTAATTAAATTAATTTTTCTCGTCAGACGGTATAACATACATCGGACGGGATATGTTATCCCATCCCAGGAGTTTTCCTTTTTTTTAATTTTTTTATTATAAATGAACGGTCAAGATTCGTCCGATCGGAAAAATTTTTTTTATCCCTTCAGATAGTATAACATACATCGGACGGGATACAGGAGTTTTCCTTTTTTTTTATAATTTTTTTTTAAAAATGAACGGTCAAGATTCGTCTGATCGGAAAAAAAAAAATTAAATTAAATTCTCGGACGGGATATGTTATCCCGTCCTTGATTTTAGGTGGTAGCCTTGATTTTAGGTGGTAGGTAGGTTTAAGTTTATTAATTAGATTTAGTTAGTTAATTAATTAGGTTTAGATATTATTATATTATTTATTTTATTTAATTAATATATTTTAATAGTTAATCAGCAATTAAATTTTTTATTTTTTTTTTAAAATGAGAGAGACGATATAACATATACCGTCCCATGCAAATTTTTTTAAAAAAATTGCGCGACGGTATATGTTATATCGTCCCACGCATTTTTTTTTAAAAAAAGCACAGAATATAGCAAACAACCACTGCAGCCTTCGTCGCTATTTACTATTACTGTAGCAGCCATTTTTGACAAAATGAGAAACACCATTATGGATGCTCTAACCTCAGCAATTACCAATCTCTTTAAACTTTCAATTGTACAATCAGTACCCCTATTTGTGTAACCAATTTAAGAAAATAATAAAACTTTTCAACTTTTATAACTGGAGAGTGGAGGGTTGTGTATTTTGAATAAAGTTATCTATATAATAAATCAGAAGATAATTTGAAGAAAAAAAAACTATCAAGTGACTACTTTAATTGAAACAAAATTAAAGACTCACATTCATCCTCCTGAAAGACAATTTTTCATTAGAATTAAACAACATCTGTCTGGTTTCTCACGACTTTCTTCAATAGATAACATCACCATATATGACCATGTAAGTTTCTTTTTTTTGTATGACATCTACAACTCTTTCATATTAGATCAATTAATTTTTTCTTTTATATTCCTGATATTATAATGCTTACTTTCATATGCTACATTGAAATTTATTACGTACCCTTTCAGATATTATTTCATATGCTTACTTTCATAGATTATTTCATATTATAATTTATTCTTTTCGTTCGCCTATTCTTTTGATTCCGGTGCAAGCAATCTCTGATTTTCTGCTTGCCTCGTTGATCCCTTCTTATTCCAGTTCGTGTGTCGTTCATTGCTTTTCGTGCCTTGCATTCATCTTCAATTATTGACTCACTTTGAGTATCATGCTAGTTATTCCTTCTCTGCCATATTCTCTTCGATTCCGATTTTGCCCTTGTTCCTCTCCATCCACATTCAATTCTTTGATTTTCTTCTGTCCCTGCTAGTCATCCTCATCTTTAATTCTTTATTGGGTATAGATTTATTTTTCTCCTACCTATTTTTCTCTTTATAATTATTTTTCGAATACTTTCTATATTTTGATTATTAATTGTTATATTCTAAAAACCTTGTCACGCCCCACTTTCCAAAAATATGGAATACGAGCGCGTGACGAAGCCTAGCGAATGATTTTAACATCATCCATAAGCTGTAGGATCGACTCAGCATCATAACAAGAATATAACCAGATTTATATATGACCAAGCTTGCATGAATAATTTATTAAGCAACAGAAAATAATTTAAACAAACAATAATATTCAAATAGTTCTCATGTCTGAATCAAGTTAAAATTCGGGAACATCAGCCCGTTACAAGTCTTAAACAGAAAGAATAAATAATTTAAGAAAAACAAATATTCTAAGCAAGTCTTTTCTCCACTTGAAGACTAAAACCTCTGCTCACCAATTCCAGCAAGTAGCTCGTCTCCAAGGTCTGCTTAATAAATATTAAAAGTAAAAAATAGAGGAAACAAGAGAAAATACCCTTAGTGCAAGTTAGGACCACAAATAGTAAAAACGAGTACAAGTAATGTGGAACAAGAATTGGAATTAAGAATGTAACAGGGATACAACAAGTAGTGAAAATCTAAGAACTAGCTAGCAAGGAGGAAAACTCAAGTGAAGAGGCTGGGTAACAAATACTAATAGCGAAACAAGTGACAAGTGAACCTGTAGGGATATCTAACCTCAAGTGACAAGTCTCAAGTCTAGTGTCAAGTAACAAGTATCAAGTTTAGTGTCAAGTATCAAGTCTCAAGTCTAGTTTCAAATTTATATTAAAGTGTCAAGTCTCAAGTAACAAGTTGTCAAGTATCAAGTAACATGTATCAAGTTCAAGTCTTGTCGTTATTACTATCTAGGTAGCACTTCATGCATCCATATTTTTACTACATGGTTGCTACAGTCAATACAATTTCGTTTAGACCTAGTAATGGATTTTATAGGACGGCGTACTCAGATATCAAGTATCAAATAAGCACGGTTCATGAATACGAAAATAAAAAACAAGTTCACGAAGAGAGTCCGTGAATACTAACAAGTTCAAGAACCACACAGTGGGTTCATGAATACAACAAGTTCATGAGCCAAGTAACTGACTCCATAAATACATCAAGTGCAACAAGTTCATGAACCGAGTACTGGGAAACCCCGGCTTAGGCTACTGGCTCGTGAACTACCCCGGCTTGTTCTGAGTACACTTACCTATATTATCCACTACTATGGTCTTTTTCCTTAAACCCCGGCTTGTTACTTTTATTATTATTATTAATATCATTTCGAAGATGTGTTGTAAGCACGTTCACAGGTTATAAATTTCAACTGCACATTTCAAAATTGGTGTCATATTAATCATGTACTAACGAACAAATAATTTAATAAATTTAGTTACTTAATTAAGAACATCATATTAGCAAAAAGAAAGGAAAAAACCAAACCAAGTTCTATTAGCTTTAAAATTAAAAAAAAATGCAAATGCGATGGTTAATAATATAAAATTTTCAATTTATTCCCTGTTTAGGATGAATGAAGGTAGCTAGGTAGAGCCGTGTGTTAGGATTGTGGCCTCAAATACATGTAGGCATGGAATATTTGAAGTTGAAGAAGAAGAGGAGGAGACAAAGAAAGGAAGAGAAGACAACAACAAGTAGAAGAAGTGCGGTTGAAGAGTTGCGGTCGATCGACAAGGTGTGCGATCGACTAACCCGAGCTGCTGAGAGTTCTTCAAGTGTACAAGGTTCAACAGAGAAGGGAACGGTCGACCGTGCAGTCGACCGGTCATGTATTGTGAGTATGGGCTTTACACGTTGCGATCGACCGACCTGGGGGTGCGGTCGACCATCAATGACGTTGTGTGTTATTTGAGTTGACGGGATTCAGGTCCAATAAGTTGAATTTGTGTTTATCTTTTAGGATTTACTTGGGGGCTATATATATGGCTGTAGACTCTATGGTTTGTATCACTGATGATATAAGGAGGTGAGCCGTTATCATTATTCAACTTCAGGATGGGATTGTGCTGAGTGTTTCAAAGGTGAGGGAGAGAGATTGAGAGTTGCAATCACTTTGTAATCTTTGTATTTCTTGGAGAATAAGAAGCATTAGTTATCTCTGCATATTAATTGTATTCTTGTGAGATCTTGCATATATCGTGGTGGCTTATTCTTGGTTCATCTAAGTCTTGGTAGTTTCTATTGCTTGTGGTGTGCTTCCGCTATTAGAACAATGAGTTATGCTAGATTCTTTAACAAGTGGTACCAGAGCTATATGCTCGAGATGGCCGATAGCAAGTCGAAGATCGAGTGGTTCGATGGGAGTGACTTCGCGATGTGGAAGTTTCAGATGATAGCTTATCTTCGTCAGAAAGATCTTAATGGTCCGTTGTTTGATGAGAAGCTAGATGGTGGAGACAAGAATGCGAAGGTCTTGGCGGATTGGAATCGTTTGGATCAGAAGACACTAGGGAATATTTAGTTGGGGCTAAATAGGAAGGCGTTATTTCATATCTCAAAGGCGAAGACCACAAAGGAGGGTATGGAGATTCTCACGGATATGTATGAGAAACCATCGGCATCTAATCAAATGCTTCATGTGAAGAAATTGGTTAATATGAAGTTGGTTAATAAGAAATTGGTTAATGTGAAATTGGTTAATATGAAGTTGAAGGAAGGGGGTTCAATAGCAGAACATGTGAACAATTACTGTATGGTTTATAACTAGATGGAAGCTGCAGGTTTGAAGTTTTCAGAGAGAGGGCAATCATTGTTACTTCTATCTACTTCACTCGATAGTTATGGTACAGTGGAACAGACTATTACAGGAACTATGACAAATTCGATAATTCTACAGAATGTGGTGAGTAGCATTCTGAACGAGGAGGTGAGAATTGTGAGAAACAAGGGATATCCATCATCATTTTCTAGAGATTCCACAATTTCTGTTGAGAGGAGACGTGGGAGATATAAGAGCAGTCGAAGAAAAAAGGATCAGAGTAGTTTATCTGCGAGTGGGTCTGATAACGATGGGGGACATGGGACTGAGTGCTGGTATTGTCACAAAAAAGGTCACATGATGTGCAGTTGTAAGGATTATATGAAGAAGAAACAGGAGAAATCAAAGAGAGATATCTCAAATGAAGCTCAAGTGGGGTTTGTTGAAGAGTTATACTTATCAGCTCGGGAGCAGGTGGGCACTCAATATTGGTATATTGATTCGGAAGTTTCTTTTCATTGTACTCCGAGGAGAGAGGTGTTTGATGACTACGAGGAGAATTCTTTTGGAGATGTGATTGTGGGAAATGGTCACCCGTGTCCTGTATGTGGAGTTGGTACTATTCGCGAGAAAGCCAATGATGATCAAAGTGTTGTCTTGCAGAAGATAAGTGTCACGCCCCGCTTCCCAAAAATATGGAATACGAGCACGTGACGAAGCCCAGCGAATGATTTTTACATCATCCATAAGCTGTAGGATCGACCCAGCATCATAACAAGAATATACAAGAGAAATATACATAACCAAGCATGCATGAATAACTTATTAAGCAACAGAAAACAATTTAAACAAATAATAATATTCAAATGGTTCTCATGTCTGGATCAAGTGTAAACTCGAAAACAAGTCCTAAACAACAGAAGAAATAAATACCTTAAGGAAAGCAATTATTTAAACAGGTCCTTGCTCCAAGCAAAACCTGAAATGTCTGCTCACCAATTCCGGCAGGTAGTTTGTCTCCCAAGTCTGCTTAATAAATATAAACAGGAAAACAAGAGGAGAAACAAGAGAAATGCCCTTAGTGCAAGCTAGGGCCACAAATAGTAAAAGCAAGTACAAGAAAGGGGAAAACAAGAATTTGGAATCAAGAATAAACCGAGTTATAAGAAGTAGTGGCAAATTCAAAGTCTAGCTGGCAAGAGGGAACATCATAATGACTAGATTGGATAACAACTGCTAGTGGTGAATCACATGTCAGGTACACCTATAAAGGTAATTAATATCAAGCGACAACCTCAAGTCTAGTGTCATATGTTGTTTTGAATGTCAGGTCTCAAATGTCAAGTCCAAGTATCAAGTTCCAGGCTTTAAGTCTCAGGTGTCATGTTTCATGTCTCATATCATCAGGTATCAAGTGACAGGTGTCAAGTTCAAGTCTTGTAATTATTACTATCTAGGTAGCACGACATGCATCCATTATACTACATGGTTGCTACAGTCAAATCAATTGCGCTTAGACCTAGTAGTGGAGTCTATAGGGCGGTGTACTCAGGCATCAAACTAGCAGGTGATCAACCATGGGCTCTAGAGATGGCCCCCGTAGGCTCTAGAGGTGGCCCCCGTCACCCATGACGTGGCACTTAGTTCCAGGTGATTTCAAACATATCCCAGGTAAACATATAATGGGCTCTAGAGGTGGCCCCCGTAGGCTCTAGAGGTGGCCCCCGTCGCCATGACGTGGCACTTAGTTCTACGTGGCACTTAGTTCCATGTGATCTCAAACATACATCATGTAATCATATAATGGGTTCTAGAGGTGGCCCCCGTAGGCTCTAGAGGTGGCCCCCGTCGCCATGACGTGGCACTTAGTTCTACGTGGCACTTAGTTCCATTTAACATACAACTTTGGGAAATACGGGCCCCCTTCCGAGTACACTTACCTATGTTGTCCACTCTATAGTCTTTCCCTCAACCCGGCTTGTTACATTTGTTCAGGCAGATTTTGTGTTCTTGTATTTATACATGTGAAACATGGGTGAAATAATATAAATTAATTCTAAGAAAAATTGGAGATTGTCCTATAGGGTGTCCAGCAACTACATATAAAATTTGGGGTCAAACACTCGCTGTTTGTACAGCTAAAATAATTCGCAAAGTCAATATATACAGCAGTTTTTACAGAACTGCGCCTACTGACACAGCTGCAGTATAACGGCCATATCTCCTAGACCGTAACTCCAAATTCAATCATTCTGGAGTCTATCGACATCTACACATCCTGATCTACGTTTCATATTCAGGCCTCGGGCCCAAATTCCAAAGATAAGAGGGTCGAAACCGCAAAAGAAAATCCAGACAGCAACATAGGGAAATAATTCACTAATGTAGATTTCATAGAATTATGTAATTTGGTGTCTAAAATCATTATGTGGCACAAATACATGGTAATGGGAATCAAACAGCGAATAATAATATTTTTCAAGTCATAATAATCACAAATTGCCAAAACACTAAATTTATATGCGTCTACAATTTCTAGGGGTCCTTAATTTATATGTCCATGTGATTCGCAAGTTCAAGGAGATAAAAGAGTCCAATTGAATTATTATTTAATACGAGGAAGTTTTGTGACTCTTAGATTGGTGAGTTTGAAGATTCAAATTGTTTTACTATGATATTTCAAAGGAGAGTCACAAACTAACTACATGTGGTATTTCAAGGAGACTTGTACTAGGACAATAAGATGTACAAGGTTACTTGCCTTAAATCGACGAGTATAGACTCCGCTTGTTGAAGCAATCGAGTAGAAAAAAAAATCCCCGAAAATGTCCTCGAAATGCGCGCCCAAAAATTGATCGAAGATCGAGCTTTCCTTGCACACACGATCGGCCCGAACAGCAAACAGCAAGAGAGATCCGGTGCGGGTAGGACACGGAACAGCAATTTCGCCCAATAGAATCTTTCCTGTGCACCGGATCCACTCCCAGAACAGCGAACACGCTTGGATCTGCTGCGGAACGAACACCGAACAGCGATCGGTGCGCACGGATCTTGAAGAGATCGGACGGCTTCGATCTGCTCCCGCCCAAATCCTCCTTCTTCTTCTTCGATCTTCTTCTTCTTCTTCGTTCTTCTTCTTCGTTCTCCTTCGTTCGATCGAACAGGGAGAGAGGGAGAGAGATGGGGCGGCGACGGCGGCGTGACGGAGTGCGGCGACGGCGGCGACGACGTCGAGAAGCGACGGCGCGGCGATGGTTGCTCTGTTCGTGGGTTCGAACAGAGTGAGAGCGGCGTTGGGTTCGGCGGCGTCTGGCGAAGCAGCGGTGAGGTAGAGGCGGTCGAGGGGGTGTGCTGGAGGCGAGGGGTGATGGGGATACGGTCGGAGTAATGGTGAAGATGGAGGACGACGGTGGTAGGGAGATGGCGGTGGTCGTAGAGGGGTCGACGAGGATGGATTGGGTATGGCGAAGGTGATCGGAGGTGTGGAGGTGGTGGTGGCGATCAGGAGTGGGGATCGGAGAAGATGGGTTGGTGGTTGCGAAAACGGAGGAGAAGGAAACGGGTGAAGAAAAGAAGAGCGGCGGGGTTTAGTTGGGTTTATACAGTAGATTAGGGTTGGGATTAGGGTTAGGGTAGAGTTTATATAGGAGGGTTTGTGGGTTTGCGGGTTCATGGGTTTTGGGGATCCGTTTCAAAAAGAGCCCAACAGGAGAAGTGATCAAAATGCAACAGAATGGAGATTAGGGAGATAAAAGAGAAGAATTGGTCCATTGTTCATGAAGAACGATACAAATGGCACACAATTAAATTTGATAAAAGGGCCCACAATTCGAGTTGAGACAAGAATAATAATTTTATTCAATTAGAACAAATTACATGATATCAAAATTAGGCGAAAGAGTACAATCGAGAAAAAATACGGTATAAAATACAAATACGGGGAAACAGGAGTTACAATAAGGCATGTTCTAGACTTGAAGAAAAATCTTATCTCGATTGGAAGGCTAGACAAAAGGGGGTTGTCTACTACAGTTGGTAGTGGAGAGTGACGTATAGCTGTAGGTTCAAGGGTGATTGCAAAAGAAAAGCGTGAGGGGACGTTGTATTTGCTAAGAGATGTTAGGGGCATTTCTTCTGTAGTTAACTTTTAGCTGGAATCGAGTAATAGGTTGTGTGGAGTGCAACCGAGTTCTTTCAGTTGTGGATGTGAGGTTACTAATTTAGTGGGAGCTGCTGACCATGAAAGTGATCATAGAGGGCAAGATGTTGCTGCGGTGAGGGTACTTTGAGATATGGCAGTTGAAGCTTCAAGTCGCTCGTGTGAGTTAGAGAGCACTGGTATCGATATACGGGATGATGTCGATGAGAGTAACCGAAATGTGACTGTATGGGTTGAGCAGCCTGTGGATATTGTGGAGGTGTCGTCAATGGAGACTTCTAGTGCAGAGGGTGCATTGAGAGGCTTTAAATCATGTCCGGTGTTAATGGAGACTCTGTTCTGCGAGTTGGAGAGTCTTGTAACACGAAATCCGACATGGGAAGTTGTTTCTCCGACATTCGTGCTCTATGCAATTGGTGGTGCACATCCTTCATGAGGAAATGAGGGGAGGGGGGGTGCACTCCACGTGGTGGAGTGGCGGATGTGCTCTTCATGAGAGTGAGGAGTACTTGAATCTTCCATGAAAGTGGGAGATTGGCAGAGATAATTCGAGGTAAAGATTACAATAACTTTGAAGCGTTGTGTATTTGGTCCAAGTAGGAGATTGTTAGGATTGTGACCTCAAATACACGTAGGCATGGAGTACATAAAGTTGGAGAAGAAGAGGATGAGACAAAGATAGCAAGAGAAGACAACAGCAAGTAGAAGAAGTGCGGCTGAAGAGTTGCGGTCAACCGACCAGGTGTGCGGTTGACGGACCAAAGCTTATGAGAGTTCTTCGAGTGTACAGGGTTCAACGGAGAAGGGTACGGATGACTGTGCAGTCGACCGGTCATGTCTCGGGTGTGGGCTTTATACGTTACGGTTGACCGACCTGGGGGTGCGGTTCACCGTCAACGACATTGTGTGTTATTTGGGCTAATAGGTTTCAGGCCCAATAAGCTTGATTTGTTTTTATCTTTTAGGATTTACTTGGGGGCTATATATGGTTGTAGACTCTAGGATTTATAACAATGATGATATCAAGAGGTGAGCCGTTATCATTATTCAACTTCAGGAAGGGATTGTGCCGAGTGTTTCAAATGTGTGGGAGAGAGATTGAGAGTTGTAATCTATTTGTAATGTTTGTATTTCTTAGGGAATAAGAAGTATTGGGTATCTCTGCATATTGATTGTGTTCTTTTGAGATCTTGCATATATCGTGGTGGCTTGTTCTTGGTTCATCTAAGTCTTGATAGTTTCTATTGCGTGTGGTGTACTTTCGCTATTGGCACTACGAGTTGTGATAGATTCTTCAACACCATGGACGGTATGTTCAGGTACAAAGGTGGAGGTATTTGAGGTAGAAAATAATCTAGTTATACTGGAGTAATTTCGTGCCTGGCTGCCTCAATATACTTGATAAAATGGAAATGCTTCACAATCCCTTCTTAAGTTACTAACAGTAAAGATATGTTTTCAATTCTAAGCAGATAATTTGCTATGTACCAGCAAAAATAATCCCATAATGCTCCAAGAAACAAACTGACTAAGAAGTTTCAGATTCAGAATCTAAGATAAAAACAAAGCAAAACTATATATAAATTGCAAATGAAGTAAAAGCAAGCAAGAAGGCCTACATGCAGGGCCGACCCTCACCTTGAGGCCGGTAAGACGACCACCTCAAACCTCCGGATTTTTTGCAATTTTAAAGCCCCAAATTTATATTTTCCTTGTAAATATAGGTACGTATTTTGCGCGTAAAAAAATTTATATTATTATTAAGGTCCCCAAAAATAATTATTTGCCCTTTTTGCCTCGGGCCCCCAAGAACTGAGGGCCGGCCCTGCCTGCATGAGGTCCATATTTACCTTTAATTAAGACGATACATACAGAGCTGCAGCATGTAAGAATCTGAATAGTACGTACTATGTATTCCGATGGAAAAGCATTTACCTGACCCAATGATAAATTGAACCAGAAATGCATGCCCCCCCTATATATCCAACTTGGAGCAGAGTTGTTTCTTTTAAACAAGTAATGAGGCCCTAGAAAATTCTAGAGAGAGAAACTAGATCTGAAAAAAGAGCCCAAAAATAACCCTAAATCTGACCAACCGAGGGGAGGCGGCAGCTAGCCCTCTTCGCCCCCCCCCACCCCCCACCCCCCTCGGTCGTCCCCCCTGGTCCCCTCCACCACGACACTGCCATTGCGAAGCTCTACGCAGGGCCAAGCTCCATGATGGCGCAATCGAAGCAGAGAGTTGCCATCTAAGCAGCGAGGTGCCCTTCCGACGACGCGACGACAGATTGTAGTTGTTCCTATGTTGCGAATGCCAAGGTCTGGGTAGTGTCGTGGCCGACAGGATCTGGGAAGGGGTGCTGGCCGATGGAGATGCCCCCTCCCCCCCCCCCCCCCCCCCCCCCCCCCCCCCCCGCGACGACGACGACACACCTCTGCCTGAGGTCGGTTCGGTAAGGGTTCCATGGGGACAGGCTGCTATGCACCCCCCCAATCCCCCCTCCCCTAACGTTGACCAAGATCTGATTTGCCCACCGTGGGAGGCCGGTGGTTCGACATGGGGCCAATGCTGGCTTTTGCTGTGGTTGGGTGTGTGAAGCTAGTAGTTTTGTTAGATTGTGGGGTTGGACTCGAGATGGGGTCCCTCCATGATTTGCTAGATGTTTACCCAGATGTTCTACGCGCCTGCCACCATGTCCACACTCTCAGGGACAATCATGGCGATCTGCGAGGGTTGGTAGTGCATGTGAAGATGTGTGAAGATGTCGGGGGTTAGGTTGTCTTGCACGTTAGTGGAGCTTGGGCCCAAAGATGGGGTCCCTCCGTGATGTGCACTCACTTGTCTCAACTTCCGAGGTGCATGTCTCAATCGTCGCGGAGCGACTATGTCGCACTACAGCATCCTCCCGCGCCTGTTGTCACGAACACCATAGATTTGGGATTCAAGTGTGTGAGGTCGGTGTTTCGGTTTAGGGCTCGTGGGCCCAGGCCGGTTGTTGGTTGGCGTTGGGGGTGAGGGGGTGTGGGGTTTGGATATGGTTGGTCTGGAGTGTCCTATGATGTCGCCGGTGCAGTCTTCACAGTGCCTACAATCAGGCTATCGAGCTTCCTCCAGCTTAGGCTACTGGCTCGTGACAGCGTCGCCTCTTCCATCGGATTAGGAGTTTGAGTCGAGATAAGTCTGTGTGGTGAGAAATTGCCGGAGAGAGCTTGAGTGTGAGAGATGTAAAGGTATCCTCTTCAGGGCTCTCTCCTGAGCGTGGTGTTTGGTGGGGTGAGCGAGATAGCTGTTTGGTGAGAAATCGCCTGAGAAAGCGCTATCGTGTGGGAGGTGAAGGTATCATCTTCACGGATATCTCTTTGGTAGTGGCTGTGGAAGCGACTGGCACGTTTGTAGGATGAATGGTGGAGATGGCGAAAGGGTGCGATCGCTGTGCTTGTGCTGTGGGGTCAGCTTTCGATCTGCGGGGCTTGGGCCCAAAGATGGGGCCCCCCCAACGATGTGAAGGTAGGGATCGATGGGTGATAAAATCCTGCCAGACTTATTTCAGGTGGGTGTGCATGTGTCGTGGAGGTACTGTACGAAGCTAAACTGACGTACTTATAATTTTGCTGGACCGAGCTGGTTTGTCGGCCCACCTTCCAGGGTTGTTGGAGGGATTTGTTGTTTGTACGCGTCATGTTGCTTCATGTATGTTTTATTTTCTGTCTGTAGTTTGTACTTGGGCCCAGTACTCTGGATTTGTTTCGTTAAGCCCTTTTTAATCAAGCAGGGTGGCCAGATTCCACCTTTTCCCTTAAAAAAACAAGTAATGAGCCCATGTGTGGGCCCAATGGTTAAATCCATATTTATAATATTCTAATATTATAATGGAAGAGTTGGGGTTGTCATTTGTAGACAACATGTAATTTGTAGACATTCATTCAACCATCTAATGTCAAACATTTGTTTTTAAGTGGGAGTTATATTAACCATTCATTTACTTAACTGTTAGTTAACACAATACCCTCAAATTTCAAATTTATTTACGACATAATTATTTACAAAAGTGTCACTCATAAAATAAATGTTTATGCCATTAGGGATAATTTGTAAAGAGTATGTGATGAGTAAAGGGAGGTCTCAGGTTCAAGGCCAGATTGTGTCTTATTAGAACGTGCATCGCACGTGCAAATTACTAGTACATATTAAGTTGACAGCCTCAACTTTATTTATTTCCCTAGCATACGGAATAGCCCAATCTTATGTCAATCTTTTACATGTGCACAGTAAATAGGGAACATAACAATAGTGAGCAGAAAGTGTGATTCGAGTACAATTGAATTGGGGAATATTTGAGAGGCTAGGGTTAGGAGAATTGAAGATTCGGGAAAGATTTGGGAAGAATCAGAAAATGAGAGAGAGAGAGACCAGGTTAGAAAGAAATTAAGAACTTAATTCATTTATTGCATAAAATCCAATCTGTTACAAGGCTCACTATAAAATAAATGGTCTATGCCGGCACCTTTTGCCAGCGTTTACGTTAAACACCGCAATAGACCGCTGTAAAAACTCAAGGGATCTACCACGGCATTTTGTAACGGCATTTTGAAGAAGCACCGGAATAGATATTAGCTATCCTAGTGTTTTTTCAAAAACACGCCGGGATAGAATCTCTCAAAATTACTGCTTTGTCAAAAACCCCTCCAACCCCAAATCCCTCCAAAATTCCTCCAACCCCAAATCTCTCAAAAATCCCTCCAACCCCAAATCTCTCAAAAATCCCTCCAACCCCAAATCTCTCAAAATCCTTACAAATCACTAAACCCCCAAATCTCTTAAAATCCCCAATCGAAGCTCGTAACCGTTGTCGTCGCCGTCGTCGTCGCCAATGATGTCATCGTCGCTGTCGCTAGACATAGAGAGGTCTATATTTAGAGCATCTGTAGTCGTTATTGCCAAATTTTACAAATTTGGCTTATAGCAAATAGCAAAAATAGCTTTCGTCGTAGTCGTTGTTAGCCAAAATTTGGCCGGATGGTGAATTATCTCCCGGCCGACGTTATAAAAAAATAGTTTAAAAAAAATTTAATAACAATAATAGTGACATAAAAAAAAACAGAAAATCCAAAAAAAAAAAAAAAAAAAAATCCCCACCAGCCTAGGACGGTAAACAATACATCAGCTGTGAATTTTTTTATTTAAATTTTTTGATTATGGGATGGTAGATAATTTACCATCGCTAAAATTAAAAAAAAATTAAAATGTTCGGACGGTGTATAACGTCCCGTCCCGTAAAATTTTTTTAGGAAATGTTGTGCAACGGTGTATAATTTACTGACAGTTCATTTTTATCAAAAAAAAATTTCAGACGGTAAATTGTACTTCGTCCGATCTTCAGACGATATATAATGTATCATCGGGCTATTTTTTTCATTTATCCAAATCGACTGCCAAATATGGCTGGGTACTGTTCATAAAAATGGAAAAAATGGCTAAATAGCCAACGACTGCAGAACGTTGAGAGCCAAAATTTTCAAAACTTGCAAAATTAGCCAACGACTACAGATGCTCTTATATTTATACGTTTATATTTTTGCTTAATAGTTTATTTTCTCTAAATACAATCAAGTTAGTGATTTTGTGGCTTAAATACAATCAAGTTCGTGATCGGGATCTATCAATTTCTTGTTTATTTGCTCTAAAAGAAAAGTGAGACTAACACAAATTATCTCCTTTATCTTTTGTTACAAATGTGATAAATATTACACAAAAAGTAATACAGACTAATGTAGTGTTCATTGTTAAGTTTGTTTTGCTTTATTCATACATTTACACTTTGTCCGATTTGTAATTGCAGAGAAATACTGAGATAGAAGTTAGGCCTGTAATCATGTTATGTGGTTGCTGTGATTGACCCAGATGTAAGTAACCGTAAGATCAAATTTTAGTCTTTAATTTGAGGGTAATTATGTTCATTATTTCTCATGAAACTCAGTTTCTTTCATTTCTAGTCACCAGAATTGGAAAATTAGGGATTTTTAGGAGAGAAAAAAGATGAAGCTTGGGGAAGGGATTCAAGTATAGTATTAATTATCAAATACTTTGAGCATTTTAAATTTCCTTACTATTCCACAACTTCACTAAGAGAAACTTTAAATAATAACACGGAACCTGTAAGATGGCATTGATGCTGAAAATCGTGGAAATTCGTTCTCCTTGTGAACATATGTCCTCATACACCTTGTAGGTAGAGTAGTTTTGCATTTATCTACTCGATAGGGATGTTTATGTATTGTTCAATTTAGTCTATGTATTCTTCTTTTATATTGCAAAATACGCATATGAGCATATGTTTCATGCATCAAACATCAGTAGGATATGAGGAGCCACCAATGAAACACTATTAACTTGTTGATATTTGAATAATCTGATTTTAATTTTCTCTGACTCCATCTGTTCTGATCCTCAATGAGGCCATGAGGTTCTGTCGTGCGTATTCCTTAGTAGTAGAAAGAGCCTATACAAAGAGGTAAAGATAATTTATTTTCTACATACATTTTCCTTTTTTTTAAACATCTAAGTGAACCTGCAGTCTGACAGTTTATGTGATGTAAAACCAACCCTAAAATAGAAAATTTTCAAGAATTTAATGGGTTAATTTTACCAACATGAAAGTGCGGATCTAAGTTGGAAATTTTTAACAGTTAACAGGTTGATGGGTTTTCAAGAATTGAATCAAATATAACAGGCCCAATCAATAATTCAACCTTAATCAATAAGTAAATCCCTACATGTTTTAGCAAGTAAAAAGTGCAATACTGATTCGTACTCTAATCTAGCATGTGGATCGCTCAATCTCAATTATTTTGTGGTCGACAGATAAATTAGATAATATACTAGATAATGGAGCAGTAAAACACAAATATGTAAGAATGGAAAGAGTATACCGAATGCGAAGAACCAGCGTAGATCTTTGGTGGAACACAGCAATTGCAGCGAGCAACGGCAGCAATGACCCACGTGGTTGGCAGATCTGATCGCCGGCGATGAGGGGAGACGGCGAACGGGGCGGCGGCGTCGTCGGTGAGGTGCGACAGTGCCGAAAGAGGGAGGGCAGTCGATGCCGTAGGGTTAGGGAATGATGCTGTTCTGTTTGAACCACCATTGAAGATGCAGTTCTTGGAGCTTTCTTGGCCATGGAGAGTAGTAGAGTAAGGTGAGATTGAGAAGGATTGAGATGAGGAAAGGAGAAGAAGAGTCTGGGTTGGAAAAAGGGACCCAAGAACTCAAGAATTCAAGAAAGGAGAAACAGAGTTTTCAGCTAATTGATCGACGCCCTCAATGGCGCCATCTCCCTTTATTTATATTCATTTCTACATACAGTGCACGTACAATGAACTGAATCAGTTGGACAGTTACAATGCTATTTACACAAATCCCCCTAACATTCTATTTATTACATTTGAACCTGTACACTGATACATCCCCAGTACACTTGAACATGTATACTGATACATTCCAGTTCTAAATGCATCTTTACTTCTTCTCAGCAGCTGTATCCATCTTCTGAGCTCCTTATTCCACTGAAGTCACGCTGCGATGTGTATCAACTCCACCCCCCATATTTTTGGACCTTGCCTCAAGGTCGAATAAAGGATATCTACGCACTAAGTCCCAATACGACTCCCATGTGGCTGAATCTGCAGCTTGATCCTTCCACTTGATCAGAACTTCTGAAACTAATTTCTTCCCCTTAATTACAGCTCGTCTATCAATTATCAGATCAGGTTCCAAGAGCACCTTATAGACATCAGAAGGAACAGATCTCTGGACCTCCACCGCAGGCCCCAAATGTCGTCGCAACTGGGAAATATGAAAGACTGGATGAATCTTTGCATCTGATGGTAAATCCAGCTTATAGGCAACAGCTCCAATCCTTTGAAGTACTCTATATGGACCATAATACAATGGTGCTAACTTCTGAATGGACCTTGCAGATACCGAAGTTTGCCTATACGGTTGTAACTTTAGATAAACCAACTGCAAAGTCTTTGTCCACTCTGTGAGCATCAGCGTATTTTTTCATTCTCTGCTGAGCTGCTAACAGATGGTCCTTAAGCAATTGCAAATGTACATCTCTGGAAAGCATTGCTTCTTCTACTTGAGGATTAGCTGCTGTATGAGGAATATATGAAATTAATGTTGGAGGAGGCCTACCATATAAGGTTTCATATGGAGTAGTTTTAGTTGCACAATGCCAAGTCGTGTTGTACCAGTATTCTGCCCACGACAACCAATTACTCCACTCCTTTGGCTTATGATGACAAAAACAACGAAGATAGGTCTCCAAACACCTATTAACAACTTCGGTTTGCCCATCTGTTTGGGGATGATATGCAGTGGAGAATTTCAACTTGGTACCCTGCAATTTTAATGTTTCTTTCATTAAATTGCTAGTGAATACTGCCCCCCTGTCGCATACTATCGAAATTGGCATCCCATATAGCTTAAATACACCTTCAGTTAGAACTTGCACAATAGTAGCTGCTGTGTAAGGGTGCTGAATAGGGAAAAAATGCGCATACTTGCTCAATCGGTCTACGACTACCAAGATAACTGAGTATCTTCGACTGATAGGAAGCCCTTCAATAAGATCCATACTTGCTTGCTGCCACACTTGATCAGGAATCGGTAGAGGCTGTAACAAACCAGATGGGGCTTTTGGAACATACTTACTTGTTTGACAAATTGTACATTCACGCACATATGTTCTAACATCTCTCTTAATTCCCTTCCACCAAAAAGACCTACGAATTCTTTGTAAAGTCTTATCATATCCAGAATGACCACCAACAGGTGAATCATGATGTTCATATATCAACATCTGTCGAAATGGAGAAGTAGGACTAATTATCACCTTGGACTGTTTGTACCAAACTCCTCTAATTTGATGATAGTTGATGTTTCCTGACTTTGTAACTTTAGCAGCTAAGTCTTTAAAATAGCTATCTTCTTCATTCATCTTTACTATCTCCTTCCACCAATCTGCAATCAGTAATGAAAGCTGTGCCCAATAACAATTCAAATCTCTTCTTGACAACCTATCAGCTGGTATATTTTCAATACCTTTCTTGTATTCAACCACAAAATTAAAGCCATACAGCTTAACTAACCAGGAACTCTGAGCTTCAGTTGACAATCTCTGATCCAGTAGGTATTTAAGTGGTTGGTGATCAGTACGAATGATAAATTCCCTTCCAAACAAGTATTGCTTCCACTTTTTTACCGCAAGTAATATGGCCAACATTTCCTTTTCATACGCAGACCAATGTAGACTTTTCCCTTTAATGCCTTGACTAATATAAGCTATGGGATGCTTATTTTGCAAAAGAACAGCTCCAATCCCTTCCTTACATGCATCACATTCAATTACAAATGTGTCTTCAAAGTTTGGAAGCTGCAGTACAGGGGCTGTGGATAATGCCAATTTTAATTGCTCAAATGCCAACTGGGCTTCATTACTCCATTCGAATGCATCTTTCTTTGTCAGAGCTGTTAAAGGTGCTGCAATGGATCCATAGTTACGAATAAATTTCCTATAGTATCCAGTAAGACCCAAAAATCCCCTCAATGCCTTCACATTCTTTGGCTTGGGCCATTGCCGCACTGCATCTACTTTACCAGGATCAACAGCAATACCTCCCTTAGAAACCACATGACCCAAGTACTCTACCTCAGATTTGCCAAAATCACACTTAGACCTTTTAACAAACAGCTGATGTTGTCGCAGAACATCTAAAACTTTACTAATATGTTGAAGATGATCCTGCCATGTACGACTAAACACTAGTATATCATCAAAGAATACTAGAACAAATTTGCGCAAATAAGGTCTGAATATATCATTCATCAATGATTGAAATGTAGACGGAGCATTACTCAGCCCAAATGGCATTACCAAAAATTCGTAATGTCCACTATGAGTTCTAAAAGCTGTTTTTGGAATATCATCCTCTGCCATTCTGATTTGATGGTAACCTGAGCGCAAATCCAGCTTAGTGAAGAACATTGAGCCATGCAATTCATCCAAGAGATCTTCAATAATTGGTATTGGGTATTTATCTTTGATGGTTTGATGATTCAACTGTCTATAGTCAACACACATACGCCATGATCCATCATGCTTTTTAACCAAAACTACGGGTGAAGAGTAGGAGCTTGTACTTGGTCGAATAACACCCTGGTTTAGCATTTCCTCAACTAACTTCTCAATAGCATTCTTCTGCTCAAAAGAATGTCGATATGGCCTTATACAAACAGGTTTGGAATCAGCAATTAAAGGAATTTGGTGATCACATGATCTATTCGGTGGCAGACCTCTTGGTTCTTCAAACACATCTTCATAACCTTCCAGTAATTCACTCAGATCTGCAGGTAAGGCTTGTTTGATCTGATTATCTGTTGCTGAAGATATCAGATATAGCACAAATCCTCTATGAATTTGAAAAGCAACTTTACTGGCTTCCTTATCAGTTAACAACTGTGTAGGAGTAGGGTGAAGACCCTTCAAGACCCAGTGTCTTTCTTGATGAAAAAATTTAAGATGCTTCTCCATCAAATTAACTGTAACTTCCTTTACTTGTTTAATCCACTTAGCTCCCAAAACCACATCATGTCCCCCAATAGGAAAAACAAGGAAGTCATCAACAAACTCATAACCTTGGCAGTTTATTTTAACCCCTGAACATAGTCCACTTCCCTGGACTTCACCTCCTCCAGCCACTTTCACATTGAAAGATTGCTTAATAGAGAGCTTTAATCCTGCCTTTTCCACAATGAATGGGTCGATATAGTTATGAGTTGCTCCACTATCCAATAGGATGTGTATGTCATGCCCATTAAGCTGCCCTTTCAAGATGAGACACTCAGAATTAACTCCTTTACTCTCAGCTGCACACAACTGATTATTTTGCATATCATTTGACATATCATAGTCATTATCTGTATCTAACAATTGAGCTAGTTCCTCTTCACCTTGGATAGCGAATAAATCCCACTCCCCTTCTATGCACATATATGTTTTGTTTTTGCAAATATGACCTGGCAAAAATTTTTCATCACAGCCAAAACACAAACCTTTCCTTCGCCTTTCCCAAATCTCATTTGGGCTTAATTTCTTCAAAGTTGGAACAGCAGTAGTTGATTGAGACTTCGGTGGGTATGAAGATGAACTTTGTGTAGGTAAAGGAGCAACACTATGTGAGTACGTTGGTCTAAACTGGGGTCGAAAAACACTTCTGTTCAGCTGCTTCATAGCATTTAGTTTCTTTTCATACTTAAGTGCAACTCTAAAAGTTTCTCCCAGGGATTGAGGTTCAACCATGGATACATCATGTTGAATATCTTCCTTAAGGCCACTAATGAATTGCTGTATTAGGTAAGATTCATCAACCCCTTCAACCAAACATTGCAATTTCTCAAACTTACGCTGATATTCCAAAACTGTGGTAGTTTGTTCCAATCTACAAAGAGTTTTAACGGCATTCTCATATACCCCTGAATCAAATCTGTTGCAAATACCTTCTTTGAATTGTTTCCAAGTTACAACCCCCTCGTTGATTTTAAGAAACCAACGACACCATTGTACAGCTTCTTCTTTAAGAAAGAAATATGCTACTCGAACCTTCTCATCACCCGCAATTTGGTATATATCAAAGTAATGTTCTATTTGAAATAACCAATTCAAGACATCGCCATTACCAGAGAAGGGACTTACCTCCAACTTCGGGGGTTTGTGAAAAAAATTTCCCTCACCAAACTGATCAAACTTCCTGCCTTTCCCAGTAAAACCCACACTCTTATTGCCCAGTTCCAGATTTGTTTCAAATGAAGGCCGGTCAAGATTCTGCTTACCTCCTCTATACGGTGGAATTGGCCCCAATGGACCACTATCTTCTTGATTCGCCTTCCCAGATGCAATCAAACTTCCTACTTGATGCGCCAGGTGTTGCAATTGAGCCAAGAATGATGGTAATTGCATTGCAACTTCTTGTACTTGATTTTCAACTCCTAGCATTCTTTCTTCTATGAATCGTTGCCTTTGCTGCAAATCTAACTCCGGAGCTCCTCCCAAAACTCCATTGCCGGTTCTCGGTTCTGCCCTTGTCTGTTCATCTTCCTCATCCTCTAAATTTGCCTGAGGATCGAACGGCTCTGATACCAATTGATGCTGTTCTGTTTGAACCACCATTGAAGATGCAGTTCTTGGAGCTTTCTTGGCCATGGAGAGTAGTAGAGTAAGGTGAGATTGAGAAGGATTGAGATGAGGAAAGGAGAAGAAGAGTCTGGGTTGGAAAAAGGGACCCAAGAACTCAAGAATTCAAGAAAGGAGAAACAGAGTTTTCAGCTAATTGATCGACGCCCTCAATGGCGCCATCTCCCTTTATTTATATTCATTTCTACATACAGTGCACGTACAATGAACTGAATCAGTTGGACAGTTACAATGCTATTTACACAAATCCCCCTAACATTCTATTTATTACATTTGAACCTGTACACTGATACATCCCCAGTACACTTGAACATGTATACTGATACATTCCAGTTCTAAATGCATCTTTACTTCTTCTCAGCAGCTGTATCCATCTTCTGAGCTCCTTATTCCACTGAAGTCACGCTGCGATGTGTATCAGGGAACCGGGAGAAGGTGAGGGAAAGAGGCAGCGGAAGAGGAGTACAGGGTTGGAGACTGTGGTTGGGGTTCGGGAGTGGCGGAGGGAGGAGCGACGGCTTTGGGGTGAAGGATTGGTGGCGGTGAGGCGGTGACGGGGCTAGGGTGACGGCGGGGGTAGGGGAAGTGGTTGGGTACGGGAGAGGGGATTTGGGTTTTCTTTTGGATCGGGAGGGGATTAAGGGTGAAGAAGAAGAAGATGAAAGAGAAGTGGCTGTACGGGTATTAGATTAGGATTTTTTGGGATTAGGGTTTGTATTAGAGATTTGTATTTGGGATTTTTTTTTAATTGGGGATAAATTTTAGAATTAATCACTAATTCTAAAACTAGATTAGGATTTATCACAAAGCCTAATTTGGGTCTCAATTGTATCACACAAAGGAGAAGGAGGAAGAGCAAAACTCAACACAGATTTTTTTTGATCAATAATGGCATGCCTTTCTCATTCATCTCAGGGCCTTTAAATAGGCTCAATTACATCTTGAAACACATCTCCAAAATATTCTCAGAATCTAAAAATTACAAAAAAAGATTATATAAAAATGGAAATAAAATAAAAATCCTAAACTGAATAAAACAGCTGATGAAGACGATGCCTGCGCTGATAGAAACGCCCAAATCGTCTGGAACCGATGTCCTCATCATTATGTTTAGGCTTTTTGTGTATGAGTACTTCAAACTCTTGTTAAAGTATACATGCACTTGTGTACTCCAGAATACCCCACTGTAGATTGATCTAGCACATATCGTTTTTTTGTAAGAAAGTTAAAAATTTGTTAACATCAAGAAAATTTCTTCCTCTTGTAGTTTGAATCATGTGCTCATTGCTAGCATAACTATCCTTCTTAAGACATCCTTTAAATAATTTGTGGTATAATATGATGAGAGTTATGTTTTACTGTTTAAGAAAGTTGAAGCAATACACATCATTGTTTCTCTACGGTTAAAATCTTTTGTATTTTTTTTTTTACTTTGTTTGCTTGTTGTTATACTCAGGTATCTATTCAATGTCATTTCTTCGTCTTCTTTTGAATTTTTTTTTTCTACTTGTTAATTATTTCTCATAATAATTCTATTTCCTTAATTTCTAGTCACCTTATCTGGATAATTGGGGATTTATAAGGCCATGGTGGAAAATTAGGGCCTTGATGAGTCTCAAAGGGCAAATACATGAAGTAGACTATGAAGTGGGGGAAAGGCAGTGAAAATTAAGAGGTTATGCGAGCCATTAGTTTGTATTACTTTCTTCACATACTTACAAACACCTTAAATTCTCTCTTTATTTATGCTCAACATCAGCTAATGATGGAGATTGGTCGATTTCAGAGAGTAAACAGATGAAGCAGAGAAGAAGAAGAGGTAAGGCGGAAGGTGATTTTATTGATGAGTTTCTTGATTTGCTTTCAATTCAAAAGTCCACTTCTCACTAATTTCATAATCTGGTATGATCAAACCTAGCTACTGAGTACGATATCAATCTTCATTGTATTTTCATGTTCAGCTTGAGGAACTTTAGTATTGCTAGAAGCTAGTTCACTTAAGAGGAAATCATTTTTTTCCCTTTAGTGATGTTGTAAAAACTAATGAGCCGGAGAATGGTATTTGTCTTCGAAGTTTGTAATATGTTTATTTTCAAGCCTTAGTGTTGTAGCATTTACAAAGTAGATATATCTCTTGTATATTGTATAGTGTCATTTTAGAGCTTATTCTCTTTGTATTTATAGCTGCTTGAATTAGAGCTCATTTTTTAATGTATTTATAGCTTAATTTGATTTTTTTTTGCTTTGTATAATGAGTTACAAATGACAACATTGAGGAGCTTAACTAACTACTTGTTGATAAATATTCATGTTAATTTAGTTGGTTGTATTGAATGGAATTGAGGAGTTCTATATTGTTTTATAACATATATATGAAATTTTATTTCGTGTAGTGTAATTTTTTTATTAAAAAATGTTTTAAAATTCAAATTTCTTTTTGTTGAAAATACCTATCTTTCCTGGCATTTTTAGACAAAAACACCGGGATAGGGTGCTTTTTAAAAAAAAAAACCTATCCTAGCGTTTTTGGTCAAAAATGCCGGGATAAATTACATTTTCCCTTTTTCCTGACAAAAGCTCTATACCAGTGCTTTTTCAATTAAACATCGGGATAGATATAGGCTATAACGGCATTGCTAAAAAATGCCGAGATAGACCTATATTTGTCCCGACGCTCGCTATAGCGGCATTTCAGGCGGCGTTTTCATAAATGCTGCTTCGGTCTATCCCGGCGTTTATAAATGTCGGGATAGCGCAAAAAAAACATTGGGAAAGCCTGTGCGGTTTGTAGTGGATACTATAGTAGTTACAATAAGGGTGCATATAGCACGTAGAATTCAGGTGTAGCACCCCGGATCCTTATTATAGGACATCCGTGACATCACCAGAATCTTTTTCTTCAAATGCATCTCAACACAATAAATAACACGGAATTTTAAAAACTTTTATTACCAAATAGAATCATTACATTAATAATTACAACCCATATCTTGTTCTTGAACAAGGAATATAAATTACATAAACTTATTACAACTGATTACAAAAATATTCAAACTCTGCTTGCGAAGCTATTGGCTGTCTTCCAGATCGACAATCGATTGGTCACTGCCGAAATCCCGTGGAGAGGTCTATCTGTCTCTCTGGGACTTGCCCTTCGGCTTGAGTTTTCTGCTACGCGACTCTGATATTCCTGCACCTGCTTGAATGATAGGTATGTACACTGCTGGCCCACTTGGATGCCCTGCTGGCCTGGCTCTCCTACCCTCACGACCCGGTATCCGGTACCTAATTAAGTGGGCACATCAGTAATTCTACTGACGCAATGCTGATAAGAAAATAGCAATCTTCAACAAGCACACCCACAATTAATCTTAAAAGGAAAAGAAACGTGTATCCTGATTTCCTAGAGTTCGTGTATGCCATGACTTGAAGTCTAAAACAAAACACAGAGTACAGAAACAGATGCCTTAAAATGTCAGTGAGACTCTGGACCCACATGCATCCCATACTACATGTGCCCCAGATTAAGCCATTCTCCAGTTTCAGGGATTCGAACCCTCGCCCTGCAATGCATTTTAATTTGGTCCACTTCCTGTTCCTGATAGTATGACATGGTTGAGGAGGTATAAATAAAAAGAAATAATTCGGGACGCTATCCTGTTGTCACCAATAATTGTTACATCGAACCATCCTCGAAAGTTATGACGAACTTACAGATATACCGCAGCATATTCATTGCACAGAAGATCCATTATGATCCGTTCGTGTCCACCAACATAGAACATGACGACCTCGAAGGTCTAAAAACCCCATATCTGCTAGGAAATTGACATCCTGTTCTTACCATGGTACTTCAGGAATCAACAGTGCAAGATACGCACTGCAGCACGTATCCCTAATGATAGGAAGAGACAACCCTATAGTATCACCACCTAGTGCTAACTCTCAGAACGAGTCGGATTTAGGGAATCACCCCTAACACCAATTTGGTCTTCGAGTGAAACAATAAAGGAAAACCTAATCAATGCAGTACTAAAACATGTTGTTACCCAAAATATACATGATGTCAATCAAACAATGTCCAGTCTGACTAGTCTGTCAAAATAACAATCATCACGGGAATCACCTCCACTGATTCCCAATACTTTCAGTTAGGGTTTTTGCCACTGTGTACGATTTATTCTTGAAACCTCATCAAACGACCTCTAAAATTTCTAAAATTTAATAATACCTAAATAGACTCATACCAAAATCTACTCCCAAAATTTCATAGCAATATCATAAACACACAAGGAGTTATGGCCCTTTAAACTTCAGCCTAAGGGCAATCAGTTTCAGCTACAACTGTCCAGACCAGTCGCACTCCGCAATTTTTTTGAGGTATCAAACGACCTAGAAAAATTATGAATTTTTAGACTATAGTTGTGGACATATACAAGAGTGTCCACAAAAGTTTTCTGCTCAAAATTACCAACCTACATGAGTTACAAGGTCGGAAATACACAGTCAAAATCTACACAGCAGCAGCAATTTCGGCTACTCTATGTTCAGATTTGGACCAATTTTTGGGCTACTAAAAAGATTCCGAATATTACGAAATAAATCATGGATAGTCTAAATTCATAGAAGAACAACTTTCCAAAATTTGAGCTCATAATTCCTAGCCATTTGGTAATAAGAAATTCTCAAACATACATTCACAACCATGCCTCTTAACAAGCTTTAAGAAAAGTTGTTCTTACCATACAACTATGTTTCCCTAGCACTTCACATGCTCATACATGGTAACAACATCATAGCTACCACTACTACACATCCAGTTCACACCAAACAAAATAAATACCAAGTTTAGAGTTTAAGAGATCACCCACACGAAGTTTGCAAGAGAATTTCCTAGCCTTGCTTGCTTGCTTGCTCCCTTTATTTGCTCCTTGCTCTTATAGAAGCTCCACAATCCTACTATACTTCTTCTATACTATACTTCTTCTCCTACAAATTCCCTTTCCAAAGGCTCCACCTTTTTCCACTCCCTCTCTTCTCCTTTTTTTTTTTGAAGAACATAAGGAAAAAATGAGAGATGAATGGAGTAGGAAGGGTTTTATAAGAGAAGGGGAGCTAGGGTCGTCTTCTTCTTCCTTTTGGCCAGAAATGGAGTGATGGAGGGCTAGGATTGATGGTGCTAGGGTTGTGGAGGTGTGTGGGGAGATGGGGTGCCAACTTTCCAAATAGAAGCTTCTTGGAAATTTCCTTGAAGCTTCTTGGAAATTTCCTCATCTCATGAGTCACTTTCACATGGTGAAATATCTCTACCATTGGATCTTATCAAGATCCAAGCTATGATCACATGATGCTAGGGTTCCTAACCCTAGGTTAGGTCAAGAAACTCTAGGTCACCATACCCTAGGTTACCATACCCTAATACACAATTCCAATCCATATGCACTTAGCTTAAATTAAAATGACCAATATATATAATTTAAAGTCTACAAAAATTCATGTTTTATAGAAATTATATTTTTCTCCTGAAAATTGTCTGGTAAAAAACAATCGGGACAAAACCACAATTTAGTCGAGAAGATATTTCGAGTTTACCTCATCGGGTTCAGAACAGCTCATATGTCTAAAATCTCTCAATTAAAACTGATAATTGTTAGAAAAATATGTAATCATGTGCAATACACAGACATGCACGGATTACTATATAAAAATAGCCATATGCTATTTTGCGGGGTATTACATCACTCTCTCCTTAGAATCATTCTGTCCTCAGAACGATGCTAGGAGAGCAGACAAACATCCATGAGAAGAAGACACCTTCCCCTGATCATCTCAAATTCCTCGAGGAACATCCTCGACAACTAACTCTCAAGTGCTCAACACCGGCTCACATGCCTCAAGTGCTCAACGCATCCTTCCATCCCGGAGATTAATCCCATCGCGTGGATCATTCGGGGATCTGTCTTATCTCACATCCACCGTACTGGGATGAATCACCTTGAAGAAAGTCGCTCTCCTCCTGGAATACTGGAGATCAATCCCTCTCTACAGAACATCCTGGGGCCTATTTCATCCCACGTTTCGGAATACTGGGAAATATTTCGCTCCACGAATTATTCTGGAGCCTCTCTTATCATTAATTTCCCCGTGGGTATTATTCTCGTCCTCGGAATACTGGAGATCAATCCCGCTCCACAGAACATCCTGGGGCCTATTTCATCCCACGCCTGGAATACTGGGGAATATCTCACTCCTTGGATCATTCTGGAGTCAATGTTCCACTAGCCTGCCCGTGAGTGTTGCTCTCGTCCTTGAAATACTGGAGACCAATCCCGCTCCACAGAACATTCTGGGGCCTATTTCATCCCACATCTAGAATACTGGGGAATATCTCACTCCCTGGATCATTCTAGAGCCAACATCACACAATCTTTCTCATGAGCATTGCTCTCGTTCCTGAAATACTGGAGACCAATTCCTACTCCACAGATCATTCTGGAGCCTATTTCATCACTCGTCTGGAATGCAGAGGAATGTCTCACTCCATGGATCGTTCTGGAGCCAACCTCACCACACGAATTCCCTATGAGTATCGCTCTTGTCCCGAAATACTGGAGATCAATCCCACTCCATAGAACACTATGAGGCCTATTTCATCCCTTGTCTAGAATGCTGGGGAATATCTCACTCCGTGGATCATTCTGGAGCCTCCATACTCACGGTCGTTCTTGCTTCATCATATCTCCTTCTAGTGCCCGAGTCAAGTTCTCAGCACATCTTCTAGCTCTCGGTTGCACTTCTAGAGGGTCGGTGACCACTCCCTCCTTAGAAGAAAACGAGGCTTACCAAGGAGAAAGCAAAAATTTCAGCTTTATGCCTTATCCCAAACACTTAATAAAATAAGCATAAGACAAGAGACGACCAAATGCCCAAACTTTCATGCTTTATAAAAGTCATAATATCATGCTACAAAATATAGTACAAGTTCATTATCCATAGCTTGCAAAAAAGCAACTAACAAAACATTTTACTATTTCTGGACCATAATAGCCCTCACTATTACATATTTCTTTCCAGTTAAGCTAAAGTTTGTCCCTGACGAACATGCTTCTTCCCTTTGTCGATCACCATGAGTAATGGGTCATTGGGATTCCCTTGCAGTCGTGGACAATTTGATTTCTTGTGTTCGGATTCTCCGCAATTGTAGCAAGTGCTTGTCTAGGCTCTTTTCGAGCATTGACTCTTGAAATGACCTGGTTCTTTACAATAGTAACACACCACCGTCTAGTTAGTCCCTTTACTGGTGTTAAGCTTTCTAGACTTGTGAGTTGAGTCCTGCTTGTCTTGATCATTGGTGAGAATATGCTTCTTCCTCTTTTTCTTCGTCTCAGTCTCGCCTTGACTCTGTCTCATGTCCATTTCTGTTACCGCAGCTTGCCTTACTAGCGTATCGAATCGGCGGATGCCTAACGGAACCATCCTCGACCTCAGTCCAGGCCTGAGCCCTTGCTCAAACCTTTTGGCTTTCTTCGCTTCTTTCTGGACCATCTCTGGTGCATACCGTGATAGCTGAGAAAACATTGTCTCATATTCCTTGACAGACATATTTCCCTGCTTCAAATTGTGGAATTCCATTTCCTTTTCTTCTTGCACATCCGTGGAAAAATAGTGCTGTCAGAATTCCTCAAGGAAATCTTCCCAAGTGATCTGACCTCCTCCAAGACCACGCTTCACGGACTGCCACCAAACTCCAGCATCCTTCTCCAGCAAGATTGTGGCCAAACGAACCTTGCTGTCCTCTGGAGTCATCGGTACTTCAAACACTGTCTCCACCTGACGTATCCAGTCATCAGCAGCCGTGGGGTCGACCTATCTTTCGAAAACTGGTGGTTTCATCCTCTTGAACGATTCCACCATCGTTATCGGGTCTGCTGGGGCAGCGAATCTTGGTGTTCCCTGTGGCGGTGCTTGGTTTCTACTAGCTTCCACAAATGCTCCCATCATCTGGTACACACGAGTAAACTCTGCTTCAACATTGAAGTTTGTACCGTTGGTCCTACTGCCTTCCCCCTCAGCCATTCCACGGTGGCTGTTTCTGATTCTTCTCGACACCCTTCAAGGAAAGAAAAACACACAGGGTTAGTTCTGGATGTAGGGAAGATCACAAACATAAGTGAAAAAGTGAAACAATCATGGTTTTGACATTCCTGCAATCCAAACTGAACCCAGCTATTTGGCATTTAAAGTCAAATTTCCTACAGTGTTAGCCTGCAATTTGAAGTCAGCTCTGATACCAACTGCAATGCCCCGAATACAGGACATCCGTGACATCACCAGAATTTTTTCCTTCAAATGCATCTCAACATAGTAAATAACACGGAATTTTAAAATTTTTTATTGCCAAATAGAATTATTACATTAATAATTACAACTCTTATCTTGTTCTTGAACAAGGAATACAAATTACATAAACTTATTACAACTTATTACAAAAATATTCAAACTCTGCTTGCGAAGGTATTGGTTGTCTTCTAGATCGGCAATCGATTGGTCACTGCCGAAATCCCGCGGAGTGGTCTATCTGTCTCTCAGGGACTTGAGCCTTCTGCTGCACGACTCTGATATTCCTACACCTGCTTGAATGATAGGTATGTACACTGCCGGCCCACTTGGATGCCCTGCTGGTCTGGCTCTCCTGCCCTCACGACCTGGTATCCGGTACCTAATTAAGTAGGTATGTCAATAATTCTACTGACACAATGCTGATAAGAAAACATCGATCTCCAACTAGCACACCTAAAATTCATCTTGAAAAGAAAAGAAACGTGTATCCTGTTTTCCTAGCGTTCGTGTATACCATGACTTGAAGTCTAAAACAGAACACAGAGTACAGAAATAGATGCTTTAATCTAATGTCAGTGAGACTCTGGACACACATGCATCCGATACTACATGTGCCCCAGATCAAGCCGTTCCTCCAGTTTCATGGATTCGAACCCTCGCCCTGCAATGCATTTTAATTCGGTCAACTTCCTGTTCTTGATAGCATGACATGGTTGAGGAGGTATAAATAAAAAGAAATAATTCAGGGCGCTACCCCGTTGTCACCAATAATTGTTACATCGAACCATCCTCGAAAGTTGTGATGAACTTACAGATATACAGCAACATATCCATTGCGCAGAAGATCCATTATGATCCGTTCGTGTCCACCAACATAGAACATGATGGCCTCGAAGGTCTAAAAACCCCCTATTCGCCAGGAAATCGACATCTCATTCTACCCATGGTACTTCAGGAATCAACAGTGCAAGATACGCATTGCAGCACGTATCCCTAATGATAGGAAGAGACAACTCCATAGTATCACCACCTAGTGCTAACTCTCAGAACGAGTCGGATTTAGGGAATCACCCCTAACACCAATTCGGTCTTCGAGCGAAACAATAAAGAAAAACCTAATCAATGCAGTACTGAAACATGTTGTTACCCAAAATATACATGGTGTCGATCAAACAATGTCGAGCCTGACTGGTCTGTCAAAATAACAATCATCACGGGAATAACCTCCACTGATTTCCAATACCTTCACTGGTCGACCAATTAATCCTGGCCCGTAACCCTCAGCGAGTAGTCCAATGGCGCCCCAAGGAAGCAATATAAATCTGAATGAAGGTAAGCACACACATAACCAAAAATTCTGGACATTGAAAGACTCAGGCATCGAGACACCAAACACAAACCGACTAGAGCTATAACCCAACTCACTCATGTCCACCATTAGCACTAAGCACATGAACTTGTCTAAGTTCCCAATGAAATGCTAAAAACATCATTAAAACACGATAGCTCATGATCACCACACTGCAGTATGCTGAGGGTTCTTCATCAATTGTCCGATGAAACAGTTCAAGAAATAGCAGTAGCTGTAACCCAAGCTACGCCCATCAGAAAGCTACGCTCATCAGAAACCAACACACTTAGAATTTCTAGAAGGGTAGGGAGATCCACTGCAATTTCCTAGTGGACAACTCCCTCACATTCTTTAAGGAGCTCAAGTCCCCAAGTCAACTTAAGCTTGAAGTTTGGTCTAACAACAGGTTGGTAACTTGCAACGTCCATAACTTCTTACACAAAATTTGGAATTTCTTGATATCTCCCATTCTAGAAAGATAAGACCCTAGTCTAGAACTCTCTAGTTTACCATTTTCTCAAATTCAATTATCTTGACACCCAATAGCCTTTATATACTCTCAGCAGTATGTTCCTTCTTGCACTCGCTGCACCTTCCCAACATCACAAAAGTTTGCTTACCTATCAGAATTACTCGATTCTGGGTTCCATGGAAAGGTGGGAGTGTCTACTTCAACTTCCTAGTTGAACACCTCTTCAAGTTCAATCATTTAAACCCTCAAAAAAGCCAAAATCCATCAGGTGCACAAACAAGGCAGATTTGGTCTTCCTAGAGAATATTGCCTTGACTAAGACCGAATCGGTTCCATCTTGGAAAAATCATAACTCTCAACCTACAAACTGGAGTTACAAAGTTCTAGATGGGTTATAAAGCTATGAATCCCTACTATAAATCTCTAATTGGCTAGTCGTCCAAATTCTTAACAAATAAGTCCAGGATTATTTATCTCCACAGACTAGTCAACTTGTACTAGGCTGAACATAGCCCACTTCGAAATTCAACAACAATTCCACCTTAGGTCCGATGCTCATGAAATTTGAGATTGTCAATCTACACATATACCATTTCATTGTTTCCAAAATTTGTATTCAGATTCACATCACACAATGAGTTATGACTCCTCAAACATTGCATAATTTTCAGCTGCTCTTTCAGCAGGTGTTTTTGCCACTGTGTACGGTTTATTCTTGAAACCTCATCAAACGACCTCTAAAATTTCTAAAATTTGAGAATCCCTAAATGCTAAATAGACTCATACAAAAAACTACTCCCAAAATTTCATAGCAATATCATAAACACACAAGGAGTTATGGCCCTTTAAACTTCAGCCCAAGAGTAATCAGCTTCAGCTACAACTGTCCAGACCAGTCGCACTCCACAATTTTTTTGAGGTATCAAATGACCTCGAAAAATTATAAAATTTTAGACTATAGTTGTGGACACATACAAGAGTGTCCACAAAAACTTTCAGCTCAAAATTACTGACCTACACTGAGTTACAAGATCGGAAAGACACAGTCAAAATCTACACAGCAGCAGCAATTTCGGCTGCTCTCTGTCCAGATTTGGACCAATTTTTGGGCTACTAAAAAGATTCCAAATATTATGAAAAAATCCATGGATACTCTACATTCATACAAGAACAACTTTCCAAAATTTGAGCTCATAATTCCGAACCATTTGGGAGCAAGAAATCTCAAACATACCCTCACAATCATGCTTCTTAACAAGCTTTAAGAAAAAGTTCTTACCATACAACTATGTTTTCCTAGCACTTCACATGCTCATACATGGTAACAATATCATAGCTACCACTACTACACATCCATTTGACACCAAAAATATAAATACCAAGTTTAGAGTTTAAGAGATCACCCACACGAAGTTTGCAAGAGAATCTCCTAGCCTTGCTTGCTTACTTGCTCCCTTTATTTGCTCCTTGCTCTTGTAGAAGCTCCACACTCCTATACTTCTTCTCCTACAAATTCTCTTTCCAAAGGCTCCACCTTTTTCCACTCCCTCTCTTCTCCTTTTTTTTTGAAGAACATAAGGAAAAAAATGAGAGATGAATGGAGTAGGAGGGGTTTTATATGAGAAGGGGAGCTAGGGTCTTCTTCTTCTTCCTTTTTGGCCGAAAATGGAGTGATGGAGGGCTAGGATTGAAGGTGCTAGGGTTGTGGAGGTGTGTGGTGAGATGGGGTGCCAACTTTCCAAGTAGAAGCTTCTTGGAAATTTCCTCATCTCATGAGTCACTTTCACATGGTGAAATATCTCCACCATTGGATCTCATCAAGATCCAAGCTATGATCATATGATGCTAGGGTTTCTAACCCTAGAATAGGTCAAGGAACCCTAGGTCACCATACCCTAATACACAATTCCAATCCATATTCAATTCAAGCACTTAGCTTAAATTAAAATGACCAATATATATAATTTAAAATCTACATAAATCCATTTTTTATAGAAATTATATTTTTCTCCCGAAAATTGTCTGGTAAAAAACAATCAGGACAAAACCACATTTTAGTCTAGAAGATATTCTGAGTTTACCTCATCGGGTTCAGAACAGCTCATATGTCTGAAATCTCTCAATTAAAACTGATAATTATTAGAAAAATATGTAATCATGTGCAATACACAGACGTACACGGATTAATATATAAAAATAGCCATATGCTACTTTGCAGGGTATTACATCAGGTACAACATTTACTCTCAGTCAATAACTACATAGTCGACTGCATCAAGTGAAAACACACTTCAGTATCATTAGCAGCTACTATTCTTTATCAGCAGCTTCAGTATCAGCAGTAGCAACAGTAGGTGTATTTGTATCACTACTTCCCTTCACATGTATTCATACTCATATCATTGCCTTCTCCTTAAGAGAACCTTGTCCTCAAGGTTCATTTGTAGCTAAAGATAAAGAAATCTGAATAGGGTACTTCATACCATGTTCTGATCTCCAATCCAAGACCAGAACTGATTTTAACATCAATAGCATTCAAGCTAAAAATGACAGCATGTTCCTGATTTTTCTTTGTAACTCTCTTGAACCATATATGATTTGAATGAATTCAAGCCTTGCTTGCTGGGACTCACCTTTGAGAGCAGCGATTTCTGATAACAGTGATATTTTCTTCCTCATAAGCTTTATTCTTCTCTCCCAATTTCAGCAAATAACTTTCTAACGTTTCTGTCCTGATCTCTGCCTACTTCCAGTTCTAGCTTCATTTTTTCATGATCAGAGAATAATTTGGAGTTCCATATCAACATGTACTGCAAAATTTTTGATTCCATCCATGGAGTCTAATATCAACATTAAGCTTCAAATTATCAAATAACACTTGAGATTGCATTACTTTAATCCCTGTACTCCACTTGATGGGCAACCAAATTTCAAAGACCTAAAACTTCCACTTAACACCCATGATTTGGTATGGTAAGAAGCTTGCTAATGATCCAAAAATTACAAATCCTCTACCTCTGCAGCTCAGTAGTTCCAGGTTTGCTTTTCACTAGAATGCATCAAATGTTCTGCTGATAAAATCGTGTCTACATCAGTTGAATAACTCTTGCCTTCTTCTTCAATCAAACCAACTATCTCTGAAGCTTCTTCGGAGAACTTTTTGTACACTCAAGCTCATCTCTTTTCTTGCTAAACTCAAAAATCTCCTGAATGACCTAAAGAGGCCAGGAGTTGCTTCCACCAAGATCAAAATTGTGCCTAATTCTCTGGGCTAATCTAATTGTTTCCATGTATAAATTCTTACCGCCAACTGAATTCCTCTAATTACTGACTTTGCACCCTTCTTCTGCATTAGAGATAGAAGCTTCATATCACTCTTTGGAACCCCATAAGCATACATTACAATTTCATTATCAAGGATGAAATCTCCACTTACACCACTAACTGAGTTACTCCTATATCCATTTTCAGCATTCAAAGGCAACATAGTAGAAGAAAACAACTCTCTAGCTTCTACTCCCTCAATACTCATTGCAACTATACTAGGTTTCTCATAAAAAACTTTAGGATTTGTTTTATAATCATCTTGTTGAAGTAGTGATTCTTCACTATCTAATGTCGGTTCATCATTATGGTGCTTGGCCTCTTTAAAAACAAGCTCTGGAAACCACTTGGACATTCTCACAAACGGTTTGTGGCCGATCTGAATTTGAAGACAGAGACTCCAAAAACTTGGCACCTTGATTTTTCTCCAAAAATTTCCTCATGCAGCTTCGCTAGCTCAATTGCATTAAATAAACTCTGAGGATTATAAGCTACCACCTTTCTCTTAATTTCTGATTTAAGTCCCAAAAGGTAACAACTAAAAATCAAACTATCCCCTAAGCCATTTGTTTTACTCACTAAAGTTTTAAATTCCTCCAAGTAATTTGCTAATGATGATGTTTGATTCAACTTGTAACTCCTGTTACCTCGTATTCGTATTTTATACGGTATTTCTCTCAATTGTACTCTTTTGTCTATTTGAGATTCCGTATTTTATTTCTATTCGAATAAAATCATTATTTTTGTCTCAACTCGAATTTGTGGGTTCTTTTGTCAAATTCGATTGTGTGCCATCTTGCACCGTTCTTCATGAGAAATAGTCCGATTCTTCTCGTTTATCTTTCTAATCCCCATTATTGTGCTTTTTGACCATTTCTTCTGTTGGGCTCTTTTTGAAACGGATCCCCTAAACTCTCAAACCCGCAAACCCGCTAACCTAGTATTTAAACCCTACCCTAACCCTAATCTCTACTGTGTTAACCTAATCTCTAATCAAAACTACCGCCGCTATCACCTTCTCCAATCTCCTTCGTCCCCATCTTTCGCAACCGCCCAAACCAACTCCCGATCGCCTCGCCGTCATCCTGCTCGACCCCACAGCACCACAACTCCATCACCTTCGACTTCGCCTCGTCATCCCCACCGCAAACCACTCCGTCACCACCGCCATCTCTCCAACCTCCGTCTCCGCCATTACCCAAAAAGCTTCGAACCCAACTCCGACCATCGCCCCACTCCTTACCCATCACCTCGCCGTCCTCGTCGACCCCCACAGCCAGCACCTCCACAACATCCTCCGTCGCTTCGCTCGACACACACCGCCGAACAACCCAACGCCGCTCTCTCCCCTGTTCGAAACCCACGAACAGAGCACCTCGCCGCGCGTCGCTTCTCGACGTCGCCGCCGCCTCGCCGCACTCCGTCGTTGCCGTAGTCGCCGCCAACGAAGCAGCCGCCGTCACTCCTCTCTCTCGAGCGCTACTCAGCCGAACGAAGAAGAAGAAGGAGGATTTGGGCGGGAGCAGATCGAAGCCGTCCGATCTCTTCAAGATCCGTGCGCACCGATCGCTGTTCGGTGTTCGTCCACAGCGGATCCCACAACGGTGTTCGCTGTTCTGGGGGTGGATCCGGTGCACAGGAGTGATCTGATTGGGCGATTTCGCTGTCCGCTGTTCTACCCGCAGCCGATCCGAAGTTGCTGTCCGCCGTTTTGGGCCGATCGTGTGTGCAAGGAAAGCTCGATCTCAGATCAGTTTTTGGACGCGCATTTCGAGGATATTCCCGGGGATTTTTCTACTCTATTTGCTTCAACAAGCGGAGATTTCAACCGTCGATTTAAGGCAAGTAACCTTGTACATCTTATTGTCCTAGTACAAGTCTCTTTGAAATACCACATGTAGTTAGTTGTGACTCTCCTTTGAATATCATAGTATATCAATTTGAACCTTCAAACTCACCAATCTAAGAGTCACAAAACTTCCTCGCATTAAATAATAATTCAATTGGACTCCTTTATCCCCTTGAACTTGCGAATCACATGGACATATGAATTAAGGACCCCTAGAAATTGTAGACGCATATAAATTTAGTGTTTTGGCAATTTGTGATTGTTATGACTTGAAAAATATTATTATTCGCTGTTTGATTCCCATTACCATGTATTTGTGCCACATAATGATTTTAGACACCAAATTACATAATTCTATGAAATCTACATTAGTGAATTATTTCCCTATGTTGCTGTCTGGATTTTCTTTTGAGGTTTCGACCCTTTTAACTTTGGAATTTGGGCCCGAGGCCTGAATATGAAACGTAGATCAGGATGTGTAGATGTCGATAGACTCCAGAATGATTGAATTTGGAGTTACGGTCTAGGAGATATGGCTGTTATACTGCAGCTGTATCAGTAGGCGCAGTTTTGTAAAAACTGCTGTATATATTGACTTTGCGAATTATTTTAGCTGTACAAACAGCGTGCGTTTGACCCCAAATTTTGTGTGTAGCTGCTGGACATCATCTAGGACATCCCTAAATTTTTCTAGAATTAATTTACAACATTTACTTAGGTGTGCTTGCTTGATAAGAGTTAATAACAATAACAAGCCGGGGTTATGGGAAAGACTATAGAATGGACAATATAGATAAGTGTACTCGGAAGGGGGCCCGTGTTTCCCAATACTTGGTTCATGAACTTGTTGTATCTTGTTTGATTCATGGAGTCGGTTACTCGGCTCATGAACTTGTTTGATTCATGAACGCATTGTGCGGTTCTTGAACTTGCTTGTGGATTCGCGAACTTGCTTCGTGAACTTGTTATTTAATTTTCGATTCATGAACCAAGGCTTGCTTGATACTTGATACCTGAGTACGCCGCCCTATAAACTCCATTACTAGGTCTAAACGAAATTGTTTGACTGTAGCAACCATGTAGTATAATGGATGCATGTCGTGCTACCTAGATAGTAATTACTACTAGACTTGAACTTGATAACTTGAACTAGACTTGAACTTGATAACTTGAGACTAGATAACTTGATAACTTGAGCTAGACGACTTGACATTTGGACTTGACATTTAGATTTGACATTTGGACTTGACATTTGAAACCTGACATTTAAATAACATATGACACTAGACTTGAGCTTGACACTTGATATTAATTACCCTTATAGGTGTACCTGACTTGTGTTTCACCACTAGAAGTTGTTAACCAACCTAGTTATTAAGATGTTCCCTCTTGCTAGCTAGTCTTGAATTTGCCTACTACTTCTCATAATTCTTGCTATATTCTTGATTCCAACTCTTGTCTTTTCCTTACTTGTACTTGCTTTCACTATTTGTGGCCCTAGCTTGCACTAAGGGCATTTTCCCTTGTTTCCCCCTTTGTTTCCTGTTTATATTACTAAACAGACTTGGGAGACAAGCTTCCTGCTGGGATTGGCGAGCAGGCATTTCAGGTTTTGCTTGGAGCAAGGACCTGTTTAAATGGTTGCTTTCCTTAAGGTATTTATTTCTTCTGCTGTTTAAGACTTGTTTCCGAGTTACACTTGATTCAGACATGGGAACTATTTGAATATTATTATTTGTTTAAATTGTTTCCTGTTGCTTAATAATTATTCATGCATGCTTGGTTATATATATTCATCTTGTATATTCTTGTTATGATGCTGGGTTGATCCTACAGCTTATGGATGATGTAAAAAATCATTCGCTGGGCTTCGTCACGTGCTCGTATTCCATATTTTTGGGAAGCGGGGCGTGACACAACTCAAAAAACATCCGAATATAATCCAACCTAGGGTTTTGATCAAGAATCTCATGATTAGAAAAAGAAAGATTCCTTACATTGCTTTGGAAGTCTTGATCAACTGCAGATGACTATGAACCCATCGATCGATCTTGCCATCAAGAATCGTCATTCTGTGAAGCAATTCCCTCATCGATGTCGTTACGCTTCGTGACTATTCGTTGTGATGCTGCGCAATCTCATGCGATCCAATGATTTTCTTAACCACCGATGCTCTCCATCGATCAATCGATCCATCCGCCATGGTTGAAGCTCAAATCGATGAATCACTGATCCAATATCTGAATCCACATCAGTGAAAGCACCAATCGATACAAATATAATAGAATTGGGGAAGAATTTATGAGCTAGGGTAAGAAGAATCGAAGATATTGAGGAAGATTTGGGGAAGAATCAGAAAGAGAGAGAGAGAGAGAGAGAGAGAGAGAGACCAGGTTAGAAAGAAATTAAGAACTCAATTCATTCATTGCATAAAATCAAATCTATTACAAGGCTACTATTTATAGTAGTTACAATAAGGGTGCATATAGCACGTAGAATGCAGGTACAACAATTATTCTCAGTCAATGAATACATAGTCGACTGCGTCAAGTAAAAACACACTTCATTATCGTCATCAACATCATTATTAGCAGCTTCAGTATCAGCAGTAGTAGCAGTAGTTGTATTTGTATCACTACTTCCCTCCACATGTATTCATACTCGTATCAAAAAGGCTTACTTACATGACCCTACCAAGCTGTAATATTAATACTGAAGTAGACAAGCAATGGCAGAAAAAGATAATCTTGGAGATAATCTTGGAGATTTATTAAAGTAGACAAGCAATGGCAGAAAAAGTAGGTTATGAGTCCACTCTATCTGAATCGGTTAGGAAAGATAATCTTGGAGATTTACTAACTTCGGGGTCCAGAAAAAGATATCATGAAAGGGAAGAGGAAGTAAAGGAAGTAGAATCCAGTCAAGCTTCAGAAATATTTTTGGCTAAATACGATTCCCCTAATGATGACGATCTCATAGATGCTTTGAAGAACATTGATGAGGATTCTCCCCTTACGATTGCGACTCATATTTGGAACATAGAGAGGGAGGTTAGAGTGGAGGATTCCCCATCGTCGATAGTCCTGCTAATCGATAGAGGAAAAGGGAAGAAGTTGGCTATAGAGGACCGCAGGCGTAGTTCCAGACAGAGGGAAATGCACGGGGATCATCCACTTTCCAAAGATGAACTCATTGCTTCTGCAGCAAAAAAGAAAGTTCCTGTCTCTGTGTTGGCAGGTGAGTCTATTTATAATTATGCAATTATAGATTTTATTCCTGATTCATTGCTATTTAATCTAGCCAAGGTTTGTCGGGCTGAGTTGAGTTGTGAGGGAGATTCGCAAGTAGAATGTATTAAGAGGTTTTGAGAGTGGGCCAAGGGTCCCAATAGTCTTTGATAGACTAGGTTCCTTAGAGTCTCCCCCACTGTTTCCCAATGGTGTACGCCTTTTGTAATGTTAGAGGTTTGAATTGTAGTAAGAAGCGTAGGAAAATGAGGAATACGTTGTCCTGTCATCGTTTGTCCGTAATCGGACTTTGTGAGACTAAGTTGGTTAATCCGTCTTCTGGATTGTTGGAGAATTTGGTCCCTAATGGGGATTGGGTGTGGTACTCTAAACCTTCGATTGGTCAAGCTGGGGGCATCAGTGTCGGTTTCAACGGTGACCTCTTCAAGTGCTTAGACGTCATGATTGGAGATTTCTCTGTCTCGGTGAGACTTAGTACTAAGAGTGAGGATTTTTGTCAAGTTTTCTCTGTGGTCTATGGACCAAACGAGGCTGTAGAGCGGTCTAGGTTCTGGGACGAACTTATCTCTATTCGTTCTAAGTGGGGAGATGCTTGGATTATTGGGGGTGACTTCAATATTACACGTTTCTCCTATGAACACCTGGGTAGAGGGTGTAGCCGGACTGAGAGATCTAACTTTAACGAAGTCATTAACTATTTAGAGGATCGGGAAATTCAGTTTTCAGATCGTAAATTCACTTGGTCTAATATGCAAGACCAGCCGATTCTGGCTAAATTAGATCATATTTTTGTTTCAGAGGAATGGGAGGCTCATTTCCCTCTGGCCACGGTTCGATCAGCCTTAAGGGTCACTTCGGATCACGTACCTTTGATACTGTCCCCTAGTAGGATAGATAGTCGTAGAGTGAGACCATTTATGTAACACCCCGCAAAATTGGAAATGATAATTTTTTTCTTGTGTGTTACACACTGTAACGTATTTTCACCACGTATTTGGATTTTCGTCTGTTTATGTATTCCCAGTATTGATTTTATCCTATTTGAGTCAACTAAAATATAATATTTTAATTGATGGAACTGCGATGATTCCCAGGACCACGGATTGGTGTGCGTATCGATCATAAAAGCTTAACAGATTTAATACGTGATCTAACCCTTTATAGCAGAATCTAGGGTTCACGAATTATACCTGCGATGAGAAGAAGACGATAGTTTCTAGCAACCTCGAGCCGTCAGCGACCCCAAGATCTTCTGCACGTATTCCTTCCTCGGGTTGGACGTCGTGTGGGCGACGGTCTACCAACCTTTCTTCTCCTTGGCTGACCTCTCTTTCTCTCCTTACGTGAATCACGAATTTAGAGAAAACTTTTTATCTCTGATAATCATATGACGGCCAGAGAATAGAGGATATATATATAAGGCTACGGCAGGGACCATGAGGAGAAATTAGGGTTAGGTCTCCTAACGAATCTGGGTATCCCGTGTTCAGTCCGAACACACAACCCAGGCCCATTAACAATAGCTCGGTCCACTAAAGAGCTATTGTTGCACTACCTTCCTAATCCCAAATTATATTTATGGGCTCCTTTTATTATATGCTCGTTCAGCTCCCCATGTTAAGATATCGAATGTCCGTCGATCAAATTAAGTTACTGACAACTATATTGATCAACATCTTTTATCCTTAAGTAGTACCACTCAACTTTATTTGTCATGTCGGATGTAATCCACCTGCAGGGTTTACATGACAATCCTTATGAGCTCCTTAAGGGGACATCATCAACCCGACATATCGGGACATGGATTTCTTTTACAATCAACAGCCCATCATACATACAATGCTATTACCCAATTCATAGAGGTTGTTGATCCATAATGAATCTCACTCTTTTATGAGTCAAAGTAATGCACACTGCATATACATGTCTGTTATTATATCTGGATTAAGAGCATAAGCATCCATAATAACAGAGGTGTTTGTTCTCTTTTGTAGTAAGTACAAAGAGAACAACCTCAAGTGGTCCTGTTCAATACACACAAAGTGTACTAGTGTAAACCTATAGTCAAGATAGACTAATACCAGATTACACTACAACCTTTCCAATGGATTGTCCAAGTCCGTCTAGGTTGTGAACTATTTATATATTCCATAGGGAACTGATAATATGATCTTCTGTGTGTCTCCTCACACCATATTATCAACCTTATAGATTATCAGATACTTGCATTAATATTATAATAAACACAATATGCAAACATATGCCCATATGATTCTCATTCAAAAAAAATAAGGAAATAAAGTTAATACAAAAGTGATGCTTTCAGTATATAACCCTAACATTAATATCTGTATTTTTACGTGCTTTTTATGTGTTTTCGATGCACGTATCAATTGCGTATTTTTCCATCACTAAGTGTGATATTTCTATGTGTATTGGCTATTTATTTTACGTGTTTGAACTCGTTTTATAAAACGAAAATTCATTTCCCACTATTTTGATTAAAATGCATTTTTCGATTTTTGCACGTATGATGCACGTGCTAAATTATCCATCTCTTTTCTTACTCTCATTTACCAATTTTAAGCATGCATAATTTTAATTAGCCTTCTTTTGACCCATGGACCTAAAGAATAAATCCTAGCCCAATAGATTAATTTAAGGGAAAGCCCACTAGGATAATTAAACTAGTTAATTAAAATAAAAGCCCATGGGCCAAGCCCATTAATAAAATCCTAAATTAAGTTGAGCTTGGACTAATACATGACAAGTTACAACTTTTGGTACGCATTTAGAGCTATAGAAAATTGTATTTATTTTGTGTGCATGTGTACATTTGTACACACTAGTGTGGCCGGATTATGCATGGGGGTTGACCGGTTTTGGGCTAGTGGGGGAGAGGAAAAGGTTGGGGTTATGGGAGTTGAGTTTTTGAAAGGTTGGGAGCATGAAGAGTTAGGAATTTAGGAGTTAAGAAAATGAAGGGTTGAGGGACAATTAAGGAAGGAATTATTAGGTTGAGAATTTTGCACTTAGACCCTAACAATATCCTATAAATAGCACCTCATTTCTCCTTCTCTTTTGCACCAAAATAAAATCAAATTAAGTGAAAGAAAAAGAAAAAGAGTAAGAGAGTTCTTGTACTTGGAGGAATTCTTGCTAGGAGAGGAGAAATTGCTAGGAGGAGAAGCTCTTGCTAGGAGGAGGAGTTCTTACTAGGAGCTAGGTATTGGATCCATCTTTCTCATTCCCAATCTTCAATTAAGGTGGGTGGTTTCATACTTTCTAGTTGTATAACATGCATGCTAAGAATTATAAATGAGTAATGTAAGTTAATATGGTTGTGAAATATGTAGATAAAATTCATGCTAGTATAATATGTAATAATCTTGTTGAGACTTAGTAAATATTTGCCACCATGCCAATTAAAAGAAGAATTCTTTCATAATATGAATCATGTTAGTATGTTTACAAAATTTTGTACATGTTGAGTATATGAAATTTGTTGAAGAAAGTTATATTCAAATCATGCTTTGATAACTAAGAAAGAAGAAAGAAAACAAAATGAATTTAGTTAGTACCATGAGATGTGTTGACATATGTGTATTTTGCCATGTTATAATTGAAAGTATAAACTATTGCATGAAAGAGTCCTTTTGTAAAATTCTCATGAATAAGTGACATGCTAGTATTGTTATAAAATTAAAATTTGTAAAAGTAGGAACATAAACTAGTTTTATAAACACTACTCAAGTCTTATACAAGTTTATGTGAAAAATGAGAAAAAGAATTGTTTAAAGAAGAGGAAATAGGGTTTTAATGAAGTTAAAATTGTTGTTTGCTATCTTTAAATTCATTCTCAGTCAAGAAGAATTTTATTTCAAATTCTTAGAAAGGTTTGATCTTGGATAAACAAGTTGCATGAAAAAGAAACTACTTTCTGAATAGTTTAAACAAAAGTACATTAGTACATTTTCGAAACAGAAATTATACTTGGACTTACTGGTTAGCTAGTGCAACACAGAGTACTGTTTGTGAGGGATCTTGGGTTCAAAACTTGATAGTCACATCTATTTTTAATTCCTTTAAATTATTTTCGAAACTGAGGGTCAGTATATGACCATTTCGGCTTAGGATATTGACGCCAGAGTCTAATGGATTTACTGGCTAGCAGGTCTGGGTCAGGGCGTTGACTGCGGTTGACCAAGGGTCATGGGTTCGAAACCCAAGCACCTTCTTTTGATTTTTTTAAACCGCTTTTTCATATGTGAAGATTTTTAATAAAGAAAACCTTAGATATAAAGCCTTAGTATTAATATAAAATGAAATGGAAATATTAAGAGATAGTTTTCTTGTAAATTTTTGAAGTATAAAAAGAAATGGAATTTTTAGAATAGAACTTTGTGGTGAAGAAAAGAAAAGTATTATTTTGTGAAGTGATCTCTTTAAAGAGATTACACTTGTATTTTGTTTAAAGAAATATTTTATAGTGAAGTGAGACATTGTAATAGCTTGGATATATTATGAAATTTCATGTGATGAAATTGTGTTCTTGAAAGAAATTATTCTTTTGCTTATAAAGAATGTGAATGGATGAATAGATCATGAATAGTGACAAGACTAAGAAAAAGATTGCTTTGTGGATAAGATTTTGATCATTTGTGAATAAATCAAAGATGAAAATATCTAGGTTTAAGACATGTTTATTGAAGGGTATGTGTACCCATGGATTCTTGTACATGAAAAAGTTTGTGATTTAGAGTTAGTGAGACCTCGGGTACCGGCACTATTAAATTGAAAAGAGTTGAGATTATGTTTGAGATATGGCCATGGAGCTATCTCGTATTTTGTTGATAAAGTCCGGTAGGAGGTAAAACAAATTCTAGGCTTGGAAATTTATTCATGTCTTGAACTAAATAATTAGGTACATAAGTGAAGATGTAGTGAACCTTGGCAAACATAAGTGGGTTGCTTCTATATAGTTGGCGGTGGATCTCTGTGGCTATAGACCCAGTTGGCAGACTGTGGTTGCTCCGTGGGAGATGAGCTTTTATTTTTAAATCTGGAACTTAGCGTAGTTGGGCGGATATTTACCGTACTCCAATGTATATACGTATACCGGGGCTAGAGGGGCACTTGCGGGATGATTCGCACTATGAGGGATCTGTTATAACAGCGAGCGAGGCTGGGATCAATATTCGTGGAATGATCTAAACCTTACTTTATTACTGGGTAGTTTCATGGCGAGGGATCGAACCCTTTATTGTGGAGTACGTAGGTGCTTGCTCTCGGACCTATGTAGCATGGGATGCATAGAATCCAAATAAGTATGCATTAGTGTCATCCTAGTATAAAATGTGTGCATTAGGCATTAAGACATGGCATACACTTAGATGTTTAGTGTAGTCACAATTTAACACTTTATTGTTCATTCAATTTTTGTGATTTGTTAAAGTAATGAGATCGTTATATGTACGGCATAGAGAGGATAGCCGAGTATAACATTTTCGTCAGTTGTAAGTGACTGACGTGCCCACAGCTTAATATTTAGGTAATGGACTTTTATGAAGAAGTAAAGATGTTATGATGCAGTTGATGATTTACGTTGTTACAGTTGTACAAGTTGTATTTTATTTCATTGTTGTATTCTTTCGCTGTAAAAATAAAGATGTAATGAACTCTGATGTATTATTGAAAAGTTTTAATTTCCTTGTAAAATTGTATAAAGTGAAGTAAAGATCCTGTGAAATCTCGAATTCGGTCTTATTTGAAATTCGGGGTGTTTCAATTTAGGTTTGAAAAGGCTTGGCTTAGGAAAGCTTCCCTACGTCCTTTAGTTACATCTTCATGGGATACTCATCTTCAGAGTAGGGAGGGTATTCATGGGGATGCCATTTCTATTTGGAATGCTAAGATCCTTAGACTCAGGGGAGTTCTGAAACGGTGGGCAGGGCCGCAGGGGAAGAGAGTAGACGGGTCAAAATAGCTAAGGACCATCATGTGGATCGTATTCACGCTCCTGAGATTTTAGAAGAGGATAGAGACATTGGGAGTGATGAACTAGTCGAACTCCAAAAGGAAAGAGCCGATTTGGACAGTATCTTTCAAGCCGAAGATGATTATTGGTGGCAAAGGTCACATGTGAAGTGGCTTCTAGATGGCGACACTAACACAACATATTTTCATAGGATTGCTAATGGACAGAGAAGATCAAACTTCATTTCAGGTCTTCAGATAGGGGGAAGGTGGATTTCAGAGGTGGACCTCGTCTGAACCCATATCGAGAACCATTTTAGAGATCGTCTTGGTGTCTCGAGAGACCAGTTCTGCTCGCTTAACAATACCTTCTGGTCTCGCCCGAATGCCCACAGCTTAGAGGTTTTGGAAGCGCCTTTTCTGATTAGCGAAATTTTCTCTGCCGTCAAAGAGCCCGGACAGGACAAAGCTCCTGGCCCCGATGAGTTCCCTATCTTTTTTTTCACAGCATTCTGGAACGTTATTAATGTGGATCTTTTCCGTATATTCGAGGACTTGTTTGAGAACCAGGCCCAGATCGATCGTCTCAATTATGCGAATATCGTGTTAATCCCCAAAATTGAGGATGTTAAAGAGGTTGGAAATCTTAGGCCCATTAGTCTTTTGAAGTCATCTTTCAAAATTATTACTAAAGTCCTGGCTAATAGATTGAATCCATGGTTGAATCTCATTATTCACCCAACCCAAAGTGGTTTTATCCCTGGGAGAGATATCCTAGACAGTGTCGTTACTGCCCACGAAACCATTTACCAGTGTGATAGGGATAGAGAAGAGGGGTTTATGCTCAAACTTGATTTTGAAAAAGTATATGATACTGTCGAATAGGGCAATGTCATCGAAGTACTTCAGTCTAGAGGATTCGGCCCCTATGGACAGGTTGGATCAATTTGTGCATTAGGGGTGGTAAATCTGCTGTGTTGATCAATAGGGAACCCAGTAATCTCATTTTGTGTAAAAGGGGTCTCAAACAGGGAGATCCGTTATCTCCATTGTTATTCACCCTCATCGCTGATGTTTTGTCAGAAATGATTCTGCACTGTACCAATCAGTACCTTCTGAAAGGAATTGGATGCTTGGATGGTAGGCGTGGTATTCCTATCCTGCAATGTGTTGACGATACGCTCCTTTTTGGGAGGAATGAGATTCACGAAGTCCTTATTTTCAAGGCCATTTTAGTGTTCTGTAAGGCCTGGAGTGGATTGAGAGTCAATTTCGAGAAAAGCAGTCTCATCAGGCTTGAGAGATGTGATAATATTTCATCAGCTTTTTTGGCTAATGTTCTGGATTGCAATGTAGGAAATTTTCCCATTAAATATTTACGAGTGCCGTTGCGTCTTGGGAGACTAATGCGGAGTGATTGGAACACCCTTATTGAGCGTATCGAGAAATGCCTGCCCGGTTGGAAGAAGAATCACTTGTCATTTGAAGGTCGAATCACCTTAATAAATGTTGTTCTCTCTAACGTCCCAATTTACTGGATGTCGATCTATGAGTTCCCCGCCTGGGTTATCAACAAAATTGATAAGATTCGTAAAGATTTTTTATGGAAGGGGAGTGAAGAGGATGGTAGGGGGCTTCCATTAGTGAAATGGAGTCTGGTGTGTAGAAGAAAAGAATTCAGGGGATTGGAAATCCTTCATCTTCGAGAGATGAATCAAGCCTTATTATGCAAATGGTGGTGGAAAATTCATTCTCGTTTTTCGATTGATCAAGGGTTCGTTTGGGCTCGTTACCGAGGACGTAGACGATTCAGGTTTGGGGGAGGGCAGCATCGTCGAGGTGTTTCTCCGGTTTGGAAAGGGATTGAAAAAATAGGAGAGTTATTTCATTCCCATGCACCCAGCATGGTGGGGAGTGGAGTTGACACTAGATTTTGGTTAGATTCCTAGGCTAGCCCCAATACACTAGCTTCTCTCTCCCCCGAGATTTTTAGTGTCGCTCGCAACAAATTTGCCTTGGTGGCCGATTATTGGGGCAATTCATCGTGGCATATTCGTTTGTCTGACCCTAGTGAAGTTTATGGTCAGAGTCTGTGTGCTCCCATTTATTCTCTTCTAGAAGGTAGGACGTTCATCGATGGGAACTCGCAGGATGTGAGGGGTTGGAGACTTGCTTCCAATGGTCAATTCTTAATCAATTCAATGTATCGTACGCTCTGTGATGGGGGTACGAGAAGTGCGGAGAATCGAGTAATTTGGAGTTTGAGTGTTCCACATAAAGTTCAGGGCTTCTTGTGGCTAGTTTTAAAAGATGCAATTTTTACTAGAGAGAATTTATTTAAGAGAGGCCTAATCACGAGTGCTTCTTGTCCTAGATGTAACTCCCATGTGGAATCTGTCTATCATCTTTTTCTGGAGTGTATTTAGCAGACGCATTTGGGAATTAATCCTTTTCAGGTTTGGCCGTAATAGATTTTCCTTTAGTGTCATCCAGCTGTGGGGAGATTTTAGAGAATGTGAGGGTATTCCGGAGAGACGAAGGGAGTGGGACTATGTTGTGGCGGCATCTTTGTGGGTCATTTGGCTAGATAGAAATGATTTGTGCTTTAGAAATCATTCTTCTAATTTTCTGCAATTGGTCTATAGAATTTTTCCGCTCACTGCTTCTTGGCTTGCCATTCTAGGTTTGAGGAAGAAGGCTCGTGCGGATCCTATGAGTCCTAGAGATGAAGTCAACAGTTAACCAGAATGGCTCTTTTCAGTTTAAGACATGGGGTAGCTCTTGGGATCTTTTGACGGTGTTGTATTTTGGGTTCTTCTTTTTTGTTCACTATTCCCATTGTATGCTGTACCCACTTGTACTGTTTATTTTTCTGATTGCTGTTATATTTTGGATGTAACTGAAGATGATATATATATATATGAGACCGATGGCACTTCACATGCCATCCTTTATTTCAAAAAAAAAAGAAACACAAGTTGGATAGATTTGAGAGGAATAGAGAATAACTTTTTTATTGTGATTCAAAACTTGGAAGCTAGTCAGTAAGTTATGATGGTAAGGTACGTAACTTTGTATGGACATGCAATCGATAAATTGACCCTATCCTGACGTTGTTCCACTGTAAATCACTACTTATCGCCTTCCAGAAAGAGATGAATGTACTTTTCTATCAATAACATTCAAATATATTTACGGGGATGCTTTCGGATCGGATATGGATCAGATATCGGCAATACAAACATCCGTACTCGTATTCTAAAGACAGATTTGGATTTGGGTTCGGATTCGGATTCGGATTCGGATTCGGATTCACGGATATGACTCGGAAAAAAAATCGGACATGGTGTATCGAATACGGATACGAATTCGGATATCAAATTAATATTACATATAAAATAAATGCATAAAAGGAAATAAACAGAAATTATATATAAAAAATTAACTCAATATATTAATCACAAAGAAAAAAGGGGTAATGTAGGTATTAAAAATAAGGGTTTTCCCATATAGGTCTCTAACAAATATTTTAATTCCATATATCTTACTCATAAATATTTAATTCCTATAAGTACTTTTGAGTGAGTTATATGGAATTAAATTTTGATAACAAAAGTGGTTGTTTGGGATTGATTTGATATTGTAAGTGATTTATATGGAATTAGGTATTTGTGAGTGATGTATATAGAATTGGCACATTTGTTAGTGACCTCTTTGCTGAGAGTTCCATTCAGACAATGATGACACATCCTCACATTTAAGCAACGAAAGTCAATCGACAAACAAGACTATTAGGAAGAACACACTCGAGACAAAAATACAGAAAGAAAATTAAATTGAAAAGAAAAACTCAGGATGCCTATAAACAGGTAATAACAGCTCATACTCAACATAGTGATCTTTGGGTAGATCTAAAACACACAAATATTAGTGAGATAGACTTTCATTTATCCACTGTAGTAAACACATCATGTTTGGACAAAGCAGATTACTGAGAACATATTTCTTCAACATATTAATTGACTAAGAGATCTATATGTTGAGCTTAATTAGTTTGGGAACAAAGCCAGGGTAGGCTTCCATATGTACTCTCATTAGTGTAGGCTCTCATTATTTTGGATACCTGTGATGGAGGTTCAGCATTAAATAACTGGAGACAGAAAAATTTTCTTTATATAGTAAAGTTTAGCATCTCATTTTACTTCCTGCCAATATCAATCACCTTGCACAATTAGCTCACTAACTGGCTCGATTGAAATTATGTTTTCTATCTCCATATGTACATAACTCACCAACCCAAATGAACTATGCTAAAATTCTACTTGAAAAATTAAAAAAGGGTAACCACCAAGAATGAAATATCCTATAATGTTTCCAGTAGATGAAGGAAGATACATAAACGAAGTAACCACAATTTTCTAACAAGCAAAAATATGAACATGTAAAGAACAAAACAATTACTCCGAGATTAGAGCATGACGGCATAAAAAATGACAGCGTATTATACTAGACACACATCTGCATATGTTTTATATATGAACATGCATGTATATATAGAAAGACAGTATAAATAAATACATTATCTACTCAGCAAAAGAAAGGTGTTTCAGGAGTAGCCAAGGACGACGCCAGTCATCACAGTCAAACATGTTCATCTTAGTTATTCTACTTAATAGATTGTGTATCTGTTGAGCCTTCAAGTTCTATATGATCTGCTAAAATATAGGACTTATTTTACAATTGGAGATACAATAAAAAATTCAAAAAACACTTTCAGCGGCATCCATAAATTATGGGAAACCATAGCAGATGAACGATTACCAGAGAACACAGAGCGAAAAAAAATAATTGGTCAGTTGGGTATTCGGTGATCATGATGGGATTGGTCTCACATCCAGTAGAGCATCAAATCAGCTTTGCACCTACAGAAGCAGGCTGGATGGCGGTAAGACTTGTTGGACATGGGCCCATTTATTGGTGTGAGATTCCGATCAATGATTTTGGATAATATGAAATGTTGAAATATAGTAATTGTATATTCTGTTTCCTAATTTATAGGAGACAGATTCCCCAAATTTCTCATCTCCCCAATCTTCTCTCAATCTCCTCTCTTTTTCTCCAAGAATGTAACTCTTATATATAGATATATACAGTAGAGAAATAAATCAATAAGAATAATAATTATTTTTTCCCAAATCTGTTTTCAACATGGTATTAGAGCCTAAGTTGTCCTAGGCTACCTGAAGAAGATGATCCCGATCTGATCCTCGCTGTCGTCGATCCCATCGCTGACCCCGATCTTCGTCAACCCGATCCTCGTCGATCCCCGAATCCCTAACCCCAAACTCCCATCATCTTCATCGAGACATCGATCCGCTCCTCCTCGAACCCCAAGCTCTCATCGTCTTCCTCAACATCCGAAAACCGAAACCTCAAAGCCCATCATCGTCGTCGAAGTCAGATCGTTGTCAAAGTCAGAACTTGCTTCAGATCTGAAATTGAAGCCCAATTTTTCCGTCAACAGATCTGAAGCCCTAACTCATCGACATATGTCGATTGTCATCGAAGTCGTCGTTCTTCGGTCACCATCGCTCGCCGAAGTCGTCGAAGTCGTCATCGAAGTCGGATCGTCATTGAAGTCGTCCTTCTTCTACATCTCCTCCAGTCACCGCCGCCCGTCACTTCCAGTCACCGCCGTCCGTCGCCTCCAGTCACCGCCGCCCGTCGAACTCCCGTCACCACGGCCCGAAGCTACTACCATCGATCAATGGTGGCATAGGTTGAAGATCAGATCCACAATTGATCAGATCCAGATCCTGTTTGCTGTTGGGCTATCTTGATCTAATTTATTTAGATCAGATTTGCTGTTGTGCTCTCTTGGTGTTTGCTGTTTTCCGGTGTGTTTGGTGTGGTGCTGTGCTGCTTGCTGTGTTACTGTTAGTACTGCTTGTTGTGTTGCTATTTGTTGTTCTTCATCATGGAGTCAAGGAAGTGTACTCATTGTGGCAAGGTCGGCCACACGAAAGCTCGTTGTTATAAGATTATCGGCTATCTGAAGAATTGTGATTATAGCAGAGATACTCAGAAGAAGAACTGCAACCGATCCACTGTCACTGTATTATCTACATTAGTTACAGCTGCAGGTAATGATGGTAAGGTATTTAATATTTCTGTCTCTGTTATGAATAATGTATGGATAATTGATTCGGGTGTTACCGACCATATGACTTTTGATTCTAGACAAGTTCAAAATTTTCAACCTTCCACCAAATTAATTGTGTCCACTGCCAATGGTGATCTTGCCACTGTTACTGGCGAGGGTACCATACCTCTCACAAACAACCTAACCTTAGATACTGCCCTAGTTGTGCCATCCTTGAATTTTAACCTATTATCTGTTGCTCAAATAAGTATTGCCTTATATTGTATTGTAGTCTTTTGGCCTTCACATTGTGTGTTTAAGGATATTCGGACTCGCAAGACGATTGGTTATGGGGTTAGACATGGGAAGCTCTATTACCTGGATTTAGAATCTGAAAGTTCAACCAAGTTGACTCAAGCTCTAAGTGTGGAAGAATTTAAAGATGAGAAGAAAAAATCAGATATTTGGCTATGACATCAACACCTAGGGTATGCTTCTTTTGGTTATTTGAAGAAATTATTTCCAAGTTAATTTTTGAAGTTGGATATTTCTGCCTTTCGGTGTGATGTGTGTGAACTCACAAAAATTCACTGTGTCTCTTTTCCTCCAAGTCCAAGTAGAAGCTCTCTTCCATTTATGATTATTCATTCTGATATTTGGGGTCCATCTAAAACCACTACATTTGGAGGAGCCAAATGGTTTGTGACATTTATTGATGACTGTACTCGTATGACCTGGATTTGTTTGATAAAGTCAAAAAGTGAAGTTAGTGGCTTGTTTCAAAATTTTCACAAGCATGTTATGATTCAGTATAAATCACAGATTCAAGTTCTTAGGAGTGATAATGGCGGAGAGTACCCGAGTTCAAATCAGCAATAATATTTAGTGGAACATGGCATTGTTCACCATACTACATACTCATATACACCTCAACAGAATGGGCTTGCAGAAAGAAAAAAATAGACACTTGCTCAAGGTGGTCCGTGCGTCTCTTATCCATGGAAATATGCCACTCATTTATTAGGAAGAAGCCCTTGCTTCTACTGCATACTTAATCAACCGAGTTCCCTCTAGTATCCTAAACTTTCTCAAACCATTTCAAGCATTAACTGAAGCTGCGAATGCACCAAAAGTCGTCAACTTGCCACATCGTGTGTTTGGGTGTGTTGCATTTGTTCATCTTCATCAGCATGAACGCAATAAGTTAACTCCTTGAGCTGTCCGCTGTATTTTCGTAGGATATGCACAGGATAAGAAAGGGTATCGGTACTATCACCCACCAACTCAAAGGACGTTTGTGACTATGGATGTTGTGTTCCATGAAGATGAGATGTATTTTTCTTTTTCAACGACTGAACTTCAGGGAGAGTAACGAAGTGAAGTTCAGACTCTTGGGTATGATGAAGGGGTTAGTGAAATTCAGACTCTTGGGTATGATGAAGTAATTACCAGTTAGAACGAACAACTGGATACAAATAATGGAAAAAACTTGAATGAAGAGCTAGCAAAGGAGGAAGACCCTTACAAATAAGTGCAACCAAGGGAAGAAGCCCCTCTTGAAGAAGACCCTCTTAAGGAATTACAACCAGTACCGAATTTCAGTGAGAGTGAACCGTCAGAACCCAAAACCAATCGTCATCGTTGTCCGAAGCTCCTAGAAGAGAACTCCCGCACCGTACTAATAGAGGTATTCCAGAACCCACTTATGAACCTGATCCCACTAGTAACATCAAATATCCCATAAGTAATTATGTATCCATTCACCGCTTGTCGGAATCAAATAAGTCATTTGTAAATCAATTATCTACTGTATCTATTTCTAACAGTGTGTAGGAAACCCTTACTGATCCAAGGTGAAAAGCAGCTATGGATGAGGAGAGAAGTCCTAAAAAAAGAATAAGACTTGGAAGATAGTCGAGCTGCCAGCAGGGAAGAAGCCAATAGGATGCAGATGGATTTATACGGTAAAGTATAAGTCCGATGGTTCAATAGAGCGATACAAAGAAAGGCTGGTTGCCAAATGATACACTCAAACGTATGGAATTGATTATGAAGATACATTTGCACATGTGGCAAAATTCAATACTGTTAGAGTCCTACTATCACTTGCTGCAAATCTTGACTAGCCGTTGGAGCAATTTGATGTGAAGAATGCATTTTTGTATGGAGAATTGACATAAGAGGTTTATATGGATCTTCCACCAGGGTCAAACAGATCAGTCCAACACAGCCATAAAGTATGTCATTTGAAGAAAGCATTGTATGGACTTAAGCAGTCACCAAGAGCTTGGTTTGGGAGATTTACAAAATTAATGAGGACATTCAGATACTATCAGAGTAATTCAGATCATACTCTGTTCCTAAAAAGGAAAAAAGATAAAATTACTGCTCTCATTATTTATGTGGATGATATGATAGTAACTGGTGATGATCTTGAGGAGAGGAAGGCATTAAAGAATTACTTGTCACAAGAGTTCGAAATAAAAGATCTTGGCTCTTTGAGAAACTTCCTTGGTATTGAAGTTTCTTGCTCAAGAAAGGGGATATTTTTGTCTCAAAGAAAGTATGCTCCTGATTTATTAAAGGACTGGAATGTCCGCTTGTCAGCTGATTAGTATATCGTTAGAAGAAGGACTGAAATTGTGCAACGAAACTGATCATGTACCTTGTGATAACGAAAGATATCAGAGAGACGATTGATTTATCTTGCACATACACAGCCAGATTTGTCATATGTTTTAAGTGTTGTAAGTCAGTTTATGCATGCGCCTCGAGAACAGCATATGGATACGGTGATGCGAATTATGAGATATATTAAGCCTACTCCAGGAAAAAAGGTCTTATTTGCGAAACTTGGTCACTTGAAGGTTGAGGCATATACTGATGCTGATTCGGCAAGATCGATCATTGATAGGCGCTCCACTTCAGGATACTTCACCTTTGTTGAAGAAAATTTAGTTACATGGATTAGCAAGAAGCAAAATGTTGTTGTGCGTTCTCGTGCAGATGTTGAGTATCGTGGAGTAGCTTTAAGTATAGCGAAAACTTTATGACTGAAACTCTTGTTGCAGGACTTAGGCTATGGTCCGAATGAACCTATAAAGGTATATTGTGATAGTCAAACAGCGTGTGATATTTCTGCTAACCCGGTTCAGTATAATAGAACGAAACATGTAGAGGTGGACAGATTCTTCATCAAAGAAAAAATAGATGAGAAAGTCATTGAGATATCGAAAGTGAAGTCAGAAGATCAGCTCGCAGATATCCTAACCAAGGTAGTTTCGAATCAGCTTTTCTTGAAATTTGTTGATAAGTTGGGCATATTCAATATCTATGCACCAACTTGATGGGGAGTGTTGAAATATAATTGTATATTCTATTTCTTAATCTATAGGAGACAAATTCTCCAAATCTCTCATCTCCCCAATCTTCTCTCAATCTCCTTTATTCTTCTTCAAGAATGTAACTCTTATATTTAAATGTATGCAGTAGAGAAATAAATCAATAAGAATAATAATTATTTTTTTCCAAATCTGTTTTCAACATGAAATTGGCTAAATGTATGTTACTAAATGTATGTTACAAGGACTGTCTTCACGATTACTTGCATAATGGTGATTGGTGGGTGCATGTCCTTGTATTAAGTCGATTTGAGCATCTCAGTTACGGAGTTAGCATTTAGCTTTCTTGGGCCGGTTTGGATCTATTTCAGTAATTGTAAGCTTATTTAGGACGGTAGTGTTTCCTAATTATAGTATCTTTGTAAATTCAAAGTGTTTCTGGCTTGTTTATTGTCATGATAGGGTGAGATTTTAGACATGGTGTGCTCTATTTTCCTCAGTACTTGATCTCCCATGCTATGTTGTCACACAGATCGGGTCTGGCTCAACCACTAATAGGTGTTTTCTTTGAGTTGTTTCGTGTGCGCACTTAGTAATCTTGGTGTGGTTTTTTATTTGGGAACCTCCAGCCTCATTTTAGTATCCAGGTCATATTCCACAATGAGACATTGTTTGGTGAGAGAGGACGACGTGCGGATATGACAATTGGTTGATGCTAGACAGAGAAATCATAGATTTTGTCATTAGTATATGTGGTGGTCCAGGCCAGTGGTTTGAGGTATTAGCAGACTGGCAGCGAGTGCTGGAGCAGCATTACAGGACTTGTGGTGATCATTTGAATAGCCTAAGCAGTAGCCATGACTCGATAACTGGTCTCACAGATGGTTGAACTTTGTCACGCCTAATTGCTTTTTTCTTCAGAAGAGAATGAGTTAAGAGGTGCAACAACAAATGCTCTTAATAGTTGAAGGCAGCACTGGTTTAAAACCAATTTTCACAAGGAAGGCTTGGGTTTATGGATTAGACGCAGGGTGCGAACAACATACAGAAAATCTAAAACACAACAAGACGAACACAAATTTGGCAGTGTAGTGCTGCTAGAAATAAAAAATGAAAGTTGGCCAGGACTCGTTATGGGGATGAAGGATAAACACAGTGATAAAAGGATCTTATTGTCCAGATTCAAATCAGACAAATTCCATTGCTAGAATGATGCAGGAATTGAAATTGATCTACAATTAGTGTTGTCTGCAAAAAGGATAGGATCTGAAGTGGACCAGATGTTCCAGGGGTTTATCATTAGATCTTTTAACGTTCCTATGGTACTGACCGGGCTTATTTAAAACCAATTTGGAGTGAGAGAGAAGAGCAATGCAAGTTCGTTAGTGTCACAGTAGATCAGTGCATATCAGACCAATGGGAGGTCATTGGTAGGCATTGCAGGGAAGTGCACAAGATGTGGTGTAAAGGTTGTGATATGGCTAAAAATGGGGTTAAATCAGAACCGTCCAGATTGGGCGCGAATCTTGAAACTCGGGGGTAAAATGGTAATTTCACATACAAGGTGGATCCAAAACGGGTACTGGATCTCCTTCGCACGAGACCCATTAACCCACGAACGGGTCCACACCGATTGGGCACGGGTCCCAACCCGAGGCGAGCCCAGACCAGCAAGAGACAAATCAGGGCCACTGATTTGACCAAGTCAACGGGCCTGATTTGCTCTCACCGGGAATCAAGGGGTTAGTTTCCTAAACAGACTGTGAGGATTTTTCTCCTAGCAGTTACACTGGAAACCAGGCCTCTGATCACTCCCTTGGCGACTATAAATACCTCCCCTCTGCCACCGTGACCAGGTTAATGACTTTTTCACCACCTTAAGCTCTTTCTTTAATCACCACTGGTTACTGACAAGAGCGTCGGAGGGTGCGTCGCCGGAATCAACCCCGGTGTCTCGCACTTCCTTGCAGGTTGCGGCGGGAGCAAGAAGGCTTGGGTCAGCTGTTCAGGTTTTTTTCGAGCTCACAAATTCTATCTGTTTACCCCCACACCGAAATCAGCGGTAACAGATTGGCGCCGTCTGTGGGAAAAACCACACGAACAGCCTCAGCCCCTTCCTTGTCGTCCTCTCCAACCATGCCTCCAAAGAAAGTCAGATCGAGAGGGTCCAACCGCGGAACCAATCCCGCCGACCCTACAAAGGAAGCCCCTGTCAATCCTATTCCACAGCCCGAACTTCCTCCTCCGGCCCCGCAGGGCCAACCTCCTCTTCCCAAACAGCAACCCAACAATGGCCCTTCCGGACATAACGGTCGGAGGCAGAAACAGCCCTTCAATCCGGACCATGTCTCGGTCCATAATGAGTCCTCGGACTCAATGGCTTCTCATCACCCCGACCTCCGCAACACGATCCTGAACCGCCAGAAAGACGAGTATCTCCGCACCCACCTAGACGAGAGGCGGGCCCGAGAGGGAGCCTCCCGCCAGCATCGTGGTGAGCGCTCGCCTCACCGCCGAGACGGCAGACGGTCTCCGGACCGAAGGGGCCGAGCGGCATCGCCCGAGCGCCGAAGGAGGAGGCCACATTCCCCCACGGATCGGCATCATTGCAGGAACAACGACGCGCCCATCACCCGTACCGAGTTCCTGCAATTCCAAGACACCGTACTGCAGGCTCTCAACCTTCGGCAGAACATCCAAAATGCCCAGAGGGCTCCAACGCCCCCAAGGGCTCCCAGTCCTCGTCGCCGAACCCGAAGTCCTTCCCCGGCTCCCAGCCGCCAGTAGCAGCACTACAGTCCTCGCCGATCCCAGGACTACCGGCGCCGCAGTCCCCGCTCCCCTTCCTATGAAGAAGAGTCCGGGGGATCGTATGATTACCAACGGAGGGACGATGCCCTCAACCGCCGTCTTCATGAGGTGGAGAGGCGCATTGATCGCATGGACAGAGAGGAGGAGTCCCGAGCAGGAACCGTCCGCCCCAGCAGACCCCCTTTCTCTCGGTCGATCATGGCGGCCCACATACCGAGGGGTTTCAAACCTCTGCAGTTTGAAACGTACTCAGGGGAATCCGACCTAGTTGATCACGTTGAAAGCTTCAAGACCCTGATGCTGATCCATCAAGCTTCCGACGCCGTGCTCTGCAGGACCTTCCCTGCCACCCTCAGGGGGTCGGCTCGGGAATGGTATTCTAGACTCGCTCCCTCCTCCATCTTCTTGTTCGAGCAGTTTGAAACACTGTTCATAACTCACTTCGTGAGTAGCAGGCGAGCTGAGAAGACAAGCCTCTCCCTACTGAACCTAAAGCAGGAAAGGGAAGAGAAGCTGCGGGACTATGTGAAGAGATTCACCGCAGAGGTCAGGTCTATCGCCTCCTTAGACCAGTCAGTGGCGACCGTGGCGTTCCAGTCGAACGTCCTCAACGCCAACCTCCGATCGTCCCTAGCCAAGAAGCCCCCGCATAACTTCGCCGACCTCCTCTTGAGGTGCGAGAAGTATATCGAGGCAGAGGAGGCTGAAGCCCTCCCGACCTTCGGGGGGCCCTCCTCTGGGTCGAAGAGGAAGGCGACGGGGGAAGAGGGGTCCAAGAAAGCGCAGAAGGACAACGACGGTCAGTGCCGTCCTCCCCCCAGGTTCGAGAAGTTCACTCCCCTCACCACTAACGTCTCCACCATCCTAATGGAAGTGGAGAAGGAGGGAGTCATCCCCCCAGCTCCGAGGATGAACACCCTGGCGAAGAGGAGGAACAAAGATAAATGGTGTCGTTACCATCGGGACCACGGCCACGACACGAACGACTGCCGGGCATTAAGAGATGAGATAGAAGCCCTAATCTGGAGGGGGCAGTTGGCCAAATTCGTAAAGGCTAAAGATCGGGCGGATCGCAACACTCCTCTGCCTCGGGGGGCTAACAAGCGCTCCGAGCGACGCGAGGAGACACCCGAGTTCGAGGAAGAATGGGTTCTGCACCTGATCCACGGAGGCCCCATGGGAGGCTCCTCAAACTCCTCTCGGAAGGCCTTCGTCCGAGAGGTCAACTCGGTTCACAGCGCCCCTCCTCCCAAAGGTCTCGGTGTCCCTGTGTCTTTCTCCGATGAAGACCTCGAAGGGGTCCGAACCCCCCACTGTGATGCCCTCGTCATCGACCTCCGCATGGCCAACTTCAAGGTGCAGAGGATCTTAGTAGACAATGGGAGTTCGGTCAATATCCTCTTCCTCTCGGCCTTCCGAGGCCTGCAGCTGTCCCGGGACCGTCTCAAGCCGGCCGGTTACACACTCCACGGGTTCACGGGGGTCCCAGTAACTGTCGAGGGGATGATAACCCTAGACGTAACTGCTGGAAGCACCCCTACTACCCGGACCGAGCTGATGGACTTCATGGTCGTCGACGTCCCGGCAGCGTATAATGTCATTCTGGGCCGACCCGGCCTAGCCGCCTTGGAAGCTGTCCCCTCGGCGTACCATCTTAAAATGAAGTTCCCCACTCGGTCGGGAGTAGGGGAAGTCAGGGGAAGCCAAGAGATGGCTCGGAAGTGCTACATGACTTCCACAGGGGGACCAGTGCTCTCGCTCGAGACACTAGAAATCCCCGAGCCGAAAGTTCGGCCAACGTCCGAGCCGGCAGACGAGTTAGAAGAAGTGCTCTTCTCGGACGAGGACCCGAGTCGAAAGTTCCTCATCAGCAAGTCCTTGCCGACCGTACTGTGCTCTGACCTGATTAAATGCATCCGGGATAACCGTGACCTGTTTGCATCGTCGGCCGCGGATATGCCCGGCATTTCTGAGGAGTTGCTGGTCCACTGCCTAAGTGTTGAACCGGGGTGCAAACCGGTTCAGCAGAAGAGACGAAAGTTCGCTCCCGAGCGACAGCAGGCCATCAAGGAGGAGGTGGATAAACTGCTGAAGGCCAAGTTCATACAGGAGGTAAACTACCCCGAGTGGCTCTCCAATGTTGTAATGGTCAAGAAGTCCAACGGCTCCTGGAGAATATGCATTGACTTCACCGACCTGAATAAGGCGTGTCAGAAGGACCCATTCCCCCTTCCAAACATCGACACCCTCATTGACGCCACCTCGGGCCATGAGCTCCTCAGCTTCATGGATGCCTTCTCAGGCTATAATCAAATCCGAATGTTCCCTTCGGACATTCCGAAGACCTCCTTCATCACCGACCAAGGCCTCTACTGCTACCGGGTCATGCCGTTCGGGTTGAAGAACGCGGGCGCCACCTACCAGCGCCTCGTCAACAAGGTCTTCCAGAGCCAGATAGACCGGAACATGGAGGTGTACGTTGACGACATGCTCGTCAAAAGCGTTCGAGGCACTGATCACGTGGCCGACCTCCAGGAGGCCTTCGGCGTGTTGAGAAGGCACAACATGCGGTTGAACCTGAACAAGTGTGTGTTCGGGGTCTCTTCGGGAAAATTCCTCGGCTTCATGGTAAGCCAGCGAGGAATCGAAGCTAATCCCGAGAAGATTAAGGCCATATTAGACATGGCCCCGCCTCGGAACATCAAGGAGGTGCAGAAGCTTACTGGTCGGCTCGCCGCTATCGGTCGGTTCCTTTCGAAGTCGGGGGAAAAGTGCCTCCCTTTCTTCAAAGCACTAAGGGGGGCTAAGGGTTTTGAATGGGGCCAGCTACAACAGGAATCGTTCGACCAACTGAAGGCCTACTTGGTGAACCCCCCCTGCTCAGCAAACTGGTCCCAGGCGAGACTCTCTCCGTCTACTTGGCTGCTTCCGAGCAGACACTGAGTGCTGTCTTGGTGAGGGAGGAGGACCGGGCCCAAAGGCCTATCTACTATGTGAGCAAGGTGCTTCGGAACGCCAAGCTCCGCTATCCGAGGATAGAGAAGATGGCTTACGCCCTGGTCATGGCAGCGAGAAAGCTTCGGCCGTACTTTCAATCCCACTCGATCGTTGTCCTCACCGACCAACCCCTAAAGCAGATCCTCCACAAGCCTGAGACCTCGGGCCAGCTAATGAAGTGGTTCATAGAGCTGAGCCAGCATGACATCTCTTACCAGCCTCGGACGGCAATTAAAGCGCAGGCCCTCGCCGACTTCATCGTAGAGTCCACTATCCCTGAGGTCGGCCACGTCCCGAATGGACCCCCCATTTGGACAGTCTTCGTGGACGGATCCTCCTGTAACGAAGGAAGCGGCGCCGGCATCATCCTGAACGGCCCTGACGACTTCGTCCTCCAGTACGCGATCCGTATGAACTTCAAGGCCTCGAACAACGAGGCGGAGTACGAGGCACTCATTGCTGGTCTCGAACTTGCACGAAGTGCTGGGGCGCAGTGCCTCCGAATCCACAGTGATTCCCAGCTTATCGTGAACCAAGTCTTGCGCGAGTACGAGGCCCGAGACGAGCGGATGGCGAAGTACCTCGCCAAGGTTCAGGCCCTCATGAGCCGGTTCGAGCAGGCGCTCATCCAGCGGGTCCCTCGTGAAGAGAACTCACAGGCCGATGCCCTCTCCAAATTGGCCTCATCCTCCCTACAAGGTCTCGAACAGACCGTACTGATCGAAGTCCTCTCTAGGCCGAGCATAGAAGACGAGACACCCGGCTCGGTGGAGTCATTGCCGGTCATGTTACAGGATAATTGGATGAAGCCGTTGGTGGAATTCTTGAGGGACGGGGTTCTGCCCGAGGATCCCAAGGAAGCACGCTGAGTCAGAACTCGGGCCGAGCGCTATGTCTTGATCGAGAGTATCTTATACAAACGCTCCTTCTCCCAAATAGACGGCCGACCATACCTAAGGTGCCTCTCTCCAGAGCAGGCCGAATATGCCCTACAAGAGCTCCACGAAGGCATCGGCGGGGCACACTCAGGGTCCAGGTCCTTAGCCCGAAAAGCCTTGAATTATGGATACTTCTGGCCGACCCTCCTTCAAGACGCCGAACGACACGTTCGGCAATGTAGCTCTTGCCAGAGACACTCCAGCATCCGTCGCCTCCCTCAGGCCAACCTCGCCTCCCTATCAAGTCCTATCCCCTTCGCAATGTGGGGGATGGATTTACTAGGGCATTTCCCTCTGGCTCCGGGTCAATTCAAGTTCTTGGTCGTAGCCATCGACTACTTCTCGAAGTGGGTCGAGGCCGAGCCCCTCACCACTATAACCGAGAACAAGGTGGTATAGTTCTTCTGGAAGAGCATCATCTGCAGGTTCGGCATCCCCCGTGTCCTCGTGACGGACAACGGGACTCAGTTCACTGGTGTAGCATTCCGAGCTCTGTGCGACGACCTCGCCATTCAGCAGCGCTTCTCGTCCGTCTCCCACCCTCAGTCGAACGGACAAGCAGAAAATGCTAATCGGCAGATCCTCGCAGGCATCAAGAAAAGGCTGGACAAAAGTTCCAAAGGCTTATGGGTCGACCAACTCCCCAACGTCCTATGGAACTACCGCACGAGCAAGCGGACCCCCACAGGCGAGTCTCCTTTTAACCTCACCTATGGGTCCGAGGCCGTGATACCCTTCGAGGTCGGAATACCTTCCCCTCGGCTCGCAGCCTATGACGAGGAACAGAACGCCAGGGACCTCAGGGCAGACTTAGATCTGATAGACGAGCTGAGGGAAAGAGCATCGATTCGGCAGCAGAATTACCGAAGAAGGGTCGAGTTGGCATACAACAAGAAGGTCCGACCCACCAACCTTAAGCAAGGGGATTTAGTCTTGAGAAAACTGGCCATATCCTTTCCCAATCAGAAGAGCAAGCTGGCTCCGAACTGGGAAGGGCCGTACAGGATCACGAGGGTAGTTCGGCCCGGAGCATATCGTCTTGAAGATCTAGAGGGCAGATAAATTCCGAGGACCTGGAATGCCGACCACCTCCTAAAATACCAAGAAAGCGCTCCGGCGCCACTCTAAGTATCATAGGATATCGAGCCATTCCTGTCCTTTAACTTGTAACCTATTCTCATAAATTGTACTATGTAAAACGGTTCGCCGTCGATTATCAATAAAGAAATCTCTTTCGTATTTGTGAATTTGCATGCTTCTCTCCCCTCTTATCATCTGCTTTTTAAATTTTGATTTCAACCAATGGTTCGGAGTTCACGTCCAGCTCGACTTCACCTCCTCGGCTCGTCCCCGGACGAACTAGGGGTAGACCGTCGTTCGGAACTGCTCCCACAACCGTTGAACTACACCGATGGTTCGGAGTCCAACACTCGGCTCGACTTTACCTCCTCGGCTCGCCTCCGGACGAGCCAGGGATAGATCGCCGTTCGGAATTGCTCCCACAACCGTTGAACAACACCGATGGTTCGGAGTCCAATACTCGGCTCGACTTTACCTCCTCGGTTCGCCTCCGGACGAGCCAGGGGTAGATCGCCGTTCGGAACTGCTCCTACAACCGTTGAACTACACCGATGGTTCGGAGTCCAACACTCGGATCGACTTTACCTCCTCGGCTCGCCTCCGGACGAGCCAGGGGTAGATCGCCGTTCGGAATTGCTCCCACAACCGTTGAACTACACCGATGGTTCGGAGTCCAACACTCGGCTCGACTTTACCTCCTCGGCTCGCCTCCGGACGAGCCAGGGGTAGATCGCCGTTCGGAATTGCTCCCACCACCGTCGAACTACAACGATAGTCCGGAGTCCAACACTTGGCTCCCAGTCCCCCCAAGCTTGCTTCGCGGCAGACTAGGAGTGATCCACCCCTCAGCCTCGCCAGTGGAGGAATACCGAAGCTACGTTTAGCCGCTTAATCCGAGCAATCTTGCCTAGCAACCGAAGCCCTACGCCTTCGGTCGGCTACCGAGCAAGTGCCTTTCCGACCCTGCAAACGGAGAAAACTCACTTTCTCCTCAACTTTCGTGCATGATCTCGATCAGACGGCCCAGATCTTGCCACCGACGCTAAACGACAAGTTAGCATTTTCTTGGAAACTGAGCCGCCTCGAGATTCGTGCCAACATCCAACGGTTCAGATCTTGCCACCGACGCTAAACGACAAGATAGCGTTTTCTTGGAAACTGAGTCGCCTCGAGATTCGTGCCAACATCAGACGGCCCAGATCTTGTCAGAATCGCTAAACGACAAGACAATGCCCCGTCAAGAGCTCGTTCGCTTCGAGACTCTCGCCGACGGCACTATGTGCCCGGCTCCAAGACCACGGCACGGCCCACACACTCACAAGCAAAATAAGAACGCAGAGCAACAAAGAGAATTTTATTAATGATCGGCACACAATACAAAGCAGTCTTTCCATAGTTACGAAGTTTTGGGAAACAAAAAAAATAAAATATATATATATATATATATACAACGCTGACCCATTACACTTGGTCCTCAAACAGAAATGTCTTCACCGGACTCTTCGGTCGCTAACCCTTCCGCTTCGGCTGTTAGCTCCTCCACCTCTTTCCGAAGCTTCGCCTCCACGGTCTGCAAGTGATGGATCTCATAGACCAAATCGTCTCGCTCGGTTATTATCTTCGACTGATTGTGCCGAATACATTGGACCCGAAGAGCGTTGCTAAAAGCAGACTGCGAGTCTTCATCCTCCCCTACGGGAGTCACCTCGACGATCCTACCCTCCAGGCGTTGGATCTCGGCATCCCGTTGGCCGAGGACGGACTGGAGGTGGGCCCGCTCGCTCTCAGCCCGACGCAACTTCAGCTCCACGCCACGAAGCCGCTCTCGGCGCTCCAACGAGCTGGACTTCGTCGCCCCTGAAATCACCTCGGTCCCAGCGTCCTCGTTCGTGCTGTCGGAATCCGAGTCATGGACTGCCACCACGAGCTGAAAAGAAGGGAAAACGAACAGCAAAATTTCAATATACAGCCGAAGTCCAACACTTGGAAATTTTTTAAAGAAACTTTCAGGTTCGCATTCAGATATAATAGTGTTACAGACGGCCGAACCGACCCCACAATTAGGTTTTACAACAACCAACAAAAATGAAAAACAACATGATTAGGGCCTCTTCGGAAGGGGAACGCTTCGGTTTAGGGAAACGCGAGGACGACGAGGCCTGCCCTCCGAGCTCGATCCTAAACCAACGAAGCGCGACCCCCCTTCGCTGCTGGCTCTAACTGCGGCGCCGACCGAGGCTCCGCTCGGCGAGACGGCCAACCTGCTCTGAGCGTCGGCTGGACTCCGCCTGGTCATAGGCAAGCGTGTCGCAAGTTCGTAAAATGTAATCCCTCTCTCGCTCTCTTCGCGGGTACACGACGTGCTCCGGACGTTAGCTCTCTCGAGCAGGGGCTTGAGCGACACGACCTCCTCCTCCAGTTCGATGATTCTATCCCTCAAAGCATCATCCTTTGCCAACTTCTTCAGTCGAGGGAGCCTCGACGAGCCTGAGGCGTTGGCATTATCGGTCGCAAGCCATCGGTAATGGGTGGCCTCGATCCCCCTATCTATAGTAATCCTCCTAAGCTTGTCGACCTCGGCTAGCAGCTTCTTGCGCTCAGATGACACCTTCTCCAGCTCGGAAGCAAGTTTCTCTTCTTCCGCCGAACGACCTCGCCCCGCTACCTCCAAGTGTCGGATTTTGGCCGAGAGCACTTCGTTCTTCCGCTCGGCGACGGCGAGCTCCCCACCAAGCCGCTCGACCTCGCCCTCGAGAGCAGAGACCGGGGGTCATTTTCGTTGCTGCGCCAACTCGCGACACTTCGCCCTGGCCAGCGCCTTTACCTCCTTCAGTTCCAAAAATAAGTAAAAGCGCTTGTCGCGGCTCAGTGACAGCTCTCGCTTCGTCTTGACCAACTCTTTACGGAGGTACGAAACCTCCGTGATCGGACCGAACTTCACCTGAAAAGCAGAGATAAATCCGATGGGACAATACATGGAAACATCTACAACTAATCACACGCAAATCCGAGACTCAACACTTGGATAAATTTTGGCCAAACACACTGTTTTCATTCAAAACCGAGGAGAAAGTTTTACAAAAGCGGTGGCTAGTCCGCAGTTAGGCTTACAAAAAGAGACAAAACAACAAAAGACTAAAAGAGACAACCGAGTCAGGGGTCGACCTTTTTGCCGCTCGGGTCCGTCGACCCCCCGGTCTTGTCCTCGCCGTCGCCGTCGCCTTCGCCTTCGCTCCCGCTCTCCTCCTCGTAGTCGTCCCCCTCCTCGCCCTCGGCCTCGGTCTCTCCTGGGCCTTCGACACCTTCCGTTTCTCCCTCGGGGTCGAGTAGCCCCTCAGGAACCTCCTCCTCCCCTTCCACGGGGTCATAAAAACGGTAGGAGGACGTGTCAAAGCCCGGGTTCTTGGCGGCTACGTGGAGCAAGGCTCGACCGTAGGCATCCTCCATGTTCTGGAGCATGTGTTGCGCGGCCTCCTCCTGCACGGCCTTCTTCACCTTCTTCACCTTCTTCTGGTGTTTGGCCATGATCTTCTCGGCCCTCTTCCGAGCTTTCTCCGCTTCCGACCGAGCATTGGCCAGCGCCTCTTTTAGCTCAGCAACCTCCTTCTCCGACGCCTCAAGCTTGGCCGCCGCATCCTTCGACAGCTGAATGGCGTCGGCCAGCTGCTTCTCCAACCCCGCCACTTCAGCAGCCCTCTTCGCCGAGAGGAGCTGCTCGGCATCAAGCAGCTGCGTGGCCTTGACACGCTCTGCCCTCTCCCGTTCATTCTCCTGCTCCTTGCTTGCAAACTCCTCGAGCAGGAAATTGAAGTGGCAGAGGGTCTGAAAAAGAACAGCACATTAAAACCCGAACCAAAGGACTTAGAAAAATTCTAAGAAAGAAATTTTGATGAGGGAGAGCACGGCCTACTTACCGACATAGTATTCCGAGCAATCTGCATCACGGCGTCCCCTGCTAGCCCGGCCTTCAGGGTCGCTCGATCCTTTGGGGTCGGCAGGTGCCTCACCGCCTCCATGTAGATGTTGCCGTCGCCCAAGAAGCCGTCGACGTTCATCACCTACCAGTCAGGGATGAAGATCTGCTTATGATGCTCGGTCAAAATCGTCTCCGCCACGGCAGTGAGGGGCGGAACTTGGAGGGACAGCACCTCCTTCACGCCGAACGCACCGCTCGACGAACTGGGAGCATCCCCCTTCGAGGGCGGTGTCGGCGCACCCGAGGCAGGAGGGTCAAGGACCATGACTTCCCCCTGCTCGAGGACCATGACCTTCGGCTGGTCGGCACCCTTCGCGACCGAAGGCTTCTTCGAGGCTCGGCTGTCCTGAGGCCCCGCCGAAGGCCTCTTCTTCTTCGCCTCCTGCTCCGATCTGCCCTTCACCATCAGAGCCTTGTAGTCCAGCTTCATTGTCTCTGCACAAGCCGAATGAAAAAAACTTAGAAAAACTTTCATGAACTTTAAGCAAAGAGTATAAATACCAGAAGCATACTAGGGTCGATCGGACTGAGACCCCCTCGGAACAGATCCTCCTCGGTAATTTCTCTCCAGCTTAGCACTGGCAGGGTGAGGAGCTTCTTCTGGACCTCCGTCTCCTCGTCACTCAGCACCGTCTCCTTCTTGGTTCGCTTGGGCAGACCATCCTTCGCCCAAACCGTCGGTATCACCCACGGCACAGGGGCTCGGATGAGGAAGTACTTCTCCTTCCAATGTTTGATCGAGTCCGGATTCTCGATCAGCTTCACGCCCGTCCGGGGCGAAAGATAGAACCTTTGTTCGTCTCGCCTTGGTTGACAAGGTCGGTAGAGACTCCGAAAGAGGAACATACTCGGCTTGGCACCAACCTCTTGGCATCGGAGGACGAATGCCATGACATGCCTCCAAGTGTTCGGCATCAGCTGGGCGGGGCTCAAACCGTACCATGTCAAGACATCAACAACGAACGGGTGGAGGGGGAAACGGAGTCCGGCAATAAGGGAGTCGACCGGAAAGACGCACACGTCTGACGAAGACTTTGTATTGGCTCGGAAACCTGGCCCGGGGAGGAGCAGTCCGTAGTCGGCAGGGATCCGGAAACCCTCTCGGATCAGGTGAAGGTCAGCCTCAGAAAGAGACGAGATGGTATGGTCCACCTCGGATAGCTCTCTTGGCTCATTCTCCTCCACCAACTTAGCCGTGCCTTGGGTCACTCTCTCCAAGGTGTCCTCGGCATAGTCCCGTACACCTCCCACGCTCGACAGAGCAATGGGCTGCCGACCGAACGCTCCCGCCGTCTTCGGCGTTTCCACGATCGTGACCACGGCCTTACCCTTCTGGGACACCGCCGCGACCTCCTTAGGCAGCTCGGCTACTTCGCCCTCTTTATCCAGATGAACGACGTTCTGATCGCTCGACTCCACTACCTCCTTCCCTTTATCCCCTCGGCCTACTGCTAGCTCCGAGGCGGGGGTCTCATCCGAGGACGTGATCTTAACCATTTTCTAAGAGAGAAGGGAGAGAGACTGACCTTGAAGTGATAGGTACGGTCGGAAAGTTTGCCGGAAACAAGAAACGCCTTGCCGCGTCAGCTAGCACCACCACCAAGGAGCTAAAAACTTCGAAGGCGAAAAGTAAGAACTGAAGAGAGAGAGTAAAAGTAAAAAATGAGACTTGGTCTGAGGGGGGGGGGGTGAAGATTTATAGTAAAAGGGAACGTCCCTTGGACTTCCAAACGAAAAAGTGCGACCCTTGGGCCGCTCTCGAAACGTCGCGAAGGCCCAACACAACTACCTTCTTCGCCAAGACAACTAGCTCGGTATACCGGGACCAGGAGCCAGACCATACGCCACCCGACCACGCCAGCAAAGAGACCGGTCGGCTACCGAGCAAGTACCAATCCGACCCTGCAAACGGAGAAAACTCACTTTCTCCTCAACTTTCGCGGATGATCTCGATCAGACGGCCCAGATCTTGCCAAGGACACTAAACGACAAGATAGTGTTTTCTTGAGAAATGTGCCCGTCTTGAGATGTGCGTCCTCCTCCAATGGCTCAGATTGTGCCACGTCGCTCGACTTGCCGAGACCCCCTGTCTTTGGTCGGCTGCCGAGCAAGTGCCTTTCCGAGCTCGCAAATGGAGAAAACTCACTTTCTCCTCAACTTTCGCGCATGATTTCGATCAGACGGCCCAGATCTTGTCAAGGACACTAAACAACAAGATAGTGTTTTCTTGAGAAATGTGCCCGTCTTGAGATGCGCGTCGTCATCTAATGGCTCAGATTGTGCCACGTCGCTCGACTTGCCGAGACCCCCTGTCTTCGGTCGGCTGCCGAGCAAGTGCCTTCCCGAGCTCGCGAACGGAGAAAACTCACTTTCTCCTCAACTTTTGCGCATGATCTCGATCAGACGACCCAGATCTCGTCGAGGACACTAGGCGACAAGATAGTGTATTTTTGAGAAATGTGCCCGTCTTGAGATGCGCGTCGTCATCCAATGGCTCAGATTGCGCCACGTCGCTCGACTTGCCGAGACCCCCTGTCTTCGGTCGGCGGCCGAGCAAGTGCCTTTCCGAGCTCGCAAACGGAGAAAAAAGACACCGAGCTACTACAACCGCTGGATCTCTCAAAAATTCGCGCCTGTCTATGATCAACGGCCCAGATCGATCCACGTCATAAATCAGTATTTAAAATCATTTTTTATCTATTTTAATCGACTTATTTATTTAAAAATTGTGAAAAATTGCTAGAAATTCGGGAAAATTAACTAAAAATTCTGGAAAATAATTAAAAATTCGAGGGTATATTTTTGAGCCCCCGAACGAACAATTATTGCCTAGAAAGTACTGTTAAGGCCCCCGAACGACTAGTAAACACATCGCAAAATTAAATAAATAGTCCGAAAAAATAAATAAAAGCCGTCAAATACTCGATATGGCTAGAGAACAGCACATAGTATCAAAAATTACTTCACTACCCCCTTCAAGATGCAAAATCCTCCACTTGGACTCCGATACAACTCCACCAGCCACTAAAACAGCTAAACTACTCCTCAAAGGCTGATCACGCTCAGTCTTTAGGAGTGGGGGGCTCGTGATGTGGCTAAAAATGGGGTTAAATCAGAACCGTCCAGATTGGGCGCGAATCTTGAAACTCGGGGGTAAAATGGTAATTTCACATACAAGGTGGATCCAAAGGGGTACTGGATCTCCTTCGCACGAGACCCAATAACCCACGAACGGGTCCACACCGATTGGGCACGGGTCCCGACCCGAGGTGAGCCCAGACCAGCAAGAGACAAATCAGGGCCACTGATTTGACCAAGTCAACGGGCCTGATTTGCTCTCACCGGGAATCAAGGGGTTAGTTTCCTAAACAGACTGTGAGGATTTTTCTCCTAGCAGTTACACTGGAAACCAGGCCTCTGATCACTCCCCTGGCGACTATAAATACCTCCCCTCTGCCACTGTGACCAGGTTAATGACTTTTTCACCACCTTAAGCTCTTTCTTTAATCACCACTAGTTACTGACAAGAGCGTCGGAGGGTGCGTCGCCGGAATCAATCCCGGTGTCTCGCACTTCCTTGCAGGTTGCGGCGGGAGCAAGAAGGCTTGGGTCAGCTGTTCAGGTTTTTCTCGAGCTCACAAATTCTATCTGTTTACCCCCACACCGAAATCAGTGGTAACAGGTTGTAAGCCCTCATGTGTTGACGGGCGCAAATGACTTCCATAGTCCAAACATGTTGTGGTGCATGGTGGGTACACTGGTCGGGTTAATTCAAGTGGACCGAGGTGAAAGATTGAGTAGCTAACATGAATGTTTGAGAATAGCATGATGATACAGTAATCATGAGTGCTTTCCCTTATTAAGCATGGATTCTAAGCTAATTACCAAAAGTTTGCCAAACCTAGCGGACCAAAATTGATTACCCTTATCAAAACCTTCTCGACATAGGCTTTCCTAAAAGTGCCAATTATACTCAACAATTTGAGTTTAGGGCATCTCCAACCCCACTCCATTTTGGCGCTGAAGTGGGGTTTGGCGTTGGATTTGGTCTCCAACCCAGCGTCATTTTGGCGAGGAAGGAGACGGGTGAACAGTGGCGCGCCATATATGGCGCGTTACTGTTCACCCAGCGGCAATTTTTTTTTAATTTTTAAAACCCCCTAAAGTTTTCTAATTTTTAATTAAACCCTAATTCAACATTTTCTTAACAAAGTTTATTACATTCTACTCCCAGAAATGAAAATTTAATTTATTTGTATTCTATTGAGGGTTATTAATTAAATATTTAGTATATTTAATATTTAGAAAATAATATGAAATGTCAATTACAATATATAAAAACTTTGTACATTTTAGGACGCCTTAATTAAAACTTCATAAACATTCAAATAAAAAACAATGCAAACTACATAATGCAAAATACAATAATCAAACTAAACTCGTGCAATAAAAAAAAATGAAAAATACATAACGCAATAAAATAATAACACACATAAGACTAACAATTTAGAAAGGCGGTAAATCGGTTCCGGATCTTCCACTATCATTGAAAAACTGTCCAAAAGCATCGGAGGATGGCCCTTGATGTTGTTGTTGTTGAGCTCTTTTCTGAATAATTCTTGCTTGTTCAACTCGGAATAGCTCACACACGTTTGAATCAGCAATGGAATTCAAGTCTTTTAATAAAACTTTATTTTCTTCCCTCATTGCTTTAAAGACCAAATTTTTCCGCTGAATTTCCAGAAGTTCCTTCCTGTCGAATCTGGTCTTTTCTAACATCTCCACCAGTTGTCGATTACTTTCTTTAACATCGTTAATATCTTCATCATTTTTTTCTTTTTCCTTTGTCTTTTTTTACCCCAATGGGTCGTTGCGATGAAGTACTACCAAAATTTTTTTCATCTAAATTTGGAGAAAATGAAGGCAACCCAGGGGAAGATGACATGGGAGACTCTGGAGTGGGATTATCTGACTGTGGCGAGTCATATTTTAAATTTCGAGCAGTTTGTCCTGCAGTGGGTACATTATCTTTAAATTTCTCAAAATCCTTAACTATAATCCAAACATGATCAAATTTGAATCCTTTTTTGAACTTTGAATCTTGCATGAATAATTCCTTCGCTCGACTAAACAGTAAATTATTGTGAACATAAGGTTAAGTAATCGGAATGAAATAAATAACTTTTGAATGTAAAAGTTTAATGAATACTCACAATATTCGCATCTGAGGCACCACTTGGATTCAAATTCTCTACTTGTTTCAGACAACCATTTAAATTTTTTTACTTCAGTCATTATAGTCTGAATTTGACATTGCACGGATCTTTTTGAACCTGGTTTCTTGATGCATTGTAACTTTTTTCCACACGAGACCAAAAATGATCTGCTGACTGGTACCTACCCGTAATAGGGTCTTGAGAAATTTTTAAATGAACTTGACAAAGGTGCACGTCTTCCCTAACAACGTATGAAGAAGCCCGGACAGTCATTTTCTTTTGAACAAATGGAATGAGAAAGAAAATGAGTGGAATGAGAAAGAAGATAATAATATCTCTATTTATAGATGTTAAGATTGTAGCCATTTAGATTATAGCCAGTTGGAATATATTCGTTGGAATATAGCTGTTCGAATATATTCATTTGGAGTATAACCATTTGGATTATAGCCGTTGGAATATAGCTGTTGGAATATATTCGTTTGGAGTATAGCCATTTGGATTATAGCCATTGGAATATATTCGTTGGAATATAGCTGTTGGAATATATTCGTTTGGAGTATAGCCATTTGGATTATAGCCGTTGGAATATATTCGTTGGAATATAGCTGTTGGAATGTGTTCTTTTGTAGTATACCCAATGAAATTTAAAAGTTGGAATATAGCCGTTGGAGTGTAATCGTTGGAGTCACTTCATTGATTTACTATAAATAACGTACTACAGCCTTATATCAATAACGTACTACAGCCTCATTTCAAATTTTATTCTTCTATCTTCCATTTGCTCAAAATAAACAATCAACAAACTTGTTCATTTTATTCAATTTGAAAATGAACTTCAATATTGGAGGTCCATCTAATTCAGCAAGTTCCACTTCATCTTCGGATGTCGACAATGATGCGACAACGATGAATGTTATGAAAAATTTGTTCGCCTACGAAGATGTGATATATCAGGGGATCGCTAACAATAACATGGTTCTTGCGCGCTACTTCAACCAACAAAGCCACCATGGTGGCTCGATTTCGGGCCATATAGTGATCAATCGCGATAGGGAAACTGCGGATCGTAATTTGTTCAACGACTATTTCTCCGAGAACCCACGCTACAGTGAAGTCATGTTTCGCAGACGGTATAAAATGTCTCGGAGTTTATTCCTTCGTATTGTTGATGCTGTCAAAGGTCATGACAATTACTTTCACCAAAGAAATGATGGACTTGGTAGAGCTGGATTATCAAGTTTACAGAAAGTAACAGCCGCATTCCGGATGTTGGTGTATGGTCTACCGACAGATGCGACGGACGAGTACATTAAAATAGGCGAGTCAACGACGATTGAAAGTATGAAGAAATTTTGTCATGCTATTGTGGAAATATTTGCAGAGCGATATCTAAGAACACCTACCGCTAATGATGTCACAAGGCTACTCCATGTTGGTCAACAATGTGGTTTTTCGGGAATGTTGGGCAGTCTTGATTGTATGCATTGGAAATGGAAAAATTGTCCAACAGCATGGGCTGGATAATATGCAGGTCGTAGTGGGCATCCAACTATTATTCTTGAAGCTGTAGCAGATTATGATCTTTGGATATGGCACGCATATTTTGGCATTCCGGGCACCAACAATGATATCAATGTGTTGGAGTCATCTCATCTTTTTTCTAATCTAGCTCAAGGTATTGCTCCTCCTGCTCATTATATTATTCAAGGAAAAGAGTATAACATAGGCTATTATTTAGCTGATGGTATATACCCAAAATGGTCCACTATTCTACAAAGTATACATCAGCCGCATGGTCGGAAGAAAAAATATTTTGCTATGAAACAGGAAGCATGTAGAAAAGATATAGAACGAGCATTCGGAGTTCTCCAATCACGATTCGCAATTGTTGCAGGACCGGCACGTTATTGGAACAATAACGTGTTACATGATATAATGACTGCGTGCATTATTATGCACAACATGATTATATAAGATGAAATTGATCTTCATGCACCAATTCAAGATATGAAGGAGGCTGCAGTTCCAGAAGTTGAAATGGTTGTAGATGAAAATACAAGATTTCAACAATTTATTGCTCGCCATAGACAAATCAAGGATAAAGATGCTCACATCGCGCTTCGTAATGCATTAATTGATCATTTGTGGGAGAAGTATACCAACTCAGCTGGTTAATTAAACCATACATATGTATTTTTAGTATTCCTATTTATGTTATTGAATGTAATATTTTGGTAGTCATTTGTTTTAATTAATGCAATTTTATTTTCTAAGTATTATATTATTTGTAGAATGGTCATTTTATAATAAAATATTATTTATCAATGTTAAATATTGAGGCAGATTATTGGATCAATACATTAATTTTTTTTTGTTTGTGGCTAATTGGTTAAATAGATAAATAGTGGGGAGTTAGAAGAGAATTAATTTAAAAAGTAGATAAAAAAGAATATGCTATGAATATTCCTTTTTGGAGTTAGAAATGGAGTTATGGGTTGGAGATGAAGTTACTGTTTGATGTGACAGTTACTCCATTTTGGAATAAAAGTTACTCCAAAATAGAGTTGAGGGTTGGAGATGGTCTTATTTAACCCATCAATGAACCTTTATCAAAACCTTAACATGTCATCCTATTCTTGGAAAGCTCAATAATAAACATGAAAACCTTTTCCTAGCACTTATAAAATTATCATAAGATTGTTATAAGAAGTTTTGCAGATGTGCACCATATATATCATCCCCTCGAGCTTCCCTTAAATGTAATAGTTACCTGAACACCTTCGGACCTTCCCATTGTGTGGCAAAAGTACATCAATTCATCCCCTATTTTGCTTCAATATTTGATTTTTCATCCTTCTTTCTACAACTTGCAAGAACTCTAAATTTTATACACATACACAACAAACCATAGATTCAGCTGCAAATGAGCTCAACCTCAAATCAACTACATAGCATACACATCAACAACATAAACAACCACCAATGCACCACATGTTGGAAGTATGCCTCAAATATTTCTGAAGATTTAGAATCTATTATATCATCTTGAGATATTTGAGAGAGATTTATTCCTAATTTGATTGGGAGAATATATTTGATTTGGGGGCTAAGTTTACTTGTGTTGCGGTTGTTTTTTGGGTGTGGGAGCAACAGATAATGTGAGTTCTTGTATTCGGGAGAATGACCATGATCCTGACCTAGGTTCTGTATCCGAGGAAAAGTCGAGTGGATTGGTTGGGAAAGGAGCCGACTTGCCGACCTGCAAAAAGAAGCCTGAAACAATATTTCCGGTGACAGACCCTCCGATGCTTAAGTCAGAAGACAACAATTTAAAGAAGGGGTTCTGTAGCAAAAAGAGTGATTACCTTGTAACAGTGCCAGAGCAGTATTATTTATAGGTCATTGGAGAGTTCGTTATGGAAAGATTCTCGGCCGGTCTTGGGGTCCCGTCGATATCGGATATGGCATTAATCAAATCCCTGCTTTGGGGTGGGGGAGGGGGGGTTGATTGTGGCGTAACCGACGGGATGACTGGCATGATTGGCGGGCAAGAGACCCGGATGGGCCGGAGGTATGCGATTGGGCCTACGGAAGGCCGTGGAGCAGGTTTGGTTTGGGTCCTTTGTTTGACGGGCGCTTTGAGCCCCAAAGGGCTTTATGATTCATGCAAGAATTGCAGGACGGGGGTCAATTATGGCTTTTACCCATATCATGAGCCCCCCACTCTCGGAGATGAGCTGTCGATCTTTTCTGAGGAGTAGATACTCATGGGAAAAGCATCGGCGACCACTACGAGTTGTGGTGTCTACCGTTGAGGTAGTGTTCGAGGCTTGGAGCCAGAGTATTGTTTCGACCTGTGAATATGAATTACGACACTTGTTGTGGATCTTAGCCTGAAGGAATCCTTTGTTGCGTCGGTTCCCGTGTTGGTAGGGGGACGCCTATCAGGCTTAGGTGCTAGCGGAGTGGGTGACGTCAGGTTCCTGTACCTGTGTCTTCTAACTCTGTCAGGTTTTGTGGGCTTCTTACTCTGTCAGGTTTTGTGGTATTAGAGGAGTTGTCGCGTGACAGTAGTCATTCCAGAGGTTGCATTTCACGAAATTCTAGGAGACGACACGTGCCGATGGTTCATGACGAAGTAGGCTTCTATAAATTTGCTCCCCCTTGGCGATTTAGGGGGGTTTGTTTTCTTTGCACCTAGAGATCCTTTTCACAAAATTGCTGCTCTGAGAAAGTTGACCTTGGAGGTAAGCCGATCGTCTTCTTCAGGTGACCGAAGTGGATTGAGGATTAGATCTTCCTTGGATGGACGGCCACAAGTTCCTCAGGTCGTTCTTCTCCACAAGAAAGAGGACTTTGAACACGAAGCCTAGCTTGGAAGACACCCGAGGCTCGCCCCAGACGTCAGGGGGTACAGGTTGTCACGAAGCCGAGGATCGGCTCATGGAGAAAGAGTGGACCTTAGATGAACTCTTAGGGGTGATGACGGAAACTAAGCTTATCGATGTCGGATTGTCCCCGAAGGTGAAGGTTGTCCTTGGTGAGGCCCTATTGGTCGCACCCCCTCGGTCTTCCAGATGCTCGGAGATTGTCTGAATGTATCCCGGTGACCTGGTGGATGAATTTTGCCTAGATGTCCTGCTTTTGCTAGTAGGTTGGTGACCGATGTAGACGGGATGAAGAATGTCTCGGCTTTGAACGACATAGAGTCGCTTCGGAGGGTCTATCACATCCCTCCCAAGGTTGAGCTGATGCTTCCGAACACTGATCTTTGGTTGAATGCTGATCTCTCCTGGGGGAGTTTTGCATGATGAACGTGGATATGTTCCACTTGGGACTGTGCTTCCCTCTTCATTCTTTTGTGAAGGAGGTGCTGAACTGGGCGGGCCTAAGCCCTTGCAATATGCGCCAAATTCGTAGAAGCAGCTGATGAGTTTTGTCATGATATGCCATGAGAAAGTGGTTCCTCTCCGCCTGAAGTATTTTCAGGTGTGTCTGGGTTTTAAAGTGCTGCCACTTCACCCCTACTGCTGGTATATCTTGCCTAGTCGGGGTACTAGGTGGTGCAAAGTCATCTTGATTCTATCAAGGGTTGGAAGCAGAAGTGCTTTGTGGAGCGCGATATCAAACCTTGGGATATCCCTACCAGATGGTCGTATAAGGGCCCGCCGAGCAATGGTCTCCTGTCAATCCACCACTTGACCTCGGAAGAGAGCATCAATTTTTTGAGGATCTTTGAGAAGGGTGCCTGCATTGACTGGTCGCAGATGTTAGAGGAGAGGTTGGCGGCAACAAGTTTGAGTCCTACCGGCTCGTGTAAGTTCTCCCTTTCTTGTCTCGTTACGTTAGTGCATTGCCTTGTCTGACATATGCTTCTCTTCGCAGATGCCGGTGTGATGATTGCTTCGGCGCCAAAGCCTTTGTGGGTGATGGTACCCAACCTTAAGATCAAGAGGAAGGTTGAGGTGTCAACTTCTGGGTAGTTCCTTAGGCGATCCAAGACTTCTCCGATTCATGATCCTGAGGGGTCCCCTAGGGGTCAGTAGAGCATAAGGCCGTTGAGGGCCACCGAATTGGCCATGTTTTTGACTCCACCCTCTCACTTTTCTGTGAAGGAGTTTCACTCTGTCATGGAGCCGCGGTCGGCCCAGGAAGTGGTGGAGACTCTGACTCCCCTAAATGATCGGAGATCCTTGCCCAAGAGATCGTGGAACCGTGTTTCCTTCAATTTGCTCAGGAGGTCATCTCGGTAAGTTGTCAATTATGGTGTATTCCAAGCGTGAATGATTTGTTGCTAACTTCCTAAATTTTCTTGGCACACTGCCCTCAATGGGGCCGAAATGAAGTGGCAGTATGGGAGCCTACTCGGCCATGTGGCTCGAGTGGAGCGGTACAAGAAGAGGTGCTAGGATGAGCATGGGTGCATCGAGACCTTGGAAAGGAAGGTGAAGGAGTTGGAGGGGGAGTTGGCAGAGCCGAGCGAAGGGCATTCTATCTCTGGGATGTTGTCGAACGAGAAAGGGGTACTGGAATGCCGGTTAACCGAGATGTAGTCAAAACATGTAGGCACCGTAGATTAGATTCTTGAGGGGGGGGGGGGGGGGAGCACGGTTTTAAGTAGGCCATCGAATGTATCTGATGGATGTATCCTGGTTTCGATCTTGGCAATCTCGATTATGAACCGTATTTTGTTACTTCTTCCAAAACTTCTGTCGAGATTCCTTCCTACCTAGGGATTGGTATGGGGCTTGCCTCTGGAGGCTTAGCAAATGAGAACGCTCGTATTACCTCAAAGGAGAATCCAGCTGACATTTTGTTGGTATTATTGTGACGATACTCATCCGGCTTCTAAGGAGAAGCCCCCTCTCGCCTTAGTTTTTATTTTGTGATGTAGTATGCCGAATGAGGACTGAACACTACCATTCTAACCGTCTTGAAATGATAAAATATTTTTGTTATACCAAGTCTTAATTTTGCTGTGGACTTCTGAAATTCCCTGAGGATTCTTCTGAGTCAAAGTGTTGTTTCGAGTCAGGGTGTCCGAGGCTTCCGTTCCGTTAGCGAATGAGACCGCGTAGGGCTTCAGAGTCGACTCGGCACATGGGAGTGATAGTTTCAGGGTGTGGACTTTGGCGATGATGATCGCATGAGGCTCTTGGTCGGAGTTTCACCCTGAAGCATCTCTCCGAGAGGAATTCCAATGGTTCGAGACCTACGTGTCCATGCCTGCCACGTTGGGCACAGTATTCAACATTCTTTTCTGCCCATATATATTTTGTTTTCACATGTTCTTCTATCTCCATTCTTCTCTATTATCTTTGGCCATCAACTTGTCGAATTTATTTTCCCCTTCACCATGATTTCCAACGTACTCTTGATGGAAAGACGCCAAGCCAGGAAGGCTGAGAGGGAGGTGGCCAAAGCAAGGACTAAAGTCACGGCAGAGGAGGAGGCGAGGGCTAAGGCAAAAGTGGGGGCAAAAGCTAGAGCGATTGTAGAGAGGACCGGGACCAAGGAAAAGGCTGGGCCTGACATGGTCACAAAGAGTGGAGCGAGGAAGGTCGAAATAGCTGAAAAAACCTCGAAAGAAGACTAGGGGAGGTTCTTCGAGGCGTCTCCACTACCCTCCCTCGGTTGTTCCCTTGCCACAAAAGAAGAGCAAGAGCACTGACCCTCCAAACCCTAAGGAGTCATCGGTGGGGGCTCAGAACGTATCGCGGCTGGAGGATGGGGGGCACTGAAGCCGTTATCACTGGCGAAGGTGTGGGTCCCCTCCTTGTCGATTACGGAGGGGAATCTGATGATGGACCGCGTGAGTGCGGTTCAGGTGGTTGATAATATGGCCATCCCCTAAGAACTGGTTGCCTTGAAGAGGGAGGATCAGAATGAGGTCTACTCTTGTTGGGCTCAGGCTTCAGTTCAAGTAAATGGTCCTCCTCTTCTCTCTTCTTCTTTTTTGTCGCAAGCTTTAGTTTGTCCTTTTGTTTTGTTTTTGCTAACTTTTTCCTTCGTAGGTTGCCATCACTGGGGCCGAGCTGAAGCAGAAGCTCGGTGCAATGCTCACACGTGCTCTAGAGTTTGAGGAGTTGGCGCGGAAGGTAGTGAGCTGAAACAAGGACCTCTGGCGAACGGTTAAGGACGTCGATAAAGAGTTGGAGAAGAAAAAGAAAACTTGGGAGGGGCTGCTTGTCGAGAAGGAGAGATGGGCCGAGGAGCAGCTAGCATGGCAAGCCGAGGAGAAGAACTAAAGGGGCGAGTTGAATGAGGCGGCACGGACGATGGAGAAGGACAAAGTAGAGCTGAAAGAGACCATATAGCAGGTGCTCGATGCTAAGGATGTGGAGTACGGTACGAACCTTACATATGTCCAGATAAGTTATTTGGGCATTGGTGTCGAGGGTTTTTTTTAACTAGTTCTTGGGCAGGGATTTGTAATAATAAAATATCGTGCCTTGAACAATGTGCAATTAATATATATATATATATATATATGGGTAAAAGGGATATGAGCAACTTGCTCATTTAGTAAATGAGCAATTGATTATGTGGCATGCAAGTGATACATTGAAAAACTAACCCTTTTAAAGATTTTTCAATCACATATATGCCACATCATCAATTTCTTATTTACTAAATGAGCAAGTTGCTCATACCCCTTTTACCCTATATATATAGTCCCCTTTGGTTGCACACTACTTTTGGTGAGCACTCCGTGAGCACTCACGAACTAGAGACCCTATGAAAAATCCGAACCGCTCATATTGTTCTATATACCTTAGATAGCCTAACAATAAAAAATCAAGTAATTTGAAGTTCATTTGCCCATCCATCAAGCTGTTAGAATTTTCAGCCATACAATTTTGTGATGATGTAAATCATGGGCAAATGAACTTCAAATTACTTGATTTTTTATTGTTAGGCTATCTAAGGCATATAGAACGATATGAGCGGTTCGGATTTTTCATAGGGTCTCTAGTTCGTGAGTGCTCACGGAGTGCTTACCAAAGTAGTGTGCAACCGAAGATTTCTCCCTCTCTCTCTCTCTCTTTATATATATATATATATATATATATATATATATATATATATATATATATATATATATAATATGATTAATTGGGGGTTTCCCTATACGAGTTCCTATAGAGGGTATTGGGGGTTTCCCTATAGGAGTTCCTATAGAGGGTATTGTGTGGGAATTTTCTTGCTGGTGGGGCCCAGGAAAAAGACGACAGCAAAAATGGCCCAGGAAAAAGACGACAGTAAAAATGTTGTTGCTTGCGTTGTCCACATCGGTGACGTGGAGGATGGGGTCAGAGGTGGGGCCCACCCAGGAGAGAAGGGGGTTGCTTCCGCTGTTGTTGCCACGTGCGTGGCAGGTGGTGGGGACCACCCGTTTGCCTGTGCGTTTCTCACGACAGAGAGAGCGCGGGGGTTGTGAGATGTAGGAATTAATGATCCCATATCGGGGGATTTGGGGATATATATATATATATATATATATATATATATATATATATATATATATATATATATATATATATATATATATATATATATATAATTGCCTGGGATTAGAGGTCACCAATCAGCTATAACACCTTTTATGAGACAAGTCTGTGGTGAGCAGTTGTTAGAAAAATTGCTATTTCGGGCCAGCGTGTTATATATATATATATATACATATATATATATATATATATATATATATATATATATATATATATATATATATATATAATTGCCTGGGATTAGAGGTCACCAATCAGCTATAACACCTTTTATGAGACAAGTCTGTGGTGAGCAGTTGTTAGAAAAATTGCTATTTCGGGCCAGCGTGTTACAAATGGTACCAGAGCTGACTTTCAACACAAGTGTGGGTACAGAGTGATGGCTATGCCTGAGATGGAGCTAGTAGATGTACTGGTAGGTATGCCTGAGAGAGAGCGATGTTGGGACAGGTTGCCCGGGTAGGGGACTGTACAACTAGCAGAATCAGGGTACTATACAGCTAGTAGAATCAGGGTACGCCATTCCACATCGGCTAGAAGGAAATCCTGGATCAGGTTGCATTCCCCGGCTTCAGCGAGAACGTTGAATTCTTAAAAGGGATGTGTGTAACATCCCGTGTTAAGATTATATATATATATATATATATATATATATATATATATATATATATATATATATATATATATAATTGGAGGTTTCCCTATAGGAGTTATTGTGTGGGAATTTTCCCACCGGTAGGGCCCAGGAAAGAGACAACAGCAAAAATACTGCTGTTGCATGCGTTGTCCACGTCGCTGACGTGGAGGATGGGGTCAAAGGTGGGGCCCGTCCAGGAGAGAAGGGGGGGTGTTTCCGTTGTTGCCAGCCACGTGTGTGGCAGATGGTGGGGACCACCCGTTTGCCTGTGTGTTTCTCACGACAAAGAGAGCACAGGGGTTGTGAGATGTGGGAATTAATGATCCCATATTAGGGGATTTGAGGATTAATTGTTCATATATAATTGCCTGGGATTAGAGGTCACCAATCAGCTATAGCACCTTTTATGAGGCAAGCCCGTGGTGGGCAGTTAGAAAAATCGCTGTTTCGAGCCGAGGTGTTACAGGTTTCGTTATGGAGGAGAAGGTGGAGGACCTGCAGCGAGCGGCTGAGGAGGATGCTGCGACTACTGAGAAAGGGTCCATCGTCTCGAAAGAGAAGGGGTCCGATTTTTCGGTGTCGTCCATGAATTTGCCTTGAATTTTTGCCTTCTTGCGGCCTGGCCACCGCCCTTGTATTTTTTTTTTATGTTATCCCCTTTGCTCGTGAGTATTGAGGAACCGAGGTTGGAATGTAGGGAGTGATGAATGCAAGAAGCCACCATGTGCTTGCTCACGTCTTCTTTTTTTGGGAATAGATGTTACTGTAGACCTTGAAAATTGAAGTGTTGACTTTTGATGCATAATTAATGAGGTAGTTGGCAGAGTTGCCTATAAAATCCCATAGCCTCCAAGCCATATATTCCAACAAGTGAATGTCTCCTTGGTGAAGTTTTTGGAGAGTGATTTGAGTCCTCTAGTCTTTGACTTTGGAGGGCTCGTAGTACCGAGGCCTTGTCTTGGCTTGCTCAACTCGGATTTCAAGATCTTTAACAATTGCAAACAACCATTGAGTGATTCTTTCTTTCGTGCTTATGCTCGAATTAGGGGTTTGGTTGCAATTTTTCGATTGGAAGTTTCTGCTTTGTCTTCATCGAGCCGAGGGGACTTGGAGCGGAAGAGCGTGACTCGTGCCGAAGTTCATCACTTGCGACTCAAATTATAATATCTAATGCTTCTGATCGGGGACTGAAACCCGGTGATGTGGGGTTACCTATATCAGAGGACTCTTCATTCTTCTCTTAAGATTTTCTTAGCTGGGTCGGCTAGAAGAACGAAGGTTCTTGCCATTTTTTGCTTCAACTTCCACCTTTCCTCAGGGATTCCCGGGGGCCTCATATCATCACCTTCGTCGGCATGATGTCTCTTTCACGGAGAGAGGCATTGTCGGGCCGTGGCGGCGAGGGTGTCTGACGAGCTGAGAGGGACCTGGCGCCTTTTTATGAGTGCTTCTCTTCTTCGTAACGGAGTCCCGAGGTCGACTATCGAGGTGCCTTCTCCTGTTTCTTCTCCTTAATGTGTGGGGAGTAGCTAGTGTTCCGCAATACGAAGTCAACCATGTATAGACGTTGGTTTAGCTTTCAGCATTTTGTATGCCTTTTGCGGACAGGTCACCGCCTTTGTAATCACCTTTCGATCAATACAATTTATCTTTTCAGTAGATTGAGTTGTTTTTGTTGAGATCTGAGATGTTGAAGTCTTGGCAGTGGAGAGATCCGTGTTAAGTTCGTGGTTATGGCAATTCCTAGGTTCTATATGTAGCAGAGAAAATTCCATAGTACTCGGAGTTGAGGTACTCTTTCTAACGGTTTAGAATTAGCAGTGAGAACCGCATAAGACTCAGAGTCGAGGTGCTATGTCGAGACACTCTTTTCGAGGTTTAGACTTAGCATTGAGAACTGCGTAAGACTCAGAATCGAGGTGCTCCATCGAGGCACTCTTTTCGAGGTTTAGACTTAGCAGTGAGAACTGCATAAGACTCACATTCGAGGTGCTCCGTCAGGCACTCTTTCTGAAATTTAGACTTAGCAGTGAGAACTACATAAGACTTAGAGTTGAGGTGCTCTGTCGAGACACTCTTTTCGAGGTTTAGACTTACCAGTGAGAACTGTGTAAGACTCAGAGTTGAGGTGCTCTGTCGAGGCACTCTTTCTAAGGTTTATACTTGGCAGAGGGAACTGCATAAGACTCGGAGTCGAGGTGCTCCGTTGAGGCACTTTTTCCAAGGTTTAGACTTAGCAGTGAGAACTGTGTAAGACTCAGAGTCGATGTGCTCTGTCGAGGCACTCTTTGCGAGGTTTAAACTTTGTTTTGAAAAGGAGTAGGCAAAAGTTGGCGCTTGTTATATTTGCCTTGTTACGAGTTTGACTCGTTTTAAGGGCTTTCATAGAACTTAATCAGGTGCTCAGCATTCCAAGTTCTCATGACTGCCTTGCCCCCCAGGCTTCAAGTCGGTAGGTCCCTGGACAGGCCACTGTGGAGACATTATAAGGACCTTCCCAATTTGGAGCGAGTTTTGCTTTCTTGGTGGGTTTGGAGATGGCGAGCCATCGGAGCACAAGGTTGCCCTCTTTTATGTTGGTCGGTCATACTTTCTATTTATAGAAGTGTTTGACCCTTTGTTGGTAGATGTTCCTTCTGATAGCTAACTTTTCGCGTACCTCGTCGAGGAGGTTGAGGTTGGCCCTTAGGTCTGTTGAGTTAGAACTTTCAACAAAGCTTATGATGCATGGAGAGGGGAGACCGACCGCCAAGAGAATGACTGCTTCGGTTCCGAAAGTTAGGATGAACGGGGACTCTCCTGTTGGGATTCTTTTAGTGGTTCGGTAGGATCACAACACGACCCATAGGCCTTTCGGTGAGTTGTCTAGGCATTTTTTCAGTCTGTCCAGGATTTGTTTGTTGGCAGTTTCAGCTTGGCCATTGCACTGGGGGTGCGAGACAAAGAGAACCTTTGCTGGATCCCTAGGTCGCCACAGAATTTACGAAAGTTTTTGCCGGTGAACTGGGTGCCATTGTCGGCGATAAGAATATGAGGGATACCAAATCGACAAACGATGATCTTCCAAAAGAATTGTTGTGATTGATGCTCGATTATGGTGGCGAGGGGTTCCACCTTAACCCACTTGGTAAAATAGTCTATGGCGACGATGAGGAAGTGCCTATAGCCAGTCGCTTTCTGAAAAGGGCCAACCAGGTCCATCCCCCACATAGCATAGGGGACCGGCATGGCCAGTGATTCAGTTCGGCTTGGGCAGTGTGTCGAATGGAGGAGTACCTTTGACAGGGGCCGTATTTTCTCACAAGGTTCTGAGCATCTTACAGAAGGGTCGGCCAGTAGTACCCGTGATTAAGTATTTTCCTTGCACATGTTATGCTACCCATGTGGCAGCTGTCGATTCCTTCGTGCATCTCTTCTAACGCATATTTGGCCTCCTTAGGATTTAGGCAGCGGAGATAAGGTCTCCCGTCCACCTTGGTGTATGAGCATTTGAAGAGTGCCATCGATGAATGTGGACCTCTCCGAACGGGCCCGAACTTTTCTAGCTTCGAATGGATCTTGGGATAGTTCACTCACCCTTAGGAAGTTCAAAATTGGGTCCATCTAAGTTGTCGTCCCTACATATGGGTCGATGCAGTTCACTTCGGGCAGTTCCACGACTTCGATGCTGGGTTTTAGGAGAACCTCCATCATGACAGTGTGATCTAATCCTTCAAAAGAGGAAGAAGCTAGTTTAGAGCGAGCATTCATCTGGGTATTCTGTTCTCGAGGGATCTGGGTCACTATTGCTTCTGGATTCGAGAGAAGAAGTCGAACACGTGCCAGGTATACGATCATTTGGGCATCGTGAGCCTTGTACTCCCCGAAATTCTAATTGACGACTAGCTGGGAGTTGCTTGAAACACTTTCATGTTTGGCTCCTACTTTATGGGCCAAGAGGAGTCCTGCGATCATTTCCTTGTATTCCGCCTCGTTGTTGAAGACCGGGAAGTTGAGGCGAAGAGAGTATTGGAGAACGAAGGCATCTGAGCCCCTAAGTATTACTCCGACCCCGCTCCCGCCTTCGCAGGATGACCATCAATGTAGAGTTCCCACTTTGGCTCGTCTTCTCGGACTTCGGATGTATCGGGAATGGTACATTCGATAATGAATTCGGTAAGAGCTTGGCCCTTAATTATAGTTCGGGGCTTATAGCTGAAGTCGTACTGACTCAACTCGATGAACCATTTTGATCAAGCGACCTGACGTCTTGAGTTTATGGAGTATTTGCTTGAGGGGTTGGTCCGTAAGGACTTGAATGGAGTGGGCCTGGAATTATAGGTGAAGCTTTCTTACCACCATCATAAGTGCATAAGCCATCCTCTCTAGTTTAGAGTACCTGAGCTCGGCATTGTGGAGGATCTTACTGACATAATAGATCAACTTATGCGACCCGCTTTCCTCTAGAACCAAGACAATGCTAAGATCCTGCTCGAAGCAGCCAGGTACAGAGATAGAATTTCGCTCAGCTTGGGTTTACTGAGGAGCGAGGAATTGGCCAAGTATGCTTTCAACTGGTCAAAGGCTTGCTATTGGAGATCCCCTACTAAAAGTTTTTAACTCCTCTGAGAGCTTTGAAGAACGACGGCGACTTCTCTCTGGATTTAGAAAGAAAGCGGCTGATAGCTACTAACCGACCCTGAGGCACTGTACATCCTTGCTTGGAGGGGACATGTCTAGTATGGCCTGAATTTGTTCAGGATTGGCTTATATTCCCCATTGGCTGACCATGAACTTGAGGAACTTTCTGGACGTTACATCGAAGGCACACTTCTAAGGGTTTTGTTGCATGTTGTGGGATCGAAGGACCCCGAATGCTTCTTCAAGATGCTTTACATGATCCCGACCTTTGAGGCTTTTGACGAGCATGTTGTCTACATACACTTCCATGTTTCGAACATTTTGATTTCTGAAGACTTGGTTTACGAGTCTCTAGTAAGTTGCTCCGGTGTTCTTCAGCCCGAAGGGCATGACACGGTAGCAATATAGCCCTTGGTTGGTCACGAAAGCTGCCTTGGGGATGTCTAGAGGGTACATCCTGATTTGGTTGTAACCCAAGAAAGCTTCCATGAAACTGAGAAGCTCATGCCCGACGTTGCATCAATGAGGGCATCAATGCTCGGGAGGGGGAAGGGATTCTTTAGGCAGGCCTTGTTGAAATTCGGAAGTCGATGTTGATCCTCCACTTCCCGTTGGTTTTCTTGACCATCACAACGTTGGCCAACCACTCTGGGTAGGTCAACTCTTGAATGAACTTGGTAGATAGGAGTTTCTGTACTTCTTCCTTAGCCGCCTGCTACCGATCTTGGGAGAATTTGCGACGCCTCTGTTGCATTGGTTTGGAGTCTAGGTGGACGCTTAGCTTATGCATTATAAGATCCTCGGAGATCCCAGGCATATCTGAGGGCACACATGCAAATAAATCCTGACTTCGACGGACACAATCGATGATATCTCGCCTTAGGTCCTGAGGAAGGGATCTGCTCACTTAGAACCACTTGGATGGGTCGTCTTCGGAGAAGGGGACCTCTTCCAATTCATCGATCAGTTCCGAGCCGGTCGTACTCCTTTCAAAGGGGAACTCGACTGCGTTGAATGGCAAGACTGCCGCCCCCACAGCAGCCATATAGCAGATTCGGGCAGCCTCCTGATTACCTCGGACAATTCTAACCCCACGTTCGATGGGGAATTTTATCTTCATGTGGTACGCTGAGGATACTGCTTGGAGGGATGCGAGGCCGGGTCGACCGAGGATAGCATTGTAGGCATCTTGAAGATTTACCACCATGAAGTCCATGGCTTCGGTTCGAGAGGTCGAAGTCTGCCTGATAGTAACGTTGAGGGTTACGATTCCCTCTATCTGGATGGGGGAGCCTGAAAATCCTTGGAGCATGTACCCCGCTAGCTTTAGCCTTTCTCTGGAGTTTTAAGGCTTTGAAGACTGCTAGAAACAGAATGTTTACTGAGCTCCCATTGTCCACAAGGTTACAACAAACCTTGTGATTGGCGAAACCGAGGCTGATGATGAGGGAATCACAATGTGGGAGTCGGACACCATCGAGATGTTCGTTGGAGAACGAGACCGATAGCCCCCGCCCCTTGGGGGGTGGTTGATGGTGGACCACATTGACTTCTCGCATGAAAGCTTTGCGGGAGGTGTTCGAGTCTCCTCTCATGGGTCCACCATGGATGCAGTGGACAATGACTAGCCCATCAGCTCTCTCTCGCCCGGGGCCCGTTCCCAGACGCTTGTTTGCCCTTCGAGGAAGGGAGGCTCACTTTGTATTCTGAATGAACTTGGTAAGGTAGTCTCTCTGTATAAGGGCTTCAATCTCCTCCTTAAGAGCCCGACTGTTGTCGGTCTCGTGGCCGTGGTCCCGATGGAACCAACAGTAGAATCTTCAGTCCCTCCTATTGTTGTTGTTGGATGGAGGGATGCTTGACTATCCCTTTTTCCTTAATCTCCATGAGGATGGCTGAGAAGCTTGTAGTGAGTAGGGTGAACTTCTCGAATTGGGGAACCGGAGGCGGACGCCTTTCGCCAGTTGGATCTTTTTCCAACTTTTTCAGGGCCTCGGACTCATCTGTCTTCCTCTTTCCTTTCGCCGGGGCTCCTTCCAACCGCCGGGATGCAGAGCTTGTTCATCTCGAATGTATTTCTCGAACCTATGGAGGAGGTTAGGGAAATCAATGGGAGGTTTCTTGGCTAGTGAGGACTTCAGCTGGTCATGGCGGACATTGTGTTGAAATGCTACTGAGGCGACTCTGGCGTCAAGGGAGGAGATTGCCCGGGCTTCAGCAGTGAATCTTCGAACGAAGTCTCGGGGGAACTCTATGTCAATCTGTTTAAGGTCCAAAAGGAAAGCGCTTGTCTTCTCTGCCCTGTGGTTGGTCACGAATGCGCAAAGAAATTCTCTTCGAGCTAATCGAAAGAGAAAATTGAACAGTGGGCATGCTTCAAATACCATTCTTGAGCAGGGCCACGTAGAGTAACTAGGAACACACGACATTGGAGAGGATCCGAGGCACTGTGAATCATCATGAGGGGTTTGAACTCCTTTATGTGATCAGCAGGATCTGTCTCTCCGTTGTATGTTTCGAACTGGGGAGGCTTGAAGTTTCTCGAAATAGGGGCATCGAGGATTTGGGTGGAAAAGGGAGGTCGGGATGTTTGACGACCCCGACCGGATCGTCCCCCGTTCTCGGCTATTCGAGCAAGGCGGTCTTCCATCTCTTGGAGACATTTTCGGACATCATCCTACTGGTTCCTGGATTTAGTCAACCCGTGAGATTCTTCTCCTCCAGAAACCATGATTTGTTCCTCGCATAAACGTTGTTCATCTAGGACTCTTCCTCGGAGTGCTCGTAGGACCTCAGCCTGGAACTCTTGGAACTCAGCATGAGTAACGTGACCTTCTTCTCCATGGTCGTCAGGGTGTCGGGGGTCCCTTGGAGATTGGCTGTGCCATTGATCTAGGTTTTTGGACTGATGAACACTGCGGCTTGGAGCTGGGATCGACGGTCCAGCTTCGCCTCTCAAATGACTAAGATGGTTTCAGAGGTTGCCCTGGTTTTGCCGGTTGTTGATGATGTTACGGACGTCATGTACTGCAGGTTGCTCGACCTACTTCACGATAGAAAAAGATGTGCTCGGAGCTGGTCCTCGCGGATTAGGCACCGCAGCGGTAGTCTTCTTAGCTTTAGGTTCCATGAGAGTAAATGGTTTTGGATTGGAACTCGAATCGGGAGTAGGATTGACTGGCTGTTTCCTATAGATGATGCCAATCTGTTGCGGTTACTTTTTGGGTATGGGAGCAACAGATAATGTGAGTTCTTGTATTCGAAAAAACGGTCGTGAATCTGACCTTCGTTCTGTATCCGAGGGGAAATTGAGTGGATTGGTTAGGGAAAGATCCAACTTGCCGACCTGCCAAAAAATACCGAGAGTATTCCCGACGACAGACCCTCTGATGCTTAAGTAAGAAGATAACAAAGGGGTTCTGTACCAAAAAGAGTGATTACCTTGTAACAGTGACAGAGCAGTAGTATTTATAGGTCTTTGGAGAGTCCATTATGGAGAGATTCTCAGCCGGTCATGGGGTCCCGTCGATATCAGATCTAGCATTAATCAAATCCCTGATTATTTGTGTGTGTGGGGAGGGGGGGTTGATTGTGCCGTAACCGACGGGATGACTGTCATGATCGAATCGGTGGGCGAGAGACCCGGATGGGCCAGAGGTATTTGGGCCGGCGGAAGGCCCATGGAGCGAGTTTGGTTTGGGCCCTTTGTTGGACGGGTGCTTTGAGCCCTAGAGGGCTTTGTGATTCGTACGAGAATCGCAAGGTGGGGTCAATTACAGCTTTTACCCATATCAACTTGGCCACTAATTCAAAAACTAACCCTAACTTAAATCTCATTGTTACTACTCTATAAATACGTGAAAATCGATTGTATCTTAGTAAGCCAATAAAAAGAACTAAGAGCTAGTTATTTAACTAAAAGATTATTGTGATTAGAGAGAAAGGTGAGAGAGACTAAGATGCATATCATGTAATTCCTTTACTATTTAACTGAATATTGGCTCCAAAATTCTTCCTTTATTATTCTTTTTTTACTAGTTTTATATTTATTTCAAGTCCGATTTATTTTGCCGAATTCTTCGAAAAATAACAAGTTGTTGGGTCTCATTCTAATTCTGCGATTTTGACCTAACAACAGGTATAAGAGCGCCAGAGTTAGTAGATCCAATCAAAGGCGATGGCCCCCTACTTCCAACACCGCTTCAACAGCTTGTTTCTGCATGGAGATATTTGATGGCACAACGAACTGAGGAATAGCGAAAGTCAAGATGGAGACATACTAGTGCAAGAAGGGCATGACAAAGCTTTACTTGGGAAGGAGAAATTGAAAGTGAAAATTGAATATTGGGAAACGTACGACCGAGGGCAGTGTCTACAATATGATTCTCTCTTTCTCTCTCTGATGAAGTGATCTATAACATAGTAGGAATTACTTCAGTAGCTTGGATATGGTCCAATCTTGAATCCCTTGACAAGACGAAGTCCCTCACAAACAAACTCTAAATGAAATAGAAGATCTATAACTTTACTAAAGCAGAGAATACTGCCCTCCAACAACACATTAGTGAGTTCAATAAACATGTTTCTGAATTGTAGTATTGACGTTCTCATTGATGTTGAAGATCAGAAAATACTACTTTGGGCTTCACTACCATCATCCTTTGAGCATCTGGGTGTGACGTTATTGCATGGGAAAGAAACTATTTCCTTGGAGGAACTCATCCTCTTTCTTGTTCAATGAGTTGATGAAGAAGGAGACTGCTAAAGATGAGTCCATGATTGATCATAGGCTTGCTGTCATAAAAGACCGAAAGTTGAAGAACCTACAGATTCGGATGTGTGTGCTTACTGCAAGTAGAGTGGACATAGCTACAAAAGTTGGCCAAAGCTTCTCGAGAATACATAGTGCTATAGATTCAAGAAATTGGGGCATAGAACTGGTTAGTGTAAGGTGAAGAAGACAACATAGTATGAAGAGGATGCCTATTTTGTAGGAGATATGAATAATAGTAATCTATGTTTGATCGTTGAATCTGGAAATTTGCTATCTTGCTGCAACCAGTGGATCATAGACTAAAGTTTCTCCTACCATATATCTTCCGACAAGGATGCGTTCATCGATCTACAACCTATTAATGATGAGCATATTCTTCTTGGAGATGACACTTCTTAGAAAGTGACATAAATTAGCTTAGTTTTGATTCGAAGACATGATGTGGGGAGAGATCTACTTCTTACACATGTTAGACATGTACCAAGCCTCAAGAGGAACCTGATATCTTGGGAAATTTTGATTTATTGGGATGCAACATTACATCACAGGGAGAAGTTATGAAGGTTCAACAAGATGGGCACATTATCTTTCGTGGAAAAAGGTTTCGAAATAACTTCATCCTATAGGGCACTACGAAGAAGGAAACCTCTTTTAACTCACTACTACCCTAAAAACCCCTATTACTGCATCATTACATATTCCTCCTCCCCTCTACCACACTTAATATTAGTTTTCTACTTATTGCAAGTTTGATTTTTGCCGAATTCTCCGATGAATAACAAGTTATTGGATCTCTATCTAATTCTGCGATTTTAACCTAACACCACATTCAAAATCAAACAATAGTAATTACAGATGATTATAATACAAATCGAAGCAACTGAATAGCATACATTAATAGAAGAAGAAGAAAAATTAGAAAGTAGAACAAAAGTTACTAGGTCTCATTGTCAGGGACTGGAATTTGGGATTGCTTTGATTGGGCCATGGATTAGGGGATTACGGTTTGGAGCTGAGGAATTGGGGAAAACCTTAACTTGATTCTTGATTATTCATTAGTTGTTGTCACAACCCATTTTGACCCTATTTATAGGGAGTTACAATAAAAGAAGAAAACTACCTAATAGTCTCCGCTCAGCCGTTACACGTGTAGTTTGCGTATAATCAAATGGGCTTACTGTTCATTGCCCAATTGCACAACAGTTACCCAACTATTTAAACTAAAAGAATAGGTGCACAATGCGTGCAAAAACCTGATCCACACACCAATATATGCCTAGCCTACTGTATACAATCTGCAGCTTCACGTAGATCTCAAGTATATTCCTAACAACTTCATCCCTTTTCAAATTAAACTTGTCTCAAGTTCAAACTTTAGAAATTCCTATTGAAACTAGTCCCATCATAATTCTTGCAAGCTCACACAACAATCTTCACTCCTAAGTGCATATGCAACCATATCATCAATGACGATGTTCATACCATATTCCAGTAGCCACAAACTTGGTTTTCCAGCAAGAAGAGAACTGCTCCTTTGCTTCATCTCGACACTATCGAGTACAAACTCGATGCAATAAACATCTCTCTCTCTCTGCAACTGGTTGAAGCAAATGCTAATGTTGTGTCAACATATCTTCAATTGCTTGACTTAATAGTCTCAATTTCAGAGATATACACCGTTGCTTTAGCATCTTTAACTCTAGTGGCCTCTTTGATCTCCAACAAATGTCTCCATTCTCCCATTTAATCAACATCAATTGCAGCATTAATATCCGGATAGGATTTGGGGTAGCTTGGGTAAAGAAAACCGAAGTTCCTCTTTGACAACCAACTGCAGACTCTACATGATAAGCATATACAACAACCACAAGAAAAGCATCATGTTGGACACAAATACTTGTTCAGTTCTAATTGCGGAATAACTCCACAACGACGACGAGATGCAAGAACTATAGAATCAAAATAAGAGAACAAAGAACAACCAAAAGCAACACACAAGAACACACAAGATTTTTTTGAGGTTCACCCAAAATAATGGCTACTTCCCCGTGCAAAGGAACTCCTGCGATTTTCACTAGAAATATGACGAACAAGTTTACAAATCTCTCAAGATCTCACCGCCAAGGTGCAGGGTTTCTCTCTATCTCCCTCTCTCTCAAAGACGGCTGGTAGATCTCTATTTTCTTTTCACTTAACCATAAAATTGTACACAATACAATATATATAGGGTTTCTCAACTTCAATCTCAGCCGCTCATCAAAACAATGCCGGGACGGTCGACCACAACACCAAGTCGGTCGATCGGTTCTTTCCTTTGACTGCACAAGGTCCAACAGAGAGTAGGTCGGTCGACTGCACGGTCGACCGGTCGTCTCTTCAAGATACAAGATCCATCCAGAGAGAGTGACGGTCGACTACACAGTCGACCGTTCTTTTGCCTATACGAATGCGTTCGACTGTCCACCTACGGTCGACCGTAACTCGCCTACAGCAGCTTGCTGCTTCTTCGACTCTTCTGCTCATCTGACTTTTCCAACCCCATTATCGTGTATTGGATCCACAAACCCCAACAATCTCCCACTTGGAGACATATACACGAAGTCTCTAACCTGTTCTTCATTCTTCCATTGGCCTAGTCTAGGCCTGTGCCTCTGTGAGTCTCCTCAACAACTAACCTAGAGACAATCCGATAGCCGTATAGCAAAACTGATGTTTCCTGCTATCCACCACCTTAGTGAGCATGTCCGCCGGATTCTTAGTGCCGAGAATCTTAGTTAGCTTCAACCATTTCTTTTCAACCGCCATTCTGATAAAATGATACATGATTTGAATGTGCCGAGTCCTAGAGTGATATGCTGAGTTTTTCACCAAGAAAACTACACTTTGACTGTCACACCATAGTTCACCTATGGGTTGCTTCCTACCCAATTGTTTTATAATCTCCGAAATCCACAACATGTCTTTCGTCGCTTCTGTAAGTTCCATATACTCTGACTCCATGGTTGACTGTGCTACAACCATTTGTAACTGCGATGCCCAACTAACAGATGTTCCTCCAACTGTAAATACATACCCTGTAGTACTTCTGCAACCATCACGATCGCCCAAAAATTTGCATCCACATAACCATGTATATGCAAAGAATCTCCCCCAAAACAAAGAGAATGATCCGAAGTACCTGCTAGATGTCTAAGAATCCACCTTACTGCATCCCAATACTGTTTACCTGGATTCTTCATGTAACGGCTGACAACTCCCACTGCTTGTGCGATGTCTGGTCTTGTAGACACCATCACATACATTAAACTCCCAACGGCTGAGGCATAAGGAATAACATCCATTTCCTCCATCTCCGCCTCCGTTTTAGGAAACAAGTCCATTGATAACTTGAAGTGAGCAGCCAAGGGACAAGTGACTGGCCTCGTGCCATCCATGTTGAATTTCTTCAACACCTTCTTCACGTAGTCCGCTTGAGATAACCAAAGCTTCTTGCTTCTCCTGTCTCTACTAATCTTCATGCTGAGGATTTGCTTTGCTTCACCCAAGTCCTTCACTGAAAACTCCGAAGCTAGCGGCTTTTTCACTTCGTTGATCTTCTCCATACGTGAACTTGCTAACAGCATGCCATCCACATACAATGCCAAGCTAACTATATCATTGTCCTTATATCTACGAACATACACACAATGATCTATTTCGCACCTATCGAAACCTTTCCCTCTCATGAAGCAATCAAACTTCAAGTACCATTTCCGCGGTGCTTGTTTGAGCCCATAAAGACTCTTCTTCAATCGACACACCATGTCGTTTTTTCTTTAACTTCAAAACCTATGGGTTGTCTCATGTACAGCTCTTCTTTGATATCACCATGGAGAAATGCTGTCTTCACATCCAACTGCTCTAAGTGCCAGTCTTTAACTACCACAATACTAAGCAGAATCCTAATAGAAGCCATCTTCACAACCGGTGCAAAGATCTCACTATAATCAACACCTTCTCTTTGAGAGAATTTTTTCACAACAAGCCTTGCCTTGTACCTCTTATTGCCATCTGCCTCATCTTTGACTCTGAAAACCTATTTGTTCATAAGAGCACATTTTTCTGTAGGTAACTTGGTCAACTCCCAAGTTTGGTTATGTTCCAAGGAGCTTATCTCATTCTTCATGGCTAACTCCCACTAAATTCGAGCCTCATCCCTCAAAATCTCCTTATGAGTCTCTGGCTCTCCTGAATCTGTGTACAGAACATGCTCGCGAACAACACTGGCTGATGGATCAAATATCTTGGTTGGCCTCCTCTCTCGTGTTGATCTCCTCAACGTGAGTACCGGTTCATCGACCGGTTCAGGTTCCCCAAACTATTCTGGCTATACCTGTTCGTCTTGGATAACCTGCTCATTCCCAATAGGCTCACCATGAGCCTCCTGTGCTTCCTGTGGTACCTGCTATTGCACTGTAGGGCCGCCACCACTAGGGCTACCTTCAGAATCTGAATCTGAATCTGAGTCTGAACCCCAATCTAACTTTGAACAGGTTGTACAGTCTTGACCTGTGTGCCTGTCCTTGTATAGGACCTCTTCATTGAACACTACATTCCTGCTACGAATGACTTTGTTATCCACAAAATCTCAAAGCCTGTAATCATACTCATTGCCACCGTAGCCAATGAACACACACATCCTGTACTTAGAGTCCAACTTCTTTCTTTCTTTCCTGTCAATTAGTGTAACCCTTGTTTTTCATTTTGTGTATTTTTGAGTGTATTTTTCGTTTTGGTGTATTTTTCTCTCTTGTATTTTTTTCTGAACCCTATATTGGAGTTATTTTCAATATATATTCGTTTTATTTCATTTTGAGCTCATTATGTTTGATTGGTTGTCTATTTTGTTTTGTTCTTCATTATTTTGTTCTTTCTTCATTTTGGTCTCGTTCCCTGTATTTTTCATTTTTTTTTCTTGGGTGCTTGTGGTGGTGTTTGGTTGCTCATCCTTTTTCTCAATCCTATTATTTGATCCCTAGTAAGATTTACCAAAGCCAAATTAAACAAATCCTATTACTACTCCTAATTACCCACAACCCAATTACCCATAAATCCTAATCCCCTTATATATATATATATATATATATATATATATATATATATATATATATATATATATACATACATACATCTCTACCTCTCACAAACCCTAACCCTAATATTCTAACCCAAGCCTCCATCTACCATACCCGGTTTCCTCTCACTCTCTCCCCTTCTTGTTTGCACCCCGACCCACACCCAGCCCCAGGCCGACCCTGTAGAACCCCGTATTTTAAAATATTATTTTAAATATTTGAAAATGAATTTAAATTGATTTTTGGAGAATTTAATAAATATTTTCAGAAAAATTTATCTTTTTACACGTGCAAAACACGTGCAAATACTTTTTGAGAAGTTTGAAAATTTTAGTTTTCTTTATGAGAAATCATTATTTAATATTTGAGATTTATTTAGTATTTTTCCAGTTTTTTCTGAAATTAATTGGAACTATTTGCAAATTTTGAGAAAAGAAGGACCTTTTTGCAAATTTGACATTTTTAGGGGTTAAAGTGCAAAATGTATTTTCTGAACGTTTTGAACAGTACCAATTGAGATTTATGAGTATACTTTACTTTTAAATCCAAATTTAAATGAATTTTATTGAATTTCCAAGACTAGACCTATGTATGTAGAGTTGTATTTTTAAAGGGAATCATTTTGCAAAAGTGTGGGTGAAACCCTAAACCTAATGCCGGATATCTAAGAGAATTTTCTCCAGCCGTCATTACTGAAAATACAGAATTTTGGTGATTTTTGGGAGGAGCAAGAAGAAGTTTTTGGATCTAGCAAAAGGAAAAGCTTTTCGTTGAATCTTCTCAATTCAAAGGTGAGTGACATTGTGTGTTTTGTTTTGTTTTGTGAATGATATAAATTTTGTCTTATTGTTGATCCATGTATACGAGTGGCAATGTTGTTTGATTTGATATTGTGAATGATATAGATCTTGTATTGTGGTATGATTCATGTGAATAATGATTGTTGTTTGTACCATGTTGTGAAATCTATGGATGATTAGTAGATCTTTATTTATAAAATCGTATTGCCAAAGGCATGATTAAGATTTGAGTATGGCTATGATCGGATGATGAACATCTGGATCTTATATAATGTAGATCGAATTTTTATTGAGAGTTGTGAAAGAAATTTAGTATTGAGAAACCCTAATGAAAGAATTAGTAATCTAGAACATGAGAACTTGAGTTTTGACATTTGATGTTTTGAGTAATATATCCATAATGAGTATTAGTTGAGAATTGTCATTTTTCCTGAATACGAACTATTTCCATAAACAATAAATCTTTAGAAAAGCCCCAGTTTTGATTATTGTATTCAGATCTAAATTATGAAAACTGTAGGCCGACAGCCGACTGGTCTAATTATCAGTCGACTGGTACGACCCTACTGATGTATCATTAGCCTTTTGGAAATCCGATCTGGACAGCCGACTGAGACCCTTGTCAGTCGACTGGTGTACTCAGAACTTATTTTGTAAAATTATGTCAGTTTCTTGTCCGTACAGTCGACCTATAACTCCTTTAAGTCGACTGTTGGTACTTAGAATATTTCTGTAAAAATCTTTGGAATTTACCTCGGGTATGTCGACCGATTCTCTTCTAAGTCGACTGCTATGACTTAGTTTATTTTTGTAAAATTTTGGATAATTGTCCTCTGGACAGTCGACTTACCACAGTATAAGTCGACTGGTACTGAAGGATCTTTGTAAACTTGAGTATTATTTCGAATGATTGGTTTTCAGATAATTCAGTCTATACTTGATCTTTAGTTCAGTATTTGATATTAAGATATTCAGTTAAGCCATTTGATTTAAGATGTTCAGTTGAGCCACTTTTATTTAGTGGAATTTGATTTAGATATTTGAGTTTGAGTCTCTAGAGGTGCGTGACCCTAGTATACCGGTGTTGAGTTATTTTGTTGAGGCCCATTGAGGCATTTCATTTATTCAGTTTTGAGTTTAGGCCGGTGGGGTGCACCACTCTAGGAGATTCGTTGAGTAATTAAGTAACCCAAAAATAATAAGGACAGACACTAGTGGTGATATGACGAACGGGAACATGAGTTATGCACCTCAGTATGGCTTTAGATGTGGGATTTAATCTCCGGAATTATCCAAGTAGCTTACTTGAGACGTGGGATTTATCTCCGGAATTATCCAGGTAAAATTACCTGCGATGTGAGATATATCTCCGAAATTATCCAGGTAGTTACTTAAGATGTGGGATTGGTCTCGGGAATTATCAAAGTCGAGGCGACGCACATGTGGTATTCATGTGATGATGTGTCAATGTTTAGATGTGGGATGATCTCCGGAATTATCCAGGTAAAATGCCTGAGATGTGGGATCTATCTCCGGAATTATCAAGCATGGGCTAATTCTCACATTTTATCTTTATCTCGTAGTAGTCATCATGATAGGATTAGTTGCATAGCGGGGGATTGAACCCTATGAAGTGGAGACGTTAAGGGCTTGCACCGAACCTATGTAGAATGGGATGCATAGACTTCGACAAGTACGCATTAGAGAGTCCGCATATAGAATTTGTGTTTCTTAACTTGGTTTTACGCACGTGGTTTTCCAGTTTTCTACACCTGACACTTAGTTTAGTTCTACTTGATGTTTTCATGCTTCCTGTCATTTCTTACTTTCCATATTCCTATTTAGTACATGTTGTTTAAGAATGAATGAGGTATGTCCATTTATGTTGTTTGTTTATTTTTATATCACTCACACCATTTATGGCTAACCCCTTTAGTTTTGGGAGTTAGGGATCGTCTCTAGCCTCATATGTTGCAGGTTGTTGCTTAGAGTTGGAGGTTGGATGCTTGAGTTAGTATTGAGACTACCTACCACGAAAGTGTTTTGTGTAAAATTGTAAAAGCAGATTTGAGTTAGTTTGTGTTGTAAATAAAAAGAAATTTATGAGTTGAGATGTTTGAATTCCGCTGTGCTATGTAAGAGTTTGATGTAATAAAAGTTGACAATTTAGTGGTGTTGGTTGTGTTTAATATTATATTGAAGTGGATCGCTGGGATTGTGCCACGTATTTTCTATGATATCTTATTAGAAATTCGGGGCGCTATGTTTTATTTATGAGATATGTTGTTTGGACTCATTAGTAGTAGTTCTGAGGACAGAACTCTTCTAAGGAGGGAGTGATGCAGAACCCCGTATTTTCAAATATTATTTTAAATAATTGAAAATGAATTTAAATTGATTTTTGGAGGATTTAATAAATATTTTCAGAAAAATTTATCTTTTTACACGTGCAAAACACGTGCAAATACTTTCTTGAGAAGTTTGAAAGTCAAGTTTTCTTCATGAAAAATCATTATTTAATATTTGGGATTTATTTAGTATTTTTCCAGATTTTTCTGAAATTAATTGGAACTATTTGCAATTTTTGAGAAAAGAAGGACCTTTTTGCAAATTTGACATTTTTAAGGTTAAAATGTAAAAATGTATATTCTGGATGTCTTGAACAGTAGTGGTTGAGATCTAGGATTATATTTTACTGTTAAATCTTAATTTAAATGAATTTTTGTTGAATTTCCAAGAATAGAACTATATATGTAAAGTGGTATTTTGAAGGGATTATTTTGCAAAAGTGGGGTAAAACCCTAAACTTCATCCCGGGTATTTAAAAGGATTTTACTCCAGTCGTCAATACTGAAAATACAGAATTTTGGTGATTTGTTTTGGTGGAGCAAGAGGAAAATTTGGATCTCGCAAAAAGGAAGGCTTCTTCTTTGGATCTTTTCAATTCAAAGGTGAGTGACAATATTTTGTTTTGTTTTGATGTTGTGAATGATATGAATCTTGTATTGTGGATTGATTAATGTGATCGATTGTTATATTGTTGGTTTGGCATGTATGTCATTTAGTATTTTTTGCATGAGAACGATGCAAAGGTTGTTATTTGTACCATGTATGTGAAATCTATGAATGACTAGTAAATCTCGGTTTATAAAATTGTATTGCTAGAAAGCATGTTTAAGATTTGAGTATGGTTATGATCGGATGGATGAACATCTGGATCTTGTGTTTACAAATCAGATTTGGATTTGAGTTGTGAAAGAAATTCAGTATTGAGAAACCCTAATGGAAGAATTAGTCAATTAGAACATGAGAACTTGAGTTTTGAGATATTGGATGATTTGAGAATTGTATCCAAACTGTGAACACTTTGAGATTGTCGTTGTATATGAATACAAATTATTTTTGTAGACAATGAATCTTTAGAAAAACTCCAGTTTTGATTATTATATTCAGACCTAAATTATGTAAACTGTAGGCCGACAGTTGACTGGTAGCCTTTTCAGTCGACTGGTACGACCCAGCTGCTGTGTCTTTAGTTTCTTTTGAAAATTCGTTCGGGACAGTCGACTTAACCCTTTTACAGTCGACTGGTATACTTAAAATTATTTTGCAAAGTTAGTGTTGATTTCCTCTCTGGACAGTCGACCTATGACATCTTAAGTCGACTTATAATACTTAGAATATTTTCTTGAAAATTATTGGAATTTGTCTCGGGTAAGTCGACCGATGATCTTTTAAGTCGACTTATACTACTTAGTTTATTTTCTTAAAATCATGGATATGTTCCCTCTGGGCAGTCGACTTACTACAGTATAAGTCGACTGGTACTGATGAGTTTTCGTAACTTGAATGTTCTTTTGAATGATTAGTCTTCAGATATTTTGGCCTATATTTTGTCCTCAGTTAAGCATTTGATTTGAGATATTCAGTTAAGCATTTGATTTTAAGATATTCAGTTGAGCTATTTTGTTTAGTGGAAAGTTGGTTTAGACTTTTTGAGTTTGAGTCTCTAGAGGATGTGTGTGACCCTAGTATACCGGTGTTGAGTTATTTTGTTGAGTCCTGTTGAGGCATTTCAGTTATTCAGTTTTGAGTTAAGTCCGGTAGGGTTCACCAATCTAGGAGATTCGTTGAGTAATTAAGTAACCCAAAAATAATAAGGACATGCACTAGTGGTGATATGATGAACGGGAACATGAGTCAAGTACCTCAGTATGGCTTTCGGTGTGGGATTTAATCTCCGGAATTATCGAAGTATCTTACTTTGGGTGTGGGATCTATCTCCGGAATTATCCAAGTATTTTACTTTGGGTGTGAGATATATCTCCGGAATTATCCAAGTAGTTGCTTTCGGTGTGGGATTGATCTCCGGAATTATCGGAGTCGAGGCGACGCACATGTGGTATTCGTGTGATGATGTGTCAATGTTTCGGTGTGGGATTTAATCTCCGGAATTATCACGGTAATTACTTGTGGTGTGGGATTGATCTCCGGAATTATCGTGCATGGGCTACTACTCACAGCTCATCTTTATCTCGTAGTAGTCATCATGTTAGGATTAGTTGCATAGCAGGGGATTGAACCCTATGAAGTAGAGACGTTAAGGGCTTGCACCGAACCTATGTAGAGTGGGATGCATAGACTTCGACAAGTACGCATTAGAGAGTCCGCATATAGAGATTGTGTTTTCTTGACTTGGTTTTATGCATGTGATTTCCTGTTTTCTACACATGACACTTGGTTTAGTCTCACTTGTTGTTTACTTTTCCTTGTTACATCGTATTTTATGTATTCATGTTTACTACCTGTTGTTTAAGGATTCATGATTAATTGTTCATATATGTTGTTTGTTTGTTTTTATGTCACTCACACCATTTATGGCTGACCCCTTTAGTTTTGGGGGTTAGGGATCATCTCTAGCCTCATGTGTTGCAGGTTGTTGCTTAGAGTTTGGAGGTGTGGAAATTTGAGATAGTTTTGTGTTGTAAATAAAGGAAAAATTTGGAGTTGAGATGTTTTAATTTCCGCTGTGCTATATAAAAGTTTGTTGTAATAAAAGTTGAAAATTTTAGTGGTGTTGGTTGTGTTTAATGTTACATTGAAGTGGATGCTGGGATTGTGCCACGTATTTTCTAAGATATCTTATTAGAAATTCGGGGCGCTACAGACCCCCCACTTCCTCTCGGCCTGTGCACCAACCCGAGCAGCCCAGGCCGCCACCCTCTCCTACCGGCAACACCCCAACTCCCGATCCCTCATCCCTTGGCCGACTACATCCTTGGACATCTCGACCACCTAGCACCACCATATAATCCCTCGACTCCCTTTCCTGGTGTTCTCTCTTGGCCGCAAGCCACCACCGCCGTCATCTCTCGCTTTTGGAGTTTTTGTTCATGTAGAGATTTTTTCTCTAGTTTGCTTGGATTCTTTGATTCGTAAATTTTCGTTCGTGGATTTTTCTCGTTACTCTTGGTTTTCGTTGTTCTTCATCTTCGGTTAAGGCAAGTAACTTATACTCCAATTCATTTGTTTGGTACAAGTCAAAAATACTACCTATAGTATAGTTGGGTCTAGGGACGACTCTTGTTTGTGTTATCCTTGATGGGTTTTGTCTCTATTGTGAAAATTAAACCATAGATGACCCACGACACAATATGGACATGAATTAACTTAGGTTTTACCCGTTCTTGATTTTGATCATGTATGTGAGACTTTTGTGAGAACTCGTGTTTTGGTTGAGACCCATGTGATATATTTGGTGTGGACATGCTAAATACCCTAATTTATGATGTGTGGACACTTGGTAGACTCGATTTTGTGTTTGGTTGTGTTTTGAACAAGTTTTGTATGATATATGTTGAGTTGTTGTAAAAGGGAAAAATCTGTATTTTGTCGCTGATCTGTTTTGTTTTCTGTTTTGGACTGTCTTGAAGTCAGTATCTTAATTTCGGTATAAAATATGAGTTTTAGATAATTTCGTCTATTTTCAAACCCCTTTGAATTTACTTGATTTCGTTTTCATATGAATGAGTTATGACTATTTTACTACAGAGGTGTCGATCTTTTCCAGATTTTGTTTTTCGATGATTTTGATGACTAAATGATTTTGATACTGATGCTACATATATTAGTTTGATCCAAAACTTTGGTCAGTGTTTCTTTATCTAGTTAGGGATTACCCAGAATTTTGGTGAATTTTATTGATGAGTTTTATGTGTTGTTTCATGCTCGTTTATGAAAACTATACTTACTGTATTTTATTCGCTGTTCTGTGAAGAATCGTATTTTCACCCTATTTCCTTTTACTGTATGAAAATTTTTTGTGAAATATGAAAGTTAGTATATTTTATCTATTTTTATATCTCTTTGGCGGAATTGGATTTTGTTTCACTGGTTGCGAGATATCATAGTTTTCGTACAGCAGTGTTGGAAATTCTAGATTTGCCAAACTATGGTTTCTTGATGCTTTCTTATTTTTGATGACTGACCTACTTTTACTGGAAAATTCTGAAACTTTATATTTAGATACTGGACATATAGGGGAATACTCCAGATTTTTCGTGGATTTATTTAATGTGTTTTCATGCTGTTTTCCTATTCTTGAATTCGTTTTCCTGATTTCTGACTGAACCTATTTTCTGTATTCAAATCAGTTTTGAGCTATATTTTTGTGAATTAATATATGACTTATTTATATTCGCTAGATTTTTGTGGAAGTATATTTTCCAGATCCTTTGGCGGATCCAGATTTGGATGTTTGTAACACTGGGGATCACTGTTTTACTACAGTATGGTCTTGCTGTCCTGAACTTGAGATTTGTCTATTTTATTCCGTTATGAGATATCTTGCACTCGTACATATTTATCTTGCGACTTGAACTTGTCAAATGATCATGCCATGTTATTCTTGATATATTTTGCACATATACATGCTTGTTCGACATTAATAATAAATAACCAAGCCGGGGTTTAAGGGACATATCTAATAGTGGATAATTCAGAACGTGTACTCGGAAGGGGATCCACTGATCCTACGTGATTACTTGAGATATGATACTTGACACGTGATTACTTGATACTTGCACGCAAGACACGATACTTGCCACTTGCACAACTTGACACGTGATTACATGATACATGATACTTGGAGCTTGGAGCTCGATTACTTGACTTGTCCCTGAGTATACTGCCCTCTATGGTCCACTATGAAATCTAAAGCGAAACTGTTTGCTGTAGCAACCATGTAAGGTGGGCTGCATGAAGTGCTACCTAGATAGTAATCACTACAAGACTTGATACATGCTACTTCATGATACTTGAACATGATACATGCTTGCATAATACTTGACTACATGATACATGAGACTTGAAACTTAACACTTGATACATGATTACACGATACTTGTCACTTGATGTATGTTTACATGATACTTGATTACTTGACACTTGATTCATGCCATTTACACTTGTTCACTTTGTCATGCTAGTAGTTTATGTTGACATCATACTTATACCATGTTGCTAATTAGTTTCCCAATGTGCTTGTATCCTACATTATAAGTGGCCCGTAACTTGCAATTGACGGGTACTTGTTTTTCTCTTTTCCTCTTTCCTGCATTTGTTGAATTGCAGATTTTGGAGAACAGGTTCCAGATGGTATCGGAGACATGAAGTATTAGTGCTATATTTTGTTATTATTATTTCTTGTAGCTTGCTTGAACAATATTGTATTTTGAGACTTGGACAAATTCCTGTATTTGGGCGATGTGACCCAAGATATTTGTTTTATTCAGATCGTAACTATTTGAGATTTATATATTTGGTTTCAAGTATTCTTGTTGGTATTTTGGCTCATTATGTGCATGTGGTTGATTCTTTTGCTTCTGACTCTGATGATTCTTGAGAATATTGTAAAGATTTCTTGAACAGCTTATGGATGATGAAAATTATTCACTGGGCTTTTGTTGCGTATCCGTATTCCTTACTCCTTTTGGGAAGCAAGGCGTGACAATTAGTGCATATGCCATACAACCATAAACTTTCAAATGCGAATAATTGACAGTTTTTCCTGATCATAATTCTTCTGGAATGGTACCATCATGGGCACTAGACGGGCAACGGTTAATCAAGTACACCGCTGTATCAACTGTAGCGGCCCAAAGATGGACTGGAAGATCAGCATGAAGTTTCATGCATCTCGTCCTTTCGAGTATCGTGCAGTTCATTCTTTCTACTACACCATTCTCCTATGGAGTCTTAGGAACTGTTTTGATTCATCTGATACCTTCCTCTGCCAGATAGTTAAAAAAACTCTTTGCTTGTGTACTCACCTCTGTTGTCTGACTTTATTGCTTTCACTTTACAACCCGTCTCATTCTCAACCCTAGCTTTCCAAGCTCTGAATGCCTCAAAAACTTCTGATTTCTCGCGAATTGCATAAACCCAAACCTTTCTTGTAGCATCATCGATGAATGTAACGAAGTATCTTTTTTCACCATAAGAGAATTCCTGAGTTGGACCCCACATATCTGTATGTACCAACTCTTGCTTCCTAAGCTTCTTCTCACGTCCACCCAACTGAAAGCTAACTGTCTTCTGTTTGCCCATCACACAATTCTCACAAAAATCCATCTCAACATTCTTCAGGCCCAGCAAAAGATCTCTTAAACAAAGCTATTGACACTCATTTCACCAAGATGCCACAACCTAACATGCCATAGAATTGAAGGGGAACTACCTGCTGATGCTGTAGCAAGGATATCACTTGAATCACCTCCTCTGAGTAAGTACAGCATGTCACCACGCTTTTATTTTGCCACCAACCTGGCACTTGTAGTCTCCTTCCATTCTCCATGCCCAAAAGTTGTTGTGAACCCTTCTTTGTCTAGTTTGCTAATTGAGATCAAGTTTTTCTTCAAACTCGGAATATGTCTTGTGTCATACAAGACCAATTGCCCACCATTGCGAGCCTTCACTCTCACAGTGCCTCTACCTACAACTGGACATAATTGCCAATTTCTAACTGAAACTGCACCAAAATCACTTGTCCTGTAATCCTCAAAAACATCCCTCATGGGGATACAATGATAAGAAGCACCTGAGTCTATACACCAATCATCTTGCAAAATATTAAATCCAGTAGATAAACACAATTCATCTAGACGGGGTTCAATACTTACCACATTGGCTACTTGTGACCCTTCTTGTGCTTTCTTATACTCCTCGCATTGGTCTCTCCTGTGTCCTGGCTTCTTGCAGTACCAACACTCACATTTGCGATGTCCTGTTCTTGACTTGGACCTATGATTCCTGCTCTGTGACTTTCCTCTGTTGTTACTTCTACCACGGTTTTCAACTGAAGCACAGCATTGCTAGGATATGACACGAAGTCTCTCCATGTCTTTTCCTCCTTGCATCCTAATTCATAATGTTGCTTATAACATCCTTTAGGATTGTCGTATCAGTTATGGTACTTGTAATAGTCTGCTCTACTATGCCGTAAATATCAGGAAGACTGGATAGCAACAACAACGATTGTGCCTTCTCTTCAAACTTTAAACCCGACGATTCCATCTGATTGTAAACCATGCAAAAATTGTTGATGTGCTTAGCAACCGAACCCCTTTCTGACAACTTCAAGTTCACCAACTTTTTTAGGTGTGAGATCTGATTCGCTGCATTCGGCTTCTCAAACATGTCTGTCTATATCTCCATTGCCTCCTTTGCGGTCCTTGCCTTCTCAATCTGAAATAGCATCTTCCTACTCAACGACGACTGAATCTGCCCAAGCGCTTTCTGATCCAATCTATACCAGACCGTTAACGCAATCGGATCGACTTCCGCCCCTTCTGGCTTCACACCAAACAACGGATGATCTAGATCCTTCTGTCAGAGATACGCAATCATTTGGATCTTCCACATTGTGAAATCCATTCCATCGAACTCATTGAATCTACTTTTGTCCCTCATATCAATCAGTACTACCAACCTGTAGCTTTGATACCACTTTATTGAATTCAACTGCGGAATAACTCAACAATGACGACGAGATGCAAGAACTATAGAATCAAAACAAGAGAACAAAGAACAACCAAAAGCAACACACAAGAATACGCAAGATTTTTCCAAGGTTCACCCAAAATAATGGCTACTTCCCTGCGCAGAGGCACTCCTGCGATTTCCACTAGAAATATGAAGAATAGGTTTACAAATATTTCTAGATCTCACCCCCAAGGTGTAGGGTTTCTCTCTCTCTCTCTCTCTCAACGACGGTTGGCAGATCTCTATTTTCTTTTCACTTAACCCTAAAATCATACATAATACAATATATATAGGATTTCTCAACTTCAATCTCAGTCGCTCATCAAAACAGCGTCGGGACGGTTGACCGCAACACCAAGTCGGTCGACCGGTTCTTTCCTTCGACTGCACAAGATCCAACAGAGAGCATGTCGTTCGACTGCACGTGTAACTCCTATTTCCCCGTATTGGTATTTTGTACTGCTTTGTGCCTCCTTGTACTCTCTCGTCTATTTTGATATCATGTAATTTCTTCTGATTGAATGGAATTATTATTCTTGTCTCAACTCGAATTTGTGGGTTCTTTTATCAACTTCGTTTGTGTGCCTCTTGCACCGTTCTTCATGAGAAATAGACCGATTCTTCTCGTTTATCTCTCTAATCCCCATTGTTGTGCATTTTGACCATTTCTTCTGTTGGGCTCTTTTTGAAACGGATCCCCAAAACTCTCAAACCCGCAAACCCGCTAACCTAGTATTTAAACCCCTACCCTAACCCTAATTACATTTCTACTGTTAAAACCTAACCCTATTATCTTTCCCTACCGCCGCTATCACCCCGTCTCCTTCTCCGTATCTTTCGCCTTTAACCATCTCCCCATCTCCGATCATCGCTCGCCCCCATCCGCCTCGTCTCCCTCTCGTCTTCACAGCCACCACCAGACCACCACCATCGTCCTCCGTCTTCGCCATCGAACCCAACACTCCCGAACCCATCGCCTCGCCACCTCCGAATCCCACTTCTCCCCTGTTCGAACCCACAAACAGAGCACTCGCCGCGCCGTCGCTTCTCGACGTCGTCGCCGCACTCCGTCGTTGCCGTAGTCGCCGCCAGCGAAGCAGCCACGCCGTCGCTCCTCTCTCAAGCTCTACTCAGCCGAACGAAGAACGAAGAAGAAGAGGAAAAGGGCGGAAGCGAATCACCGCCGTCCGATCGCATCAAGATTCGTGCCCTGATCGGTGTTCTGTGTTTCGCCACAGCAAATCCAGGGGCCGTGTTCGCTGTTCTGGGATTGGATCCGGTGCACAGGAGAGATCTGATTGGATCGTTCTGCTGTTCCGTGTTCTACCCGCGCCAGATCCCACTTTGCCGTTCGCTGTTTGGGCCGATCCTGTGTGCGGGGAAAACGCGATCTCCGATCGGTTTTTGCACGCGCTTTTTGAGGACATCTTCGGAGATTTTTCTTCTCAATTGCTTCAACAAGCGGAGTTTATAATCGTCGATTTAAGGCAAGTATTCATCTTGTACATTTTATTGCTCCAGTACAAGTTTTCTTGTAAATACCACATATAGTTAGATTGTGACTCCCTTTGAAATATCATTGTAAATCCATTTTGAACCTTCAAACCCACAAATCTAAGAGTCACAAAACTTCCTCGTATTAAATAATAATCAATCGGACTCTTTTACCCCCTTGAACACATGAATCACATGGACATATGAATTAAGGACCCCTAAAATTTGTAGACGCATATAAAGTTAGTATTTTGACGAATTTGCGACTATTATGACTTGAAAAATATTCATTAGTTGCTGTTTTGACATCCATGATTATGTATTTATGCTACTTAACAACTTAGACACCGAATTACATATTTCCATGAAACCTACATTAGTAAATAAATTCTGAGTGTTGCTGTCTGAATGTTATTTTGCGGTTTCGACCCTTCTATCATTGGAATTTGGGCCCGAGCCCTGAAGATAAAATGTAGATCCGGATGTGTAGATGTCGATAGACTCCAAGTTGATCGAATTTGGAGCTACGGTCTAGGAGTTATGGCAGTTATACTACAGCTGTGTCAGTGGACTCAGTTTTGCAAAACTGCTGTATATATTTACTTTGCGAATTATTTAGCTGTGTAAACAGCAAGCGTTTGACCCCAAATTTTATATGTAGCTGCTGGACACCCTATAGGACATCCCCAAATTTTCCTAGAATTAAATCACAATATATTACACTTGTATGCTTGCTTGATAAGAGTTAATAAAAATAACAAGCCGGGGTTTTGGGAAAGATTATAGAGTGGACAATATAGATAAGTGTACTCGGAAGGGGGCCCGTGTTTCCCAATACTTGGTTCATGAACTTGTTGTATCTTGTTCGATTCATGGAGTCGGTTACTCGGCTCATGAACTTGTTTGATTCTTGAACCCATTGTGCGGTTCTTGAACTTGCTTGTGGATTCGCGAACTTGCTTCGTGAACTTGTTATTTAATTTTCGATTCATGAACCATGGCTTGCTTGATACTTGATACCTGAGTACGCCGCCCTATAAAATCCATTACTAGGTCTAAACGAAATTGTTTGACTGTAGCAACCATGTAGTAAAAGAATGGATGCATGTCGTGCTACCTAGATAGTAATCACCACTAGACTTGAACTTGAAAATTTGAACTAGACTTGAACTTGATAACTTGAGACTAGATAACTTGATAACTTGATACTAGACTAGACTTGAACTTGACAACTTGACATTTGAGACCTGACATTTGAAATAACATATGACACTAGACTTGAGTTTGTCGTTTGATATTAAATACCCCTATAGGTATATCTAACATGTGTTACACTAATAGCAGTTGTTATTCAATCTAGTTAATAAGTTGTTCCCTTTTGCCAGCTAGTCTTTGAATTTGCTTACTACTTCTTATAACCCTGCTTTTTCTTGATTCCAATTCTTATTTTTCCCTTACTTGTACTTGCTTTCACTATTTGTGGCCCTAGCTTGCACTAAGGGCATTTTCTCTTGTTTCCCCTCTTGTTTTCCTGTTTATGTTTATTAAACAGACTTTGGAGACGAGCTTCCCGCAGGAATTGGTGAGCAAAAGTTCTAGCCTTCACATGGAGAAGAACTTGACTAGAATATTTAATTTCTTGCATTATTTGTTATTTTGGATTATTATTTCTTGAGATTTGAGACTTTGTAACGGGCTGATGTTCCCGAGTTTACTTTGATTCAGACTTGAAACTACTTGGATGTTTTGTCATATTTCAGTTGTTTCTGTTGCTAGTAAAGTATTCATGCATGCTTGGTTTTATGTATCTCTCTTGTATATACTTGTTGTGATGCTGAGTCGATCCTACAGCTTATGAATGATGTTAAGATCATTCGCTGGGCTTCGTCATGCACTCGTATTTCCGTATTTTGGGAAGCGGGGCGTGACAAGGTTTTTAGTGGTATCAGAGCCCGGTTTTGGCTAATGTGTTAGTTAACTAATACATTAGACAGGCCTGACTCAGTCAGGGTTAACTCAGCATTTGACAGGCCAAGAAATTGCATGAAGAATTTTATTATCAACTTGATCTGGATCCTAATTGTTTTGGGTTTTGCAGGATATGGCTCGAAAGAACGCTTCGTCTTCCCAGACTGGGGGTGATCAGGCAGATCAGCCCGCCATTGCGCAGCTGTTGCAGATGCAACAAGAACAAAATGAGCGTCTCGCGCAGCAGATGATGCAGATGCAGCGAGACCATGCCGAGATGATGAGGGCAGCCTTAGGAGCTGCCAATAGAGAGCCGCTTGCACCTGCACCCGGGGGATTGCCACCTAGACCGGGTAATGTAGCCGATTTCATGAGGCTACATCCCGACAAGTTTATGGGAGCTGAAGGTCCACTGGAGGCTGAGCAGTGGCTCATCAGGACTGAGCAGTTGTTGTTCGCTGCCAGGATAGCTGACGTGGACCGAGTGGATGTTGTAAGCATCCAGCTGGTGGATCTCGCCCATATGTGGTGGCGATCTGAGATGGAGAGACTTGAGCGCCCCGTTGCCTGGGCCGTTTTCAGGGAGAGCTTCCTTACTATGTTCTTCCCTGATGTCATCAGGAATGAGATGGAACGACAGTTTGTTGCGCTCACCCAGGTTCGTCAAATAGTGTTTTATATGCAAAATTTCATTTGTCAGTCTATGATATATTGATGCTTAACTAAAACACTATCTTGAACCAGGGAAATCGGACCGTGGACGAGTATGTCGCGGAGTTTACCCGTTTGAGCCGTTTTGCCACGACTATGGTGGCTGATGATGAGGCCAAAGGCCGTCGCTTTTTGTTGGGCTTGGATATCGATATCCAGGGTCGCTTGGCTGCTTTGAGGCTTCGTTCCTACCCTGATATCTTAGAAGCTGCCAGGAGCCAGGAACAGACCAGCAAACGGAAGCGTGCTATCAAGCAGTCTGCCCCGCACCCTGTCGCTGCTAGGCCCACTGGAGGGCCAATCAGGAGGCCAGTTCCACCCCACCCTGCCAGGGCTGCTCCTTACCCTGCTGCTCCACAGAGGGGGAACTACTGTGACTTCTGTCAGATTCCCGGGCATGTGCGCAAGGATTGCAGACGGGCTAACCGTCGATGTTTTGAGTGTGGCGCTGGAGATCACACTGTTCAGGATTGTCCGCAGAGGAGGGCTGCGCCAGCTCAGGGTCAGGTCAGGCCGCCACTTCCCCCTCAGCATCAGATCGTCGGTCAGAGGACCGCTGCCCCGAGGAGAGGTCAGGCCTTCAACCTGACTACAGAGGAAGTTGAGACCGCGGAGGAAGTCGTTGCAGGTATAATTGTATTTTATTGTGTGTTATTTATTTTATGCCCTTTGTTCATCTTGCATTATACCTTGTGTAGTTCCTTTCACATCAGTATTTGCTATCCCTTATTATCCACATATTCATCCCTTCCCGTATTTTTGACTCCATCATAGGTATTATCCTAGTCCATTCCTTTCCTGCCCATGTCCTATTTGATTCCGGGGCGACCCACTCTTTCGTTTCCTCCCACTTCGTGGATCAGCATCAACTGGAGTGCAGTGATATGCAGACAGCTTGGAACATCACTACAGGTGGCGGTGTTGTCGTTTGCTCCAAGGAGTGTAAGCAGAGTCCCTTGATTATTGGGGACAGGGATTTCAAGGCAGACCTGATAATGATTGGCAATTCAGGTTTCGATGTGATTCTCGGCATGGATTGGCTGGGGGAGTCTCATGCAGTCATCGATTGCCGAGCCAAGAAGGTTGTATTCAGGATTCCGGAGCATGATGAGTTTGAATTCCATGCTGGGGAAACACCTCTTGGGCGAGGTAAGAAGGTGGCTAAAGATGAAGATTGTGCTATGGAATTGAACACAGGCTGTGAGGCTGCGCCTCTTGTAGTGCGGGAATTCCTGGATGTATTCCCAGAGGAATTGCCCGGGTTACCTCCCGATTGAGAGGTGGAGTTTGGTATTGACGTCCTGCCAGGTACAGTGCCTATATCGAAAAGCCCATACAGAATGGTGCCAGTCAAGCTTGCAGAGTTGAAGGTGCAGGTTCAGGAACTTTTGGATTTGGGTTTCATCAGACCGAGTGTGTCACCGTGGGGAGCTCCTGTGCTATTCGTCAATAAGAAGGACGGAAGCCGCAGGTTATGTATGGATTACCGAGAGCTAAACAATGTTACTGTGAAGAATCGGTATCCACTACCCAGGATCGACGACCTATTTGACCAGTTGGGCGGTGCTGCAGTGTTTTCGAAGTTGGACCTTCGCTCGGGGTACCATCAGGTGAAGGTGAAAGCAGCGGATGTGCCGAAGACTGCATTCAGGACCAGGTACGGGCATTATGAGTTCTTGGTGATGCCCTTCGGTGTCACGAATGCCCTAGCAGTATTTATGAGCCTGATGAACAGAGTCTTCTCCCAGTTCCTTGACAGATTTGTGGTGGTCTTCATAGACGATATCTTAGTGTATTCGCGGAATCGAGAAGAACATGCGGAGCATCTGAGAACAGTCTTGCAGACTCTAAGGGAGAACAAGCTCTATGGAAAGCTCAGCAAGTGTGAGTTCTGGCTCGATCGAGTTCCATTCTTGGGACATATTATCTTGGGCGAGGGAGTCTCAGTTGATCCGTCCAAGATTGCTGCAGTGAAGGATTGGCCAGTGCCAGAGTCAGTTTCTGAAGTGAGGAGTTTTCTCGGGCTAGCAGGGTATTACAGGAAGTTTGTACAGGATTTCTCGAAGATTGCTGGGCCGTTGACCAAGCTGACAGGGAAGGATCAGAGGTTTGTGTGGAGTGAGGACTGCGGTGAAGCTTTCACCGAGTTGAAGAACAGGTTGACTTCAGCACCCGTGTTAACTATACCAGATGGTTCGGGTGGCTTCGTTATTCACTGCGATGCTTCAGGCAGAGGTCTAGGTGCAGTGCTGATGCAGAAGGGTCGTGTGGTTGCTTACGCGTCCAGGCAGTTGAGGCCGCACGAGAAGAACTACCCTACTCACGACTTGGAGTTGGCAGCAGTGATCTATGCTCTGAGGTTATGGAGACACTACTTGCTGGGAGACCGAGTGGAAATTTTTACTGACCACAAGAGTCTCAAGTATGTCTTCACTCAGAAAATGCTGAATATGAGGCAGAGGCGCTGGTTAGAATTGATGGCTGACTACGACATCAACTTGCAGTATCACCCTGGTAAGGTGAATATGGTTCCAGATGCTTTGAGCAGGAGACCAGCCGTCATGTGTTTGACTCAACAGAAGGAACTTATCGAGCAGATGAGGAGATTAGACCTGAATGTGATTTTGCCAGGCACCGATCGCAGTTGCATGATGCTTCAGTTGCAGTCATCTTTGGTGGAACAGATCAAGGAAGCTCAGGCAGGTGATGAGCAGTTGCAGAAGTTCAGGACAGAAGTTGAAGCAGGTTTGAGGACGGATATGATCATTCACTCTGATGGATAACTTCGCTTTGGGGCTAGGCTGTGTATCCCAAAGGGTGAAGTCAGGCAGAAACTGCTCGAGGAGGCCCATCAGTCAGCTTATTCTATTCATCCCGGTGGTACCAAGATGTATCGGGATTTGAAGCTCCATTTCTGGTGGCATGGCATGAAGAGGGCAGTGGCCAGATTTGTGTCTCAGTGCTTGATCTGCCAGCAGGTGAAGGCAGAACATCAGAGAACCGCCGGATTGCTCCAGCCTCTTCCCATTCCGGAGTGGAAGTGGGAGCACATCACTATGGATTTTGTGATCGCCTTGCCACGGAGTCCCAAGGGTCACAATGCCATTTGGGTGATTATCGACAGACTGACGAAAAGCGCTCATTTCATCCCCTTCAGAGTTGGTCAGTCTACTGAGACTCTAGCAGAGAGATACATGCAGGAGATTGTCAGACTCCATGGGGTTCCAGTCAGCATCGTATCCGACAGGGATACCCGGTTCCGATCTCAGTTTTGGGAAAGCCTGCAGAACAGTCTTGGGAGCAAGCTGAAGTACAGTACAGCTTTCCATCCTCAGACAGATGGACAGTCAGAGGGGACCATTCAGACCTTGGAGGATATGTTGAGGTCGTGCGTTCTTCAGTTCGGAGGATCTTGGGAGGATCACCTACACTTAGTTGAGTTCTCGTACAACAACAGCTATCAGGCCAGTCTTAAAGCTGCACCGTACGAGGCATTGTATGGTCGGAAGTGTAGGTCGCCAGTGTGCTGGGACGACATTGGTGAGAGGAAGTTATTGGGGCCAGATTTGATTATTAAGACGGTCGACGCAGTGGCTCAGATTAGAAAGCACCTTGTAGCAGCTCAGGACAGGCAGAAGAAGTGGGCAGACATTCACAGGAGGCCATTGGAATTTGAGGTGGGAGACCATGTGTTCCTCAAGGTGTCGCCGTGGAGAGGCGTTATCCGGTTTGGAGGTGGAGGCAAGCTAAGCCCCAGGTTCATCGGGCCCTTCGACATTGTAGAGCGAGTAGGCAAGGTGGCCTATCGACTCGCGCTGCCGCCAGCCCTATCTGGAGTGCATGATGTCTTCCATGTCTCCCAACTCAGGAGGTACATCAGGGATGAGAGTCATGTGATTGACTACTCGGAGTTGTTGGTACAGCCAGATTTGTCATGTGAGATTCCGCCGGTCACTATTTTGGACAGGCGAGAGAAGGTGTTGAAGAACAAAGTTATCAAGCTGGTTCGGGTTGCATGGAATCCTCACTCGCCGGGTGAGTCGACTTGGGAATTGGAAGAAGAGATCCAGAAGAAGTTCCCGCATTTATTTCTGTAGTCTTGTTGTTCTTTCTTTTCTTTTGGGAGGTTACCCTATGTATTACAGGTCTGAATTTCGAGGACGAAATTCTGCTTGTTAGGTGGGTAGGATTTGTAACTCCTATTTCCCCGTATTGGTATTTTGTACTGTTTTGTGCCTCCTTGTACTCTCTCGTCTATTTTGATATCATGTAATTTCTTCTGATTGAATGGAATTATTATTCTTGTCTCAACTCGAATTTGTGGGTTCTTTTATCAACTTCGTTTGTGTGCCTCTTGCACCGTTCTTCATGAGAAATAGACCGATTCTTCTCGTTTATCTCTCTAATCCCCATTGTTGTGCATTTTGACCATTTCTTCTGTTGGGCTCTTTTTGAAACGGATCCCCAAAACTCTCAAACCCGCAAACCCGCTAACCTAGTATTTAAACCCCTACCCTAACCCTAATTACATTTCTACTGTTAAAACCTAACCCTATTATCTTTCCCTACCGCCGCTATCACCCCGTCTCCTTCTCCGTATCTTTCGCCTTTAACCATCTCCCCATCTCCGATCATCGCTCGCCCCCATCCGCCTCGTCTCCCTCTCGTCTTCACAGCCACCACCAGACCACCACCATCGTCCTCCGTCTTCGCCATCGAACCCAACACTCCCGAACCCATCGCCTCGCCACCTCCGAATCCCACTTCTCCCCTGTTCGAACCCACAAACAGAGCACTCGCCGCGCCGTCGCTTCTCGACGTCGTCGCCGCACTCCGTCGTTGCCGTAGTCGCCGCCAGCGAAGCAGCCACGCCGTCGCTCCTCTCTCAAGCTCTACTCAGCCGAACGAAGAACGAAGAAGAAGAGGAAAAGGGCGGGAGCGAATCACCGCCGTCCGATCGCATCAAGATTCGTGCCCTGATCGGTGTTCTGTGTTTCGCCACAGCAAATCCAGGGGCCGTGTTCGCTGTTCTGGGATTGGATCCGGTGCACAGGAGAGATCTGATTGGATCGTTTTGCTGTTCCGTGTTCTACCCGCGCCAGATCCCACTTTGCCGTTCGCTGTTTGGGCCGATCCTGTGTGCGGGGAAAACGCGATCTCCGATCGGTTTTTGCACGCGCTTTTTGAGGACATCTTCGGAGATTTTTCTTCTCAATTGCTTCAACAAGCGGAGTTTATAATCGTCGATTTAAGGCAAGTATTCATCTTGTACATTTTATTGCTCCAGTACAAGTTTTCTTGTAAATACCACATATAGTTAGATTGTGACTCCCTTTGAAATATCATTGTAAATCCATTTTGAACCTTCAAACCCACAAATCTAAGAGTCACAAAACTTCCTCGTATTAAATAATAATCAATTAGACTCTTTTACCCCCTTGAACACATGAATCACATGGACATATGAATTAAGGACCCCTAAAATTTGTAGACGCATATAAAGTTAGTATTTTGACGAATTTGCGACTATTATGACTTGAAAAATATTCATTAGTTGCTGTTTTGACATCCATGATTATGTATTTATGCTACTTAACAACTTAGACACCGAATTACATATTTCCATGAAACCTACATTAGTAAATAAATTCTGAGTGTTGCTGTCTGAATGTTATTTTGCGGTTTCGACCCTTCTATCATTGGAATTTGGGCCCGAGCCCTGAAGATAAAATGTAGATCCGGATGTGTAGATGTCGATAGACTCCAAGTTGATCGAATTTGGAGCTACGGTCTAGGAGTTATGGCAGTTATACTGCAGCTGTGTCAGTGGACTCAGTTTTGCAAAACTGCTGTATATATTTACTTTGCGAATTATTTAGCTGTGTAAACAGCAAGCGTTTGACCCCAAATTTTATATGTAGCTGCTGGACACCCTATAGGACATCCCCAAATTTTCCTAGAATTAAATCACAATATATTACACTTGTATGCTTGCTTGATAAGAGTTAATAAAAATAACAAGCCGGGGTTTTGGGAAAGATTATAGAGTGGACAATATAGATAAGTGTACTCGGAAGGGGGCCCGTGTTTCCCAAGACTTGGTTCATGAACTTGTTGTATCTTGTTCGATTCATGGAGTCGGTTACTCGGCTCATGAACTTGTTTGATTCTTGAACCCATTGTGCGGTTCTTGAACTTGCTTGTGGATTCGCGAACTTGCTTCGTGAACTTGTTATTTAATTTTCGATTCATGAACCATGGCTTGCTTGATACTTGATACCTGAGTACGCCGCCCTATAAAATCCATTACTAGGTCTAAACGAAATTGTTTGACTGTAGCAACCATGTAGTAAAAGAATGGATGCATGTCGTGCTACCTAGATAGTAATCACCACTAGACTTGAACTTGAAAATTTGAACTAGACTTGAACTTGATAACTTGAGACTAGATAACTTGATAACTTGATACTAGACTAGACTTGAACTTGACAACTTGACATTTGAGACCTGACATTTGAAATAACATATGACACTAGACTTGAGTTTGTCGTTTGATATTAAATACCCCTATAGGTATATCTAACATGTGTTACACTAATAGCAGTTGTTATTCAATCTAGTTAATAAGTTGTTCCCTTTTGCCAGCTAGTCTTTGAATTTGCTTACTACTTCTTATAACCCTGCTTTTTCTTGATTCCAATTCTTGTTTTTCCCTTACTTGTACTTGCTTTCACTATTTGTGGCCCTAGCTTGCACTAAGGGCATTTTCTCTTGTTTCCCCTCTTGTTTTCCTGTTTATGTTTATTAAACAGACTTTGGAGACGAGCTTCCCGCAGGAATTGGTGAGCAAAAGTTCTAGCCTTCACATGGAGAAGAACTTGACTAGAATATTTAATTTCTTGCATTATTTGTTATTTTGGATTATTATTTCTTGAGATTTGAGACTTTGTAACGGGCTGATGTTCCCGAGTTTACTTTGATTCAGACTTGAAACTACTTGGATGTTTTGTCATATTTCAGTTGTTTCTGTTGCTAATAAAGTATTCATGCATGCTTGGTTTTATGTATCTCTCTTGTATATACTTGTTGTGATGCTGAGTCGATCCTACAGCTTATGAATGATGTTAAGATCATTCGCTGGGCTTCGTCATGCACTCGTATTTCCGTATTTTGGGAAGCGGGGCGTGACAAGGTTTTTAGTGGTATCAGAGCCCGGTTTTGGCTAATGTGTTAGTTAACTAATACATTAGACAGGCCTGACTCAGTCAGGGTTAACTCAGCATTTGACAGGCCAAGAAATTGCATGAAGAATTTTATTATCAACTTGATCTGGATCCTAATTGTTTTGGGTTTTGCAGGATATGGCTCGAAAGAACGCTTCGTCTTCCCAGACTGGGGGTGATCAGGCAGATCAGCCCGCCATTGCGCAGCTGTTGCAGATGCAACAAGAACAAAATGAGCGTCTCGCGCAGCAGATGATGCAGATGCAGCGAGACCATGCCGAGATGATGAGGGCAGCCTTAGGAGCTGCCAATAGAGAGCCGCTTGCACCTGCACCCGGGGGATTGCCACCTAGACCGGGTAATGTAGCCGATTTCATGAGGCTACATCCCGACAAGTTTATGGGAGCTGAAGGTCCACTGGAGGCTGAGCAGTGGCTCATCAGGACTGAGCAGTTGTTGTTCGCTGCCAGGATAGCTGACGTGGACCGAGTGGATGTTGTAAGCATCCAGCTGGTGGATCTCGCCCATATGTGGTGGCGATCTGAGATGGAGAGACTTGAGCGCCCCGTTGCCTGGGGTGATATTACCACCCTAAGGGCTATCGACCATCAAGACATATGTTTTCTTACCCTAAGGAATTGTGGAGGAGTCACTCCTTGTGTACCGTCGAATCTTAACCAGGGTAGGTTGATCGAGGACCGGAGTATAGACGGAATCCAAGTTTAGGGTAGCGGCATGCATGTATATTCGCACGGCCGAGGTCTTGGATCGATTGGCCAGGAACCGGATCCCGAAGGGTTCTGGTAAGTCTAGGTTGAGCAGCCTAGTATTGTTGTCTTGCGAAGTCTAATTTAAAGGCCTAACATGTTGTGCTTATAATATTGTCATCCCTAGGATTGTTCGAGACAGGGACATCATTAGGGTAGTGACTTATAAAGATCATTTTACTTAGACCCTTGCCGAAAAGGGAAGAGTTGGTTGTAGGGGGCGCCTTACGACCAACTTGTCCCTTGAGGGAGGCCTTAGGTGGTGATATTGGATTGTACCTTCCCGTCAAAGGGATACGTACGGTGGCGTCTCACAAGTTGAGAACACGGATTGCGTATCTCGCGCTGTTAATTCCTGAAGTGCCGTGGCTGGGGTGCCACAGGATGCATTGTGCAGTCCTGCGCTTTCGAGACCCCAGAAGGTGCCACAGGGTAGGCTTCCCGCTACCCTGCACTTGCGAGACCCTATGGTTTGATTTTGGAACGAGGCCCGATACACTGGGATCGTCTGGTTTGGAGTGAGGTCCGGCATGCCGGGTAGTAGTGAAAAATGGAGACACCATAAGCAGACTGCATAAGGGGACTTGACCCTTTCTGCAACCTCACAGAGTGATGGAGTATTGTCAGGAACAGGTCGTGTCCAATTAGAATTCATAACGCGGGTTCAATCCCTATATATGAAGAAACGGCTTGAGATGGGGCGCATGTAGTATGGGCTGCATGTTGCTTTCGGAGACTTGCTGACATTAGAATAGGAAGCATCCTAGTTCTATTTAAATATCGCATTAGAGTCTAGTCATAGCACTCACTTACACTGAAACTACACCAGCACCATTGCCATGTTTTGTATGTTGTTTGGGATTCGCTGCTTTGATATCAGCCTTTAAGCGTCAGTGAATACTGACGTCCCCACTTCCATAGGTACTGGATCGCCGAAGTACAAGGATGAGATTCAGGAGGACTCAAGGCAAGGAAAGCAAGGAGTCAATGTCATGTTTAGTTCCGCTGTAATATGTGTATTAGTTGAAAAGTACTCTGATGTAAGATGTTGAAGGTTGTAATACTTGGAAATGTAAAGGTAATATTGTAACTCTATTGTAATGTATTGCAGTTGTATAATATTCAGACTTGTAATACATTCTCCGTTGAATAAAAAGTTTTAAATTCTCCTGTTTTTCTGTGTATTGTGACTAATTGAAGAAAAGATCTTGGCTCGTGTCTCGGTTTTCCCAGTATTGGAAATCGGGGCGCTACAGAGTGGTATCAGAGCTAACTTCAATTTACAGTCCAACACAGCAGGAAAATTAAACTTGGATGCCTTTTAGGAGTCGGGTCTTAGTTAGTTGCAGGCAATTATAATTCATATTGTTGTTCCTTTCAACTTATGTTTTATGATTTTCTTATATCTGGACTAATTCCAGTATGTATATTTTAGGATGGTATTCGAAGATATCCTAACCGAGGATGTATTGATGGAGGAGAGTGAGCCAATTTCAAGGGATGATCCAATGATCTCGAGCGAGGAGCCGAAGGAGATTTCACTACAAGTTAACCTCAAGATGAACTCGCCTTCACCACCCCGAGGGCCAAGTATGGATCAACGCAGGGCGGCGACGGCCAGCATATATCGAGAAATGAGGAAGCTAATGAAGTACGTAGCCAGGATAGATCGTCAAGCTAAGTAACTGGGTGATGCTTGCATAGCTACATTAGCAGGCATGGCAGAGGAGCGGGAATATTTCAGCGCTAGATTGGCACAACTACGGCGTGAGTGGGAGCAAGTTCTAGAGACCGCCAAGGTTATAGTATGCCATTTCTGTGAGGAGGATGGGCACGAGAAATCAGTCTATCCACGACGACAAGGAAAAAGGCCTACACCAGCATCAGGATTCGAGAACCAAGGCCAGAAGCAGAAGACTCAGAGAACAAAGGGCAAACTTGGAGGCGCCAACCCGGAAAGTTGTTTCCTATGTAGGGAGCAAGGTCATTTCAAGAAACAATGTCCGATGAAGAACTCTCGGACGGAAACCCGTACATGTTACAACTGTGGGGAGATTGGTCATATTAAGCCAAACTGTCCCCAACTTCATAAAAATGACGGCAGATCATCTCCAAAGATGAACGCTAAGGGAAAGGAGCCTGTTCACCAAGGGTGAGAATTCGCACGTACTAAGAGCAAGTTGAAGGAGCCAGTAACAATATGTGCATATAGAACTGCAACTAAGTCTAAAGGTTGCATCTTTTGAAATTTATTTTGGACGGAAGAAGTTATATATGATGTAACACTTTTTGTAACCCGTCGGATTTATATATATATGAAATCCAGGCAACTGTTTTGTTCAAACTTGGTTCATCATATTCTTCTGTCTAAATTATTTTTCCAATAGTTGAGGTGTGTGCGGGAGACAACTCCAGAATTAGTTCTGTTGATTACAACATCTGGAGCATCAACTTGAGCAAATTACAGGAGAAAATCCTGGAAGTCGGAAGTGATGTTCATAGGTCATGTCCTATTCTAAGGGGGGAGTAGCTACCGAATTGCAAAGGTCGGGCTCTTTGGAGAACCAGTTCGTGGATGAGTCACTTGGAAGCTGGAAAGCAGTATAAGCTTTCTTTCCCCCGAGTTATTTAGTGTATGGATGTTGTCTGTTTTCCTAACTTAACGTAGTTCTGAGGACAGAACTATTCTAAGGAGGGAGTATTGTAATATTCCGGATGGATATTACATTACATAAATTATTATTTTATTATTATCTTATTATTATTTTGTTTTAATTCCAAAATTGAAATATTTTGGTGATTTTCTCCCGGTTTGTTCATAGACATCATCTGTACCCAGATACCGGTCAGTATACATACGTATTATATCAAATTGATACCGTGATCTTCCGAACTAATAATAGAATTTATTTTATTATTATTTCCGAGATTAAATTATTTTTATACGGATTATGCGAAGATTTTCGGTATACATACGTAGATGCGCACATACGCGTAGTATGTCGATTAGTACATTGTACAAAGTATGTGTTATGTATTTTTGAATAAAATTGTTCTCCTTGTCATGACAATCCTATTTAGATAATTAAGATGGTAAGAGAATTAAACATGGGATTAAGATGTATGCATAAGAGAACTAGAAGGAATTCTTCTAGAACTCTCTCTCTTCCACATCACCCTCCACCTCACCTAAAACACCATACCCTCACCATACCTCCACCTCATCCATCCCTCCCCTAGGCAAAACCGGCCCCAAATTGGGGGAGAACTTTTGTGCAATTGTGTGTATGCACATTTGCACTCTCCACCCTTCTCTCCACCTATAAATACCCCCTTCCTTCACCTTAGTCTCATTTTAGAAAGATCATAAAGAAAGAAAGAAAGGAAAAGAATGAGTGAACTACTAACTTGAGAGTTTTTCTTTGTAGGTTTAGTAGGAATTCTAAGAGCTTAGGAGAAAGAGTAGGAGTGATAGCAAGTCCTTCCTACAAGAAAAGAAGGTGGGGGTTTCTCTTTTGTTTGTTTGTTTGTATTGATTGTTTTGATGTTCTTCTTCTTCTTATCCTCCTTGTTTTGTTACTTTTGTTCTTTGAGAATGGTTTATTGTGATAGTGTTATGGTGTAGTTCTTTTTGTATGGTTATGGATAGTTAAAAATAATAACCACATGAAAAGAAAAGAAATGAATGGTAGTAGTAAAGAACATAAAGATTAAATCTTTATAGTTGTAATTGTTGTTTTAGTGTTATGAATTGGACTGAAATGAACACATACACATGGACTTGGCATATACAACCATTTTTGGTTGTAGGAAATGAATGAGGACTCATACATAATCATATGACATAGTGCATACACCACTTTGTGGTTGTAGAACATAAACTTGAATTTGGACTAGAAAGAATGCAAATGGTTGGTTGAACCAAATGAAGCTTCTTACTTTATTTTTATTTTTGTTATTTTCTTTTATAATCTTAAGTAAGAAAGAACCCATTGTAGATATGAAAAAGAAACTAATCTAAAATCACTAGTTGTAGAATGGTTAAAAAGATCTCTTTTTATGATCACTAGTAATAGTAAGAAATCGATGCTAATAAAGATTTAGTAGATATTTAAGTAGTGGTATGTTTAAATAAAGTAGTAGTAGTAGTATGGTTAAATAAAGTAGTAGTAGTAGATGTGTATGTTCCAAATAAAATAGTTGTAGTAGATGTCTACACAAATTTGTAGAAAAGGTTTATGTTTTTATGGAAGGGGTAGTAGATGCTTATGTGTTAAAATAAAGTAGTAGTAGTAGATGTCATACTTAATTGTGTTCATACTTGGGTTAGTAGGTATCCATGCTTAATAAGATTCATGCTTAGTAGTTATCCATGCTTAGTAAGATATTCATGCTTAGTAGGTATCCATGCTTAATAAGATTCATGCTTAGTAGTTATCCATGCTTAGTAAGATATCCATGCTTAGTAGGTATTCAAGCTTAATAAGATTCATGCTTAGTAGTTATCCATGCTAAAACGTTGTAGGATAAATGCTAAAATTATCTATCATGTTTAGGAATGATATACATGCTTAGAATGTTGTATGATTAATGCTAAAATTATCTATCATGTTTAGGAATGATATACATGCTTAGAATGTTGTAGGATTAATGCTAAAATTATCTATCATGTTTAGGAATGATATACATGCTTAGAATGTTGTAGGATTAATGCTAAAATTATCTATCATGTTTAAGAATGATATACATGCTTAGATAATTGTAGGAAAGTGTATACCATACTAGATTAATTTATCTATGCTTAGATAATTGTAGGAAAGTGGCATATCATGCTAGATTAATTATCCATGCTTACATGCTTAAAGGAAGGTTGCATACCATGCAAGATTAATTTATCTATGTTTAGATAGTTGTAGAAAAGTGGATATCATGCTAGATTAATTTATCCATGCTTACATGCTAGTAGGAAAATTGTATACCGTGTTAGATTAAATTATCTACACTTGGATGTTGTAGGAAAGTCGTATACCATGCTAGATTAATTGTAGGAAAGTTGTATACCATGCTAGATTAATTTATCTATGCTTAGATAATTGAAGGAAAGTGGCATATCATGCTAGATTAATTATCCATGCTTACATGCTTATAGGAAGGTTGTATACCATGCTAGATTAATTTATCTATGTTTAGATAGTTGTAGGAAAGTGGATATCATGCTAGATTAATTTATCCATGCTTACACGCTAGTAGGAAAGTTGTATACCGTGTTAGATTAAATTATCTACACTTGGATGTTGTAGGAAAGTCGTATACCATGCTAGATTAATTGTAGGAAAGTTGTATACTATGTTAGATCAATTATAGGAAAGTTGTGTACCATGCTAGATTAAATAAATATTCATGCTTACATGATATTCATGCTTAGATAAGTATATGTTCCTGCTATGTTAGTAGATGATCATGCTTAATCATTATTCATGCTAAGTTAGTAGATGTCATGCTAATTATTGTCTATGTTAAGTTAGTAGATGACCATGCTAACGATTGTTTATGTTAAGTTAGTAGATGTCATGCTAATTGTTGTTCATGCTAAGTTAGTAGAAGATCCATGCTTAAGGTGGTAGTAGAGATATATATACTCTAAGTAGTAAGTATTCACGCCCAGTTGTAGCTTATGCCTGACTATAGTAAACTTCATGTTTAGATCATAGTGATAATTCATGCTTAAGCTTGATATAAGCACATGCTTAAATCATATTCGTACTTAGGAGTATTGTGGTGAGTGGTTATGTTATGTACCATAATTAGATTGTCGTGGATAGATGCTTGCAATTGTATGCCATGCTTAAGGTGCTATAGGTTGAAGTAATAAGTATTTGGGAGACCACTAGTAATAGTTAGTTTGATAAAGATTGTTATGTCGCCTTCGGTTTTTCATTGGTAGAATACCGATCATAGACTATTAGTAGATTCTTCTGTTGCTTCTAATAATAGAAGATCAAGTTTGCTAGTAAGCACGTTTGGTTTCTTCTAGGATTGATTACCTGTATGGTTGTTTGCATATGGTTGTGCTCGTACGTGGCTCGACTGGCCCGTATGTAGCTGTGGGTCTCATACGTAGTTTATTTGGCTCGTATGTAGGTTGTTGTCTCGTACGCGGCTCGACCGGTCCGTGCGTAGCTGTTGGTCTCATACGCGGCTTATTTGGCTGGTATGTACGTGGTTATCTCCTACGAGGCCCGCCTGGTTCGTAGGTAGCTATTGTTTCATACGTAGCGTATCAGCTCGTATGTGGTTGTTACTCGTATATAGCGTGTTAGCTAGTACACTGTTCGTTGTGCTCGTCTAGGATGATATTACCACCCTAAGGGCTATCGACCATCAAGACATATGTTTTCTTACCCTAAGGAACTGTGGAGGAGTCACTCCTTGTGTACCGTCGAATCTTAACCAGTGTAGGTTGATCGAGGACCGGAGTATAGACGGAATCCAAGTTTAGGGTAGCGGCATGCATGTATATTCGCACGGCCGAGGTCTTGGATCGATGGGCCAGGAACCGGATCCCGAAGGGTTCTGGTAAGTCTAGGTTGAGCAGCCTAGTAGAGTTGTCTTGCGAAGTCTAATTTAAAGGCCTAGCATGTTGTGTTTATAATATTGTTATCTCTAGGATTGTTCGAGACAGGGACATCATTAGTATAGTGACTTATAAAGATCATTTTACTTAGACCCTTGCCGAAAAGGGAGGAGTTGGTTGTAGGGGGCGCCTTACGACCAACTTGCCCCTTGAGGGAGGCCTTAGGTGGTGATATTGGGTTGTACCTTTCCGTCAAAGGGATACGTACGGTGGCGTCTCATAAGTTGAGAACACGGGTTGCGTATCTCGCGCTGTTAATTCCTGAAGTGTCGTGGTTGGGGTGCCACAGGATGCATTGTGCAGTCCTGCACTTGCGAGACCCCAGAGGGTGCCACAGGGTAGGCTTCGCGCTACCCTGCGCTTGCGAGACCCTATGCTTTGATTTTGGAATGAGGCCCGATACATTGGGATCGTCTGGTTTGGAGTGAGGTCCGGCATGCCGGGTAGTAGTGGAAAACGGAGACACCATAAGCAGACTGCATAAGGGGACTTGACCCCTTCTGCAACCTCACAGAGTCATGGAGTATTGTCAGGAACAGGTCGTGTACAATTAGAATTCATAACGCGGGTTCAATCCCTATATATGAAGAAACGGCTTGAGATGGGGTGCATGTAGTATGGGCTGCATGTTGCTTTCGGAGACTTGCTGACATTAGAATAGGAAGCATCCTAGTTCTATTTAAATATCGCATTAGAGTCTAGTCATAGCACTCACTTACACTGAAACTACACCAGCACCATTGCCATGTTTTGTATGTTGTTTGGGAGATTCGCTGCTTTGATATCAGCCTTTAAGCGTCAGTGAATACTGACGTCCCCACTTCCATAGGTACTGGATCGCCGAAGTACAAGGACGAGATTCAGGAGGACTCAAGGCAAGAAAAGCAAGGAGTCAATGTCATGTTTAATTCCGCTGTAATATGTGTATTAGTTGAAAAGTACTCTGATGTAAGATGTTGAAGGTTGTAATACTTGGAAATGTAAAGGTAATATTGTAACTCTATTGTAATGTATTGCAGTTGTATAATATTCAGACTTGTAATACATTGGGAATTGAATAAAAAGTTTTGAATTCTCCTGTTTTTCTGTGTATTGTGACTAATTGAAGAAAAGATCTTGGCTCGTGTCTCGGTTTCCCCAGTATTGAAAATCGGGGCACTACACTGTTGAACCCCGTCGACTGCCATTACCCTCGTTGCACCTCCATTGCCAAGCACCCCTGCTCCTTCCTCCTCTGTCCCATGCCTCCTTGATCGCAAGCCAGTCAAGCACCCTATCAGCGCTCTTCATCGCCTTCGCTTCACCTCGAGCCTACCGCTCGCCCCAGCTCGCGATGCCCCCCACCATCTTCCTCCTTCTTCTCCCTGCTCCCGCTCGCCTTCCCTCTCATCACCACCGCAGCAACCTCCCCTATTCATCGTCGACTTCTTCTTTCCCGAGCATCGTCGACCCCGTCCCTGTCCCTCTTCGACTCCCACGCCGCTCGACCCATCTCTGCTAGTTGACCACGCCCCCACTGTTGTCGCTCGCCACCCTCGCGAGCCCTTGCCTAGTCACCCCTGTATTGCCTCCCTTGACTGTGCAACTCCCAGCCACTGTTGCAGCTGTCAAAGCCGAGACCAAGCCACTATTACCATCGATGTTCACTGTTGGGATCACTGTTGAAGCCCTCTCGCTGTTCCACCCATCGAGTCACGACTCCATTCCTGAGCTCCTCTGTTTTATTCAGCATCAGGGGCTCCTTCAATCCCAGCCATCCGATCTCATCTCATCATCAAGTCTTGATCTCGACCGTCGATCGCCATCGGTCTTGATCTTCGATCTCAGCCGTCCGATCATCCGATTTTGTTCCCCATCAAGATTCGTGCCCGATCATGATCATCGTGATCGCTTGCTCGTCGCCGTGTCACCGGGATTCTGATCCCGTTATTCTTCGCATATTCAGATCTAATCGTCATCTAAAGGCAAGTCTACTTGAACTCGTTTATTTTTCTAGTTCAAAATTATTGATCTCCGCAAGTAGTTCTCTCTCGATTATCGTAATATTGCATTATGTACCTTGTGTTGGGGATATCGAGGGTTTAGACGAGCTAAACCGAAGTATTCTTGACTTCGTGCAACATCCATTGATTCAAACCCAAGCTTGCATGCACACACGATATGAATAAATTGATTAGAAACTTGTATATAGAAAAATATAGTGATTGAATGCATGTTGATCGATTGTGTTATTGAGACTTGAATCATGACATGATACCTTGGCTTTGCAAACTGTAAAAATCCATCATAATTGTTGTACATTAATGTTAATGCATTCCGTGATTCAAGAATAAGTAGATTGTTCATTTTGATGAATATATATGATGACTTTTTATTATTTCTAGCTGCATGTTCTATTTTGCATTGAGGTTTCAACCCTAGTACAATAAGAATCAACCAAAACTATAAAAAAAAGAATTGTAGCCTATTGAATCTAGTTTCCAGAAAATCTTACGGATCTAGATTCTGATTTATGAGCTGTAAGATATTGCAGTTTTAGCTACTGCTGGTCTGTATTTTTCAGAATTTCAATTTAGTGAAATATTGACACAACTTTCAGTTGAAACACCATAGTAACAGTAGTATTGTTGCCGCTGAAATCGGTGTGGGGGCAAATAGATAGATTTGTGAATTCTTGGGATGTTGAATAGTCAAACCTGAACACCTTTCCACCGAAGTTTGACCATGATCTCCTGCCGCTGACCTGCAAAAAGTGTGAAACACCGGGGTTGATCCCGGCGATGCACCCTCCGACGCTCAAGTCAGTAATCAGAAAGATTATGAATGAGCTTTGATTGGCAAAAGATTGATTACCTGGTAACAGTGGGGGATGGGGGGTATTTATAGCCGTCTTAGGAACCAGTATCGGGATAAGATCAAATCCCTACTTCCCAGTGGATGGATAGAAGTGATCAAGACCGTTGATTAAGGACAATCAGAAACCCTAATTCTCTTATCCATCCGGATTGGACTTTCGCGGGTTGGAATCCGCGCCCAGTAAGATGGACCCGTTTATGGGTTATTAGGCCCTTGGAAAATGGCCCAGTTCCCATTTCAGACCTGTTCGTAGGTGAAATTACCATTTTACCCCTTATCTTTAAGATTCATGCATGATTTGGACGGTTCCGATTTAACCCTATTTTTAGCCATATCACGAGCCCCCCACTCCCGAAGACTGAGTTTGATCAGCCTTTGAGGAGTATTTTTACTGTTTTAATGGCACGCTCAAGGTTGTTTTTGAGTTTCCCTGGACTTTTGGTGATTTTTTTTAATTTTTATTTATTTTTCGGACCATTTATTTAATTTCGCGGAGAAGTGATTTATTGTTCGAAGGTCTTAATTAATTATTCTAGGCGATAATTATTTACCCCGGGGCTCAAAAATATTTCTCCGAATTTATAATTATTTTTTAGAATTTTTAAGTAATTTTCCCGAATGTTTAATCATTTTTTGCAATTTTTAAATAAATAATCCAATTTTAACAAATTAAAAATTGATTTTTAATACCAATTATGATGTGGCACAATCTGGGCCCTTCATCAGCCATCGACGCGAATATCAAAGAGATCGGTCGGTCTGAGTAGCTCGGCGGCACTTTCCTTCGTTTGTGAAGGTCGGTGCCTCGGTAGCTCGGCCAAGGCTCCTCGGTAGCTCGGTAGTTCGGCACCTCACGAGCTGCAGAGCTACATGGCTGAATCTTGAGCGTCCATCATGGTACGAATCACGAGGTTAGAGGTTCAGATCACGAGAAAATACTATCTTTTCTTTTTGTGGGCGTGGCGTGATCTGATCCGCTCATCACCTTTCGGCATGAATTTTGAGGCAATCTGACGGTTGGAGTTGCTCGGTGGCATTTTTCTCTAAATGTGGAGGTCGGTGCCTCGGTGGCTCGGCTCGTTAAGAGCCGTTGAGCCACGTGGCTAAATCTGGAGCATTCATCATGGCGCGAATCATGAGGTAAGAGGTTCAGATCACGAGAAAACGTTATCTTGTCGTTTTGTGGGCATGTCTGAATCTGAGCCGCTTATCAATTTTTGGCACGAATTTTGGGACAATCAGGCATCCCACCGAGCTCGGCAGCATTTTTCTCCAAATGTGGAGGTCGGTGCCTCGGTAGCTCAGCAGAGTGCCTCGGTGGCTCGGCTCGTTAAGAGTCGTTGAGCCACGTGGCTAAATATGGAGCGTTCATCATGGCACGAATCATGAGGTAGGAGGTTCAGATAACGAGAAAATGTTATCTTGTCGTTTTGTGGGCGTGTCTGAATCTGAGCCGCTTATCAATTTTTGGCACGAATTTTGGGACAATCAGGTGTCCCACCGAGCTCGGCAGCATTTTTCTCCAAATGTGGAGGTCGGTGCCTCGGTAGCTCAGCAGAGTGCCTCGGTGGCGCGGCTTGTTAAGAGCCGTTGAGCCACGTGGCTGAATTTGGAGCGTTCATCATGGTGCGAATCACGAGGTAGGAGGTTCAGATCACGAGAAAACGTTATCTTGTCGTTTTGTAGGCGTGTCTGAATCTGAGCCGCTCATTAATTTTTGGCACGAACTTTGGGACAATCAAACGTCCCACATAGCTCGGCAGCATTTTTCTCCAAATGTGGAGGTCGGTGCCTCGGTAGCTCGGCAGAGTGCGTTGATGGCTTGGTGCTTCGGGAATTGCCGAGCAGTGTGGCTAAGTCTGAATCATCGCTACCCTTCTGAACCGTCGCCACCCTTCTTTATTTTGTCGTTTAGCCTTCCTTAACGGGCTTGAGGGGGGCCCAAGAGTTGCCACTCTTCGTTTCAAAGCCCAAGAGTCACTCTTTTTACTATAAGTTTTCACCCCTCCTACTCTCTCTCTCATTCTCTCACTTTTCACTCTTAGAACTTACTTTCGCTCTCGAGTTGCTCTGCTAGCGGAGATTTGAACTCAAGGGTGGTTGCGTTAGCTGTCGCGGAGGCCAGGCGATTTCCGGCGAAGTTTTTCCGACCGTAACCGTCACATCAAGGTCAGTACACACACTCCTAATCTCATACATATACCCTACGAGATGTCACGAGTGTCCTCGGGTAGTGAGGCATCTTCCTCGGGGGTCGGAAAGACAAGAGGTTAGTTCGAGAGGGAAGGGGAGAAGTTGTGAGTAGGCGGAAGGGGAAAGAGAAAGTAGGGTCCTCGGCGGCCGAGGAGAAGGGGAAAGAAGTGGCTCGGTCCTCGGTTGTTGAAACGGTGCTGGAGATCGTGAGACAAGCGGGTGAGCTAGGTCGGATGCCAATCGTGTTATCCGGCCATGGGGGGATAAGGCAGTACAGCGAGGAGCTGCTGACCAAGGCTGTCTACGGACGCTCAGAGACTTACGAAGAGAATGAACCGAGGGAGGTTACCGAAGTCGATGATATCCCCTCGGTTCTAACAGAGCGAGATCTACTTCGGATTCGGAAGAGTTTTGTCATCCCTCCAGAGTACGCTCTGATTCTCCCTGGTCCTGGGGTGTGAGCGTGCACAGCCTTCATGCCAGACACTTGCGTCTTTGCCTACGACGCGTTGAACGCCGGACTGCGCCTTCCCCTCCATCCCTTCGTGACCGAGGTTCTCCAGTGGTATGGACTGAGCCCTATCCAGTTCATGCCGAATATGTGGCGACATGTGCTCGGATTTCTACTCCAATGTCGAACAGCAAAGGTGGAGCCCCAGCTCGTCGTCCTCCCGAGTTTGTACCAGATCAATAAGATGAGCAAGACCGAGCACCGGTACTACCTGTCGCCTTAGAAAGGCATTAGGCTGATAGAGAACCCTGACTCTATCAAGTCGTGGAAGGGTAAGTACTTCTTAATCCGAGGCCCTTCGGCATGGGACTTCCCGACCCATTGGAAGGAGGAGGTGCCGAGGTATGCAAAGGCCGAGCCAGTGTTGACCCCGGCCGAGGTAGAGGTGGCGGCGAAGCTGGTCGGGCTTCCGATGTTGAGTTGGAGGGACATGACCGAGGAGGTGCTTCACGGATCGGGCCTTAGTCCGATCGACTCGAGTACGCTCCGGACATCTCTTTCCCTTGTTTACTTTATGTTATGTGTTGTATTTTTCTAACTTTGTTTTTTTCTTTATCTGACAGAGGCTCCGAGCATGGACTTCAAGGCGATCATGACCGAACGAAATAAGGCCACCGATGCCAAGAAGAGGAAGAGGACGAGCGCGGGCCCCTCGTCTGGCCGACCCACCAAGACTCCTTCGGCAGTGGTCGGGACTGTCGACCTCACTTCTCCTCAGTGGTCGTCCCCAGCTGTTGGTGTTTCTCAGGCGACCCCGTTCAAGGACTTCTCCGTCTCGGCGGCTCTGGCGCTTGAGGCCCTGCCTCTAACGGAGCAGGCCAAGGTCATACTGACCGAGGCCCACAAGAAGCTGTTCGTCCCTGATTGGCGGGTGATGAACCATGACGGCTTCTTGGGGGACTCGGCGATGATTATGCAGGCTCTCCGCCATCTCCCGACCCTAAAGGACCGAGCCACACTGAAGGCAGGGACGACAGGCGACGACGCTTTAGAGGTGGCTCGGTCGCTTATGTCGGTAAGCTTTCTCAGTTGTTTTTGATATTCTCTTGAAAATTTTCTAAGTCTTTAGCTCGGTTTTTGTTGTGTTCTAACTGCTTCTTCTTGCAGGCCACATGCCACTTCAGCCACCTTCTCGAGCAGTATGCCGAGCAAGAGAAGGAGCTGAAGGCCGCTAGCGATAAAGAGAGAATGGAGAGATCGAGGGCCTTGAAGCAGTTCGAGGCGGAGCAGCGCCGCTCGAAAGCTTTGACGGCCCAGGTCACCGACCTAGAGGTAGCCCTGGCGCAGGCGAGGGAGAAGCTCGCCTCGGAGGTCGCCAAAGCAGCCGAGGAGAGGGCCGAAGCGACGAGGGCCTTGGAGGCAGTGAAGTGGCAAAAAGACGAGGTCGTGGAGGGGGGCGAGAGCGGAGATTGAGGCCAAGGCCAAGAAGCATATGATGGCCAACATGGAGCAATCTTACGCCACCGCGCTCGAGCACGTCGAGGCTCGAGTCCTCGGCTTCGACAGGTCGGGGTACGGACTTTGGGTTCCGGTCAGTGTGGAGGACCCGGAGGCCGAGCAAGAGTCCGGAGGGGAAGGAGATGAAGATCAACAAGGTGACAATGCTCCTACCGAGGGAGGGGGCGACGAGGCTGTGGCCAACCCCCACGTCATAGTGGCAGAAGAAGGGGATCCATCTGCTGAGGTGCCTGTCACCGAGCTACCACTCAAGGTGGCCCCTTGATCTTTTGTTGTTTCGTACTTTTTTCTTCTTCTTCTTCTTCTTCATGTACTGCCTTGTAGCGGACTGGCCACCGCCTTTTTTGTTATAAATAATTTTTTTTTTCTCTAACCAAGTGTTGGGGTCCGTCTTGATTTGAAATTTTTCTGAAAATAATTTCGTCTTGAATTTTGACTAAGTGTTGAGAACCACTCCTTTTGACATCTTGCTAAGTGTTAGCAACTTTTGCTTTGAAGTTTAGCTATGTTGCACGAGCTTAGTGTCGTTATATTCATTCAAGGGGCATCGCCGAGCATGGCAGCAGCTGAGGTCTCTCGTCTCCGAGCTGACTTAGGATCGACGAAGCTGGCCCTTTCTCGCAGTCAAGAGTGTTTTCTCAAGAGCGAGTTGGATTTGGACCGCCTCAAGCTAAAGCTGTCGAAGCATTTCTCCGAGCTGAAGCAACTAAAGAAGGCGCTATCTGATGTCTCAGTGGAGAGAGATGAACTGTTAGTTAAGGTCCACGATTTGTCGATTGCCGAAGACGAGCTTTTGTTGGAGAGAGAGGAATTAACTTCGGCGATGGGCAAGTTGACGGCCGAGCGAGATGAGCTGTTAGCAACCATGAGCGAGGCGACGGCAAAGATTGATGAACTGAAGAGGGTTACAGTCGATAAGAGCATCGAAGTTACTCATCTTCGCCGAATTATTGCCGACAGCTCTGGTGCTGCAGGCTCCACTCAGCTTCCTTGCTTTAAGATTGCCGTGAAGGATGACTCTTTGAAGGATCAAATCGTCGATCTCGAAGAGGAGATCGCTCGGCTCAAACCCCAACCTGAACGGATTAATGTCAGAAGCACGTCGTGTACTTGTGAAGAGAGCGAGAGAGGAATTTCTTTTTACGAGCTTGCGACTCGCTCGCCCGCTACTAGGCAGAGCCCCGTCGATGCACAAAGTGGTGTGGCTGCCTCATTGAGCGGAGCATCCGTTGGGGCCACCGTCAGAGGCAGTGCTGAAGATGCATCTCGGTTTGCTGGCTTAGAGACGAGCTCCGAGGTTAGGCGCCGCCGTTCTCGGGTGTCTTTAAATCGGAACATACCTGTCCCGAAGAAGCATTGAAATAGTTGTTGTAATTTTGGCTTTTTCGAGTTTTGTAACTCGTCGTAGAGAACTGAGTAGCTGATCTTGTAGTCGAACCTTAATCTTCATAGAAGTGAAAGCTTTGTTTATTCTTTTGCACTTGTGTTTGTGTGTTTTGTTAATCATCTATGGTTGTATGACCACTTCATACCCGCTTATGAGCGAGGAGTATGAGCGGGGCTGAGCCAAGCTTTGAACTCCAAACAGGTCGTTTGGGTAAGTTTCAATGATTGTTGTAGCTGTTCCGAATGGCGAACCACTTCTAGCTCGCTTAAGGGCGAGCTTGCGAAGCAAAATCGATCTAAGTTTTGGACTCCGAACACGTCGTTCGAGTAAATTTCAATGGTTGTGGGAGAAATTCCGAATGGCGAACCACTTCTAGCTAGCTTAAGAGCGAGCTTGCGAAGCGGAATCGAGCCAAGTTTTGGACTCCGAACACGTCGTTCAAGTAAATTTCAACGGTTGTGGGAGCAGTTCCAAATGGCAAACCACTTCTAGCCCGCTTAAGAGCAAGCTTGCGAAGCAGAATCGAGCCAAGTTTTGGATTCCGAACACGTCGTTCGAGTAAATTTCAACGGTTGTGGGAGCAGTTCTGAATGGCAAACTACTTCTAGCCTGCTTAAGAGCGAGCATGCGAAGCGGAATCGAGCCAAATTTTTCGAATGTGTCGTTTGAGTGAGAGTTATTGAAGGTCTTACACAGAGAGATAAAATAATCATAAGAGAATCATCAGGGGAAAGAAGTTCTTTATTGATAACTGCTAATTGGCTGCTTCTAAGTTACAAGCCGTTATTACAATGAGAAAATAAAGAAGCAAGTACAAATAAAAAGATAGAAAGGGCTCGACCCTTGAAGGTACTCGGAGAGGCGTTCAAACACCCTCTTGGTACTTCAGTAAGTGGTCGGCATTCCAAGTTTTTGGTATCTCTCTGCCTTCAAGGTCTTCAAAGACGATACGCTCTGGGGCGGACTACTTTGGAAACCTTGTACGGTCCTTCTCAATTCGGGGCTAGCTTACTCTTTTGGCAGGGGAATGAGATAGCTAGCTAAGGACTAAGTCCCCTTCCTTGAGATCTATGGGACGGACTCTTTTGTTGTAGGCCTGCTCGATTCTTCTCCGATAATTTTACTGGCGGATTGAAGCTTTTTCACGGAGCTCATCAACAAGATCCAAATTCGTCCGGAGCTCTCTGGCGTTCTGCTCTTCATCATAGGAAATAAGGCGAGGGGATGGCAAACCAACTTCTAAGGGGATTACGGCCTCGGACCCATAGGTGAGATTGAAGGGCGACTCTCCTGTGGGGGTCCATTTCGTAGTGCGGTAGTTCCAAAATACGTTAGGAAGTTGTTCCGGCCATAAGCCTTTGGTCGACTTATCTAGTCTCTTCTTGATGCCGGAGAGGATCTGCCTGTTGGCGTTCTCTACTTGACCATTAGACTGAGGATGGGAGACGGAGGAGAAGCGTTGCTGAATGCCGATGTCTTCACATAGAGATCGGAATGCTGTCCCTGGAAACTGTGTTCCGTTATCTGTTATTAGGACCCGAGGCACGCCGAACCTACAGATCACATTTTTCCATAAGAATTGCAGCACTTTGCTCTCAGTAATATTAGCCAATGGTTCGGCCTCGATCCACTTAGAGAAATAATCGATTGCCACGACTAGGAACTTAAGTTAGCCTGGAGCTGGTGGGAACAGACCTAGCAAGTCCATCCCCCACATTGCGAAGGGAATTGGATTCGAGAGAAATGTGAGTTTTGCTTAGGGTAGGCGGTGGATGTTGGAGAACTGCTGACAAGGGCTGCATTGTCGGACATGTTGCTCGGCATCTCGAAATAGGGTAGGCCAGAAGTATCCATAGTTCAAAACTTTCCTAGCGAGAGACCTTGATCCGGAGTGGGCCCCGCCTATACCTTCGCGGAGTTCTTGCAAGGCATACAAGGCTTCTTCTGGGGAGAGGCATCTCAAGTAGGGTCTGCCATCTACTTGGGTATAGGAGCGTTTGGACAAGACTCCTTCAACAAGGGTGTACCGCTCCGCTCTCGTTCGGATTCGACGGGCTTCTTTAGGATCTTAGGGAAGGGTCCCGTCCCTGAGGAACTCTATCAAAGGCTTCATCCAGTTGTCCCGGAGTTGGACGGGCAGTGACTCCATCGAGTCGGGGGCTTCCTCTTCTATGCTTGGCCTTAGGAGTACTTCGATTAGGACGGTCTGCTCGAGACCTTGGAGGGAGAAGGAGGCCAGTTTTGATAGGGCATCTACTTTGAAAGTTTTCTTCTCTAGGGATCCGCTGGATTTGTGCCTCTTCGAATGAAGCCATGAGACTTTGGACCTTGGCTAAGTACTTAACCATTCGCTCGTCTCGTGCCTCGTAGTCTCCTAAGACATGATTGACCACCAGCTGCAAATTACTGAATATTCGGACACGTTGTGCCCCTGCCTTGCGAGTCATACCCAGGCCTGCTATTAGGTCTTTATACGCAGATTCGTTGTTGGAAGCTTTGAAGTTGATGCGTAGGGAGTATTGGAGAACAAAGTCATCTGGGCCTGCCAGAATGACTCCGGCTCTGCTTCCCTCGGCGCAAGAAGACCCGTCTACATACACTGTCCACATGGGCGGCCCATTTGCTGCTTGACTCACTTCCGAAATGGTGCTTTCTACTATAAATTCGGCGAGGGCTTGAGCCTTGATAGCAGAGGCTGATAAGAGATGTCATGTTGACTTAGCTCGATCGACCACTTCATTAGGCGCCCGGAGGTCTTGGGCTTGTGCAGGACTTGCTTGAGCGGCTGGTCGGTAAGGACGACCACCGAGTGGGATTGAAAATAAGGGCGGAGCTTCCTGGCTGCCATAACCAGGCGTAGGCTATCTTCTCCAACCTCGGATAGCGGAGCTCGGCATCCCGAAGTACCTTGCTCACATAATAGATATGCTTCTGAGCCTTGTCTTCTTTCCTCACTAGGACAGCACTGAGGGTTTGTTCGGAGGCAGCGAGGTAGATGTAGAGTGTTTCCTCCAGAATAGGCTTGCTGAGGAGTGGGGGGTTGACCAGATAGGCTTTTAGTTGGCCGAACGATTCTTGTTGCTGTTGGCCCCACTCGAAGCCCTTAGCCCCCCTGAGGGCCTTGAAAAAAGGAAGACACTTCTCTCCTGACTTAGACAGGAAGTGTCCTATGGCCGCGAGACGTCCTGTGAGCTTTTGAACTTTTTTCACACTTGTAGGAGGAGCCATTTCCAGTATGGCTTTAATGTTCTCGGGGTTGGCTTCGATCCCCCTCTGACTGACCATGAAGCCCAGGAACTTACCAGACGAGACCCCAAACGCACACTTATTCGGGTTTAGTCTCATACTATGCTCCCTCAACACGTCGAAGGCTTCTTGTATGTCGGCAACATGGTGGGACCCATGGATACTTTTGATTAGCATATCATCAACGTACACTTCCATGTTTTGGCCGAACTGATTCTGGAAGACCTTATTAACGAGGTGCTGATAGGTGGCACCGACATTTTTTAGCCCGAAGGGCATTACCCTGTAGCAATAGAGACCTTGATCGGTGACAAAGGAGGTCTTCGAGATATCTGGGGGGAACATGCGGATTTGGTTGTAAGCAGAGAAGGCATCCATGAAGCTCAAAAGTTCATGGCCCGAAGTGGCGTCGATCAAGGTGTCAATGCTGGGAAGTGGGAAAGGATCCTTGGGGCATGCCTTGTTCATGACATGTTGCCCAGTTTTCATTTCAGACCCGTTTGCAGGTGAAATTACAACTTTACCCCTGATCTTTAAGATTCATGCCTGATTTGGACGGTTCCGATTTAACCCTATTTTTAGTCATATCAAGTATAATGCATGAAACTCTCCATAAACTTAGTATACATGCTTAGGATTCATTTTCTATTTTTTGTAGATTTTTATATTGATTTTACACATTGTTTTCACCCATAGAATTTTGACTATATGCTGCTGCCAGAACCCTTAAGCGGTAAAGATTAAATTAATCGACCTGGTTATAGTCAGAATAAATTGAAACTTACCGAATATGAATTGTCTAGTTTACTTACTGAATATGAGTTGACCATATGTCTAGTTTACAGCCCTTTTTACAAAATCAAATTCCGAGTTACAGTTTGTGAGTTATTGTTGTTTTAGTACTGCTGTGTCTGCTCTTTTCAGATTTACAATTACGTATATATTATCATGCATCGGATCATTTTGTTGCATCCTTATCATCTCCTTGACACTGTTATACACATTGCATGATCATGAATGATTTAATAAAATATTAAACAAGCCGAGGTAATAAGGGTTGACTTAGTAGTGGATAATCTCAGAAACTGTACTCGGTAGGATCCTTCTTGTTTACATGGATTATTGACATGGAAGGTGAAGAAATACTTGTGACCTTGTTATCATATTATCACATTATCTTGTTATCATGTTATCTTGTTATACCGAGTACACGCTCTATAGATCCCACCGCTATTTCTAAAATGTACACTATTTTTTGCATGTACCGAACCTGTGGTATGGGACACAGTAGTACGTGTACTAGATAGGGTAATAAAATGCTAATAAACCTAAGTTGACACTTGTACACTTGACCATTGTTTATTGACATTGTTATTGCTTTTGAACTTTGTTCTTGCTTCATATTCCTTGATGTACCATGTTCCTTTACTCTTTACTTTTCACTACTTGTTGTCCGTACTTGCTCTAACGAACATTTTTCCCCACTCTAGTTGATCAAACTGCAAGTGCACAAGGAGAATTGCTAGAAGGTATTGATCAGCAGTTCTTCTAGGATTTGAGCAAGAGCTGCTTTGAAATAAATTATTTCTTCCATGTTATTTTCATATCGCATTGTTACTTTTGTCAAACTTTGTATCCTGGGTTTTGTTGACCTGTAATTATTGCTCGTTTTCGGTTGTTGGTTATTACATTGGACTACTGCATGTTTATTCTAGTATCTGTTTATGTGATTATGTTTTTATGCGTGGTTGTGATTATTTCTTTTCATGTTGTTGAGTTAAGACTGGTACAGCTTATGGATGATGTTAAAATCATTCACTGGGCCTTCGTCACGGACTCATATTCTCGTATTTGGGAAGCGGGCCGTGACAACTGCTCACCAATGCCTTCTGGCAATTCTCCTTGTGAACCTGTGGTTGGATCAACTACAGTGGGGAAAAATGTCCGTTAGAGCAAGAATGGACAGCAAGTAGTGAAAAGAAAAGAGTAAAGGAACATGGTACATCAAGGAATATGAAGGAAGAACAAAATCCAAAAGCAAAAAACAGAGACTGATGAAAAGTCTAGATTTAACAATGCAATTTTCAATAACAATAATCGATAAACAATGTCAATGTCAATATTCATGATTCAAGGATGGAAGTGTCAATCTAGTCTATTAGTGTTTAGCCGAACTAATGCACGTACTACTGCGTCCCATACTATAGGTTCGGTGCATACAAAATAGTTTTCGTTTTAGACATCGTGGTGGGATCTACAGAGCATGTACTCGGCATCAATAAAAATAATTTACAATCAACAATTGATAATCAATAATTCACAATCGATACTCCTTCCATGACAATACAATATAACGATAAGGCCTTACCGAATACATTTTCAGAGATTATCCACTGCTAAGTCAACCCTTATTACCCCGACTTGTTAATATTTTATTAAATTATTCATGATCATGCAATGTGTATAAGAGTGTCAAGGAAATTATACGGATTCAACAAAATGTTGCGATGCATGATAAAATACATGTAATTGTGAATCTGAAAAGAGCAGACACGGAAGTACTAAAACAACAATAATTCACAAACTATAATTCGAAATTCGATTCCGTCAAAAGGGATGTAAACTAGACATTTGGGGATACAATTCATATTCAGTAAGTCTCAATTGATTCTGACTATAACTAGGTCGATTAATCTTTACAGCTTAAGGGTTATGGCAGCAGCTAATAGTCAAAACTCTACGAGTGAAAGCAAGGTGTAAATAAACCTAAAAATCTATAAAAATTAGAAAATGAATCCAAAGCATGTCTATTATGTTTCTAGATAGTTTCATGTCATTACACTACTGTTACTATGGTGTTTCAACTGAAAGTTGTGTCGATGTTTCACTAAATTGCAATTCTGGAAAATACAGACCAGCAGTGACTAAAAGTGTAATATCTCATAGCTCACGGATCAGAATCTAGATCCGTAAGATTTTCTGGAAACTAGATTCATTAGGCTACAATTCCTTTTTATATAATTATGGTTGATTCTTATTGTAACGGGGTCGAAAACTCAGTGCAAAACAGGTCAGGCACCAAGAATTAATAAAAAGTCATCATATACATTCATCAGCATGAATAATCTACACGTTCTTGTATCATGGAATGAATTAACATTAATATGCAGAAATTAGGATGGACTTTTATGGTGTGCAAAGCCAAGTTATCATGTCATGATTCAAGTCTCAATAACACAATCGATCAACATGCATTCAACCACTATATTTTTCTATATACAAGTTTCTAATCAATTTATTCATATCGTTTGTACATGCAAGCTTGGGTTTGAATAAACGGATATTGGCACGAAGTCGAGGATACTTCTGTTGGATCCTGTAGGCTAAGCAACAAACACTAGAGGGGGGGTGAATAGTGTTTATTAAAAATAAATTGCGGAATAGATAATTTCTCTCGGCACAGTCGACTTAGTGGGGAACCAGCCGACTGATATAGCCAAATAAAAAGAAACTTGAACTCTCGATGCAGTCGACTTATAGATAAGGCAGGCGACTGATGAAGTAAAAAGTATAACTAATACGAGACTGATCAGTCGACTGATATGAAGCTGAGTCGACTGGCCAGACAAGTTTTGCAGAACTTAAGTTAACAAAAGTAAATGCAGTCACAAGATAATCAATCACAGAGTACACAAGATATATCCTGGTTCGGTCCTCCCGACCTACATCCAGTCCCCAAGCAACCCACTTGAGATTTCCACTATTCTTGAAAAATTACAAGAATACCCTACGGCGTTACGACAACAACCTTGTCTAACCCGTAGTCCTTTCTCTCAACCAGAGAAAGCAGACCCACTCTTCAACCAAGAGTGAAAAGACACCGACTCTACAACCAAGAGTCAAAAACACTCTCCAACCGAGAGCAAAAGTACAAGAGGAATTTTACAATCAACCTATAGCCTTGTTGTAGTATGTGTTGATGCACGTGGCTAAAAGAATAGGTTGACTTCTATACTCAGTCCAAAGCGAATTCAATGCTATACTGGACTGAATGTAGAGAACCAAAGTGTGTGAACTTGAAAGCTTTGTTCTTTACAAAAAATTACTTAATTTGTTTTTCTCAAGAGTGCTCGGATGTATGTAAGAAATCAAGTAAGTTTTTCTGTTTGAGAAGAAACTCTATATAAAGAGTTTTGATCTTCTGAACGTTGGAAAGCAGTTACATAACTGTCAACCAACGGATCAGACCGTTTGAGTTTGAAAAAATTCGTTTTTGAAAATCAGAAAACGGTCAAAAACTCTTGAACAGTCGACTGGGTTGCCATATGAGTCGACTGATCAGAGTTTGAATAATTTTAAGCAGTTTTGTACTAGGCAGTCGACTGGCAAGAGCTTAAGTCGACTGGTACTTAAATGTTAAAATTCTTCAAACTGTTTTGACTTATTTTTGGGGGTTTTAAGAGACACACATGATGAAATTTTGAGTATATGTGTGTGTGTGTGTGTTGACAAGGCTTTACATCATACTAAGACTCAACAAGAAATAAAATACAATATTTATAACACATTTGAACTTGAAGTCTTGAGTCTTGAGTCTTGAGTCTTGAGTTAAAATTTGATCATTGTCTTCTTCATCTGTATCTGTTTGAGCTTGTCTGTTTGTTCAGCTAGAATTGTCTTTAGTCTCTGCACTGCAATGTCAGCTGTATAATATAGACACATGATGCACTGTGTTGTGATCATCAAAATCAAGAACCAACATTCTCCCCCTTTTTGATGATGACAACACAATAGCTGATAATCATTTATAAACAGACATACAAGCATAGATTTTTAAAAAACTCCCCCTGTTAAAAGCACAATATGCATACATAAAACTGATATACAGACTGTAGCAACAAAATACAGTCGACTGGCAAATAGATCAGCCGACGGAGCAGAACCTGCATACATTATATCATAGATGCATTTTTCATAAGCATCAGTCGACTATATTCTTGGTTAAGTCGACTGACCAGAGAAATAATACTGAACAGTTGTTTCACAAATACAACATAGATCACAGAACTCGCAGATAATAAAGCACAGATAATAAAGCAACAGAACATAACACATAACACAGAAACTATCTCTCCCCCTTTGGAATCATCAAAAAGCATAAAATAACAAGATAATGCATTTAAAAGGAAAGTTTAATACATAGAACGGAAATCCATTGGAAAGAAAAGAGCAAATACAAAAAAAAATCTTCAATCATCATCTTCGTCAGAATCTTCATCTTCATCTTGAGAAGGAGTAGGAAATTGATTAGTGAAGAGATGAGTAAGATGGGCTACCTCAGAACCAACTTGGGCTATTTGGGAACCAAGAGAAGAAAGATATCTATCGACTTGGACTGAATGATTAATGAGATAAGACACACAGTCGTACATGGTTCGGGGATCACCATAATTGGCTTGAGGGAGAGGTGGATCATCAGAAGTAGAAGGTTGAGGAGCTCTAGGTCTAGAAGTTGAGCCTAAAGGAGCTTGGGACAGTGGAGGAGATCGAGGGGGTGATCGAGTAGGGGCATCAAGAAGTTTCATGCGTGCCAAACTAGCACGATCGAAACACTCATATCTAGAGACAACATGTGTCTCAGACTCAAGATCAACTTTATAAGCAATAAAGATTCTAGTTAGAAGACCACCAAAGGGTAAAAAGTGAGTATGATCTTGATTGAGTTTTGAAAAGATGACATGACCCCAATTAACAGCTATTCTACCAAAAATTGCATATATCGCTTTTTGTAACTCAATAGAATATTGGTCATAACTCCTCTTTTTAGGAAGGATGTTATAGGCTAATATTCTACCAACAAGCTTAGCAATTGGTTGTAGATTTTTGCTTGTCATTGGTAGTCGAGAATGTGGTAAAAGAATTCTAGATAAAATAGAAGGATTATCTAACACAATGTCATCAAGAGGTGATCCTACATCATCAATACCCAAAATTTCATTAATCCTAGTCGGTGTGAGTTGCATTCTAATATTTTTCACCGATGACCGGATTAAGACTTCCCCACTAGGTCTTTGCACAATTTTCATATTTGTGTAAAACAAATATATGAGTTGGGGGTAGTAATTGGGTTGATTAGATAATGAGAGGAAATCATAGAGACTAGAATTTTGAAAAAGTGGAGTTAGATTAAAAGGATCTAGATCATTAAAATTTACAAATCTTCCAGGGAAGATTTGGATGGTACAAAATAGATACCAACGATCAAGTAGATCGGGGCTCAAAAGGTATTGAGTGTACTCCTGTGAAGAGGAAGAACCCTCATGAGATCTTTTCGATCGTTTGGGAGCCATTAGGGTTTTGAAAAGGAAACAAGAAGAGGAGATGTTACCAAAATGGAAGAGAGACAAATACAAGCAGCAGTCGACTTGCAGATACAGTCGGATTGGAGCTTCTTCTTCTTCTTTTCTTGCCTTAGGGTTTGCAAATTTGGGGGAAAATTGGAATCGGTAGAAGTGAAAGAGAGTGGCTGGTAAGAGGTGGTTTTAACTGAGAATAGATGGCTCAGATTCAATGTAAAGATATCAACGGATGAGATCCAAAATCACGGGTGAGAAATCGAAGGGTTTTATCTCAAAAATTTTGATGAAGACTCGCTGAAGACAGTTTATCTCGCGACAGTCGACTGTTAGAGGTCATCAGTCGACTGAGTCGAGAAGAACATAAAACATATATATCTATTAATCAGTCGACCGGTCTATGAACCAGGCGACTGGTTAGATAAAAAAATATATGTTTTAAAATGCAGTTCAGTCGACTTATACCAAAGATAGTCGACTTAACAGAAACCAAGTTCAACAAATATCAATAAAATTACAAATTCCAAGTTCTCTTCTTAACTTGATGAAAGTATCTTCTTTAAGGGATTTGGTAAATATATCTGCTACTTGTTTATCAGTAGAGATAAAGTCTAAGGAAATATCTCCTTTTAAAACATGATCACGTAGAAAATGATGTCGAATATCAATATGTTTCGTACGTGAATGTTGAATCGGATTTTTAGATAGATTAATTGCACTGGTATTATCGCACATAATTGAGGGTTTCTCAAATGAAATACCATAATCTAACAGGGTTTGTTTCATCCATAAAATTTGTGCACATGCCAAACTTGCAGCGATATATTCAGTTTCTATGGTTGATAGGGATACGGAGTTTTGCTTTTTACTGCACCAAGATACTAGGGAATGTCCCAAAAAGTGACATGTACCACTAGTACTCTTGCGATCAGTTTTGCTGCCAGCAAAATCGGCATCGCTATAAGACAAAAGTTAAAAGTTATCGGTGCGTGGATAAAATAAACCATATTCAGATGTGCCTTTAATATATCTTAAAATTCGTTTCACTGCTTTTAAATGAGATTCTTTAGGACTAGATTGATATCTAGCACATAAACATACACTGAACATAATATCTGGTCTACTTGTAGTAATATATAAGAGTGAACCAATCATACCTCGATAGAGTTTTTGATCAACACTCTTACCTAATAAATCTTTGTCAAGAGTAGTAGTAGTTGCCATAGGTGTGGATTTACTACTAGTACTATCCATGTGAAAACGTTTGAGTAATTCCTTTGCATATTTGCCTTAATTGATAAATATGCCATTTGAAGATTGTTTAATTTGCAATCCAAGGAAATAATTGAGTTCACCCATGTGACTCATCTCAAATTCATTTTTCATGGTATTAGCAAATTCTTGACATAGATTATTATTAGTAGAACCAAAAATTATATCATCAACATATATTTGTATGATTAAAATATCATTCTTAACTCTTTTGATAAACAAAGTAGTGTCTACTTTACCTATTTCAAATCCTGTTTCTAAAAGAAAAGTTTTCAGACGATCATACCAAGCACGAGGTGCTTGTTTAAGACCGTATAAAGCCTTTTTCAATTTATAAACATGATCTGGAAATTGTTCATGTTCAAAACCTGGTGGTTGTTTAACAAAAACATTTTCCTTAATGAACCCATTAAGAAAGGCACTTTTCACATCCATTTGATAAAGTATAAAATTCATAAAACAAGCAAAAGATAATAAAATACGAATAGATTCTAGTCTAGCAACAGGAGCATATGTTTCATCAAAATCTATACCTTCTTCTTGATTATATCCTTGGACAACTAATCTAGCCTTGTTCCTTACAACTTGTCCTGATTCATCTAACTTATTCTTGAATACCCATTTGGTACCAATGATAGTCTGATCAGGAGGTCTAGGAACTAAATCCCATACATCATTCCTTACAAATTGGTTTAGTTCATCTTGCATGGCATTCATCCAATATTCATTCTCACAAGCTTCTTGTATATTTTTCGGTTCAAAATCCGACAAAAATGCTGTATGAGAGATCATATTAACATGTGAACGTGTCTGAATACCATGGGAGATGTCACCAATTATTAAGTCATGAGGATGATCTTTAACTTCAACAAATGACTTTGGTAAAGTTGAAGATATCTCAATCGGATCAGTCGGCTTAACTTGTTCTTCAGTCGACTGCTTTAAGTCAGTCGACTTGGAGACTTTATCAGTCGACTTATCAGATAGATTAGTTTGCTCTAAGGATGTAATCACATTATCTAAAGGTGATAAATCAGTTTCATCATCCTTATTTAATGTTGATGAAGGTAAGGATTCATCGAATGTAACATGCATTGATTCTTCAATAGTCATAGTAGACTTATTGTAAATTCTATATGCTTTACTCCTATTTGAGTATCCTAAAAAGATACCCTCATTAGATCTAGGATCAAATTTGTCTAAATTATCTTTTGTGTTTAGAATAAAACACTTACAACCAAATGTTTTAAAGTAAGAAACTTTAGGAATTTTATTAAAAAATAATTCGTAACAAGTCTTCTTTAGTTTTGGTCTTAGAAGAATTCTATTCAAAACATAACAAGCTGTAGCAACAGCTTCAGCCCAAAAATGCTTTGGTAGATTGCTTTCAACAAGCATAGTACGTGCGCATTCTTGCAAAGTCCTATTCTTTCTTTCAACCACACCATTTTGTGGTGAAGCTTTAGGAAATGCAAATGAATGTGTTATACCATTCTTGTTGCAATATTCTGTAAATGTTTCATTTTCAAATTCTCCACCATGATCACTTCTAATAGTGACTATGGTTAGAGATCTTTGATTTTGAACACGTTTACAAAAATATGCAAATTCTTCAAAAGCATCATTTTTATGTTTTAAAAAGAATGTCCAAGTGAATCTTGAAAAATCATCTACTAAAATAAACACATATCTACTTTTATTTAAAGAGGCAATTCTAGTAGGGCCAAATAAATCCATATGAATTAATTCAAGTGGCCTACTAGTAGAGATTACGTCTTTTGTTTTAAAAGTGGATTTGATTTGTTTTCCTAGTTGACATGCATCACATAACTTATCCTTTTTAAAGGATAATTTTGGCAGTCCTTTACCTAGGTTATATTTAGATAATTTTGAGCGATTTTTCATGTTCACATGTCCAAATCTTCTATGCCATAACCAAGATTCATTGTTAGAGGCTATTAAACAAAAATCATTTGAAAAATCAATTGTATTCAAACATAATTCATAAATATTGTTTTTACGAAAGCCTTGAAAAATAACATTTTCCATAGTAGAATCATAAATTAAGCATGCATCTTTTTCAAAAACTATTTTATATCCTTTATCACACAATTGACTAATACTTAAGAGATTATGCTTTAAACCATTAACTAAAAGCACATTTTCTATAATAGGGTTAGATATTTTACCGACCATGCCAATACCGATGACTTTGCCTTTGTTGTTATCTCCAAAGGTGACGGTTCCTCCATCTATATTTTGAATGGTGGATAGTAAGTTGGCATGCCCTGTCATGTGTTTTGAACATCCGCTGTCTAATATCCAGTGTTCTTTCTTGGGTACCTATAAAAAATTTGAGGTAAATATGGTACCCTTTTTATTGGGTCCAAAGCACATTAGTTTGGGGGAAACCAAACCCATGAAGAGTTTGATCTTCCTCCATAAGCAGGAATATAATAGACATAATTACACACATTTAGCATATAAGAATTGATATAAGCAATTCTATCATTCTGATTAAGATTGACTGGAACCCATACTAGTTTGTTCTGTCCAGTCGACTTACCAGTGTTTCTCAGTCGACTGTTAGAGTACATCAGTCGACTGGTAGATCCACTAGGTCGACTTATAAGAGGTTTTGATCTCGTGGAATAAGATCCACTTTCTCTGGACAGGCGACTGGTGGTATGGTTCAGTCGACTTAACCGAACGTTAGTATCACTTTTATCACTGAATTTAACAACCTTTGGTTTTGAAAAGAAATCATATAACTTGTGTGTAACACTAGAAATAGATGCTGACTTATTCTTACTAGTGTTTAAAGCAGAAGATTCTTTTACAGAAGATTTCTTAAAACCAAGTCCAAATTTTTGACTAGACGTAACTTGATGATGAAGCATATCATTTAAATTCTCTTTACCTTTGTTAAACTTAGATACATTCTTTGAAATCTCTTCATAATTCTTTTTGAGAGTTTCAAGATCAGTATCTAGACTTGCAAGGCGAGAATTTAAGAATTTTACTTCCTTATCAAGGTTAAGATTTTCTCGATTAAGTGTATGATTCACTTTCTCAAGATTCTTAACTCTAATCTTTTCTTTCTTTAACTCTTGGAATATTTCATTAAAAGCATCAAGAAGATCTTCGGAGTCATAATCATTACTTACATGCTCTTCTTGTGCAGCCATAAAACATACATTTGCCACTTCGTTATTTTCATCCGTTTCTTCTTCGGAAGATGAATCACTATCATCCCATGTGGCTTGATACGCCTTTTTGTTCTTGGCAAATTTGTTCTTTGGATATTTGTCTTTCTTGAAGTTGGATGTTTTTCCCTTGTTCTTTGCATTTTCCAAGGGACAATCTTTCTTCATGTGACCTATTTTATTGCACCTGAAACATGTAGGAGGGTCATTAGAATCTTTATTCTTAGAATGAAACTTACCTTTCTTTAAGAACTTCTTGAATCTTCGAGTGAACATTGCAATTTCTTCTTCATCTTCTTCCTCATCTTCTGAATCAGTCATGGCTTTAAAAGCCAATGATTTCTTCTTTGCTTGGTGTGATTCAGTATCTTTCTTTCGATCTTCAAGTTGGACCTCATATGCCATTAGATTACCAACAAGATTCTCGAGAGTAAGTGTTGACAAGTCATTCGCCTCCTCTATTGCTGTGGTTTTCTTCTCCCATTCTGGAGTGAGTGCTCGTAGTACTTTTCTGACCATCTCTGCTTGGGTATAAGTCTTTCCAAGCGCCACAAGAGAGTTTGTGATGTCTGTGAATCTGTAATCATCTCAGACACAGTCTCATTGTCCTTCATTCTGAACATTTCAAACCTGTGGACAAGAACAGAAATTTTAGACTCTTTTACTTTATTTGTTCCTTCATGTGTTACCTCAAGTGTATGCCAAATTTGATGTGCAGTTGTAGCATTGGATACACGGTTGAATTCTTCCTTTGTCAGTGCACAAAATAAAGCATTCATTGCTTTGGCATTGTTCATAGTTTGACTCTTTTGATCATCATTCCATTGTGCATATGGAATGGTAGGGGCAGTGTATTCCGTCTCTGTCATTTGCCATATCTCGTAGTTAATTGATTGGAGATAGATTCGCATTCGGCACTTCCAATAGTTGTAGTTCGTTCCATCAAATAGTGGTGGCCGTTGTGTAGATTGGCCTTCATGGTACTGATTTGTATTTGATGTAGTTGCCATTGCCTGTAACCTTGCTCTGATACCAAGTGTTGGATCCTGTAGGCTAAGCAACAAACACTAGAGGGGGGGTGAATAGTGTTTATTAAAAATAAATTGCGGAATAGATAATTTCTCTCGGCACAGTCGACTTAGTGGGGAACCAGTCGACTGATATAGCCAAATAAAAAGAAACTTGAACTCTCGATGCAGTCGACTTATAGATAAGGCAGGCGACTGATGAAGTAAAAAGTATAACTAATACGAGACTGATCAGTCGACTGATATGAAGCTGAGTCGACTGGCCAGACAAGTTTTGCAGAACTTAAGTTAATAAAAGTAAATGCAGTCACAAGATAATCAATCACAGAGTATCAGCCCAATCACAAAAGTAAATGCAGTCACAAGATAATCAATCACAAGCTGAGTCGACTGGCCAGACAAGTTTTGCAGAACCGAAACCCCGAACAGTTCGAGGGTGGGACAGAAACCGCCATCGCCTGCAGCCCTATCAAGACGGACTTGCCGACCCCCGATGGGAGGTGGTCCCCCCATCCGAGGCCCTTCAGCCCCCAAGACCGGAATACGGTTGGTGCATCTTTTCGTCTGGATCTCTCCCGGGCCAAACATCCATGACAGGGTAGTCTGACCCGAAAAGGGATCCACACGGCAAAACCACCACCAATCCAAGGCTCCTCTTCCACCAGCACGGATCTCGGCCGTTACCCCTCTCGCCCTGATCTCCCATAGATCTGGCTGCCGTATCAAGGTCCATCAGATCCAAGAGAAGATCCGGGCGGCAGAGTAACCACCTCTCCGACGCTGCTAGGGTCGAAAATATTAGCAAAAGACAGGCGTCTGCCGAAGCAGACACCTCTGAGGGCCAATGGGCCACCCCTGTTTTGATCGTACCTACGATGGAGGGGAGAGGTATTTATAACCTCCCCCAGGGACTAACCGTTGGGGCGCGGGGAAGGTCAATCAACGGAAAACCATGCGCCATCTACATTTATTAGGCGGCGCCATTAAATGCCCCTAGGAAATCGGACCATCACATCGTTCTCGGAGAGCCTTCAATGCTCCACAGGAATGGCGGGATATCCCCGCTCAATCACTCTAGGGCGCCAACCGATCGCCATCCCCCTTGTTAGCCCGAAATCCCTCGACCAGCTCGAGGTCAGGTCTAGCACCAGGGTAGTCTTCTCAGGAAGGCTTCACGGCTCGCCATCGCCCTTGCCTCCCAGTAATCCCTCGCCAAGCTCGAGGTCAGGTCTGGCACCAGGGTGGTCTTCTCAGGAAGGCCAACGGCTCGCCACCCCCCTTGTTGGCCCGTAATCCCTCGACCAGCTCGAGGTGAGGTCTAGCACCAGGGTAGTCTTCTCAGGAAGGCTTCACGGCTCGCCATCGCCCTTGCCTTCCAGTAATCCCTCGCCAAGCTCGAGGTCAGGTCTGGCACCAGGGTGGTCTTCTCAGGAAGGCCAACGGCTCGCCACCCCCCTTGTTGGCCCATAATCCCTCGACCAGCTCGAGGTCGGGTCCGGCACCAGGGGAGTCTTCTCAGGAAGGCTTCACGGCTCGCCATCGCCCTTGCCTTCCCGTAATCCCTCGCCAAGCTCGAGGTCAGGTCTGGCACCAGGGTGGTCTTCTCAGGAAGGCCAACGGCTCGCCACCCCCCTTGTTGGCCCATAATCCCTCGACCGGCTCGAGGTCGGGTCTGGCACCAGGGGAGTCTTCTCAGGAAGGCTTCACGGCTCGCCATTGCCCTTGCCTTCCCGTAATCCCTCGCCAAGCTCGAGGTCAGGTCTGGCACCAGGGTGGTCTTCTCAGGAAGGCCAACGGCTCGCCACCCCCCTTGTTGGCCCATAATCCCTCGACCGGCTCGAGGTCGGGTCTGGCACCAGGGGAGTCTTCTCAGGAAGGCTTCACGGCTCGCCATCGCCCTTGCCTTCCAGTAATCCCTCGCCAAGCTCGAGGTCAGGTCTGGCACCAGGGTGGTCTTCTCAGGAAGGCCAATGGCTCGCCACCCCCCTTGTTGGCCCGTAATCCCTCGACCTGCTCGAGGTCAGGTCTAGCACCAGGGTAGTCTTCTCAGGAAGGCTTCACGACTCGCCATCGCCCTTGCCTTCCAGTAATTCCTCGCCAAGCTCGAGGTCAGGTTTGGCACCAGGGTGGTCTTCTCAGGAAGGCCAACGGCTCGCCACCCCCCCTTCTTGGCCCGTAATCCCTCGACCGGCCCGAGGTCAGGTCTAGCACCAGAGTAGTCCTCTCAGGAAGGCTCCTTGGCTTGCCCTCGCTCTAACCATCAGGATAACCCTCTCATGAAGGCCCAGTGACTCGCCATCCCATTTCTACAACCATAAGCACTCCTCCACGGCTAGCTCCCGCACCCCCCGCAGGAGTGGGGGGCTTGTGTGACAGGGTAAAAATGGCCTGAGGCCCAACCAGGGCCCAATACAATTCCCACTCAAGAAAGGTAAAGATAGCAACCTGGTTCGGCTCCGAACCACTTCAGGGTCGGCGCCGAACCTCGTGTTTGCCCTCACGGTACTGGCCTCCTCGTACCGACGAGCCTCAGTAGCCCTCGGAGTCCGATCTGGGACCGTCCCACAGGCCGTCCTCCCTCTCTGGCGGGGCAGAAGGATGACCTGGCGCAGCCTAGGCCCTCCGATCCCGCCCAGAAGCACAGGAGGCCCACGATGGGCCACGTCAGCTCCAAATACCGCCAAGGGTTTCACCACGTCAGCCCTATACCACTCCTGGTATTGCCACGTCCGCCCTAAACCCCCTGGGCCTTCTGCCACGTCAGGCCCACGGGCTTTCGGATCCAGACCCGGCCCCCAAGTGGAACCAAACCCGGTTGGTATTCTCTATAAATACTAGACCCACACCCACCTTTTGAGGTAATGAATCTTTTGCCACTTAAATATACCTAGTTATCGCTACTCTCTCACAGAGACTGACTAGAGCGTCGGAGGGTCCGCCGCCGGGATAAACCCCGGTGTTTCAGGACCGTCTGCAGGTACACAAGACCTCGGATCCGACCCTTCCGATCCGAGCCCAGCCTTCAACATCTTTCCGAGCCCATCGCAGGTCCCAGAAGGTCAACCGAAGATCGGCAGACGAGCGGCATTCTCCTCCAATACAAATTGAGTCCGAACTCACACCTGGTGCATCCACACGTCCCCCAGAAATAAACAGCATCACTTACTTGTCGGATTCTATGCATCCCACAATACATAGGTCCGGCGCAAGCCCTTATCGTTCTCCACTTTATAGGGTTAAATCTCTCATTATGCAACTAATCCTACTACGGTGATGGAAAACAAGATCCAGAATACTCCGCGAATAGGCATCACAACCTTCAACGCGCGAGCATCATGTAAGAATAGCTCAACAATCGGAGAATCACCTCCCAACCGTGTACCCTACGAATAGGTTTGCAAGGTCCTCGATGTGCAGATACACCAGATACATTCCGTGAATAGGCCTGCCGACCATCGACACGCGAATGCACCCTACATGCTCCGTGAATAGGCCTGCAGACTCTCGACATGCGAACATATAAATGTCCTCTCGAGACAGAACAACACACAGTCTTGGAACGCATCTGTTGGACTAATAAGACCAGAGCATATACTTACATTTTCCAAGTTCCATCACATCTCCACTAGTGCCTGTCCTTAAGTTGATTATTATTAAAAACACAAATCCCCCTCTCTAGAGTTAGTGTATCCTGCTGGACTTGATTCCACAAAACAAACCCAAGACCCTGCAGGTTTAAATCCACAAATCACATCTGTCGGTTTACAGGACTCCCACTCAACTCCTAGAGAAATCACAACTCATCCATCAAGACTAAAACTTTCAATAAAACTCACAAACCCATTGTCAAAACAATTATATGAAGAAACTTCTTAAATCAACAAAAATCCAAATCTTATATAAAATTCTAGAATCCAAATAAATATTAAATCTATTAAATAATCGAAAATAATATTTTTAAGTTGTAGAATATCACAAAACACCAATTCCTTTGAAAACACGTATAACTCAAATAAGGTCCAAAAGAATACATTTAAAGCTCTAATATAAATCTCTGTAAAATATTTTTAATCTGTAGAAAAACGTCTTTTAAAATAATATAATACTGAAGGAACAATCGTTCAAAAGAAGCATCGGAAAACTCAAGTAAATATCAGTTAGAGCAGTAGCAGTCGACTTCATAGGGTGGTCGGTTGACTGTCCCGCGTAAAATCCAAACTCAAGAAATCCATCAATCAGAGCAGTGGCAGTCGACTACATAAGGTAGTCAGTCGGCTGTCCCGCGTAAAATCCAAAACTCAAGGAAAACATCAATCAGAGCAGTGACAGTCGACTGCATACAGAAAATCTAAAACTCCAGAAAATGCTTCAGCCAGGACATCAATAGTCGACTGTCGAGATTGGTCGGTCGACTGTCGAACCTACAGACTGCAGTTTAAGGTTCTGTGCATGTTTAACCGATACATCGTTTTATTTCATAAAAACACTAACTTGTAAATACTAAATTTCTGAGATATGTCTGGTATGACATGTAGGAGTCATCAAGACACTTCAAAACACACCAAGATCTCAAAATATAAATTTTTCATAAAAATCTCTCAAAACAGTCAATGCATATACATATATGTTCAAATAGAGTTTAAGCATCCAATTTAGCATCAGAAATTCACCAAATAAAAGTAATAGGTTGTTTAAACCATCTTAGGACAAAAGCCATCGAAAATCCAAAAAAACTCCATCAAAATCCACAAAGCTCCAAAATCAGTGTGTAAGTAAACAGGAAGGGTATATGTGTTGATGGTATATACATATATATAAGTGTATAGATTAATAAAAACATGTTAAGGAGTGGGATAATTTTGTGTTTCATTTTAGAATAATATAGAACTCGAGAAAACCAATCAAACATCAAAGTACCACAACCCATCTTTTCCGGCATGCACCCAACAGACCCAAACAAGAACCATTTTTCATCAAAACTTGTAAAATAAACTAAATTTGTTGAAACAAAAAGTAAACTCTTTACCTCTGAGTTGACTAGGCATCATACCCAGCCCAAAAATTCGAAAATATGGAGTTCTCTCCAAGTGGTAATTTTGCACAAAAGTCTCTCTTTTTTGTAATATTTGCAAATAGGTCCAATGATTATAAGAAAAATCCAGAAAATTCACTAATAATATATAATAATAAATAATGAATTTCCCCAAAATAATTTTTGACTTTGAACTTCCTAAGAAAATATTTGTATGTGTTTTGCACGTGTAAAAAGGTAAATTTCAGAAAAATATTTATTAAATCACCCAAAATCATTTTAATTTATTTATTAATCTTAAAAACATTATTTAAAAACTCTGGGGTATTACATCACTCCCTCCTTAGAATAGTTTTGTCCTCAGAACTACTACTAATAGGGTCCAAACAAAAGATAAGCAAAAGGAAATGAAATCTCATAAATGGAAAATAGTTTAAGAAATGCAAATACACAAGAGAAGATAGTCTAACAAAAGAAATACCACCAACTCAAAGAGCACAATCATACAAAAGAATACAATCATACAAAAGTTCAGGAAAATCCTTCCGCATGCAATCCTCCGACTCCCAAGTAGCTCCCACTGCGCACTCTGATAACTTGCCATCGGAAACCTGCTACAACAACTTCTTAAACTCTGCATCTAACATCTGACCTTACACCATTTGCTTCAACCTTTCGAGGATCAGTGGCCACTCCCTCCTTAGAAAGGACATGACGAAGAAAAGCTACCTCAAACTTACAGCTCAATGAGATCAATACCAAATAATCTCCCACCAATCTCGATATCACAGTGCTCGTAAAATCGACCAGCAATCAATTCTTCCCCTGATGGTGTTTCCACTGTCAAGGCTCCGCCTGGAAACACTTTAAGTTCCACACCTAAGACTTAAGCTTGGGCGACACAAATGTATGCAAGAACCAATATCAAATAAAAATTTTGCTTTTATTCTGATATGGCTAAAAATGGGGTTAAATCGGAACCGTCCAGATGGGGCACGAATCTTGAAGCTCAGGGGTAAAACAGTAATTTCACATACAAATGGGTCCGAAACGGGTACTGGGTCTCCTTCTCACAGACCCAATAACCCGCGAACGGATCCACTCCGACTGGGTACGGGTCCCGACCCAAAACAAACCCAGATCAGCAAGAGGAAAATCAGGGCCACTGATTTGACTGAATCAATGGGCCTAATTTGCTCTCACCGGGAATCAAGGGCCAGTCTCCTAAACAGATTGGGAGGATTTTTCTCCTGACAGTTACACAGGAAATCAAGCCCTTAACGACTCCCCTGGAGACTATAAATACCTCCGGTGTATCGCACTTCCTTGCAGGTTGCGGCAGGAATCAGAAGGCTTGGATCCACTGTTCAGGTTTTTCTCGAACTCACAAATCTCATCTGTTTACCCCCACACCGAAATCAGCAGTAACAGATTGGCACCGTTTGGGAAACACCACACGAACAGCCTCCGCCTCTTCCTTGTCGTCTAGCCCTTCTCCAACCATGCCTCCAAAGAGGGTCAGATCTAGAGGGTCCAACCGCGGATCCAATCCTGCCAATCAGCCAGAGGAAGCCCCTGTCCATCCTGCTCCGCAGCCCGAACATCTCCCTCCCCCGGTCCAACAGGGCCAGCCTCCTCTTACGAACCAACAACCCCCAAATGGTCCTGCTGGTCAGAACCAGCGGAGGCAGAAGCAACCACTCCATCCAGACCATGTCTCAATTCACAATGCCTCCTCGGACTCTATGGCTTCCCATCACCCCCGAGCCTCCGATCTCCGCAATACCGTCCTGAATCGCCAAAAGGAAGAGGACCTTCGCAACCACCTAGATGAGAGGCGGGCCCGAGAGGGAGCCTCCCGCCAGCATCATGGTGAGCGATCTCCTCATCACCGAGACGATAGAAGGTCTCCGGATCGCAGGGGCCGGGCAGAATCTCCCAAGCGCCGTAGGAGGAGACCACATTCCCCCGCGGATCGGCATCATTCGAGGAACAATGAGGCACCTATCACTCGTGCCGAGTTCCTACAATTCCAGGAGACTGTGTTGCAGGCCCTCAACCTTCGCCCCAACAACCATAATGCCCAGAGGGTTCCAACACCCCCGCGGGTTCCCAGTCCTCGCCACCGATCCAGAAGTCCTCTCCCGGCTCCCAGTCGCCAGCAGCATCCTTATAGTCCTCGTCGATCCCAGGACTATTGACGCCACAGTCCCCGCTCCCCTTCCTATGAAGAAGAGTCTAGGGGATCGTTTGATTACCAGCGGAGGGACGATGCCCTCTACCGTCGTCTCCATGAGGTGGAGAGGCGCATCGGTCGCATGGACAAAGAGGAGGAATCGAGAGCAGGGACCGTCCGTCCCAGCAAACCCCCCTTCTCTCGGACAATCATGGAGGCCCCCATACCGAGGGGTTTCAAACCTCTGTAGTTTGAAACGTACTCAGGGGAGTCCGACCCAGTTGATCACGTCGAAAGCTTCAAGACCTTAATGCTAATCCATCAAGCTTCCGACGCCATGCTCTGCAAGACCTTCCCCACCACCCTCAGGGGGTCGGCTCGGGAATGGTACTCCAGGCTCGCTCCCTCTTCCATCTTCTCGTTCGAGCAGTTCAAAACGCTCTTTATAACTCACTTTGTGAGTAGCAGGCGAGCTGAGAAGATGAGCCTCTCCCTACTCAACCTGCGACAGGAGAGGGGAGAAAAGCTGAGGGACTATGTGAGGAGATTCACCGCGGAGGTCAGGTCTATCGCCTCCCTAGACCAGTCAGTGGCGACCGTTGCGTTCCAGTCGAACGTCCTCAACTCCAACCTCCGGTCGTCCCTAGCCAAGAAGCCCCCGCACAACTTCGCCGATCTCCTCCTAAGGTGCGAGAAGTACATTCGGGCAGAGGAGGCCGAGTGCCTCCCGAATTTCGGAGGATCCGCCTCCGGATCAAAGAGGAAGACGACAGAGGAGGAAGGGTCCAAAAACTTGCAGAAGGACAATAGCGGCCAGCGCCGTCCTCCCCCCAGGTTCGAGAAGTTCACTCCCCTCACCACCAATGTCTCCACCATCCTGATGGAAGTGGAGAAAGAAGGAGTCATACCTCCGGCTCCGAGAATGAACACCCCGGCCAAGAGGAGGAACAAAGAGAAATGGTGTCGTTACCACCGGGACCACGGCCATGACACCAACGACTGCCGGGCGTTGAAAAATGAGATAGAGGCCCTCATCCAGAGGGGGCAGTTGGCCAAATTTGTAAAGGCAAACGATCGGGCAGATCGCAACACTCCTCCGCCTCGAGGGGCTAACAAGCGCTCCGAGCGGCGCGATGAGACCCCCGAGTTCGAGGAAGAACGAGTTCTACACCTTATCCACGGAGGCCCCATGGGGGGCTCCTCCAACTCCTCTCGGAAGGCCTTCGTCCGAGAGGTCAACTCAGTTCACAGCGCCCCTCCTCCCAAAGGCCTCGGCGTCCCAGTGACTTTCTCCGATGAAGACCTCGAGGGGGTCCGAACTCCCCACTGCGACGCCCTCGTCATCGACCTTCGCATGGCAAACTTCAAGGTGCAGAGGGTCCTGGTAGACAACGGGAGCTTGGTGAACATCCTCTTCCTCTCGGCCTTCCGAGGGCTGCAGCTGTCTCGGGACCGTCTCAAGCCGGCCGGTTACACGCTCCACGGGTTCACGGGAGTACCAGTAACTGTCGAGGGGGTTATAACCCTAGACGTAACTGCTGGGAAGACCCCTACTACCCGGACCGAGCCGATGGACTTTATGGTCGTCGACGTCCTGGCCACATATAATGTCATTCTAGGCCGACCCAGCCTAGCTGCCCTGGAAGCTGTCCCTTCAGCGTACCACCTTAAAATGAAGTTCCCCACTCGGTCGGGAGTGGGAGAAGTCAGGGGCAGCCAAGAGACGGCTCGGAAGTGCTACATGACTTCCACGGGGGGTCCGGTGCTCTCCCTCGAGACCCTAGAGATTTCCGAGCCAAATGTCCGACCCACGTCCGAGCCGGCGGACGAATTGGAAGAAGTGCTCTTTTCGGACGAGGACCCAAATCGAAAGTTCCTCATCAACAAGTCCTTACCGACTGCACTGTGTTCCGACTTGGTGCAATGCATCCGGGATAACCGCGACCTGTTTGCTTGGTCAGCCGCGGATATGCCCGGGATTTTCGAGGAGCTGCTAGTCCACCGCCTAAGTGTCGAACAGGGGTGCAAACCGGTTCAGCAGAAGAGGCAAAAATTTGCTCCCGAGCGACAGCAGGCCATCAAGGAGGAGGTGGATAAACTCTTAAAGGCTCGGTTCATACAGGAGGTGAACTACCCCGAGTGGCTCTCCAATGTTGTAATGGTCAAGAAGTCCAATGGCTCTTGGAGGATATGCATTGACTTCACCGATCTGAATAAGGCGTGTCCGAAGGATCCATTCCCTCTCCCAAATATCGACACCCTCATTGATGCCACCTCGGGCCATGAGCTCCTCAGCTTCATGGACGCCTTCTCCGGTTATAATCAGATCCAAATGTTCCCCTCAGACATTCCGAAGACCTCCTTCATTACCGACAAGGGCCTCTACTGCTATAGAGTCATGCCGTTCGGGTTGAAGAACGTTGGAGCCACCTACCAGCGCCTCGTCAACAAGGTCTTCCAAAGCCAGATAGGCCGCAACATGGAAGTGTACGTCGATGACATGCTCGTCAAGAGCATCCGAGGTACCGACCACGTGGCCGACCTCCAGGAGGCATTCGGCATTTTGAGGAGGCACAACATGCGGCTTAACCCGAAAAAATGTGCGTTCGGGGTCTCATCGGGAAAGTTCCTCGGCTTCATGGTGAGCCAGCGAGGGATCGAAGCAAATCCCGAGAAGATCAAGGCCATACTGGACATGGCCCCGCCCCGGAACGTCAAGGAGGTGCAAAAGCTTACGGGTCGGCTCGCTGCTATTGGCCGGTTCCTCTCGAAGTCTGGGGAAAATTGCCTCCCCTTCTTCAAGGCTCTCAGGGGGGCTAAGGGTTTCGAATGGGGCCAACCACAACAAGAGTCGTTCGACCAACTGAAGGCCTACTTGGTGAACCCCCCTCTGCGCAGCAAACCCGTTCCGGGGGAAACCCTCTTCATCTACTTGGCTGCTTCCGAGCAGACCCTAAGTGCTGTGTTGGTGAGGAAAGAAGACCGGGCTCAGAGGCCCATTTACTATGTGAGCAAAGTGCTTCGGGATGCTGAGCTCCGCTATCCGAAGATAGAGAAGATGGCCTACGCCCTGGTCATGGCGGCAAGGAAGTTCCGTCCATACTTTCCGTCCCACTCGGTTGTGGTCCTCACCGACCAACTGCTGAAGCAGATCCTCCACAAGCCCGAAACCTCGGGCTAGCTAATGAAGTGGTCCATAGAGCTGAGCCAACATGGCATCTCCTACCAACCTCGGACTGCAATCAAAGCTCAGGCCCTCGCCGACTTCATCGTCGAGTCCAGCATTCCCGAGGTCAGCCACGTCCCGAACGGACCCCCCATTTGGACAGTTTTCGTGGACGGGTCCTCCTGCAACGAGGGTAGCAGTGCCGGTATCATCCTGAACGGACCCGATGACTTCGTCCTCCAGTATGCCCTCTGCATGAACTTTAAGGCCTCAAACAACGAGGCGGAGTATGAGGCACTAATCGCGGGCCTCGGACTTGCCCGAAGTGCCGGGGCGCAGTGCCTCCGAGTCCATAGTGACTCTCAGCTAGTTGTGAACCAAGTCTTGGGCGAGAACGAGGCACGAGACGAGCGGATGGCGAAGTACCTCGCCAAGGCCCGAGCCCTCATGAGCCGGTTCGAAGAGGCACTCATCCAACGAGTCCCTTGTGAGGAGAATTCACAGGCCAATGCCCTCTCCAAGTTGGCCCCATCCTCCCTCCAAGGTCTCGAGCAGACCGTTTTGATCGAGGTCCTCTCAAGGCCAAGCATAGAAGACGAGACACCCGGCTCGGTGGAGTCGTTGCCGGTCCTGCTGCAAGATAATTGGATGAAGCCATTGGTGGAGGGACGGACTCCTCCCCGAGGACCCCAAAGAAGCACGCCGAGTCAGAACCAGGGCCGAGCGGTATGTCTTGATCGAGGGGATCTTGTACAAGCGCTCCTTCTCGCAGATTGACGGTCGACCATACCTGAGGTGCCTCTCCCCAGAGCAGGCCGACTATGCCTTACAGGAGCTCCACGAAGGCATCGGCGGAGCACATTCAGGGTCTAGGTCTTTAGCTCGGAAGGCTTTGAACTACGGATATTTCTGGCCGACCCTCCTCCAAGACGCTGAGCGACACGTTCGGCAATGTGGCTCTTGCTAGAGACACTCCAACATTCGTCGCCTCCCTCAGGCCAACCTCGCCTCCCTATCAAGTCCTATCCCCTTCGTAATGTAGGGGATGGATTTACTAAGGCCTTTCTCTCCAGCTCCGGGTCAGTTCAAGTTCTTGGTCGTAGCCATCGACTACTTCTCGAAGTGGATTAAGGCCGAGCCCCTTGCCACTATAACCGAGAACAAGGTGCTTCAATTCTTCTGGAAGAGCATCATCTGCAGATTTGGCATCCCCCGTGTCCTCGTAACAGATAATGGGACTCAGTTCACCGGCGCTGCATTCCGAGCTCTGTGTGAGGACCTTGCTATCCAACAGCGCTTCTCTTCCGTCTCACACCCGCAGTCGAACGGCCAAGCAGAAAACGCCAATCGGCAGATCCTCACAGGTATCAAGAAGAAGCTGGACAAATGTTCCAAAGGCTTATGGGTCGACCAACTCCCCAACGTACTATGGAACTACCGCACGAACAAGCGGACCCCCACAGGAGAGTCCCCTTTCAACCTCACCTATGGGTCCGAGGCGGTGATACCCCTCGAGGTCGGAATACCTTCCCCTCGCCTCGCAGCCTACAATGAGGAACAGAACGCCAGAGACCTCAGGGCAAACTTAGATCTGGTGGACGAACTGAGGGAGAGAACATCAATTCGGCAACAGAACTACCGAAGGAGGGTCGAATTGGCATATAACAAAAAAGTCCGACCCACACTTGGTCTTGAGAAAACTGGCCATATCCTTCCCCAATCAGAAGAGCAAACTGGCTCCGAACTGGGAAGGGCCTTACAAGATCACAAGGGTAGTTCGGCCCGGAGCATATCGGCTGGAAGATCTAGAGGGCCGAGAGATTCCGAGGACCTGGAATGCCGACCACCTCCTAAAATACCAAGAAAGCGCCCCGGTGCCTCTCTAAGTATTACAGGATATCGAGCCATTCCTCTCCTCTGACTTGTAATTCATTTTTTAAGTTGTTGCATGTAAAAACGGTTCGCCGTCAATTATCAATAAAGAATGCTCTCTCATACTTATAAATTTGCTTGCTTCTCTCTGCCTTTACCTTTTATTTCTTTTATTTTTTAACCAATGGTTCGGAGTCCAATGTCCGGCTTGACTTTACTTCCTCGGCCCGCCTCCGGGCGAGCCAGAAGTAGATCGCCGTCCGGAACTGCTCCCACAACCGTTGAACTACACTGATGGTTCGGAGTCCAACACTCGGCTCGACTTTACTTCCTCGACCCGCCTCCAGACGAGCCAGAAGTAGATTGCCGTTCGGAACTGCTCCCACAACCGTTAAACTACACCGATGGTTCGGAGTCCAACACTCGGCTCGACTTTACTTCCTCGGCCCGCCTCCGGGCGAGCCAGAAGTAGATCGCTGTTCGGAACTGCTCCCACAACCGTTGAACTACACCGATGGTTCGGAGTCCAACACTCGGCTCGACTTTACTTCCTCGGCCCGCCTCCGAGCGAGCCAGAAGTAGATTGCCGTCCGGAACTGCTCCCACAACCATTGAACTACACCGATGGTTCAGAGTCCAACACTCGGCTCGACTTTACTTCCTCGGCCCGCCTCCGGGCGAGCCAGAAGTAGATCGCCTTTCGGAACTGCTCCCACAACTGTTGAACTACACCGATGGTTCGGAGTCCAACACTCGGCTCGACTTTACTTCCTCGGCCCGCCTCCGGGCGAGTCAGAAGTAGATCGCCGTTCGGAACCGCTCCGACAACCGTCGAGCAACGCTAGCGCTGGTTCGGACTACATTGTTCGGATAGGAACACATCCACTCAAATCCTCGAGCCGAGCGGACGAGGGACCGACCCTCGTATATGGCGAAAAATCCTTCCGAGGCAAAGTCACCGTTGGATCATCTTAGAATGCGTGCTGGAGTGTGATGAACGGACCTGACCATGCCACGTGTCCAGAAAATGACAAGATAGTGTTTTCTTGGAACTCGTGCCCCCTCCTTGTGATCCGCACCCTGATCAAGATCCACCGTCCAAATCAGGCCACGTGGCCGCAGCTTCGAGATAGCTGCACCTCAGCCGAGGCACCGAGCCGCACCGGAAGGTACCGAGCAAGATTCGGAACCCCGGCTAAGGCGTGAGTTTCGTGGCCAAGATGCTCGACGAAGCAAACACTCGCTTCTCACGGTTCATTACAAGCATACTCTAGCTAGCGCAATTACAACACTACAACAAGCAAGCCAACTCCAATTTCATTAATATAACTTGGATAAATTTACAAAAAGATTACAACAAAAGACTGTTCGGAGGCCCAAAGACACAATACGACCCGTTCACTACTTCCGCGGAAGGGGGACGCTCCGGTTCAGGGACACCTTGGGTCGGCGTTTCTTGACCCTCGAGCTCGTCTCTAAGCCGACGAATCGAGACGCCCCCTCGCCGCTGACCCTGACGGTCGCTCCAACCGAAGCACCACTTGAAGATACCGCTACTCCACTTTGGGCGTCGGCTACTGTCCGACCTATGATGGGAGTTCAGCTCGCGAGTTGATAGAACGTGATCCCTCGGTCAATCTCTTCGCGAGTACATGAAGTACTCCGAACATTAGCCCTCACCGGCTGAGGTTTAAGCCGAGCAACCTCTTCCTCCAATTCAACGATCCTGTCCTTCAGTGTATCGTCCCTCACAATTACCTTGAACCGAGGAAGCTTCGCCGAGCCAGGATACTCGGCGCTATCAGATATGACACGCCGCAATTGGGTCACCTCGATACTCTTGTCGACTGTCACCCTTTGCAGCTGTTCTACCCTCCTTGCAAGATCGTCGCGCTCGGCTAAAGCCCGGGCCAACTCTTCCTCCTTCGCAGAGAATTCGGCCTCAACTATCCGCAGATGGTGCAACTCGACCAACAACTCGCTGTTTCTCTTCTCCACGTTATGGAGTATTCTCCTCGTCAAATGGACCTCGCCCTCGAGGCGATCCTCCCGGGACTGCTGAAACAACTCTGCACGGCGCCGAGCTGCCACGGTGATACGAGTCTGCTCGGCGATCTGAAATAAAAGAGGGACAACATTGAAGAACTACATGACCGAACCAAACACTTAGACAAGTTCAAAACCAAAACAATCTTTTTCATTTTCATTTCATCAGAGCGGTGGCCAATCCGCAAAAGGCATTACACTTAACAAAAAAAAGGAGAGAACAAAGACTACAAAAAATTACGAGGGGATCAGGGGTCCACCTGCGTCGCCGCTTCGACCACAGGCGCGTCGCCAGATGCCCCTCGTTTCTCCCCTCGGCCTGGGGATTTGCCACCGAAGGGTTGGCCTCCTCCTCCTCCTCCTCGTCGCCTTCCCCCTCGTCACCTTCGGCTCCCTCCTCCTCGCCGTCTGAGGGCGAACCGGGCCACAGTCTGTAGCCGACCTGCTCGAAGCCGGGGACACGTTCCTGAACATGGTCGAGTGCCCTCTGATAGGACATCTCCATGTTCTTGGCCATGTGTTTCTTTGTTTCGGCCTCACACTCGGCCTTGATCTCGGCCCTAATCTTCACTGCCAGGGCCTCCTTCTCCGCCTTCAGATCGGCCAGAGACTTTGCCGACGCGGCCAGTTCCTCAGCAGCCTTCGCAGCCTTGGTCGACTCCGCATCAAGTCGCCCCTTGGCTATCTCCAAGTCGGCCACAAGATCGGCGACCCGGACTTCCAAGGCCTCGACTCGCCTCTGCTCGGCCTCGAGTTGCCGAACTGCCTTGACCTTCTCCGCCCTGTCTTTGTCGCTGGCGGCCTTCAGCTCCTTCTCCTGTGCGGCGAACGTCTCGAGGAGATGGCCGAAGTGGCAAGTGGCCTGTGAAGACAACGATAAGCGCAATATACAAGCTGAGCAGTAAACTTGAAGAAATTCGCAATGAGAAACTTACCGATACGAGCGACCGAGCCACTTCGTAAGTGTCGTCACCGACCGTCCCCGCCTTCAGTGCGGCTCTATCCTTCGGGGTCGCCAGGTGCTTGACGACCTGCACCGACATCTGTGAGTTTCCGAGGAATCCGTCGTGATTCTTCACCCGCCAGTTCGGCACGAACAGCTGCTTGTGCTGCTCGGTCAGGAACTCCTCGGCCGCCTCAGTCAACCTCAGAGCCTCGAGCGACAACGCCGCGTTAACATCGAAGGCCCCTTCAACCGGGGCCGAGGCCACAGGCACTGAGGGCTCCTCGGCAACAACCACCTCCGAAGGCACCTCAGTAGTCAGAGGAGGCGGGGTGGTAGTCGAAGCGACCTTGGGCTACAGAGTCGACGAGGCAGCCACGGTCGCCCTCTTCCTCTTCCTACCCCCGGCCAATTTGGACCTATCGACCATCATGGCATTGAAGTCTATCTTCATCGCTTCTGCATCAAACAAAATAAAAACTGAGTCAGCAAGACGAGCTAAACACTTGGAAGAAAAACAAAAATAAACGAGATGTCAGGAGCATACTCGGGTCGATGGGGCTAAGGCCGGACCCGAACAGCACCTCCTCCGTCAACTCCCTCCAACACAACAATGGGAGGGCCATGATCTTCCTCGCTACCTCCTCCTCGGCCGCAGACAGCACGGGGTCGGCTCTCGCAAACTTGGGCACCTCCGGTTTCCATCGGGTCGGAATTTGCAATATCGGTTCCCCCCTTAACATAAAGAACTTCTCTTTCCAGCCCTTAATTGAGTCCGGGTTTTCTATGATCCTAACACCCTTCCTCGGCCCCAAGTAGTACCGATGCTCTGTCTTGTGCATCCGGTTTATCCGATACAGGCCTCGGAAGACCGTTAGGTCCGGCTCGACTTCAGCTTTGCGACACTAAAGCAGGAAAGCGTTCACATGACGCCATGTGTTCGGCATAAATTGGGTCGGCACGAGGCAGAACCACCCGAGGATCTGGAGAATGAAGGGATGCAACGAAAAACGCAGTCCGGCATTCAAGGAGTCGAAGTCGAACATGCACATATCCGACGACGACAGCTTAGAATTCACTCGCATCCCAGCACCAGGAACCATCAGCTTGTACTCCGGAGGGATGGCAAATCCCTTTCTGATCCGAAGGAGATCCCTCTCGGATAGCACCGAAGTAATCTCGTCGACTTCGGTAGGAAGAGCTGGGTTGGGTTCTTCGAGGACTTTCGACTTTCCGAAGATTGCTTTCTCCAAGAGGTCGCCTTCGTACTGCCTGACCCCGAATGCCCGGACAATACAAAAAGATATCGTCCCATCTCGGGTGCTTGCTTCGGGTTTTCCACGATCTCCTCGACCACGGGAGATTGGGTCGCCACCCTCCTCTTCTTCTTCTCCTGCCTCGCCTCGGTCGCAGATGGCTCGGCGACCTGTTTTCCCTTCCTTGAAGACGAGGCCCCACTCCCCGAGTTCACTCTTGACATCTCTAAAGAAAAAATTAAGGCTAGTAGACTGACCTTTGAAGTGATGTTCACGGTCGGAATGTGCTCGCCGGAAATCGCCTGGCCCACGCGACAGCTAGCGCAAATGCCTTGAAGCGAAAAATCACCACTAGCGGAGAGCAGAGAGTAAAAGTGAAATCTTAAGAGTGAAAAGTGAAGAATGAGCTTGGGGGTGAGGGAATGAACTTTTATAACCCCAAAAGCGAGTTGGGCCGCCTTGGGAATCTAAAAAGCCCATTAAGAAGCCAAAGCGCCAAAGCAGAGTGTCATGATGTTTCAGCTCCAACAACAGAAGATCTTGAAATAACCAAGTCCGCAACTCGGCCACCGGTGTACCTAGCCGAGCTATCGAACAGCTCGTCTGGGCCACCGAGCTACTGAGTCTCCTCCGGACAACTCCGAGCCACTTGTTCTCCCCACCTCGACCAAAGACACCGAATAACCGAACCGAGGGGATGAGGAACCGACCCTCGTATATGGAGAAAAAAACCTTCCGAGGCAAAATCACCGTCGGATCTCTCCAAAATTCGTGTCAAAACTCGATGGACGGTTCAGATTGCGCCACGCCCGCAAAACGACAAGATAACATTTTCTCGTGATCTAAACCCTGTCCTCGTGATTTGCGCGATGATGGATGCTCCAGATTCGACCATGTGTACCTTCCGGAACGCTTGCCACCGGCCTGCCTAACCGAGCTACCCAACAGCTCGGCCAAGCAGCTGAGCTACTGGGCTGGAAGGCCACGACCCATCAAGACCGACATTCTTCAAAACGTTCGACTCCATGCCTCGACTGACAGCACCGACCTTCCGAGCTGAGGGGACAAAGAACCGACCCTCGTATATGGCGAAAAAAACTCGCCGACCTACCTCAACCATTGGATCTTGTCGAAAAGCGCGCTCATCATGATGGACGGCTCAGATCTCGCCACATCCACTAAATGACAAGATAGTGTTTTTTGGGGATCCGCGCTGAGATAGACGCTCAGGATCATGCCACGTACTTCGGCTTATTCCGAGCTACATGTGCCGAGCCGAGAGGACGAGGAACCAATCCTCTTATGCCACGGAAGAGCCTGCCGAGCCGAGAGGACGAGGAACCGACCCTATTATGCCGCGGAAAAGTCTGCCGAGCCGAGAGGACGAGGAACCGACCCTCTTATGCTGCGGAAGAGCCTGCCGAGCCGAGAGGACGAGAAGCCGACCCTCTTATGCCGCGGAAAAATCTGCCGAGCCGAGAGGACGAGGAACCGACCCTCATATATGGCAAAAAAACCTTCTGACCCATATCAACCGTTGGATCTTGTCGAAAAACGCGCTCGTCATGATGGACGGTTTAGATCTTGCCACGTCCACTAAACGACAAGGTAGCATTTTTTGGGGATCCGCGCTGAGATGAACGGCCCAGATGACGCCACGTACCTCGGAGGGTTCCGAGCCGAGGAGCCAATCTTCCGAGCCGAGGAGCCGAGGAGCCGACCCTCGTATATGGCGAAACAGACTACCGAGGAACAAGGATCGTCTGATCACTCAGAAATTCGTGCTCGGCACTGATCAAAGTTCCAGATTGCGCCACGTCATTAATCGGTATTTAAAAACCAATTTTTATTTATTTAAACCGTTTTATTTATTTAAAAATTGCGAAAAATTGCTAAAAAAATCGGAAAAATTAACTAAAAATTCTAGAAAATAATTAAAAATTCAGGGGGATATTTTTTAGCCCCTGAGCGAACAATTATTGCCTAGAATGTACTGTTACGGCCCACAAACGATTAGTTAACACATTGCAAAATTAAATAAATAGTCCGAAAAAATAGATAAAAGCTGTCAAATACTCAATACGGCTACAGAACAGCTTATGGCTTCAAAAAATTACCTCGCTACCCCCTTCGAGATTCAAAATCCTCCATTCAGACTCCGATACAACTCCACTAGCCACTGAAACAGTTAAACTACTCCTCAAAGGCTGATCACACTCAGTCTTTAGGAGTGGGGGGCTCATGATATGGCTAAAAATGGGGTTAAATCGAAACCGTCTAGATGGGGCACGAATCTTGAAGCTCAGGGGTAAAACAGTAATTTCACATACAAATGGGTCCGAAACAGGTACTGGGTCTCCTTCTCACAGACCCAATTACCCGCGAACGGATCCACTCCGACTGGGTACGGTCCCGACCCAAAACAAACCCAGATCAGCAAGAGGGAAATCAGGGCCACTGATTTGACTGAATCAATGGGCCTGATTTGCTCTCACCGGAAATCAAGGGCCAGTCTCCTAAACAGATTGGGATGATTTTTCTCCTAACAGTTACACAGGAAATCAAGCCCTTAACGACTCCCCTAGCGACTATAAATACCTCTCCCCTACCATTGTGACCAGGTAATCACTCTTTTTCCACCTTAAAGCTCTTTCTTAATCACCACTGATTACTGACAAGAGCGTCAGAGGGTGCGTCGCCGGAATCAACCCCGGTGTATCGCACTTCCTTGCAGGTTGCGGCAGGAATCAGAAGGCTTGGATCCGCTGTTCAGGTTTTTCTCGAACTCACAAATCTCATCTGTTTACCCCCACACCGAAATCAGCGGTAACATATTCCATTAACCGAAACAAATTCTGTTACATGGAGAACGATACTCAAATCTCCAATTTATTCTCAAACAAAGTTTTACTTATAAATGAATGAATTCAAAATTCTAGCACACCCCGGATCACATCACTGAGTTACCCGCATCATCCTCAGTTAATGCGAACACTCGCCCCTGCCTCTGAACTTTGCCTCCGCCTGCACCATCCTTCTTTAGCTACGGACAGTTTGGTCTGAGATGCTCTTCACGACCACACTGATAACAAACCTGCACCTTCCGAGGCTTGGTGCAAGCTGCCTGATAATGACCTGCCTCTCCACAGTTGAAACAAGTTATGCCTTGAACTGTGGGTGCCTTCTACACTGGCCTACTGAACTTACCCTACTTCGCTAGAAATTCCTTCTCACTCTGACTATCTGTTGGCCTCTTGCTTCAGTTCCAGGTCTCCTGCTTCTTCTGGAACTGATCCATGTCCTTTTCTGTCATAGCCACTCTCCTGACCAGCTTATCAAACCTCTTGATACCCAAAGGAATCATCCTCGATCTTAAATTTGGCATCAAGCCCAGTTCGAATTTCTTGGCCTTCTTCGCTTCATCCACAATCAGCTCCGGTGCATATCTTGACAGCTGAGCAAACTTAGTCTTATATTCGTGCACTGTCATGCTGCCTTGCTGCAGATTCAAGAATTATGTTGCCTTCTTCTCCTGAATATCCAGAGAAAAGAAACGATCCCTGAACTCATCCAGAAGAGCCTCCCAAGTCACTTGCTGATCTCTGAGAGTCCTCTTCACCGATTGCCACCAAATGCCAACATCCTTCTCAAACTGCATCGTAGCCAATTTCACCTTATTGACTACTGGAGTTTCCAAGACTTCAAAGATCATCTCCATCTGTCTAATCCAATCATCAGCCTCATCTGGATCAGACTGCCCTTCAAACACAGGTGGCTTCATCCGCTTGAAAGATTCAATTTGCTTGATCGGATCAGCGTTAACAAATACTGGTCCAGCCCCCTGATTCTAATTCTGATTCTTCGCTATATTATCTGCCATGAATGTGTTCAAGGTCTGATACACCCTAGAAATCTCAGTCTCAAGATCAAGTTCAGCCCCATGGGAACTACCAGCCCCATCACCATTATCACCATTCTTGGTCCTGGGTCCTGCCATTCTACTGAATACTACAAAATAAGGGTAAATTTAGAGCATCACATCACAATTCATATTCACATCAATACCCTATGTCTAAACCCCAACCATACCCCAAGCCAAAACACCATGTTCTAACTCTATGTGATACTCACACTCTAATGTCCACACCTAGGTACTCACGCACTAGTGTCCACACCTAGGTTTATTTTTATACTATACTTATTATTACTATTGAAGGAAGCTTTGATACCAATCTCTGTAGTGCTCCGAATTTTCAATATGATATCTCAGAAATACGTGACACAATTTTCAGCATCAACTTCAATTGCAATAGTAAACATAGCCAAAAATACAGATAATTTTTATTTCAACTTTTATTATATCACTTGTTTACAAAATACATTGAAATAAAAAATACCTTGAATTGCAATCTTTTTTTTTTATAACACTTTCTTTTACAATTTACATAAGCTCTATTATCATTCTAGCAGAAGCTTCCAAATCCCAAAGCTATAAGCACCTACCTGTAAAACATGAGGGTAGAGATAACCCTAACTCCCAAAACTACAGGGATCAGCTATAATGGTGTGAGTGACATCAAAAGAAAAGCAACATAAATAAAGCATGAGACATAGAGTCATAAACAACATGTATCAACAGCAAGAATAAATGGAATAAGAACAATAAATAGAACTTGAAAACATCAAGGAATATGAAATAGTAAATAGTAAGGCATGAAAACATCAAGTGAATCTAGACTAAGTGTCAAGTGTAGGAAAACATGCATACAACCAAGTCAAGAAAACATCAATGCTATATGCCGACTCTCTAATGCATACTTGTCGGATTCTATGCATCCCACAATACATAGGTCCGATGCAAGCCCTTATCGTTCTCCACTTTAAAGGATTAAATCCATTATTATGCAACTAATCCTACTACGGTGATGGAAAACAAGATCCAGAATACTCTGCGAATAGGCATCACAATCCTCAATGCGTGAGCATCATGTAAGAATAGCTCAACAATCGGAGAATCACCTCCCAACCGTGTACCCCACGAATAGGATTGCAAGGTCCTCAACGTGCAGATACACCAGGTACATTCCGTGAATAGGCCTGCCGACCTTCGACACGCAAATGCATCCTGCATGCTCCGTGAATAGTCCTGCATACCCTCGACATGCGAACATACAAATGTCATCTCGAGACATAACAACACACAGTCTTGGAACGCATCTGTTGGACTAACAAGACCAGAGCATATACTTACATTTTCCAAGTTCCATCACATCTCCACTAGTGCATGTCCTTAAGTTGATTATTATTAAAAACACAAATCTCCCTCTCTAGAGTTAGTGTATCCTGCTGGACTTAACAGACCCCGTAGGTCTAAATCCACAAATTACATCTGCCGGTTCACAGAACTCCCACTCAACTCCTAGAGAAATCACAACTCATCCATCAAGACCAAAACTTTTAATAAAACTCACAAACCCATTGTCAAAACGATTATATGAAGAAACTTCTTAAATCAACAAAAATCCAAATCTTATATAAAATTCCAGAATCCAAATAAATATTAAATTTATTAAAGACTAAAAATCATGTTTTTAAGTTGTAAAATATCACAAAACACCAATTCCTTTGAAAACACGTATAACTGAAATAAGATCCAAAAGAATACATTTAAAGCTCTAATATAAATCTCTGTAAAATATTTTTAATCTGTAGCAAAACATCTTTTAACACAATATAATACTGAAGGAACAATCGTTCAAAAGAAGCATCAGAAAACTCAAGAAAACATTAGTTAGAGCAGTAGCAATCGACTTCATAGGGTGGTCGGTCGATTGTCCCGCGTGAAATCCAAACTCAAGAAATCCATCAATCAGAGCAGTGGCAGTCAACATCATAAGGTAGTCGATCGACTGCCCCGCGTAAAATCCAAAACTCTAAGGAAAACATCAATCAGAGCAATGACAGTCGACTGCTTAAGGTAGCCAGTCGACTGTCCCCCAGAAAAATCTGAAACTGCAGAAAATGCTTCAGTTAGGACATTGAGAATCGACTGTCGACATTGGTCAGTCGACTGTCGAACCTACAGACTGCAGTTTAAGGTTCTGTGCATGTTTAACCGATACATTATTTTATTTCATAAAAAAAAACTTGTAAATACTAAATTCCCGAGATGTTTGAATATGTCTAGTATGACATGTAGGAGTCATCAAGATACTTTAAAACACACCAAGATCTCAAAATATAAATTTTTCACAAATATCTCTCAAAACAGTCAATGCATATACATATATGTTCAAATAGAGTTTAAGCATCCAATTTAGCATCAGAAATTCACCAAATAAAAGTAATAGGTTGTTTAAACCATCTTAGGAAAAAAGCCATCGACAATCCAAAAAAACTCCATCAAAATCCACAAAGCTGCAAAATCAGTGTGTATGTAAACAGGAAGGGTATATGTGTTGATGGTATATACATATATATAAGTGTATAGATTAATAAAAACATGTTAAGGAGTGGGATAATGTTGTGTTTCATTCCAGAATCATATAGAACTTGAGAAAACCAATCAAACATCAAAGTACCACAACCCATCTTTTCCGGCATGCACCCAACAGACCCAAACAAGAACCATTTTCATCAAAACTTGTAAAATAAACCAAATTTGTTAAAACAAAAAGTAAACTCTTTACCTCTGAGTTGACTAGGCATCATACCCAGTCCAAAAATCCGAAAATCTGGAGTTTTCTCTCCAAGTGGTAATTTTGCACAAAAGTCTCTCTTTTTTGTAATATTTACAAATAGGTCCAATGATTATATGAAAAATCCAGAAAATTCACAAATAATATATAATAATAAATAATTAGTTTTCTCCAAAATAATTTTTGACTTTGAACTTCCCAAGAAAATATTTGCACGTGTTTTGCACGTGCAAAAAGGTAAATTTCAGAAAATATTTATTAAATCACAAAAAATCATTTTAATTTATTATTAATCTTAAAAACATTATTTTAAAAATCTTGGGTATTACAACGGTCCTATCTAGCTTCAATATTTAATTATTTGATGAACACTGAAATTTTCAATCTAGCTAAAGCCTGTGGCCTAGAGGTTTGTGATATTGACCGTAATGCCCTTATTCTTAATAAGATTATAGGCTGGGAGGTAGAGAGAATGAATCTAGGCAATATCTTAGGCCGCAAGCTGAACCATGATCCCGAGCAGGGTGTTAATGAATATTCTTCTTTGGAATGTTGGGGGCTGGGTGGCCGGGGTAAGAGAGTTATGGTCAGGGATGTTATCAACAAATCAAAGGAAAACGTTGTGGGTTTGTAGGTGACCAAACTAGCTCACGCTGCTAGACCTAAATGGCTAGGATGGGAGAAAATTTCTGAATGGAAAATCCGCCCATCCGATGGAGCTACAGGTGGTATCGCATTGGTTTTAATTCTGAGTTGTTTACTTGATTAGATGAATCCATTGGTCATTTCCCGCTCTCAGTCCTGCTCCAACGTAAGACGGATAACTGGATTCAAACAATCACGGTGGTGTACGGGCCAAACTTGGCCCCTTCCAGAGCATCATTTTGGTAAGACCTTCAGACAATTCACACTCATTAGTAGAACCCCTGGGTAGTGGGGGGAGATTTTAATATTACCAGATTTGCCTTTGAACATAAAGGCAAAGGATTTAGCGACACCGACAGGGAAGCATTTAACACAGTCATCTTAGAACTTGAATTGGTTGACATCCTGATCCCTGATAGACTTTTTACATGGTCGAACTTACAGTCATCTCCTATCATGGCTAAACTTGATGGGGTTCTGGTTTCTACCGACTGGGTAGCCAAATTTCCTTTAGCTTGGGCTAAAATCCTACCAAAACCAACTTCGGATCATGTCCCTATTTTCCTATCTACAGGTGAAGCGCAATCCACAAAAGCAAGTAAATTCAGATTCAAGAAAGCGTGGCTGGAAATCTAGGGTTTCCATCATAATGTCAATGAAAACTGGGTGCGCCCAATTAGAGGGATGAAAGCAGTTGTAGTCTGGTATGAAAAAGTGCGAAGACTGAGGTCCAAACTCGGGAAATGGAATCAAACTAGATTCACATCAATTTGGAGGACTAAGGAGTCCCTTCTGGAAGGCACTGAGAACCTAGAAAAGATATAAGAAACTAGAGATCTAACCTAGGTGGAGCGGAACAGGCTATTACAGTTGAGAGAAGACATTGCAAACCTATACAAATTGGAAGAAATTAAGTGGCAATAACGTTCTAAAATTTTGTGGCTCGAAGAGGGAGACGCGAACACAACATTTTTTACTAGACAGCCAATGCCCACTGCAGATCTAATCTCATTCACTCGATCCATTCTAATACTGTTATATACAAGATGATGATCAAATCAAACAGGCCTTCCAATCCCACTTCAAGAACTTGTTCGACCGGAAAATAGACTTTAGATTCCCGCTCAATTCAAACTTCTGGCAACCTATTTCTACGGACCTAGCTCAAACTCTCCAGTCCATTGAAGCATCGTTCACGAAGGAAGAAATTGATGAGGTTACATCGCAAATGGGTAAGGAAAAAGCACCTGGCCCGAATGGTCTCCTGATTCTTTTCTATCATACCTTCTGGGGAGAAATCAAAGATGACCTTATGAACATGTTTGCCAAATTCTATAACCATAGACTGAGGCTGGGTAGAATCAACTATGCAGAGGTCGTTTTGATCCCAAAGAAGGAAGATTCCCGACAAGTAGGAGACTTCTGCCCTATCAACCTCCTAAACTGTTCGGTTAAAATCATTACCAAAGCCATCGCTAACCGACTGGGAGGGGTGAATAATTAATAGTGTACATACCGAATTCATAAAAGGGCGGTGTATACTGGACTATGTAGCAACTGCTGAGGAAATTATCCATCATTGTTACATTTCGAATTCTAGGAGCTTCCTCCTCAAGCTTGATTTTAAAAAAGCATATGACTCAGTTGAATGGGAGTGTCTTTTGGAAGCTCTTGCAGGCAAAGGTTTCAGAGACAGATGGATCAGATGGATCCAATACTGCCTCTCCATTAGCAGGACCGCCATTATGGTAAATAGAGATGCAGGGCAACCTTTTTCTTGCAAAAGAGGTCTTAGGTAGGGTGATCAGGGTGATCCCCTATCCTCCCTCCTTTTCACCATAGTGGCAGATGTTTTAAAAGCTATGTTGACTAATTGCAGGTAGGTTAGGTGGATCACCACGATAGCAAGTGGAATCAATCATCAAGGTTGCTCAATCCTCCAATATGCAGATGATACACTCCTGTTTGTAAATGGGGATCTCAGAGAAACCATTACTTTTAAAAGTATTCTATACTGTTATGAAGTGTGGTCTGGACTCAGGGTTAATTTCCATAAAAGTGCCCTAATTCCCATTGCTCTACCATTTGACAAGGCTATGGAACATGCTTCTATTCTAAACTGCACCATTGAGACTTTCCCTATTAAATATCTGGAGTTACCGCTGAGGCCAGGGAAGCTCAAGAAGGCAGATTGGATACCTATCATTGATTGGGTTGAGAACAGACTAGTTGGATGGAAAGGTAAGTCATTATCCCTAGGAGGAAGAGTCACCTTAATTAATTCAGTCCTTTCAAACCTACCAACATACTATTTATCCATCTTCGAAATGCCATGATGGGTTATTCAGAGAATTGATCGTATCCATAAGCGCTTCCTTTGGAAGGGTTCAAATTTAGAAAGGGGTAGCTACCACCTTATTAGATGGGAAAAAGCCAGCATGAAAAAAATTCATGGAGGTCTGGGTATTATTGCTCTCCGAGATATAAATCTTGCACTTCTGGGAAAGTGGTGGTTGAAAGCTTTCCACCCTAACGGAGAGGGATGGCAGGACTTCATCCCTGCTTATCTACATGGGAATGGGTCACGGCACCTGAGCTTCAGGGCAGGTCCACATGTATCCTGGTTTTGGAAAGGGATAACCAAATCTTATGATCTGTTCAATAGTTGTGTTGCGTCCTATATTGGCAATAGTAGGCTTACTAGATTCTGGTGGGATAAATGGTGTGGTCAACACTCACTTATAAATCTATTCCCGTATTTATATGCACAAGCAGCACATCCACACTGTACGGTAGCCGAAAATTGGAGAAGAGGCTCATGGAATCCAACCTTTAAACAAACCCTAGACCAGCCTTCCTAGTCCAATCTTTTAGAACTGAAGGCTCATATCGCCAACTCAGGTAGGAAATGCTCTCAAGGCCCGGACAAGAAGGCATGGGGGCTTGAGAAAAATGGCATTTTGCACGGTATTTCACTTTATAACTGCATCCATTTTAGAGGTTGTAAAATGATGTCACGCCCTGCTTTCCAAAATACGGAATACGAGTACGTGACGTAGGCCAGCGAATGATGTAAACACCATCCATAAGTTGTACCAGACTAACTCAACAATATGAAATATCAATCACAACCACGTAAGAAGATATAATCATATAAAAAAGATCAACTTTAATAATAAATGAAATAATCCAAATAATAATATCCAACATCTTGGATAAAAATAAACTCCGGGTCATAAAAGCCCAAAAATAAAGTATAATATCAAGACAAAATTCAAATAATAAATCTAGAAATAAACTAATTCAAGCAATCTAATCTTGGACTCCATCTTCTAGAATCTTTGCTCACCAATTTCTGCTGGTATTGTTTCTCCAGTACCTGTAAATTCTTGATCTAAAAAGAAAGAAAATAATGTTCTTATAGCAAGTCATGGACAGCAAGTAAAGAAAGCAGGGCATTATAGGAACATGATATATCAAAAGAAAAGGGGACGGGATCAAAGTCAAATAGCAAAGTCGATGAATGGCAATAATGTCAAGGGTCTATATTTAATCATGCATTTAATTAATAGTTTCAATTCAATTTCAATATTGGTGACAGTATACGGGATCAAGCATGAGATGTCAAATGCAGGTTATTAGTTATTTTAATAACCTATCTAGTGCACGTACTTCTGCGTCACATTCCACAGGTTCGGCGTAAGTACATAGTGTATGCTTTAGACTGATGGTGAATTCACGGTTCGTTTACTCGGCCCAGTAATCAGTGTTTAATGTTCAAGGACAGTAATTATCAAGCAGTATTTTATGGCCATCACTACAAGTCAAGCAGTAGGGCCCGACCGAGTACAATTTCTGATTGTTCACTACCAAGTCATCCCATATCACAAGCCCCCTACACCTGCGGGACTGTGCCTGGTTGGTCGTGGAGGAGTAGTCGAGTTTTGTGGCGGAGAGTGAGTGAAGAGTTCCTGTAACTAAGGTCTGTTTAGAGGGACGAGCAACACTGCGTGGCTTGGCCTGTGGGAGATACCCCTACTCTCGAGATGTGGGTCGTCCTCTGAGGCTGTAGGGGCCCGAAAGGGCGAACAAGGCCAAGTTGGTTTGTTGAAGCTATCCCTGGGCTTGAGACGTGGGTCGACCCTCGAGGCTGTAGGGGCTTGGAAGGACGAGCGAGGCCAAGTAACTTGGCCTGTTGAAGCTAACCGTGTGCTCGAGATGTAGGTCGACCGTCAAGGTTGTAGGGGGTCGGAGGGACGAGCAAGGTCAAGTGACTTGACCTGTTGAAGCTACCCCTGTGCTCGAGATGTAGGACGACCGTCAAGGTTGTAGGGGGTTGAAAGGACGAGCAAGGCCAAGTGACTTGGCCTGTTGAAGCTATCCATGGGCTCGAGATGTAGGTCGACCGTCGAGGCTGTAGGGGGTTGGAGGGACGAGCGAGGCCAAGTGACTTGTCCTGTTGAAGCTAACCTTGTGCTGGAGATGTAGGTCGACCGTCGAGGCTGTAGGGGGTCGGAAGGACGAGCGAGGCCAAATGACTTGGCCTGTTGAAGCTACCCCTGGTTTCGAGATGTAGGTCGACCGTCGAGGCTGTAGGGGGTCGGAGGGACGAGCGAGGCCAAGTGACTTGGTCTGTTGAGGCTACCCATATGCTCGAGATGTAGGTCAACCGTCAAGGTTGTAGGGGGTCAGAGGGACGAGCGAGGTCAAGTGACCTGGCCTGTTGAAGCTACCCTTGTGCTCGAGATGTAGATCGACCGTCGAGGCTGTACGGGGTCGGAAGGACGAGCGAGGCCAAGTGACTTAGCCTGTTGAAGCTACCCCTGGGCTCGAGATGTAGGTCGACCATCGAGGTTGTAGAGGATCGGAGGGACGAACGAGGTCAAGTGACTTGGCCTGTTGAAGCTACCCCTGTGATCGAGATGTAGGTCGACCATCGAGGCTGTAGAGGGTCGGAGGGACAAGCGAGGCCAAGTGACTTGGCCTGTTGAAGCTATCCCTGTGCTCGAGATGTAGGTCGACCTTCGAGGCTGTAGGTGGTCGGAAGGACGAGTGAGGCTAAGTACTTGGCCTGTTGAAGCTACCCCTGTGCTCGAGATGTAGGTCGACTGTCGAGGCTGTAGTGGGTCTGAAGGACGAGTAAGGCCAAGTGACTTTGGCCTGTTGAAGCTATCCCTGGGCTCGAGATGTAGTTCGACCATCGAGGCTGTGGGGGGTTGGAAGGATGAGCGACTCGGAGATTCCAACTGCCATTAGGTGAACCATTTTTGCGAGAATCGAGGAGTTACAGTAACTGTTTTTGCGAGAATCAAGGTAGTTACTGTAACCGATTCTCACGAAAATCGAGGAGTATAACTCCTCTATATATACTCGCCCCCCTTCTTTTCATTTCTCACTTTTGCTTTCTCTCACTAGAACTCAGAGCTTCTCTCTGTAGAGCTTTCTGTCACCGTCGACTAGTTTTCCAGCCGCTTCTCCGATCAAGTCACAGGTTAGTTTTCTTAGTCAAGTCTATGGCTCAGTCCGGTTCCTTCGCCTCTACTTCCGATAGCTACGTTCACACGGGGTTGTCGGATTTGACCACCTCCTCGGATGCCCCGGAAGCTTCGACCTCGTGGGATACGGCGGACAAGGTGTTAGTCGTGGAGCCCCTGCAGGGCTTGCAAACCCTTTGTTGTGGAGAGTAGTAGTTCGGAAGAGGAGGGTACCGAGGACGAGGATGGAGAGGAAGGCAACGGAAGGGAGGACGAAGAGGGCAAGGCCGAGGGCGGTCAGGTCGGGGTGACGGACTCCCCCCAGAGGGCCTTTGCCCTTGAGCCGTTGGCGACACCGTCGCCCGAGAAGGCCCGTAAGGTTCGGAAGAAGAGGGTGAGGGTGACTCTACCAAGCAGCCTTGATAGGACGATTACACCTCGGAACCTAGGGGTCCCGTTTTTGCCGCAGCCTCAGTCAATCAGGAACTATCCGGATGACGTCAGGGATAAGGTTCTGTATGGGGTGCAGCCCTCGTCGCCGAGCTGGGTGAGGGTCAAGATGGACAGCACTCCTATGGTTTTGAAGGGGGAGGATCTCTCGGTCATTCAGGCGAGTTACTTCATCGGCAAGGAGTACGGGCTGATGGTCCTGTGTTCTGGTCTTCGGCAGACTGACTCGTTGGCACCGTGGTACTGTATCTTCCCCGTGGATGCGTTCTCCTCGGGGCTGAGGCTGCCCATCCACCCCTTCATCCGGAAGTTCTCAATTGGTCCTCGTTGTGTCCGATGCAGTTTGGGCAGAACTCCTAGAAGCAGATGGTCAGCTTCATATTGCTATGTACGGAAAGGAAGGTACCATTACGGTTGAGTGTCTTCTGGGCTATGTTGGGAGTCATCTCATCTGGCGAGTTCGAGAGGATCTATTACGTATCGCCTCGGAGTGGGTGCAAGGTGGTGCATGGACACCTTGATTCAATAAAGGAGTGGAAGAGAAAATATTTCGTCATCTGGGCTGAAGATCAGTGGAATATTCTGACGAAGTGGAATTTCTACAAGCCGAACTTCAAGGGGCCGAAGAAGGGTGATCTCTCTACCGTGGAATGGGCTTTTGTGGAGCGCCTTCGGAAGTGCCACAGTATCAGCTGGCCAAAAGTGACGGAGAGCCACCTGATCCGAGCCGGACTAAGCCTCGCCCTGCCCCGTATGTTTTTCGTTCATTTTTATTTCATACTTCTCTTTTGTGCTCATCGTTTGTTAATGGGCTTTTTTGCAGAGATGGATCTCGAGGGATTAAGGCGAGGAGGCTGGCCATGAAGAGGGAGAAGGCGGAGCAGTTCGAAAAGGGGAATCAAGTGGCGGCTCCCTCGTGAACGACCTCCGAGGCTCCGTCTGAGCCGAAGGCGAAGAAGCCAAAAGCGAGCCAGTCGAGGGAAGTCGCCCTCGCGCCGAGCAAGGGGGCCTCGAAAGCATCCGAGGTCTCGCAGGGTCGCCTACCTCCTCTACGTGCCGATGCCCAGACCATGGTCAGGGAGGAGGGCCTATAGCCATGGGCTCCTGACTGGTCCATCAGCCAGGGGGGATACCTTAACTGATGGTCCCGTCTCGATGGAGTTTGTGGATGAGATGGCCACGCCCCAGGATCGGTAGAGCATGGGGGCTAATACCTCCGAGTCGGCGTACATGAGGTGGGCCCAGGCCAGTGTGTAGGTAAATTCTGAGGCCTTCGGCTCCATTTCTTTTGTGGTTGTTTATCAGAACTTTTTTTTCACCCAGGTGTTTTAACTTCGGCTTTAGGCCTACATGTCCAGGAACCAGGTGAGGCGGCTGCACGAGATGGAGCTGAAGTACGAGCGGAGCCAGGCCAACCGCTTCAAACGGGACATGGTGGATCTGAAGATCAATCTGGAAGCCTCGATGAAACGGGAGTAGGCTCTGAGACCTGGCCTCGGCGGCCGATGATGGGGTGAAGAGGGAGGCGGCATTGAATAAGGCGTTCGAGGTCGAGAAGGAAGCGCTAATCTTGAAGGCTCAGGACATGGTCATCGGGGCGCAGAACGAAGTATACGCCAAGGCGATGGACCATGTGAGGCACTTCTACCCGACCTTGGACCTGTCGTTCTTCGACTACGATATGGAGATCGAGGGGCTACCGAAGACCCTCGGGGGCGACGTGCAGGGCGAAGGGGATGGCAGAGTCGGAGGAGCGAGTGCCGACCCGGTGGTCGACCCTACGGCTGTCGTCGGAGCCGAGGGAGAGGTGGGCCCGGAGTCGTAGCTGTTTTCCCTTTCTTCTCTTCTTCTTTTTTGTCTTTCCGAATGTATTTTGTCGACCGCAGACTGGACACTGCATTATTTTGTACAATATTGGCGATTTATAACAAAGGATTTTTGGTGGGCCAACTATTTTGCTCTGCACTTTTGTATCACTTTTGGGTTGGCTGTCAGGGTTTGTCCGAACCTTCTATACTTGTGTAATTTTTCGATTGATTTTGCTAACATCAGATGTTGGCCGTTCTTGCAGAGGTTGATCATCGGCGGGCCAAGGTGACGCGGCTTCGGAGTAAGGTGGAGGTATTGGAGGCAACTCTCGATCGGTATCGGAGGGAAGCTCGCGATCACTATGCCGCTTTCCATTATTTCCGGAATAAGTCGAAGGAGCTGAGCGCGGAGTCAGCTCAGCTGAAGAAGGCGATAGCCGAACGAGACCTTGGAGATGCGGGCCTCGGATTCTCCATGTCGAGTGCTTCGGTGCAGAGGCCCATATCAGAGTCATTTCTCTGCAAAGTCATTATGGAGAAGGAGATCGAGATTCAGCGTTATAGAACGATGTTGGGGAGGTCGATCCCCTCGGCGATCGGAGCTTCCTCAAGGCACGAACCATCCCCCATTCTGCGATTGGAGTACGTTAGGTCGGGTGATGCTCAGAGTTCCGTGGCCGGTGTGTCCTCTATGGCCGATCACAGGGGCTCAGCAAGACATGTTGCAGAACCGAGTCGCTCGACGGGGTTCGAGTTGACCCGTCCGAGTCCGGAGGGGAGCTGAGGATAGTTTAGGACGAAGCTTTCATTGTAATAAAGAATAAACCTTTCTGTATTGTGCCCCCCTGGGGTGTTTTTAATAAAGAATGAACTTGTCGACCCCCCTTAACTTGTTTTTGAGAACTGGTTTAATGCTAGGTAATAGGGTGCCTGTCCTGTATCGGGGTCGAACAGATGGTCAGGAGCTTGTAGCGAATTCGTCCGGCTCCGGGGATTGGCCTTTTCGGTGGAGGCTGTGGTCGCTTCCGAGCATGGGATGGTGAGGGAGAGGAGTCCCGAGGGATCAGCAGTACGTGGTGGCATTTTGCCTCCCAATGTCATTAATGAGGCGACGTTTCGCCTCTCCACGTTATTTAATGCAGGACGTTTGGACTTCTGCTATTTCACCTTCCGATGTCATTAAATGGCCGTTCAGGGGGCTATAAAAACCCCCCACCCCCTCCTCATAAGTTCATCAGAGAAAATTTTTGGGTGCTTGCCATAAGCGGGCACCCCACCTCGGAATTTTTTGGCGGCAAGTCCCGGATCGGTGGCTCACCTGCCATACACTAGCATTTTTTGGTAGATCAAGATCCAAGACCTCAGGGATCTGCCAAAACTTTCTAGAGTGTGGGAGGTGCACTAACCAAAGATCTGGGGGTTCGGAGGGTCCAGGGTCGGTGGCTCCCCTTCCGCCCTCGAACAATTCGGGGTTTTTGGCTTTGAAGGCCGTTAATCCCCCAGTTGTTCATGGGTGAGAGGTGGGACGACCGAGGTTTTTTAGGGTGAGGGTCCAGGGTCGGTGGCTCCCTTTCCACCCTCGAACAATTTGGGGTTTCGGCTCTAAGGGACTTGAACCCCGGGTTGTTCGCGGGTGAGAGGTGGGCCGACCAAAGATCCGGGGGCCGGGGCGCTTGCCTAAGGGTGAGCATCCTAAAACTTTAATAAAAAAATTTCGAGTAGGGTGGTTAGCTGAAGTTCTGACTGGACGTCGGGGTTCGGGGGTCGGCGGAGATCGCCGAACCCCTGGGGCTTGAGAAAGCTACCCTGGTGCTCGAGTTTGCCATACAGCATCGAGGCTTGAGTCAGCGGAGAGCGTCGAGCTCTTTTTCCTTAGCTTGAGAAAGCTACCCTGGTGCTCAAGTTTGCCATACGGCATCGAGGCTTGGGTCGGCGGAGAGCGTCGAACTCTTTTGCCTTAGCTTGAGAAAGCTACCCTGGTGCTCGAGTTTGGCATATGGCATCGAGGCTTGGATCGGTAGAGAGCGTCGATCTCTTTTGCCTTAGCTTGAGAAAGCTACCCTGGTGCTCGAGTTTGCCATACGGCATCGAGGCTTGGGTCGGCGGAGAGCGTCGAGCTCTTTTGCCTTAGCTTGAGAAAGCTGTCCTGGTGCTCGAGTTTGCCATAAGGCATCGAGGCTTGCGTCGACGGAGAGCATTAGGCTCTTTTACCTTAGCTTGAGAAAGCTACCCTGGTGCTCGAGTTTGTCATACGGCATCGAGGCTTGGGTCGGCGGAGAGCGCCGGGCTCTTTTGCCTTAGCTTGAGAAAGCTACCCTGGTGCTCGAGCTTGCCATACGGCATCGAGGCTTGGGTCAGCGGAGAGTGTCGAGCTCTTTTGCCTTAGCTTGAGAAAGCTATCATGGTGCTCGAGTTTGCCATACGGCATCGAGGCTTGGGTCGACGGAGAGTGCCGAGGTCTTTTGCCTTACCTTTAGAAAGCTACCCTGGTGCTCCAGTTTACCATACGGCATCGAGGCTTGGATCGGTGGAGAGCATCGAGATCTTTTGCCTTAGCTTGAGAAAACTGCCTTGGTGCTCAAGTTTGCCATACGGCATCGAGACTTGGGTCGGTGGAGAGCATCGAGATATTTTGCCTTAGCTTGAAAAAGCTACCCTGGTGCTCGAGTTTGCCATACGGTATCGAGGCTTGGGTCGGCAGAGAGCGCTGGGCTCTTTTGCCTTAGCTTGAGAAAGCTGCCCTGGTGCTCGAGTTTGCCATACGGCATCGAGGCATTGGTCGGTGGAGAGCGTCGAGCTCTTTTGCCTTAGCTTGAGAAATCTACCCTCGTGCTTGAGTCTGCCATATGGCATCGAGGCTTTGGTGGGTTACATAAGGGGTTTATACAGAATCCGAGCCAACAAACTTTGGAAAAAAGAACAAACATTTTTATACAAAAGCATATTACAACTGTCCGGTTACATAATGACTTCAGTCCTCTCTCTTGAGGTACTTGATGAGGTGTTCCGCATTTCAGGGCCTTTTGATAGGGGGCACCTCCCATCTCGGTGAGTCGGTAGGTGCCGGGGTGCACCACTTCGGCTACCCTGTAAGGTCCCCCCCAATTAGGGGCCAACTTCCTCTTCTTACTGGGGTCTGAGACTGCTAGTCGTCTGAGGACGAGGTCACCCTTTGTGATGTTGGTGGGTCGGACCTTCTGGTTGTAGTATTTCTCAACCCGCTGTTGGTAGATGCTCCTTCGGATGCTGGATTTTTTCCTGACTTCGTCGACCAGGTCTAAGTTGGCCCTGAGACCTGTCGAGTTGCCTTCTTCATCGAAGGCCATGATCCTGGGCGACGGTAGACCGATCTCCAAGGGGATAACTGCTTCTGTACCGTAGGTTATGTTGAAGGGCAACTAGCCCATGGGTATCCTCTTCGTCGTCCGATGTGCCCAGAGTACGCTCGGAAGTTCGTTGACCCAGAGTTCCTTGGGAGAGTTGTCCAACCGCTTTTGGAGGCTATTTAGGATTTGGCGGTTGGCATTTTCAGCTTGGCCGTTTGATTTAGGGGTGAGAAGCGCTACTTGATGCCGATGTCTTCGCAGAACTTTCAAAATTTCTTGCTGGCGAACTAGGTCTCATTGTCGGTGATGAGTACCTGAGGGATCTCGAATCGGCAGATGATGTGCTTCCAGAAGAATTGCTGGTTTTGGTGCTTGGTGATCGAGGCTAGTGGTTCGGCCTTGATCCACTTGGTGAAGTAGTCGATGGCCACCACCAGGAACTTTCTCTGGCCCGTGGCTTAAGGAAAGGGGCCGACGAGGTCCATCCCCCATATGGTGAAGGGGGTCAGACTGGCCATGGATCGGAGGTTTGCCTGCGGGAGTCTTTTTATGGAGGAAAACCTTCGACAAGGGCCGCACCTTTTAACGATGTCGTGCGCATCTTGCAGCATGGTCGGCCAGTAGTATCCATGATTCAGGGCCTTCCGAGAGAGCGATATGCTCCCCATGTGGCATCCGCCGATCCCCTCATGAAATTCCTTTAGGGCGTACTTGGCTTCGTCTGGTGCCAGGCAGCAGAGGTATGGTCTGCCGTCAGCCACCGTATAAGAGCGCTTAAAGAGCGTTCCATTGATCAGGGTGAATCTCTCGGATCGGACTCTGATCCTTCTTGCTTCGGACCGGTCTTGAGGGAGTTCGCCTTTCGAAAGGAACCTTAGGAGGCCTTTGTCCAGTTGTCAGGTTGGAGATCGGTATTAGGCAGGCAGCTTCCGAGAGGTCAATGCTGGGTTTGAGGAGGACCTCGATGAGAATAGTGCGGTCGAGCCCCTCGAAGGATGACAAGGCGAGCTTCGACAATGAATCTGTCTGGGCATTCTGCTCCTGCGGGATTCGCTCCACCGAGTGAGAATCAAAAGATGACAAGAGATTTTGGACTACTGCCAGGTATTGTACCATCCGGGCATCCCGAGCTTCATACTCCCCGGTGATCTGATTGACTACGAGCTGGGAGTCGCTGAAGGCCTTTATGTGTCGGGACCCGGCCCTGTGCGCAAGGGTGAGCTCTACGATCATAGCTTCATACTCCGCTTCGTTGTTCGAGGCTTGGAAACTTAGCTGGAGAGAATATTAGAGGACGAAATTATCGGGGCCCTTTAAGATGATGCTTGCTCTGCTCCCTCCCTCGAAGGATGAACCATAGACATAAACCTCCCACACGGGGTCGGCTTCTGGGGCCGCCGATGGTTCGGAAATGGTGCATTCCGTGATGAATTTGGTGAGCGCTTGTCCCTTGATTGCTATCCTGGGCTGGTAGCTGATGTCATACTGGCTCAGTTCGATCGACCACTTGACTAGGCGGTCGGAGCTCTCTGGTTTGTGGAGGACGGTCTTCAGGGGCTGGCCCGTGAGGACCTGAATAGAGTGAGCCTGGAAATAGGGTCAGAGCTTACGGGCCACTGTTATCAGTGCATACGCCATTTTCTCCATCTTTGTATACCTGGTCTCGGCTGAGAGCAGGACCTTGCTCATATAATACAAGGGTTTTTGGACACCATCTTCTTCTCGGATGAGCACGGCGCTGAGCGCACTTTTCGAGGCCGAGAGATATAGGAAGAGGGGTTCACCGGGTCTGGGTTTGCTTAATAGCAGTGAATTGGCGAGGTAGGATTTCAACTGGTCGAACGCCTGTTGCTGAGGCTTGCCCCATTCGAACCCCTTCGTCCCCCGTAAGGCCTTGAAGAACGGAAGAGACTTCTCCCCTGATTTGGAGAGGAAGCGGCCGATGGCCGCCAGTCTACCCGTAAGTCGTTGAACCTCCTTGACATTTTAGGGCGGGGCCATGTCGATGATGGCCTGGATTTTCTCCGGATTGGCTTCTATGCCGCGCTGGCTAACGACGAACCCTAGAAATTTTCTGGACGAGACGCCGAAGGCACATTTGGCATGGTTGAGCCTCATGTTGTGAGACTGAAGGACGCTGAAGGCTTCCTCAAGGTCGGCAACGTGATCTTTTCCTCGTCGACTCTTGACTATCATATCATTGACGTACACTTCCATGTTCCGACCGATCTGATTTTTGAAGACTCGTTTGACGAGCCTCTGGTATGTGGTCCCGGCATTCTTGAGCCCGATGGGCATGACCTAGTAGCAGTAGAGGCCCTGGTCGGTGATGAAGGACGTCTTGGCGATGTCTGGAGGAAACATCCAGATTTGATTATAACCTGAGAAGGCATCCATGAAAGTTAGGAGCTCGTGACCCAACATTGCGTTGATCAGAGCGTCATTGCTGGGGAGGGGAAAAGGATCCTTGGGGCATGCCTTGTTGAGATCGGTAAAATCAATACAGATCCTCCAAGTTCCGCTAGCCTTCTTCACCATGACGACATTAGCCAGCCACTCGGGGTAGCTGACCTCTTGGATGAATCTGGCTGATAACAACTTATCTACCTCCGCTCGCACCGCCCGCTGCCTTTCTGGGGAAAACTTGCGGCGCTTCTGCTGTACTGGTTTGGAGCCGGGGACGATGGTTAGCTGATGCATGATTAAGTCTTTAGAAATCTCGGGTATGTCAAATGGTGTCCAGGCGAAGAGGTTGACATTTCGGCAGATGTAGTCGATCAGAACCGGCTTCAGTTCGAGGGAAAGGGTTTGGCTCACACGGAACCGTTTGGACTCATTCCCCGTTTCAAGGGAGACCTCTTCCAATTCGTCAGCAGGCTCTAACTTGGAAGGGCTTTCTTCAGGTAGGAGCTTGACGGTGTCGAGGGGAAATACACTGCCTTCGACCGCGGTCATGTAGCAAGAGCGCGCCGATTCTTGGTTGCCCCGAACGACCCCGACCCCGACCCCGACATCAGTCGGGAACTTCAGTTTCAGATGATAGGCGGAGGGGACGGCCTGGAGCGAACAGAGCCCGGGTCGACCGAGAATGGCATTGTAGGCTGCCTTGACGTTGACAACCACAAAATCCATCGACTTGGTTCAGAGAACGGGGGCCGTTCCTGCGGTTACATCTAGTGTCACGATTCCCTCGATTTGTATGGGGACGCCAGAAAATCCGTGGAAGGTGTAACCGGCCGGCTTCAGCTTTTCTCAGGGGAGTTTGAGGTTCTCAAACGCTTCTAAGAAAAGGATGTTGACCGAACTGCCGTTGTCTACCAGAATTCAGCAAACCTGGAAGTTGGCCATGTCAAGGCTGATGACGAGGGCATCGCAGTGCGGAAGCCGGACGCTTTCGAGGTCTTCGCCCGAGAAGGAGACCGCCCGCTGCTGAATTCGGGGAGAGGAGTGGTCTAAGACAGAGTTGACCTCTCGGATAAAGGCTTTTCGAGAGGTCTTAGATTCCCCTCCCATCAGTCCGCCATGTACGCAGTGGAGGATGGCATGTCCACCAACTTCCCCGATTTTCGGGTCCTGATCAGGTCGTTGACAGATCGTCCGAGGGGGAGGCGAATGCCTCGGGCTCCTCGGCTCTCTTCGGTCTCTGTTGTTGACCCGGGTGAACTCCTTCGGGTACCCTTGCTGTATAAGGGCTTCGATCTCATCTTTGAGGGCTCGGCAGTGATCTGTATCATGCCCGGTGTCACGGTGGAAGCGGTAGTAGAACCTCTAGTCTCGCTTCTTGCCGTTGTTGGGCGGTCGAGGAGGGAACCGGACAACCCCCTTGTCCTCGATTTCCATTAAAATCGCCAAGACGTTCTGTGTAACCCTTGTTTTTCATTTTGGGTATTTTTGTCTATATTTTTCATATTTGGTGTAATCTTCTCTCTTGTATTTTTTCTGAACCGTATATTGGATTTGTTTTCAATATATATTCATTTTATTTCATTTGATCTCCTTGTGTTTGATTGATTGTCTCTTTTGTCTCGTTTTTCATCGTTTTGATCTTTTCCTCATTTTTGATCTCGTTATCTTTTATTTTTATTTTTTTTCTTGGTGTTGTGGTGGTGTTTTGGTCGTGTTTTTCCCACTCCTATGGAATTGATCCCTAATAAGATTTTCAAAGCCAAAAATTCTAATCCTATTTGCATTCCTATTGTTATTTGACCCAAAATCCAAAACTCATCTGTATACCTATTACTAATTCCTAATACCCACAACCCATTAACCCACATCCTAATCCTATATATAAACCCTCCTAATCCTTAAACCCTAACCGTAACCCTATTTTCCTCTCCTAAAACTACCGGCCTCCCTCTCCCTCTCTCTCTCCCTCTTCCGGCTGCATCCAACCCGAGCCCCATCTACCCACCAGGCCGACCACCACCTCCAGCCTACATCCCCTACTCCGGCCACCCATCAACACCCCAAACCCGAGCCCCCTTGCTCTTTTCCTTGCTTGGCCGATCACACACCCACCATCACCATCATCAAAGCTTGCACATCAATCCCCCTACTTCTCTTCGTGGTGTTCTCAAAGTGGTCGCTTGCCACTTTGATCATCGTCGCTTCAAGGAGGTTCGTTCGTGTGGAGTTTTGTTCGTGATTGCTTGGATTCGTTGCTTGTAGCGGATTTCGTTCGTGGGTTTTGCTTCTAGGCTTGATTGCGTCGTTCTTCATCCCCAAATTAAGGCAAGTAACTTGTACTCCAATTCATTTGTTTGATATAAGTTCCAAACTTCACCTATAGTGTAGATGGGTCTAGAGACAACTCTTGATTGTGTTTTCCTTGATGGGTTTTGTCTCTATTGTGATAATATGACCATAGATGACTCACGACAAAATTTTGATATGAAATAACCTAGGATTCGCCAGTTCTTAATTTCTAATCGTGTATGTGAAGACTTGTGTGAAATTGTGTTTTGATTGAGACCCATATGATATATTTGGTGTGGACATGTTAATAACCCTAAATCATGATGTTTAGACACTTGATAGGCTTTATTTCAAGTTTTGAAGTGTTTGGATCAATATTCTTGAATCTATGATGTTTTTGTTCTTAAGGGTGAAATCTGTATTTTCTTGCTGTTCAGTTTTGTTTGCTGTTTTCAACTATGCTATAGTCAGTATCAAGATTTCGGTATAGGTCTTCCAATAGCAATATTGTTTCGCTCCTGTATCTTCCAAAAGGGAAAAAGATTTCTGAGAGTTGTTTCATGGATCCACAAGAGAGTACTTGGGCTCTCTTTCACTGGTTAAGCGACCTACGGAAGTCTTCATGAGTTTTAGATAATTTCTTCTATTTTCAAATCCCTCTGACCTTGCTTGATTTTTATTTCTTATGACTGAGTTATGACTGTTTTAGTACAGAAGTGTCGATCTTTTCCAGATTCTGTTTTTCGATAATTTTGATAACAAACTATTTTCAAGAACCATACTATACATATTATTTTGATCTGAAACTTTGGTCAGTCTTTCTATACATATATAGGGATTACCCAGAATTTTGGTGAATTTTATTGATAAGTTTTATGTGATGTTTCATGCTCGTTTCTGAAATCTATACTTGCTGTATTTTGCTCACTGTTCTGTGAAGAACCTTATTTATACTATGATTCCTTTTACTGTATGAAAAATGTTTGTGAAATAAGAAAGTTAGTATATTTTTTCTATTTTCATATCTCTTTGGCGGAATTGGATTTCGTTTCACTGGTTGCGAGATATCATAGTTTTCGTACGGCAGTGTTGGGAATTCCAGATTTACCAAACTAGCATTTCTTGATGTTTTCGTATTTTTGACGACTGATCTATTCTTACTGAAATATTATGAAACTTTATATTTTGATTCAAGACATATAGGGGAATACCTCAGATTTTTCCTGAATTTATTTGAGAAGTTTTAATTCTGTTTTTCTGACTAAGAATTCGTTTTCCTGATTTCTGACTGATCATGTTTTCTGTTTTCGAACCTGTTTTGAGTTATGATGTTGTGAAGCACTATATGACTTATTTATATTCGCTGGATTCGTGTGGGTGTTTATTTTCTAGATCCTTTGATGGATCCAGATTTGCATTTTTGTAGCAATAAGAATCACTGTTTTAGTACTGTACTGTCTTGCTGTCCTGAATATGAACAAACACTGTTTTGCTCGTTTATGTGACTGTATAATATCTTTGATTGTTTATTTGTTTTCCTGAACCTAATACTGGTTATACCATGTTAGTTAGACACTATTTCGTACACATCATGCATGTTTGATGACCCTGGTAGTCAGTAGCGGGAGTCTGTTCTGAAAAGGAAAGATGGAGTGACAGTCTCTCTCATTATAGCGTATAATAATTAGGCTGATTCATTCAATTGGATAACCGATTGCTTATGCAAGCATTGATCTTGAATGGTGCAGTTATCATATCTCTTAGGTTTTTATTCCAGACCTGCCATAATAAAAATAACCACGCCGGGGTTTCTTAAGGGAAAATCTAGTAGTGGAAAATATGGAAACGTGTACTTGGAAGGAAAATAGTGTTTCGTACTGTTACTGTTACTACTACTGTTACTGTTACTGTTACTTTACTGCTACTATTACTGTTACTGATACCTGAGTACACTGCCCCATCAGGGTCCACTATGAAATTTAAAAGCGAAACTGTTTGTTGTAGCAACCATGTAGTAAAAATCGGGATGCATGAAGTGCTACCTAGCTAGTAATATACACAAGACTGTAAGAACATAAAACTGATACTGTTAGACTCATACTGTTGGACTCATACTGTTGTACTGTTATCTTGATTCACTAATATACTGAGCTTACTGTTACTGGACACTGTTAGTTGCCATATGGCACTGTCTTTGACATAAAACAACTGTACTGTTAGTATACCATGCTAGTTGACTGCCATGCTATTAGTTAGTTTCCCCATGTGCTTGTATCCTACATTATTTGTGACCCGCGACTTGCAATTGACGGGTACTTATTTTTTTCTTTTCTCCTTCACCTGCAAATTTACTAATTACAGATCATGATGGATGACTGCCAGATGGTATTGGCGAGATGATGTATTAGTGCTAGAGATTCTGCTCTATTATTATTTTTATTGTTGCTTGAACATTGAATAAGGTGTATTTGGTTTATTGGATATTTATTTGTATTTGGGCGATGTAACCGAGGATATTTGATTTTGTCCAGATTCTGATTTATTTGAGAATATTGTATTTTGATTCAAGTAAATTTCTGTTGGTATTTTGTTTCAATTATGCATGTGGGTTGACATCTTTTGCTTCTGACTCTGATTATTATTGTGACATATTGTAGAGAATTCCTGAACAGCTTATGGATGATGGAAATCATTCGCTGGGGTTTTGTTACGTGCTCGTATTCCGTATTTTTGGGAAGCGGGACGTGACATTCTGAGTCAGGGGCGTGTATCTTTCAAATCGGGGGATTGGGGGGACCCTTTTCGGACCAGCAGCTTCTTTTACGGACCTTTTGAAGGGTTCAGCATCATCAACATTGCATTTCTCCTTGGTAATGGCATCCTTCGCGCCTTCGGGGTTGAGGGTCTCCTTGGCCCGGATATACTTCTTGACCCTGTTGAGTAGATCGGGGAAGTCCACGGGGGGCTTTTTGGCTGAAGAGGCCTTAAGCTGGCCATGGTGGACATTGTGTTGAAAGGCTGCGGAAGCGACCCTTACGTCGAGGGAGGAAACCGACCTTGCTTCCGAGGTAAAACTCTGAATGAATTTTCGGAGGGATTCCCCGTCCTTCTGCTTGAGGTCCCAGAGGGAGAAGCTCGTCTTCTCGACCTTCCTGCTGGTCACAAAGTGGACAAGGAAACCCATCTCCAGTTGTTCAAAAGAGAAGACCGAACCGGGGGCGAGTTTGGAGAACCACTCCCGAGCCGGACCTCGGAGGGTAGCAGGGAAGGCACGGCATAGGAGGGGATCCGCAGCGCTGTGAATCATCATGAGGGTCTTAAACCCCTCCATGTGACCAGAAGGATCACCCTCGCCATTATAGGTCTCGAATTGAGGCGGTCTGAAGTTCTGAAGAATCTCAGCTTTGAGGATTTGGGAGGAGAAAGGCGGTCCGGTCGGACGATGGCCGCGACCCTGCGTCGGCCTGCCCTCGCCGAGATGGGCGAGGCGGTTCTCCATTTCTTCCAAACGGCGAAGGACGGGGTCTGCCGCTTCCCGGGGACGAGTCGATCCGCGGGACTCGCAGGTTCCCGTTGCTGACTTGTGGGCGGAGCTGTGGTAGACCTCGGTAGCCGGACCGTCACGTTTGGCTTGAAGGATCTCCTCCCGAAAGTTCTGGAATTCGACCTTCGTGACAGGGGCTTGTCCCCCCGGGTTCGGCGGGGGATTGGGCGCCTGGGAAGGCTGACGGTGATGGTTTGAGGCTGAGTTGAAAGCGGCCTCTCCCCTAGTCCGGTTGACCTGCCTGTCTGAAATGACGCGGCGCAAAACCGACGTAATCGAAGGTCGGGTCGCACCGTTGGCCCGGGGTTGGTTAGAACCCTGGTCATTCGCGAGGCTATGGCGGTTGAGGTCTGGATGTCGTGCCGATGTGGCGGCCCTCCTAGGTTTGGGAGCCATGGAGGGGCCTGGCCCAAGGTGGCGACCCTGGCTGAGCTCGGAAGGACGGTCATACTGAGGAGGTAAAGGTTCCCACAGACGGCGCCAAGGAGATACAAATTTTGACGGAAGAATGTGATGATGAATGAAGTAAAGGTCTTTTCAGTTGACTATTATTCTCCGGTGAAAAAAAGAAAATCACTGCAGAGGATTCAAGCTCAACATTCCGAACCTCATTTCCCCAACATAATGCTAGAAGAATATGCTGTGCTACATGCTCTACTGCTTTTGGCATCAGAGAACATTGTTTAGAGCATCCACAGTCGTTTTTATTATTTTGAAAATTTTGCAAAATAGCAAATGACAAAAATGAGCATTTCGTTGCGGTCGGCCTTTACTGTAATTTGAGAAAACAATATAAAAAATTTAATCGGACGGAATATGTTGATGCGTTTGTTATTTTTAATTATAAAGACGATTTAATAAGGTATTAGTTATTAAATAAGCTAAATTAATTAAAAATGTTAAAATAGATCCTAAATGAGAAGGATCTTTTGGGCTAGGACGGGACATATTATCCTGTCCAAGTAAAATTTTGCTTGGATATGATGGGACAACATGATCTGTCCGTGCTCTTCTTTTAATTTTTAAAAAAAAAAATTTTAGATGGTTCATCGTGTACCATTCGATAATTTTTGTTTTAAAAAAAATCTAAGAGGAATCAAACATGATTGATAAAAATAATAATAATAAGAGCATCCACAATCGTTTGCTATATTTGTCAATTTCTCATTTTTGGAGAAATGAGCTGCTGCAGTCGTTTGCTATTTTGCCATTTTATGGCAAAGTAGCTGCAGTCGCTTCTCATTTTTGAGAAACCAAATTGTGATTCTCAAATTATAAGAGACGAGACAACATGTTCTGTCCCTAATTTTTTTCAATTTTTAATGGGATCGGACGAGACAACATGTTTCGTCTGACAAATTTTATTTTTTTTGTTAAATTGATCGGACGGTCTAGATGAAGCGAAAAAGAAAAAAAAATTCCAAAAAAAAGCTCGGACAAGACATATTGTCTCGTCACAAGCAAAAAAGCTTGGACGAGACAACATGTCCCGTCCAGCTTTTGGGGTGGGTTAATTAGGTGGGTTTTAGGTTTAGTGGGTAGTTTAATTAGGTTTTAGATAATATTATATTATTTAATTTATTTAATTAACATATTTTAATAGTTAATCAGTAATTAATTAATTCTTAAAAAAAAAACTTAACGGACGAAACATCATGTCTCGTTTTTCTTAATTTTACAAATTCCTCATTCTCTATTACTGTAACTACTGCCATTTTGTAAAAAATGTGAAACATCATTGTGAATGCTATATTTGGCAATTGCCAAATACAATTCTCAAATTTGAGAAGTAACTGTTTCTCATTTGCTAAAATTTGACAAAATAACAAACAATTGCAGCACTATTTTGCCAAACTTTTTGCCAAAATGGCAAACCATTGGAGATGCTCTTAATCTACATATTTAAACGAAATTGAAAAGCACTTGTCATCATCTTCAATCTCCACAATCATCATTCCAAACGCAAACAAAAAGACAGCAAACTTATACCCTCTCTACTCTGTAAATCAAACAGAGTGTACACAAATAGTTTCACATCAAGAGAAAGAAGAACAACAGCTCAACAAGATGAGCATCCATAACCACTCAATGTTCTTTATTTCATCTTTCGAATAATAATCAACAACACTAACACAAACGATATCTCAACAACATCCCATCTAATAGTCATCGTACCCACCATCACCATCTTGATAACCCAGATCATCCTCCACCCTCTCCGCCACGTTATCCTCGATCCTATCCTCCACGTAATCCACCCCCTCCGCCAACGCCAGCCCCCCTAGCAACCCCCCCACCGCCCCCACCGCCAACCCAGTCCCCATCCCAAATTTCGACTTCTTCTGCTCACCCACCCCATATGCGCTCTGCCCGTACGACGACTGTCCGTACGAAGGCGCCGAACCGCCGTAAACAGGCGGCTGAGCACCGTACGATGGTGGCGCGCTGTACGGGTATCCTGCTGGCGGTGCCGCCGTCGCATACGGCTGCCCGTACCCATACTGCGGCGGCGGCGGCGCACCATACGGCGCGGGATAGTCCCTGGATCCAGCTGACGCTGGCTGACCGTACGGCGCAGGATAGTCCCTGGATCCAGCAGGCGCTGGCTGACCGTATGGTGGCGCGTAGCGGTCGTAGTTGTACCTCGTCGGCTCCTTGACGGAGATCTTGACATCCACTCTGCCGTGGGGGCGGCCGGAGGGGCGCTTGAGCTTTAAGCTTCGCGTGAGCTTGCCGCCGATGCCGACCTCGTCGACGACGTCGATGAGGGGGAGCTTGGCGGATCCGATGAGGGGCTTGGTCGCCTCCTGGCCGTCGGATCGGGCGTGTACGAGGTCGATGTGGATGGAGAGGTCGTCTAGGCGGCGGTTGGGGGGGAGGGGGACGGTGAGCTTCTCGTCGTCCCAGACGGGATTGGTGTCACCGTCGAGGGCGACCTTGGTGGAGCACTTGGCGGCGCCGTCGACCCAAACGACGGCGTAGGGCTTCAGGTCGCCGTAGCGCCAGTTCACGTTCTTGAGGTCACGTGCGGAGCTGATCGTCACTTCCACTTCGTAGCGAGATCCCATTTTTTTTTTTTTTTTTGAAATTTTTTTATGGCGAGGATAAGGGGAAAGTGGATAGGAGGTTTTATTGAGGAAGGGGATGGGAAAAGGGGCATGGAGTTCGGGTAGAATTACGGGAGTGCCACTGATGTATTCGAGGCGGCTGGGTGGTTCTGGAATAAAGTTCCGAAGTGGGTACCACATGTTAACGCGTGACGCTGAGTTGACGCGTGGGAGATAAATTTCGAAACTGACGATGGCTTTGATGGTGGAAATTTTGTCCTACTGACCCACTTTTTGAAAATACAGGGGTTCCGATCCACTTCCGAAAACAATTAGTGAACTGATCTAGTTTAAAACACGTTAGTAAGCAAATTATTGGAAAAAACGGCATAGATTATGCCGTTCTCCCAATAACTGCATCTGTTTAAGAAAAATCTTTCATACCATTATTTTAAATAACGGCATCTGTTACTTTTTGTTCAAAGAGCAAACAGTCTCAATTGTAAGCTGAGAGAGAAGTGTGAAAGTAAATTAACCCATGCCGTTTTCTCACGTTCTCTGAGAAAACGCATGATTTATACTGATGTCGTTATTTTGAATAACGGCATCAGTTACTTTCTATTTTTCACACTTACTTATAATCAGTACCCCCAACTCTTCTCCTACCCCTTTGTACTTCGTTTCTCTCTCTCTTTCTCTCTTCACTCCCGTAACCTACAAACCCTAGATCCCTAAATCAAAAAATCCCAACTATTGGAGTGCTCTCAAATTTCATATATCCTACCTCCTTACTCCCCACTCATTTCATTCTTCATCCACAACGAATTTTCAAGCTATCGACAGTACGGTCTAATTTGAAGGTATTATTATTTTAACCGTATGATATGTATTCCCATGTTATGCTTATGAGTAGTGAATGACTTGAATATGTTTGAATTTTTATGCTTAGGTATGGAATATGATATCCCTATTTGGCTATATTTTGGGGGTGAAGTAATTAAATATCCGAAGATTGGATATTGTTATAGTGATGTTGAACCAGTCCTTATTTGGGCTCCCTGCATCTTTATGTACTCAGAATTAATAGATCAGATATTTGAAGTCACCAATTGGGATAGAAGTGAAATGAGTGTGAAAATCAAAGCCCGTTATGCTGACGGTAAAGGGAATGTGCAATATTTCATGTTGGTACCCGTAGACAATGACAATTCTCTGAGGTCCATAATGGGTAGGACACTTGATCCAAATTATAATCGGAATGCAATGGAGTTATATATCGACCAAATGAGCCTTCCAAATACTAGACGAGTTGTTATTGATAGTCCAAGGCCCGCACCGACTTTGAAACCATCTGCCGAGTCACATGCAAGAATATCAAATACAGAAGAAGATACTAGAACAACTCCAATAGAACCTATTACCTCCGAATACGAGTAGGTACATCCGCTGATATTGTCACAAAATATTGTCGGAGCCGACATGGCATTGCAAGACTTTGACAACGCCTTTGCAAATAACAATTTGGTAAAAGAGGAAGAAGATGAGGAACGTGGTCTTCAAGATGATGAGGAGGAGGTTGCCGATGAAGCTCTGGTTGATGATGTCAATGTTGATGTGCCGGTTAACCAAGCTCGCGTGTTGCCAAGTCAGGACACAAGTACAGCTATACATGGATCTCAACCAAATGAATGGATGTCTCGTGCCACCATACATGAACATGGACAGTCTTCTGTCGGCTCTTCCAACTTAGATGAACTCTTCATAGGTCAAAGATTTCCAACCAAAGATTCTGAACATCAAGTGAAGATGTACGCCGTGAGTTGGAAGTCGGTCGGTTCGTCTGGCAAGCTATTATCGAACTCTATATAGAGCGAGAACGTCGGACTGATTCCCCGATGAATACACCCCTATCATCCTCATCAACCACCTGCCCAAGGTAATCTCTTAACAACATGACTTTATTAAACATTAGGTTGCCGGTTACGGCCACCCCAACGATTAGCAGACTCGATATGACGAGGATATCTTGTAGGGTGATCGTCATCTCCCCAACAGGTAGGTGAAACGTGTGTCTCTAGTCTCCATTGCTCTACAAGAGCGGTAAGTAATGCATGGTCATATTTTACTTTCACCAACTTTGACATTCCATAAAATCCGCTATTTACCAAATAATTTTGTACTCGTGGGTGCGTCGACAATATGGTGTGCATTCAGAAACTCATTTTCTCAACATCTCCAGTCCACACCACCTGCGATCTATGATCTTCTTGCAAATAAAGTACGGTAGGATCTAAAGGACCCGGATGTCCATGTAGTGCATGCGAAGTACCAGATGAAGCACCTACATCATGGAAATAAGATGGTTGTGTAGGATCTATTTACCTATGAACATTAAAAATAACGTGTCAAGTACAATATTGATAAACATTATAAGACTGGAGATACTAAAATTTGTAAGCCATATTTCTTCAACATAATTAATAATCGATGTTTTAAGATAACAACAATTTCTCAATACTCGTATCGAAATATTACGTATAACAATCACCACCACAACATCTCCACACACTACAAACTATTTATACAAACAATTCTCACATAGATGAATCTTAGATAGCAATATAGGTCATCCACATCTCACATAGATGAATCTCACTTCACATGTCGTATGGTACATGGATCTAATCTACATCTATTTTACTATACTATCAATATAGCTCTTCTTGATCAAAATCAACATTTCACACATCATCAACAACAATTCTTAAGTACATTTTGCATATCTACTACTTAGATAAATCTAACCTACATCTCTTGCACTATGCTACCAATACATATAGCTCTCATTCATCAAAATAAACTTGTAAAAAAAATTAGAGATGTTGAATACTTATCACAATTTCGGATTTCGGAAGATTTCTAAAGGGGATGAGCGAATCACAAGTAGGGTTTATGTTTAATTGTTGTTTGGCAAGTTAGAGATCACTCCAATAGTTGGGATTTTGGAAATTTTTGATTTAGGATCTAGGGTTACGGGAGTGAAGAGAGTGAGAGAAAAAAAAAACGAAGTACAAAGGGGTAGGAGAAGGGTTGGGGGATCTGATTATAGGTAACTGTGCAAAATAGAAAGTAACTAATGCCGTTATTCAAAATAACGGCATCAGCATAAACCCGTTCTCTCAGAGAACGGCATTGGTTAAATTCTTTTCACACTTGTCTCTCAGCTAACAATTGAGACTGTTTGCTCCTTCGACTAAAAGTAACAGATGAAAGTTTTTTTTTAAACAAATGTCGTTATTGAGAAGAACGACATCGAAATGACCTATGTCGTTCTTCCCAAGAACGTTTGTTGTTGACGTGTCCTAAACTAGGTCAGTTCGCTAATTGTTTTCGGAAGTGGGTCGGAGTGCCAAATATTTTCAAAAAGTGGGTCAGTACGGCAAAATTTTCTTGATGTTGTGGGTAAGGGAGAGTGTTGGGTTTTGAGGGAATAAGTTCATAGTAGATGATAGTTAGCACTGGTATAAAATCCCCGTACTTAATTCAGACCCGATCTGAACTTGGCATTGGATTGAAACCGACCTTATCTATACAGGACGAGGTTTGGATCCTAAAATGAGTTCCGATGCACTTTCGGATTCGGGTCTGAGTCCGCTCAAAATTGAGCTGACCTAGACCCGAATCTGAATCTGTTAAAAAAATACCCCCCCCCCCCCAAAAAAAAGGAATTTGAATAATAAGATCATAAGGATATACATGTAAATAGTAATTGTTGAAGATAGATATGTAAATATAATATTTATTCATATGCTTAAGTGCAAAAATTATTGGAATTGTAAGTGCAAAAATACATAAGTGCAAATATTTATTCCCCACTACCGGACTCGATGGATAAATTTTTTCGGTCGGACCCAAACTCGGATCCGGTTCTCACGGGTTGAGTCCGGGTCCAATTTTTGGAACCGTAGGGTATCGGGTCCAGATCCGAATATTGCAGGACCCGAACCGATATGACCCGATACTAGCTTTAATGATAGTAGGATGGATGGCCGTAGTCCTATTGCTATGAGCAAGATGTATTTTTTTTTGGAAAATGCAAATACTAAAATTACTATTAGGAAGACATTAAATTTAACTCAAAATATTTCTATGTAAAATCAATTTATAAAAAGCTAACCATATTACTGTAGGTGTTTTAAGAAAATTACTAAACATAGAAGTTCTTGGAAAAGTACTTTTGGTTATCCACACTTTTAATTATATTTGTTAAACACCCATTTTGAGCCTACACCCTTAAACAATATTCAAAAACAATGTCAAATATAGACTATGTAACACCCCGAATTCCAAATAAGACTGAATTCGAAGTTCCACAGGATCTTTACACTTTTCTTCGTACAATTTTATAAGGAATTAAAAACTTTTATACAACAATGATTTACATTTACATAGCAGAAGCAAATTACAACATAATACATGAATTGAACATCAACTTGAACATTTCTTTATAAGCAGCAGTCACTCTTTAGTCTTATCAATCATTTTATCCTGCATAGAAATTGTGGGTACGTCAGTTGCATACAACTAACGCTAGGAAATAATACATAAATTTCTCTTACTTAGAAAGCACACACTTGTCACAAACAAAACTAAGAGGAACTATCCTATTGATGTCGTGTGTGAATGTGCACTTAATCCTTAATGCAGTTATTTATATTATATGACACTAATGCACACTTTTTCGGATTCTATGCATCTCATACTATATAGGTCCGAGGGAAAGCCCTTAATCGTTCTTCATCTTGCAGGGTTAGATCCCTCGCTATGACTTAAACTACTCCGGTAACTACGGTTGTATCCTAGATGTTCTATAAGTTACGAGCCCATGTCCGGACAGCCTGGAGGAGATTCCCACATCATGTCATGACGCATCATGTAGAAAACCTATGGACAATTCAACCTCCGTATTGGACAATGGCACCACCCGTAGTCATCAAACATCCCCCAAGCGTCGCCACGGTCCTGATAATTCCGGAGATGTGTTCATGTCATGACATGACTCATCATGTACACAGCCTGTGAAACACTCTCACACTGTAGAACAGAGGCCTTCATACTTATATTTTTCTCTTACTTTTATCACATCTTCACTATTGTATTGTCCTTAGTTATTTGAATCATGAATAAAATCAACACCCTAGCGTTAGCACTTCCTCTATACTGGTCTTAATCATCAATCAATAATAACGACCCAAACTTGGTCTTTCATTTCAATATTTCATCTCAAAAGAATTTATTCAATGCCGGTATAAGGATTTAGCTACGCTCTAGTCTTTAATCTCATTTCATGTTCATAAAAAGTTGAGTATTCACACTCACAAATTTTTCTCATAATTCATCATGATCTTTTATTTCATTTTTCATACACAATTCTCATGTATAATACCACAATTCATTTTTCAAACTTACCACATTCATAAATAAATATTTCACAAATTTCCTTTACTTTCATAATATCATTCTTCCACTTTATTAAGCTAAAATCACATTTATCTTACTTAAATTTTCATGTCACAATTCTCATTTTAAAAATAACTATACTCAAAATTTCTTTCAAAGAAAATATTTATCAAGATTATGTTCTAAGAAATTGTATCAAGTTCTTTTTCTCAAATAGCCTCTAAATTCTCATTATAACAGGTCAAAAATGATAGAAATAATTTTCATGAAGTCTAGGAATCTTTAGAATAATTCTAATATTTTTTCTTAATTTTTTGAACTCTTAAAGAACTATTTTTTTTAATAAAATTGAAATATTTCACCAGTCGAGATAATGATAGTTGACTGTTAAGATAGGCCGGTCGACTGTCTTGCGAGGATTTAAAATTCGAGAACCAACAGTTAAGATAGTGACAGTCGATTGTTGAAACATAGCCAGTCGACTATCCTGCGAGGATTTGAAACTCGAGAACCAATAATCAGGACAGTGACAGTCGACTGTTGAAACATAGCCAGTCGATTGTCCTGCAAACTAAATCCGAAATTCAATACCTGACAGCCGACTGTCAACTTTAGTTCGGTCGACTGCCAATTATACCAGGTTGCAGTAAAAGTGGATCATGAATATATTTTCGACATTGAAATGCAACGATAACTTCTTCACAATTTGGCACTACAATTACCACAAAAGATTGTTTTCTTACTTTCTTTTATTTCTACAAACATTTCTAGGACATAATTTTCTTTATCACATTAGTGTTACATTAATTAAGATAGCACATAACCAATATTTCAATTAACCAACTAGCCATTTACCAACATATATTCTACATCTAGTATGGTTCAAAATTCACATTTTCATAGCAACATGATAATTCTAATATAATAATCACAATTTATAGCAACTACCAATCAATTCATCAAGCATTCACTTCATTTCTAACTAGTCTCTTTTAAAGCAACACATAGCCAAATGAACTAACTTTTCTTAGCAATTTCATTAATTTAATCCCTAGCACGATGTCTACATTAGAAGCTTGAGAAATCACCCACCTTAATTGAAGAAAAACAAAAGAACTCCTAGGGAAACTCCTCGAACACACGATCCTCTCCTAGTTGTAAGCCTTCTCCTCCTTACTTGTGCACACCAAAGCTCTCCTCCTCCTTGTACTATGCAAACCGAGCTCTTCTTCTCCTTGATGATGCTAAGCCGGCCTCCAAATTAAGAGCTCACAAACACAATTCTCTCAATCATTTTCCTCACACAAATTGCTCTCAATATTTTTCTCACCACTGGTTTCTTTCTTTCTTTCTCTTGCAAATTTTTCTAGTGCTTTACTTGGAGAAAGTGAGGGGGTATTTATACTTTTTTCAAAGCAAAATGAAGGGCTAAGATTGATCTAGATGGATGTAGATTAGGGGCTAGAATGTATTAGGGAGTTAGGACAACTACCCATGAACACAAAACTACCTCTCCACTACTCCATCTCTCCGACTCTCTCATGAAGCCATCCAGCCACCCCCATGCCCACTCAAGACACGTGCCAGTGCAATGCACATGTCACACCAAGCACACTTAGTTACTAGTTGTTCATGCATTTGTTAATTAATTGTTACAAAAACAAGTCTACCCTACAAGTTGTTCTCACTTAAATGAGAATAAACTAGTGGGCTCAAATTGGTGGGCTTTAGAATCCATGGGCTTATTTTTTAAAAAAATTAATTTAATTAGTGTGGGCTAGATTTAAACAATTAGGCCTAGAGTTTAAAATAGGCTTTAAATAATAAAAAGAGAGGAATTAAAATACTTTATTCATGCTATAAAATAAATAAGTTTTAATGGTAAAATGTACATAAATTTGCACGTGCAAAACACGTAAAATCAAACAAACTTATATTAAATTATAATTGAAAATTCAGGATGTTACAGACTAACTCCTAGCCGTGAAAGAAGAGGCCGGCAAACTCCTAGTCGCATGCTTCATACAAAAGTTCAGCTATTCCGAATGGCTGGTTAATGTAGTGATGGCCAAGAAAGCTAGTGGCAAATGGAGAATATTCATTGACTTCACGGATCTTAATAAGGAGTGTCTGAAGGAACATTTCATTCTCCCAAGCATCGATGCCCTGATAAATGTCACGTCCGGACATGAACTCTTTAGCTTCATGGGCGCAATTCTCGGGATACAACCAGAACAGAATGTTTACCTCAGACATCCCTAAGACCTCCATTATAATCGATTAGGGACTCTATTATTAAAGAATCATGCCCTTCAAACTAAAGAACGCAGGTGCTGCCTATGAGCGGTTGGTTTATAAAGTGTTTAAGGAGCAGATCGGCCAAAATATAGAGGTCTACGTCGACGACATGCTCGTCAAAAGCCTCAAAAGGGAGGATCATGTTAAAGACCTTGAATAAGTCTTCGGCGTCGTGAGGAAAAACAACATGAGGCTGAATCCTTCCAAATGCACATTCGGCATCTGTTCAGGGAAGTTCTTGGGATTCATGGTCATCCAGATGGGAATAAAAACCAACCCGGTGAAGATTCAAGTCATCTTGGGCATAGCACCTCCGACTAATGTTAAAGAAGTTCAGATGCTTACCGGGTGCCTTGAGGCCATTGGGTGGTTCCTATGAAAGTTTGGTGAAAAGTGTCTCCCCTTCTCCAAGGCCCTTCGCGGAGCCAAGAGCTTTGAATGGGGAGAATCGCATGAACAGACCTTCAACCAATTGAAGGAATATTTGGCAACCCCCCTCTGCTGTGTAAACCAGAACCGAGGGAGATCTTATATCTTTACTTGGCCACTTCAGGGCAAACTTTGAGTGTTGTCATGGCCCTGGAAGAGGATGGGGTTCAGAAGCCCGTTCACTATGTGAGTAAATTTCTCCATGACGCTGAGCTCTGTTACTCGAAGATGGAAAAAGTTGTGTACGCTCTAGTCATGGTAGCCCTAAAGTTTCGTCCCTGCTTCTAGGCACATTCTGTCCAAGTCCTCACCGATTAGCTGTTGAAGCAGGTTTTGCATAAGCCGTAAAACTCCCGACTGTTAGTCAAATGGTCGATCTAACTTGGTCAGTACGACATTTGTTATAAGCTAAGGACAAAAATTAAATCTCAGGCCTTGTCCACATTTATCGTCTAGGGCACCATCTCATATCTGTCCGAGGGACATGAGTTCCTCTCTGGAGACTTTATGTTGAAGGATCCTTGTGCAGAGAAGGCAGCGGGGCAGAAGTAATACTGTTGGGGCTGGATGAATTTATCCTCCAATATTCGCTCCATTTGAATTTTCGAGCCTCTAATAATAGCGACTTGATAGCAGGGCTACTCCTAGCTCAGAAAGCTAGGACACTGCGGCAAAAGGCATATATCAATTTCTAATTAGTTGTGAACCAAATATCAGAAAATTACGAAGCTCGAGGCCCCCGCATGATCAAGTATCTGGCCTATGTCAAGGAACTCCTATTGGCCACAAGAAGCCTCGGTCACTCGGATCCCCCAAGATGAGAGTGTGCAAGCGGACGCTCTTTCCAAAATGGTTTATTCTTTCTTCGAAGGCCTGGATCAGACTGTACACATGGAATTCCTGGTCAGCCCGAGCATTGAAGGAGAGGCTGCTTTGCGTCGAAGTGCAAGAAGAAACTGGTAACTGGATGGAGCCATTAGTCAACTTCCTAGACAAAAGGATCCTCCCTCTAGAACCAAAGGAAGTGAGAAGGGTTCAGATCAGAGCAAAGAGATTCACACTTGTGGAGGGCGTCCTGTTTAAGCACTCCTACACCCTGGTCGACGGATGGACCTACCTTCGTTGCCTGTCCCCCGAGGAAGCGCTATATATCCTCAATGAAATGCAAAGGGGGGGGGGGGGTAGGCGGTTGCCACAAGGGAGCTAGATCCCTCACCAGAAAAATCCAGAATCACAGGTACTACTGGCCAACCCTGCTGCATGATGCACAAGAACACGTCTGTCGGTGCACCCCTGCCAAAGGTTTTCCCGAATCAGGCACAACCTGTAATACCCCGTAATTTCTAAAATAGAATATATATATATATATATATATATATATATATATATATATATATATGAAGAGAGAGGATTTGTTAAGGGGGGCCCACGATAAAAAGGAAAAGAACAGCACAACATTGCTGTGTTCGTTGGTCTGTGGTGACGTCAATGATGGTGTCACCGATTTGGGGTGGGCCCGCCTGCGGTTGAAGAAATCTGAGACTGTGCATCTCCTGTAGATGGTGACGTGGCACTAGGGGGGGCCCACGGGGTCTTCCGAAATGTGCACATGATTGAATAAATGAGAGAGATTGTATAAAGTTAATCCCATATCGGGAGTATACAAAAATTAATTGAGTATAAATAAAATTGCCTATGATCAAGAGTCACCTAATTGGTTAATCACCTTTTGAGAGGCAGCCTGTAGTGAGCAGTTGTACTACATAGTATCTAATTTATCTTCTAAAAATAATAAAAATTGTCTGAGTATTGGGGCGGGGCGTTATAAATGGTATCAGAGCCGACTTTCGATCCCGAGTGTGGAAGAGGGCCTCAGTATGATCCGCGGTGTTGAGAGTCATTGATCTCCGAGATCGGGATATGTTCTGTGGATGTTGAGAGTGATTGATCTCTGGGATCGAGGACGACACCACATCGGCTAGAAAGAAGGATCCTACGCTAGATGGTATGCCCTGTACTCAGTGAGGATGCTGATTTCTAAAGGTGGGGTGTATGTAATACCCCGTAATTTCTAAAATAGAATATATATATAATATATATATATATGAAGAGAGGATTTGTTAAGGGGGGCCCACGGTAAAAAGGAAAAGAACAATACAACATTGCTGTGTATGTTGGTCTGTGGTGATGTCAATAATGACGTCACCGGTTTGGGGTGGGCCAGCCTGTGGTTGAAGAAATCAGAGGCTGTGCATCTCCTGTAGATGGTGACGTGGCACTAGGGGGGCCCCACAGGGTCTGCCGAAGTGAGCACGGGATTGAATAAATGAGAGAGATTGTATACAAAAATTAATCCCATATCGGGAGTATACAAAAATTATTTGAGTATAAATAAAATTACCTATGATCAAGAGTCACCTAATTGGTTAACCACCTTTTGAGAGGCAGCCTGTGGTGGGCAGTTGTACTACATAGTATCTAATTTGTCTTCTAAAAATAATAAAAATTATTTGAGTATTGGGACGGGGCGTTACACAACCCCCGGGTGGAGCTCAAGTCCATGTCCAGCCTAGCCCCCTTTGCCATATGGAGAACGAATCTAGCAAGACCTTTTCCCCCAGCAACAGGTTAATGAAACTTCCTGCTCGTGGCAATGGACTATTTCACCAAATAGGTCGAGGCTAAAGCTCTAGCATCTATAACCAAACACAAATTCCATCAGTTCTTCTGGAAGCACATTATTTGTTGGTCCAAAATTTCACGAACATTGGTCACTGACAGTGGCACACAAATTTTAGCATGGGGTTTCTACACATTTTGCACATACTTGGGATCTAGCAGAGATTCTCCTCCATCTCCCACCTCCAGCCGAATGGCCAAGCTGAGAATGCAAACCGCTAGATCCTTGACGGTTTTTAGAAACAGTTGGATGAGTCTCCCAAAGGGTTATGGGCAGTGTTCTAAAAAGCGGCCTCCAACGCCTCGCCTAGGGGCTAGGCGTTTAAGAAAATCAGTTAATGGTTCTAGGCGGTTGAAAGCGGGTCTAGGCAGTGCATAATCGGTGTAAGCGGGTCTAGGCAGGCTAGACCGGCTTAGGACTTAATTTTTTTATTAAAAAGGGGTCCGACTTATTCCAACCCGGCCCGCTCTAATATACTCAAACCCCTAAAACTTCTCTTTCTCCTCTAAATCCCCCGTAAAAAAATCCCCAAATCAATTCTATTCTCTAAATTCCTAATTCCTATTCTCTAAAATCCCCAAATCACCTCCTTCGCCTCCCTCCTCCTTCGCCTCCCTCCTTGCAGTCGTTGCTCGCAGTCGTCAACACAACCTCCTCCGCCTCCCTCTTCGCAGTCGCAGCTCTCACTCACTCTGTCACTCATTCGTCAAAACCTCCTCCTCCACCTCCCTCCTTGCAGTCGCAGCTCGCTTCAACTTCAACCGACGTCACTACAACCTCTCTCTCCTCTCTTCAGTTTCAAAGTCAAGTCGTCAACACAACTACACATTGCCTCCCGTCTTGCTTCATCTCCGACGTCAACACTACGTCCTCCTCTTCCCTCTCAAACTTCTCTTGAGGCAACCCTCCCCCATCCCCCGACTCAAGCCTCCTGCTTACCCCACACTATTTGCTCCTTGGACTGGAACAGCCGAACAGGTAATCTCCACTACTGATCTTCATCATAAATTAATACTAGTCTAATAGATGAGTATAGGACTATAAAAAAAGGAAAAAGACTAATAATAATACACCGATTCGATTTTGTAAAACCCATCCTGCAATTGCAAGGAGAAATATCAAGAGTAAGAATTGGTAATAACAAAACAAAACAAAACAAAATGATAAAATATATAAATAAAATATATAATATATAAATAAAACTACCTAGCGCCTAGCCGCTTAAGCTCCGCTTACAAGGCCTAGGCGCTAGGCACCCATCGGCCGCCCGACTACCGCCTAAAGACTTTTAGAACATTGGTTATGGGTGGAGGAACTGCGAAGCGTGCTATAGTCGTATAGAATGACCAAACGGGGATCGCCAGGAGAATCGCCTTTCAATCTCAGATACGGCTCTGAGGCCGTAATTCCTTTGGAAGTCGGACTCCTTTCCCCCCGATTAATGACCTTTGACGAAGAAACAAACTCCAAAGGGCTTTGGGCTAACCTCGACTTGGTCGATGAAGTGCGAGAAAAATCTGCCAGCTGGAGGAACATTTATCAGCAGTGAGTGGAGCGATTCTACTATAAGAAGGTTCGGCCGGCCAATATCCACGAAGGTGACCTGGTCCTAAGGAAGCTTGAGATCTCTGATCCCCGAAAAAGGAGAAAGTTGGCTCCAATTAAGAGGAGACATATAAGGTCTCCAAAGAGGTCCATCATGGAACTTACTGACTTAAAGACCTAGTGGGCAAGGAAATATCGAGGACATGGAATGTAGAGTACTTGGTGAAGTTTTATAAGAGTGTTTAACACTCTACTAGCTTCGGAAAAATTGTAATAAGACCTTCAAGGCCAGTGAATGCAATAAATGTTCGAGGTAAGGTAGCCACTTGTTATCCATGAATATATAATTTTGTTTTGAAATCCGATATGCTCCAAATCTTTTCTCCACTTGACCATTTCATCCGTTGGCATGGAATTTGAGCCATACACGAAAAAACTCACCAAATTTTGTGTCATGCCCCGCTTCCCAAAAGAGAAATACGGAATACGGATAGGTGACTAAGCCCAGCGAATGATTTTCATTATCCATAAGCTATCAGGATCTTTACAACATTTCACAAGAATAATCAGAGTCGGAAGCAAGAAAAGTCAACCACGTATGCATATATGAATCAATATACCAACAGAATTTACTTGAAACAAAATATATTAATCTCAAGTAAACCAGATCTGAATAAGTCAATAATCCTGTGTCACTATAATGCCCTGAATTCCAAAACACAACTGAATTCGAGATTCCACAGGATCTTTACACTTCTTTCGTATAATTTTACAAGGAAATTAAAACTTTTCACTTTACATCAGAGTTACATGAAAACTTTACACTTTACATTTTACAGCGGAAGCAAATTTACAACATTTAAATAAATGTACATCAACATTTGAATAATCTCTAAGCATCTGTGCTTCTTTAATCTTTATCAAGCCATTTATCCTGCGTACAAAACTGTGGGTACGTCAGTTTATTCAACCGACAAAAATTATACACGGCCATTCTCTCTATGCCAGAAACAGTATAACGATTCTCATTTCTTAACAAATTACAAACTTGTTCACAAACAAAGCTAAAGGGACTATCCTGTTGATGTCGTGGTGTGATTGTGCACTTAGTCCTTAATGCAGTAATTATGTTGTATGGCACTAATGCGTACTTGTTCGGATTCTATGCATCCCATACTACATAGGTCCGAGGGTAAGCTCTTAATCGTACTTTATTTTATAGGGTTCAATCCCTCGCCATGACTTAATCTACTACTGTAACTACGGTAAGTATCCTAGATGTTCTATGAGTTACGAGCTCATGTCCAGACAGCCTGGAGGGGAATCCCACGTCATGTCACGACGCATCGTGAAGACAGCATGTGGTCAGTTCAGCCTCCGTCATGGGACATGACACCATCTGCAGTCACCAAACACCCCACAAGCGTCGCCACCGGGACGATAATTTTGGAGTAGTGCTCACATCATGTCACGATGCATCGTGAAGACAGCCTGTGAAACACCCTCATACCGCCAATCCGATGGCCCTCATACTCATGTTTTTCTCTTACTTTCATCACATCTCCACTATGTATCAAATCCTTAATTTATTAGAATCATGAACAAAATCAATTCTCTAGAGTTAGTCTCTCCTCTATACCGGTCTTAATCATTCATTCAACATGACCCAAATCTTGGTCTTTCATTTCATTTCCTTTCTTTTCAATGCCGGTGTGAGACTTAGCTACCCTCTAGTCCTCAATTTCAATTCACAATTACCAAGAATTGAGCCTTTCACGCCCATAAGTTTATTTTTCATAATTACATCAGATTTTCCTTGTCATGTTCATATCATTCATAATCGTAAAATCTTTCATAAATAGAATATTTCATTCATGTACAATATCATGCAAGAACAGATAAGAATTTACTTTTCTAAATTGTCACAACAGAACTTCATTCATCTCTTTCAACAGTAAAGTACACATTTTTTTATCATAGAGCAATTCTAGAAATCTGAGATCTTGTAAAAGAGTCTGGACAGTCGACTCAAAAATATATCCAGTCGGCTGTTCAGCCAAGGAAAATTATTCAAGAAGCGTTCGGAATAGTCGACTACTGCACAAGACCAGTTGACTGTTCCGCGATGTTTAAAACTCCAAATTATCAATTACGGGGCAGTCGACTGTTACTCAAACCAGTCGGCTGTTCTGCAGGGTTTTTATTCGAAAATTTTTAATGTTCAAGACAATCGACTACTACATCTATTCGGTCGACTGATCAGAGTTAAATTTCGAACTAAGGAAATATTTCTTCCTTCTCTCTTTCGATTATCACACAGCATTTTGTTAAACTACAGTATGTTCAATTATCAATACAAACATGCAACTTTATCTAACTACCATCATCACAAGCATGGTTTACAATTTAATGTAGAAATTCCCACAACTAGTATTTTATTTCACACAATCACGATTTCTAACAACCCATTTTTCCTTTACTCATTGTTTGTCTACGGAGATGAATATTAACTCTGAATTAGCATACTAGATTAAAAGTCAAGATAATGACACACATTAAACATATCATTTCATGGAGTTTCGAACTGTATCTATACATTTCATCAGACCAGTCGACTGTTCGACATGATCGGTCGACTGCATAGATGAATTCCAGTTTCTCAAAATGTCTTTAGTTCTTTTCCATTCATTTAAATTTTCAGCATGGAAGATTTCAATATAACAATCATTCTATCAATCCAATTTTTCACACGCATAATGACAATTCAATCTCAATCCTAGCATGATTTCTATTTTAGAAGTCATGAGAAACACCCACCTTTTTGAAGAAATAAAGCGAAATCCCTTAAAGCTTCCTAGTTGCGATGTACGTCTCCTCCTCCTTGCTCCTTGCCAGAAACGAATCCTCCAAATGGCAATGGTGGCCGGCCTCCAAAGAACAACTCAACTATAATCTTTTCTCTCTTATCAAATTTCTATTGTGCTAAGAGGAGAAGAAATTAGGGGGGGAGGGGTATTTATACTTAATTTTAGCTCAGACAATTTATACAATTTTATAGACAAATTAGATAGTATGTAATACAACTGCCCACCACAGGCTGCCTCTCAAAAGGTGGTTAACCGGATTGGTGACTCTTGATCATCGGCATTATTATTTATATTATATTATTCTTATAGTATTTCCGATGTGGGATCTTTATGTTACTCACTTACCTTATTTTTCTCCTCCTCCGTAAATGCACAACAAAGGACATTCAAGGCCAAAGACTTTGAGTCTTCTCAAAGTCACCTTAAACACCATTCATTCTTTATTCACCATGTCACATACTTACCATTTTGCACACAACCATATACCATTCATGCTGTACACTTACCGAGGGCCTCCACCTATATATATCCTCTTTATATAATTTATTCAAATGCCATACTCAACTTATATATATATATATATATATATATATATATATATATATATATATATATATATTATATATTTTTTTTTAACACGGGGTGTTACAAGTAACTACCCATGTGCACAAACCCACTCTCCATCATTCAAACCCATATCCGGCCACTAAGAATTGGTGTGCATTGCACACTACGTGCTTCGCACGTGCCACCTAGTCCCCATATTTAAAAAATGTACAATTTTAATTAATCAAATTGTTCACATTTTGTCTCTACATGACAAGTGTGAGCCCTTTAATTTATTAATTAAATTGTGGGCTTCATAAATAGTGGGCTTAGGTTGTGGGCCAAGACAACCAAATCTATAATTAGTTAAAGTGGGCTAAAATAAATAAATAGTGTTTTTAGGCTTTAGAAATAAGCTTTTAGAAAAATAAATGAAAATAATTGTTCATACAAAAATGAGATTCTTATAAATAGTATGTACATGAAATTTGCATGTGCACAACACGTGAGAAAAAAAATAAAAATTAAAATAATTAAAATAATATTTTATTAAAAATGAAATTCGGGATATTACAGTCACATTGCCCAAATACAAAATAATCCAAGTAACCAAGTACAATTATTCATAATAAGCAACAAGGAAATAAATAGATATGGCAAGAACTCCAGCCAACTAGAATCTCATATCACCAACTCCATCTGCCAGCTGATCTCCAAAATCTGCAATTTAATAAATTACAGGAAGAGAAAAAAGAAAACAAAATGCCCGTCAACGCAAGTTACGGGCCGCTTGTAGTGTAGGCACAAATACAGGAAAAAGATAACAAATAACATGGAATAGACATGGCAATAAAATAGGATAACTAACATGAATCAGAAAACAAAATCAAGTAACAGGATATACTAACAGGGTACAGGTAACATGTAATAGATGTCAAGAAGCATGTACAGATAATCATGTAACAGGTATCATGTAGCATGTACAGGAAATCATGTATCAGGTATTACGTCATGTCAAGTCTTTTATTTATTATTATCTAGGTAGCACTTCATGCATCCCAGATTTTTACCACATGGTTGCTACATTCAAACAAGTTACATTTAGATTTCGTAAGGGATTCTATAGGGTCGTGTACTCAGGTACCAAGTAATCCAAATTATATACCAAATTCCAAATTAACCAAATCATATACCAAATTCTAAATTAACAAAATCATATACCCAATTTCAAATGTAATCCAAATCATATCATGTAACCAAATGAGGAAAATATGGGCCCACTTCCAAGTATACTTTTCTATATTGTCCACTACTAGATCTTTCTCTTAACCCCGGCTTGTTACTTTTTATTACATAATACACATGATCATGAGATAACGAGAACAAAATCCGGACAAGAAAAGGATGTATCAAGGGCTCATATGATGCAAGAAACATGTTCTCAGTCACAAAATGCAAGAAACAATATGCAAATATTTAACATTGCAAAATATCAATTCGGGACAGCAAGACGTTGCTGCAGCAAAATTGCGATTCCCGCTACCACAGGAATGCAAATTTGGATCCTTCAGAAGATCTAGAAAATAGACTCCTGGCCGAATCCAGCAAATAGATATAAGTCATATGGTATTTCACAACAACAAGTCTCAAAACAGGTTTGTATCCAGAAAACGTGTTCAGCCAGAAACCAGAAATTTGTATTCATAAACAGGAAAACAGCATGAAAACTTACTAATTAAATCCAAAAAAAATCTGGGGTATTCCCTAGTATGTTTAGTATCAGAAAATATAGTTTCATAATTTTCCAACATAGATAGAAAAGTCAAGTAAAATCAGCAAGTATCAAGATACAGTAGTTTTGCAAATCTGAAATCACAAACACTGCAGTACTAAAACAGCAATATCTCACAAAATATAAATCTAAATCTAGATCCGTCAAAAGGGTGATAAACTATATACAGTAGGCTACAATTCATATTCAAAAATTTTTTTATAGAAAGCAAATAGAATCAGGTTGAAACTATGTATCTTTACTGAATAGCAAGAAAATTCTGCTAGTATAGTTATTATTTGCAAATATAAAATAGTTGGTAAAACTCATTAATTAAATCCATAAAAATTAGGGGTTTATCCTAATCAAGTCTAATTGTAACCAGCAAAATATTGGATCAAAATATTTCCTTTAGCATAAGTAGAAAAATAGATTACTATACAGAATTCATATAAAAACTAGATCTGGAATTTTTAACTCATCTGTAGTAAAATAGTCATAACTCGAAACTCATAAATTGAAACTGAAATCTATCAGAAAATCTGGAAAGTAGATAGAATTCTCTATAATTCATATTCACAAATAATTTTCATATACTGACCTTAATAGGGTCTAAAATACTGAACAAAGACGGGAATCGACAAAACAGAAAATATCCTTCATGCACAAAATCAACTAGTTCATACGAAACTCATCCAAAACATAACCAAATATGAAATAGGGTATACTAGAAGTCCAAGCAACATGATATAGGGTATATAGAAAGTCTACAACAAGTATACTACAACTAACACAACCAAGCACATGATATCATACGAACAACATGCATGCATACAACAAGAAGTGGTCATCCCTATGTTATTTCATGTCATGTGTGTAATGAGACAACTACGGGAGAGTCAATACAATAGAGACAAGATATCACAGGGGTTTCACACAAGAATTGTCTCTAGAACACAACTACACTACAGGCGGTATTTAGTACTTGTATTACATAGAAAAGAATACAAGTTACTTGCCTTAGAGACTACAACGGGAATGACAAAGCAAGAGCAAGAATAACGGGAACAGATTCCCGGGTAATGAACACAACGAACGAACGAGAACACAAGCAACGAACACAACAAACAACAAACCACGAACACAATCATGGACAACGAACCACGGGAAATGAACTACGGCCACACGAGATCATATGCACACCCAAAGATAACACCCACACACAAGAACTCAACCACGGCAACCCACGGCGAGACGACGGTGACTACGTCGCTGCTCGCTGTTGCAGCACTGGCTGTTGTTGCGACTACGGGGAGGTTAGACAGGTGGTCGGGTGGCGCTGCAGTCGGATAGGAGCACAGGGTGGTTGTGCTGAGGTCGCAACGGTGCAGGGGAGATGTGCACGCGGTTGCTACTAATTGCGGGAGAGGAGAGGCATCGAGGTGCTCGCCTGGGTGTTACAGTGTCGCAGGGAGGTGATGAGGAGACGGGGGAGGGTGTTGCGGTTCTGCAGGAGGTAGGGAGGACGGCTCAGCGGTGCGCGGCGCTCGGGAGGTCGCTGGTGGCTAATGGCTGTTGCTGGCGACACAGGAGGCAGGCACTGCGTTGGGCTGAAGATGGCAGGGGCACAGGGTGAGTGGACGAGAGCAGGAGGTAGGGTTGAACACAGGGGATGGGTGCATAGGCGCTCGGGAGGAGCAGGACGATGAGATGGAGGGAGATGGAGAGGGAGAGATGGGGTTAGGGTTCACACGAGTTGAAGAAGATGAGTAGGGAGAGGTAGGGGACTGCTAGGTATAGGAGAGGGTAACCAGGGGTAGGGGTGTATATATAGGGTGAGTAGATAGGCGGCTGGGGGGTTTGGGGAATATAATAGGGTAATATAAGGGTTAACAGGTCAGGGTGTTAGGGTTATAAATGGGTAGGGTAAACGGGTAGAGTAGGGTGTAAACGGGTTTGTATAGGAATAAGGTAAAACTAATGGGTATATATAGGGTAATTGGGTTTAGGGTAAAATCCAATAAGAAATAGGGTTTAAAATCAAATAAAATAATGGGGTTGGGTTTTAAAAACTAATAGGAAAAATAAATAACCAATAAAAGGTAGGTTTATATAACAAAATATAATTTATACAATAATATGGATATTATTTGAAATAACTACAATACAATTATCAATAGAAATAGATTTTTAGATTAAAAATCAAGGGTAATAATATTAATAATGATAATAACAATAATAGCAATAATACCAATAATCATAATAATAAAAATAAAAATAAAATTAACAGTAATAATAATAATACTGATAACAGAAATAATAATAACAACATTACTAGGGTATAAAAATCATCGTAAATAGTTACAAAAATTATTGATTAAAAATAAATTTTAGTAGGAGATTCGACAATACATTTTAAGAAAAAGAATTTAAGAACGGAAAAAAAAAATTTACGAAAAATTAAAAATCCGAAAATATACAGAAAATATGTTTTTTGGGAAAACAGGGGTTACACTTTGCTAGGCTTCGTCCCTCGGCATGGACCTACAAAGTCACAGCTACTTAACAACTAAACCAGCATCCAAACTACAGTCATAGCCTCCCCTGCAATATGTTAGCCAATGAGTTAGGATTGAAGCTCGTTGCTAGAAACTGGACTCATGTTCAGTCCAAAATCATAAAACTAGGTTCGACGTCCAAACCATGGGTTCGCGTTACCCATCTCTTCCAACGTAAAAGATGACCACCATTCAAAATTGCTCCAACAATCCATTTCCAGAGGTTCATAGTCCAACCCTAGGTTCTGGGCTACTGTCTTGACTCGCATAATAGTAGTTGTGGAATAAGCTCACCATTCAAAAATGCTCCCATGGCCTGTTCATACCCCTGGGGATACAACAGGTTATAGTTCTGACTGGCTCGAAGCAACCCCCTTTAAGTGTGAGCACACAAACTCGAGGGAATGGTTCGGCCATCTAGCATCGATCTTACAACCTATTAGACAATCAAAAAAATATTCAATTGTGGAGGCTCGACACGCTCTGACCTCTGTCAAAAAGGGGATACCTTGGCTCGGGCATTCCCGAGCGCTTGAGAAGGTTTGTTGACAATCGATCAGAATGAGTCATCATAGAATTCATAAGGGAAAACATGAGGTTAAAAACTTGAAGTTTTTATGTCTCAAACTTTTACATGCTCGGAAACCGAAGGGCAAATACAAACTGATACATTCGACACCCGAAGGTTCAAAACTAGTAGAACAAGATTCAATTAAGACAAAATCATAAGAGTTGCCTAGGGAATTTCCTCATCGAGAGTGTACCCACTCGGGCTCACGCGAACCAACTCCAGATCGGCTGACCTGGTCCATACTTCAGTCAACCGCTCTCGAGTGTTGGCCGTGCTGGATAGTCCAGCCACTCCGTTCTGAGCATCCCATGGGTTCGTCAGCTCCAACCAGACTCTCAGAGACCGTCCTCGAATGGAAGTCCAACCCCTAAGAGGAGGGGTGACTCTCAACCTAGCCACCCCCGAACTCCACCTTCAATTGGTATAGCTCCAACTCCTTCTCCACCAGCATTTCCCGAAGAAAAGAGTCAGCTGAGTGGAAAGGACCATCGAACTCCACCTTCAATTGGTATAGCTCCAACTCCTTCTCCACCAGCATTTCCCGAAGAAAAGAGTCAGCTGAGTGGAAAGGACCATCCGAGGAAGGTGGTTGGGATGACCTGCCAGGGAAAGCAACTTGGTCACCATATAGACTCAAGTGTATGTTGGCCACCGCCTCTTTCAAGCGAGCGAGTTCCATGTTCACTTGGTGTGACCTTCAGATATGATACGAGAACGGTGCCTTTCTATCCTTCGACTCCTTAGGGTGACAAGCCATACTTGACTCCACGATCTTCAATCTGTTCCTAAGATATTCGAGTTCAGCATCACAAGGTTCGACCCCAGCACACCCGGCTATCTAGTAAGAAAATGAAAAGCCATATTATGTCGAGTATTGGAGACTTTACTAATTCTTATGCTATGAAATCCCAAGTCGTTAAACTCGACCACAAAAGGTTTTGGGGATTCAAGAAACTCGAAATTGAAAGTTTTAGCCAATTCGAAGCAACACACAAATTAGAAATAAAAAGTTCAAGTCAAAAAGTTCGGACCGAAATAGCTTTCATTCAATTCAAACAAATCTGAATACAGAAAAGCGGTGTCCAGTCTGCGTTCGGCAAATACAATACAAAACAAAAGAAAAAGACAAGTTTTCTACGGTTTAGGTGGGGGAGGCACCCCTTCGACCTCAGCGGCGGTGGCCTCGGTGTGGACCTCGGTGGGGGAAACTTCCTCCTTTGGAGACTGAGTATCCTCTTCACCACCGGAGGGGATCTCCCGACCGGTCATGGGGGCTTCATCGAACCTAATAGATGAGGAGAAGCCCTCGAGGATGAGATCGGGGCACTTTTGCTCAACATGCTCGATAACCCGTTCGTACCCCTGGTCACGGGCAAAGATGACTCAGTCAATGGATTCCTTCCAGTCAACCACCAATCCTTTTTCCTCGTTTCCCAGTTGGCTTTTCCTTCTCCAGCTTCTCACGGTCAGAGGCCATGGGGGTCAGCTCGGCTTGGAGAGCTTTCTTGCTCTTCTTCCAGGTCATTGAACCTCAGATTAAGGTCCTTAGATTATCTCTCGACCCGTTGAGCCCTTCGGTTGGCAAGCTTGAGGTCGTGCTTGTACTGCCTCCTCATCTCCGTCCCTTAGAGAGTCGCCTGCAAAATGGAGGGCACACTTAGAAGGCAAAAAAAATTTCACGACAAAACTTGAACTCATCAAGAGTTGGACACTTACCACCATATCAGCCTGATCCCACTTTACGTAGCTTGAGTTGAATGTCTCGTTGGCTAGACACTCCCTGTCGCATGGTGTCATGAGGTTGTTCACCACCTCCATAGCCACTGGACCCTCTAGTATCAAGTCTGTCACCTTCATGGCTCCACAGTCTTTTCCTCGAGGAGATCCTTGGCTTAGGGAAGAACGGGAGGAAGCCCAGACTTTGCAAGCCCAACTACCCTGAGGGCTTTTGAGCTCATCCACTTGCAAAAAGTTGGGGGAGTCGGGGATGGTCAAAGCCCTTGACTTCTTAGACTTCACTTCTGAGGACCTTTCGAAAGTAGAAGCTGAGGGCCCCTTCTTTACCTTCGGCTACTCAGAAACCCTCTTCTTGGCCAAGGTGGCCCGCCTCGTCTTGATTTTCTTCTCTCTGAGCATTGCTAAAATAAAAATAAGTGAGTTGTTAGGACGAAGGAAAAGATTTAAACACAAAAAAAGGGCATACAAGAGGTCATTAAGGCTCAGTCTTCTCCTAAATAGATGCATCTTGGCCACCTTATACCAACTCACTCCCCCCCCCCCACACACACACACCACCACCCCAACGCAAAGATCTTCTCCGGCTCATCCTTCTCATGTGATGTGAAGTCCTAGGTCTCGGGGCTTTCCTCTTCGGGATGTCAAACAACCACTTTGTGGGGATGTCCTAAGACTCGGGACTCCAGATGAAAAAATACTTTGACTTATAGTCCTTGATGGAGTCTGAGTGGTCATGCACGACTTGCCTCCCTAGCTGAGGTGAGAAGAAAACATCGTCCCTCGTACATCCTGGCAGTGCAAAGGCCCAGACACGCCTAGAAGTATTTGAGCTTCAGGGGCACGCCCTTATCACTATAGAGAATTATGAAGCGGACGAGCTATTTACACAAGTTTGGTCCGTACTACATCAAACTCACTCTAATCCATTTCAACACCTCCTTGATGAAGGGTTGCATGGGCAGTCAGATCCCCGAGACAACGACGGCTAAGGGGAACATAAGGAACATGATGCCAAGACATTTGTCGGTCAGAGCCCCAGGTTTGGAATCATTAGATCAAACTCCCAAGGAATGAAATAACAAGACTGAAGTAGAGGGTGGTCAGCCTTCACTAACGTGTTTGCCACTCTGTCTGCCTAGATTTTCTGCCGGCTGGAGGGCTGATGGTAGTATGTCAAATGGGATCAACTCTAAGAGGATGTTTGGGTACATCCTTATAGACACGGGCTCCTGGTAGATGGGATCTCGAAGCCCCTTTTCTGGCACGTATTTCATGTGCTTGGTCCCCAGAATCATTGGCAAAATAAACTTTCCCTTTCTCCTCGGTGTGCCACTACTCAGGGGAGCCCTCTTCACTAGAGGGAACCTCCTTTACTCCCTTTTCTGCTTCCTTTCCCTCATCTTCTTCATCAGATCACACTTCGACTGCCCTCGGGTTTTCACCCTCATCCACTTCTTCTTCCTTAAAAGAAGTCTTCGATGAAACTTCTTCCACCTTCCTTTCTGGGATAGACCACGAGGTGGATGAAAAGGAACGGTTGTCGTTGCCGGAGGTGGAGGTAGGCGCTGGACTGAGCCATTGACATGACTAAAATAGTAATTTACCAGGAATATGTTGACGAAAAGTTGGTTGGAAAGATCGCTGGAGGTCGAAAAGGGGACTAGAGAGAGAAGCTCTGCAAAGTAGTGAGAGAAAGTAAAGAGAGAAATGAGAAGGGGATGGAGGATATATAAGCAGAGAAGGGGACTCCTCAATATTCACAATGCTAATGTGGAAGAATCCTAGCCCTACAATTCAATCCAATGAATGCAAAGAACAAACTTTTCATTTTCCCACAGTGATGACGTAAGCCAATGCATGTGCTACACACGTGCATCTACTACTCAAAGGGAAGGAAGAATTCTCAAGTCTTTCATTTTTGGCAAAAACTTGCTAAATTTCTCTTAGTAAAAACTTGCTAAATTTTGCTTGGCCTCGTCCCATGGCATGGACTTCGAGTCACACACAAAAATTTCTAAATTTTGCCCAGCCTCGTCCTTCGGCATGGACTTCGAACCACACACAAAAATCTCGCTAAATTTCACTTGGCCTCGTCCCTCAGCATGGACTTCGATCCACACAAGGAAAACTCGCTATGTTTCGTTTGGCATCATCCCTAGGCATGGACTTCAAGCCACACACGAAAAACTTGCTAAATTTCGCCTGGCCTCATCCCCCAGCATGGACTTTGAGCCACACGTGAAAAACTTGATAAATTTTGTCTAGCCTTGTCCCTCGGCATGGACTTTGAGCCACACACAAGAAGTGATTCAATTCGCTGCCTAGTCCTTCAACACGCCGAGGCACTCAAGGTCGGGCCCTCGGCATGGACTTCGAGGTATGCGGGCATGAAGCCCAGCAGTGGCCACCAGATCCCTTTGAAATTTGTGCACCCATTTGATTCGTGATTAAAACTCTGAAAAGTAATTAAAAATTGAAATAATTGATTAATATTTTAAAAAAGTAATTATAAATTTCGAAAACTAATTTAAAACTTCCCAAAAATAATTATAAATTTAGAAAATTTTAATTAAAAATCCAATAAATAATTATAAATTTGGAAAAAACTTATTAAAATCTGGAAAAATTACTTCAAAGCTCCGAAAGACGATTACTTCCCTCCATAATTCTGATTACATCCCCAACGACCCTAGGAGAGAAACTATTCCTCGAAGGCAGTTACACCTAAGCTTCAGGAGTGCGGGCTTATGATATGGGTGAAAAACTCAGCTAATTAGGGATGTATGATTCTTGCTTGAATATCGAGGTCCTTAAGGGGAAAATAGTAATCTCATCGCAGCTACAGGCCCACGATCAATGCACGAGCTGCCCACAGGCCCACTATCTTCGATCAGCCCCCAAGGAAGGCTGACTTGCTGTCCAGTTGAGGGAGATTGACCAATCTACCATGACTAGAAATCAAATCCCCTAAAATTAGGAAGGTAATAACTGATTATATCCCTTGATTTGGGGGATCTTCTAAATCAGCTATGCAATCTTCCAAATAATTGTCCCCCTATTTGCCTATAAATACCGCCTTACATCTTCCATTACCAGGTAATAAACATTTTGTTAAAAAACCCAGTTTACATTGTTGAGTACTGACTTGATCGTCGGAAGGCTTGTCACCTAGAAAAACTCCTAGTGTTTCAGGCTTTTTTGCAGGTTATTGGCAGTATCTCAGCCCTCCATTCCACAAATGCTAGCCTCACATCATATCTGATTGATGGCTGAGATCTAAGCTTTCCTTAATCATCAAAGAACTCATTATTTGTTCTTCCCACACAGAAAAAGAAGCATCATTGGCTCTTCTACGTGAACATGCTAATGTCATTTTATTGTATGAAGAATATATAATTGATATTAAACAAATATATAAGTAATTAACAAGTAAACAATGTTACAACTAACAAATTATTGAAAAATTGATACCATAATTGAACAATTGCAAAAGAAAATTGAGAAGACAATGCTTCGTGTTGAATGTTGAGAGAGTTGAAAATGCATCTTGTTGAACGTTTCTTCACTTCTTTTTTCAAAAAATTGAAAGAGTTGCTTGAGAGTTGAGAGGGTTGAAACTTGATTTTAAAATTATTGGAAACTTAAAAGAATTGTTTGAAATAAATTGAGAGAACTGAGCGATTTGTTTGGAGATTTTTGAGTGAAGAAAATTGTATGAAATGAGTAGATATTTATAGATTTTCATATGATGGTAAAAGGGTAATTATATAAACCTAATAATAATAATCAAACGGCTAGCTCAATGGACAGCCTGGGTCGGGCTGACCGTTGAGCCCGCCCGGGTCGACCTGGACCGGACCTTAGTGGTCTGGTCTGGTTGAGGCTCGCCAGGCCTTGGCCTCTGTACGTTCCGGGCCGATCCCTTTTTTGTATAGAAAATTATAAGCCGGACTGACCAATCTATTTTAGGCTGTCTAGTCCTCAACCAGATCCGGGCTGGTCTAGGTGGGTCGCGGGCCAGACCAGTCCAGTTGGCATCTCTAAGCTAACTTAGCTAGAAAGACATCTCAAAACTCTTATCTTAAAAATCACTGATAGATTTGATCTATATCTTAAAAAGTATGTGCATGTGTGTAAAATTTCGAATAAAGTTGATGAAATTTGACCATTTATCACACGACACAAAAAATTGCCTGATGAGTGGTTAACACTCCTCAAATTACACTATTTAATAATTAATAGTCTAAAATTACTCTTTTTTAGGGGTCACACGATGAGTGGTTAAAATTCATTGATTCATTTCAAATTTTATTGGCAAAGAGTTTTTTCATATATATCACGCTTAACAGTTGAAATTTTTATCTTCGACGGTTGAATATGAATTTTGAGATATCTCCCTAGTTAAGTTAACCAAATTAACCAAGTGACATCCAAACTCTCTAATTCTTAAAAAAAAGAAACTATAGTTATATATAATATTTTCCCCTAGTAAGAGCATCCACAGTGGTGTTTCTCATTTGCCAAAAAATGGCTGCTACAGTAATAGCAAATAGAAGCAATCGCTGTAATGGTCGTTTGCTATATTTTTGCCAAAAAATTGAGAGACGGTATATGATATACCGTCTGTCGTTTTGAAATTAAATTTAAAAAGTTAATTACTTATTAACTATTAAACTAAATTAATTAAATAAATTAATTAATATAATAATAACTAAACTTACTTACAACTACTTTAACCTTAATTAACTACTAATACCTACTGACTAAACCTACTTTTTGACTTTTATTATTTTTGGTTGGACGGGGAATCATTCCCCGTCTGACCATTTTTTTTTTTTTTTTTTGTTTTTTCCGGCCAATCACCTCCGTTCATTAAAAAAAAAAATAAATAAATAAAAAACATCCCTCAGACGGGATATCATATCCCGTCTGATTGAGACGGGATATGATCTCCCGTTTGAGAGGTGTTTTTTTAATAAAAATTTAATAAAAATAGATCAGATGGGATATGATATCCCGTCCTCTATAATTTGATAATCGCTATTCTATTTCTCAAATATGAGAAATGAATATAGATCGTTTGCTAAAAAATGGCAATATGAGAAACCATTGCAGCGCTTGCTTTCTCAAAAAATGACAAATTGAGAAATTTAGAAAACCACTGTGGATGCTCTAATGCTCTTTTTTGTCAATATACAAGAACATCATTTGTGGCAACAGTTAAAGGTGTGACAGCAATAAGCATATTCAGTTTAACATGCTAAAAAAACCTGCTAATTTTTAAATATATGACAAAATACAGAACAAATAATGTCCTAAGTTTAGATAAGATGTCGCTTTCTTTTCTTTCAAACATATATTTTGCAATAATGAAATGATGTTATGAAGAAGTAAGGTTTCAACAACTCTGTACAAGTTTACATTAAAAAAAAACAACTCTGTACAAGAAGCCCTTCCGCAGAAGTTGCGTACAAGAATGTGAAAGTGATGGCACAGGAATCCAGGATGTTCAGATCAGGCAGGCATCGCCATTTCGGTAACTGTGTAATGCAATGGAGAACAAGAGGGAAAATTGAAGAAGTTCCAAGAGAACAAGGTGTGACTTAACTTCTAAGAGCATCCACAATGACTTCTTATTTATATCATTTTATTATATTTTGATAAAAAAAAATCCACAATGGTTTGCTATACTGGCATATTTTTATAAACGAGCTACAGTTGCTTCTCATATTTGAGAAACAAAATGAGGACTTTAAAATATACGGAACGGAACAACATATTCCATCTAAGGATTTTTTTACACCGGATGAAACAAGTTGTTTCATTCGAATTTTTTTTTCGGAATTTTTATTAAAAAAAAATCAGACAATACATGTTGTACCGTTCGAAAAAAAAAAGGACGGAACGGGACATGTTGTCCTGTCCGAAGAGAAAAGTTCTCAAATGTAACAACATGTCCCGTTTGAGAACTTCCCCCCCTTTTAATTAGTGTTTAGGGTCACTTTCAACACTAATCAAGGAATTAGTGTTTATTTAAATATTGTTTAGGTTAATTTAATAGTTAATTAATTTACTTAAAGATATTTTAAACACTCAACCCAATTTAATTATCAAAAAATTCATGTGACGGGCCAACATATTGTTGGAATTAGTTTTTTGCAGTTTTCCGGGCCGGATTCCGGCGAGCTCCGGCCACCGCGGCGCCGGAAAATGAGTGGATTGCGATCCTCTCGTCGAGTACTATTCCGTAGTATACTCACTTGCCAAAAACCAATTCCGTATGAATGAGAAATGTTGATCCAAAGTTGGGTACTTGAAAGGTACCAACTTAACAAATGGATAGTCCCTATCGGAAATTGGGAAAGATTTTTACTAGTATATATACTAGAAAACTGGACTAGAGGGCGTGGCCCGGGGGTTACCACTAACGTGTAGATGGAGAGAGGGACTTAGCCAAAATGACAAACACACACGCCAGCGCGCCGGCCCGGCCCCGGCTCGGGTTCGGTTCGGTCCGGTCCGGTCTGGCTTAAATTTTTTATTTTTTGCCCAGACAGCCTTTTCCCCTACTGAACTGAAAAGACTTTTTCAGATTCAGTAACTGAGGCCATTACTCTGTAACAGCAGAGTAATGGCTCACCAGTTACTAAACTGAAGAGTCCCCATTACTCTGCTGTTACAGAGTAATGGCTGCTGAACAGTCTCCAGTCCAACTCTTATACCCAGACATCAGCTCCCAAACAGACAAGAATATTTTTCCACTTGAGTCTTCCTCTTCTTCTCCTCTACTCTGAGTCCAGGTCTGTCAACTGAGAGTACACACAGACAGCAGTTCGTTGTCTCTGAAGCAAGGGTGCCGCATTCTTCAGAGAAGGTACAGTTGTATCCTGGGAAGCGATTTGCCGGAAACCGTCGCACTACGGGGCAAATTCTGCTTTAAGGACAGAGATTCTTAAAATCTCGACTCTGTACAAGTTTATTACTTACTGTTTTCATTTCTGTATTTGAATTCTTCACAACTTTGCTCGAGATTTCTTATTCAGGTTTCTAACAATCTTAAAGCAGAATTTTTCCTCACAGATTCTAACAATTTTTGTGAAGTTTTGTTTACAGGTTCTGTTCGGAAAAATAACTAATAGTTTCTGTTTCAACCAATTTCAGAGAAGAGAACAAAATCAAAACATGGAAAACACACAAACTGAAGTTGCTGCTGGGCTTATCAGTACCCAAACTCCGGTGACCCAGAATGTGACTGCACAATCGGTTGCGGCACATTCGGTCGTTCTGCCCACGCACATAAGCGTGGGAGAAAAACCGGAGAAGTTCAATGGAACTGGGTTCAAAAAGTGGCAGGGGAAGATGCAGTTCTACCTGACCACATTGGAAGCTGGACAGATTCCTCAATGAATCTGCCCCGATGCTGGCGCCAATGGAAGCACACTCTGTTGCAGCAGTTGACGCGTGGACACAGGGCGACTACTGTGCAGGAACTACATCCTGAAATGGCCTGGTAGACTCTCTGTACAACGTCTACTGCGTCTTCAAGACATCCAAACTCCTGTGTGGGGTCCCTGGAAAAGAAGTACAAAACTGAAGACGCCGGGTCCAAGAAATTTGTTGTCGGCAAATTTCTGGACTATAAGATGATTGACTCCAAAACTGTGGTGAGTCAGGTCCAAGAACTGCAGGTTTATAATGCATGACATTGCTGCAGAAAACATGACGCTGTGCGAACCATTCCAGGTTGCAGCGTTCATTGAAAAACTTCCACCTGGGTGGAAAGATTTCAAGAACTATCAAACACAAACGAAAGGAGATGTCTCTTGAAGACCTAATTATCAGGTTGCGAATCGAAGAAGAGAATCGCAAGGCTGAGAGGTCCTATGGAAATCAGTCCATAGAAAAGGCCAATGTGGGAGCATGAACAGAAGGGCAAGAAGAGGAAGTTTCAGCCACAGACCTCAAGCAAAAAGCCACTTGCAAAGAGGTTTGCAGGGAAATGCCACAAGTGTGGTAAACTGGGGCACAAAATTTCAGAGTGCCGCAGTAAGGACAGTAATTATTCAAAAACAGGACATGTAAAAGGAAATGAAAAATCCCATGTACACATAGCTGAGAACTTGTCCACTGGTCTCTCTGACCTGGACCTCTGTGCTGTTGTTTCAGAGGTAAATCTTGTGGGGAGCAATCCTCGTGAATGGTGGTACGATACTGGGGCCACCAAGCATATCTGCTCGGACAAGGAAATGTTCACTTCCTATCAGAAGTGCAACAAAGATGAACAACTGTTCATGGGAAACTCTTCCACCTCCAAAATTGAAGGAACAGGGAAGATAGTGCTGAAAATGACTTCAGGTAAAGAACTAACACTCACAAATGTGCTGCATGTCCCAGACATTAGAAAGAACTTGATATCAGGTTCTTTGCTAAGTAAGAATGGGTTCAAAGTTGTACTTGTTTCTGATAATTTTGTACTGTCCAAGAATGGGGTATATTTGGGTAAAGGATATGTAAAGGATGGACTGTTCAAGTTTAATGTAATGACAGTCATCCCAAAAACTATTGTTCCTGCTGTTCCCAAAGTTAATGAAAAAACTCCTATTGCCTATGTTGTTGATCTTCTCTGTTTGGCATGAAAGACTAGGCCATGTTAATGTAAATTCTATGCGTAGATTAGTTAACATGAATCTGCTACCAAAGTTTAAGGTAGATAACTCAGAAAAATGTGAAGTTTGCACGGAGGCCAAACTCACTAAAACTCCATCACGTTCTGTAGAAAGAAACACAGAAACTCTAGGTCTTATTCACACAGATCTGTGTGACTTAAAATACGTGCAGACCAGAGGTGGCAAAAAATACTTTGTGACTTTCATAGACGATTGCACAAAATTCTGTTATGTATATTTGTTACATAGCAAAAATGAGGCTTTGGATAAATTCAAAGAATATAAACTTGAGGTTGAGAATCAACTTGGCAAAACGATTAAAATCGTTAGAAGTGATAGAGGAGGAGAATATGATGCACCATTTAACATGTTCTGCTCGGAACATGGAATAGTTCATCAGACAACTGCTCCCTACTCACCCGAATCAAACGGTACAGCCGAGCGCAAAAACCGAACTCTAAAGGAAATGATGAATGCCTTGTTGTTAAATTCTGGCTTACCCCAAAACATGTGGGGGGAAGCGTTGCTGACTGCCAACTACATTCTCAACAAAATACCTCACAAGAAAACCGGTAAGACACCATACGAATTGTGGAAAGGTAACTTACCTTCGTATAAATACCTCAAGTGTGGGGGTGTCTAGCAAAGTGGCAGTACCTAACCCGAAACAGGTCACCATCGGACCTAAGACGATTGATTGCATATTCATAGGCTACGCACACAACAGTAGTGCATATCGGTTCTTGGTATACAAATCGGATATACCGGATATTCATGTAAATACAATAATGGAATCGAGAAATGCTTCATTCTTTGAACACGTGTTTCCGTGCAAGGATACTACGTACCCTAAACGTACACGTGAACAAGGGACTGCAAGCACTTCAGTCGATGAACCAGAACAAGATACCGATGAGCCTAGACGAAGTAAACGGGCAAGAACATCAAAATCATTTGGTCCTGACTTTGTGACGGCCTTTCTGTTAGAAAATGAGCCCAGGACGTTCAAGGAAGCCATGTCTATGCCTGATGCTCCTATGTGGAAGGAAGCAATCAAAAGTGAAATAGACTCCATTATGCAAAATCATACATGGGAGTTAGTCGATTTGCCTACTGGATGTAAAGCTCTAGGATGCAAATGGATTTTCAAACAAACATTGAAACCAGATGGTTCAATAGAGAAGCATAAGGCTAGACTTGTGGTACAAGGATTTAGGCAAAAAGAGGGCCTAGATTTCTTTGATACATATTTCCCAGTTACAAGAATAACATCATAAGAATGTTGATAGCTATTGCAGCTCTACTTAACCTGGAAATACATCAAATGGATGTTAAAACTGCATTTCTAAATGGGGACTTAGAAGAAGAAATATACATGAAACAACCTGAGGGTTACGTAGTTCCTGGACAGGAAAATAAAGTGTGCATGCTTGTAAAATCATTGTACGGCCTGAAACAAGCTCCAAAGCAATGGCATGCAAAATTTGACAATGTTATGATGTCAAATGGTTTCAAAATAAATAAATGTGATAAATGTATCTACATCAAAGATACTCCAAATGGATACATTCTGGTCTGTCTATACGTAGATGACATGCTCATATTGGAAGCAATAACGACATTATCAAACAAACTAAGAGCATGCTTAGTGGCAAGTTTGACATGAAAGACTTGGAGTTGCAGATGTCATAC